>LR990864.1:15429227-16155284 GCA_905163395.2 Endotricha flammealis | reverse complement strand
ACCTAACCTAACCTAACCTAACCTAACCTAACCTAACCTAACCTAACCTAACCTAACCTAACCTAACCTAACCTAACCTAACTAACCTAACCTAACCTAACCTAACCTAACCTAACCTAACCTAACCTAACCTACTACCTAACCTAACCTAACCTAACCTAACCTAACCTAACCTAACCTAACCTAACCTAACCTAACCTAACCTAACCTAACCTAACCTAACCTAACCTAACCTAACCTAACCTAACCTAACCTAACCTAACCTAACCTAACCTAACTACCTAACCTAACCTAACCTAACCTAACCTAACCTAACCTAACCTAACCTAACCTAACCTAACCTAACCTAACCTAACCTAACCTAACCTAACCTAACCTAACCTAACCTAACCTAACCTAACCTAACCTAACCTAACCTAACCTAACCTAACCTAACCTAACCTAACCTAACCTAACCTAACCTAACCTAACCTAACCTAACCTAACCTAACCTAACCTAACCTAACCTAACCTAACCTAACGCGCCAAAACTTAGAATCATCATCAGCCCCAATTCCTCCATGACTGAAAGCAATGCGCCCGGTGCCGACGTGGCAGAAACAGACGCTCAGCTGCCGGGGCCCTCTAAGGCCTGCGAAACACCGAAGACCCGGTCTTCTGATGCCTCCAAAGTCAGCCTGCTTCCCCCAGGAACTCCGAGGGCGTTGACCGCAAAGGCATCAAGCACCTACCGAGAGGCGCTCCGTGCGCTGGAACAACCCGGAAACATAGTTAATAATAAAATAAAAAAATCATTAAGAACTGTCTAGAGGAGCTATATGAAATAGCGGTACGTCTCGGTGACTTCAAGGAGTGTAATCTGTCGGCGACTGCTGACACGGCATCCGGGGATTCCGGCGATTCTGTAATTCCAGAAGTCGACACAAACAATTCCATAGCCAGCATAGTGCGAGACACAATTAAAGAAGAGTTGTCCAAACTTCAACAGTCAGCGCTTTCAACGGATCAGGCGCTCAATGACATTAAGACTCAGTTGAAGACAATAGAAACGGCTATCAGTCAACCGCCTCCTCCTCGTACTCACCAAGACCTCAGCGCGAGTCAGCCGACAGCGAGTACGAATATCGCTGCAAATAACGGCTACCAAAGTTACAGGGACGCGCTTATGAAGCCGCGCTATCCTGTTATGGTAGAGTCGATAGACCCACAGCACTCTGGCCATGATGTCGTAAAAAGCATCAAAGAAAAAGTAGACGTCGTACAACTTGGCATCGGGGTTAACGGCATGAGGACCACCCGCAAGCAAAAGGTGCTCATCAATTGTGACACAGAGAGGGATCGTTCTCGACTTACAGAGGCCATTAAAACCGCCGGCCGGCTCACGGTGTCCCAGCCTGCAGTCCGTAAGCCGCTGCTTAAGCTTGTTGGAGTAGCGCCAGACTTGAATGATGCCAAGTTAGAGGAGGCGCTACTGAAGCAAAACGCCAAACTTCTGACCGAAACTGGATCGGACCAATTATATGTAAAAGTTCTGCGCAGAACAAAGGGCCGTAACGACTCCAGGAACAATGTTATCCTGGAGGTCAGTCCCCACATCTGGCGAAGCTTCAAGGGGCAGGAGCTGAGAGTTGGTTACCAGATTGTACCAGCGATGGACCACTCCCCCGTCAAACAGTGCTTTAACTGCCTGGGATTTGGCCACATCGCCCGAGACTGCAATAGTGAGCGATGCTGCGGCTACTGCGCAGGCGCGCACGACACTCGTGCCTGCACAGAACGCAGCGCAGACCCCAGCTGCATTAACTGCAGGATCACAGGCCACAGCAGTTTCGCGCATCCCGCCTTCAGCTCCTCGTGCCCGGAGTGGCAACGCTGGGACCGTTTAGCGCGGTCTGCGGTGACCTACTTTTGTTAAGATACAGTTGTCACGGAGACCTTCAACAGAAATTGTAAAACAACAGTAGGACAGGTCAATCTGGGTAGAGGGTTCGCTGCAACCAAGGAATGCTTTCAGGCGGCTGCCGAAAAACGCATCTCCGTTATTCTTCTGCAGGAACCCTATGTCGGGGCGAAGGCCCACGTCACAGCGTCCAACGTGAGGATAATCCAGAAGACCACCAGCGATCAGAATAACCCGGTCCGGGCGGCTATAGCGATCACGGACGCCAACATTGAAGTTGAGCAAAATCCGGACCTGGTTTTCGAGTCAATGGTCGGATGCACTCTTAAGATCAACGGTACCAGAACTGGATTCATCTCCCTGTACCTGGACAAGACCCTCGACATACAAGATGACCTGTCAAGAATCGAGTATATTATAGGACAACTTAATACACCCAACTTAATAATTGGCGGAGACCTAAATGCAACGAGCACTTGGTGGGGATCGGACACAGATGACAGAAGAGGGCGCGCTTTTATGGATCTGGCGGCCCAGCTGGATCTTAACGTACTGAATGAGGGCAACACACCCACGTTCTACATTCACAGGGGAGACAAACTGTACTCGAGCATCATAGATGTCACGTTATGCTCCAATAGTCTCATCGACAAGACCCAACACTGGAGGGTCGATCCTGATGTGGTCACACTCTCCGATCATCGCATGATCATGTTCACACTCGACAGTAAAAAATTTACACCATCCAACCAAAATACCACTACAAGAATTTTTAAAACTGACAAAGCAGACTGGACTAAATTTAGAGAAGAAGTTAAAAATAGAATTGTTGAGAAAAATATTACACCTGATAGAATGACTGAAATAACAACCACTGCAGAGTTGGATGATCTGGTTGGTGACTACACCGGGATCTTGACTGAGGCCAGCCGGGCCAGTATGCCCGTTAATGAGGGAGGTAGTAAATCCAGACCACCGGTATGGTGGAACGAGGAATTAGCGGAAAAGGAGACTGAGAAGAAGGATTCAAAATGCAAATCCTTCCAGGAGAACAGGCTTGATCAGCCAATACCAACAGCTACGAGAAGAATATAAATCTCTCATACAGACCACCATCACAGCTAGCTGGAAGGAATTTTGCAGTGGAGAGAAGAAGGAAACAGTGTGGCAGAGATCATACAGGGTCCTGAAACTCTGTGAGCGGCATGATACCGACAAGCTTCTACGAGCTTGCCCGAACAGCAGTGTGTTGGACTCTGTAGGTTCCGCGCACTTGCTCGCTGAGACCTTCTTCCCCCCTGATGACACTTCTCAAGATGAAGAAACTCACTGCAAGGTTCGCACTGAGTCAGCGGAACTACTAAACAACATCAGTAGTGACCCGGACTACCCTAAATCGTGCCCACCATTCACTCAGGAGGAAATTTCGGCTGTTTATAAAAAGATGAATCCAAGCAAATCCCCTGGTGAAGATGGCCTTACCTCGGACATATGCGCTAGGGGTCATCTCGTTCGGCCAGAAATTCAGCTGGAACTTTATAACACCTGCTTGAGGTTAGGCCACTTCCCCACACCCTGGAAATCGGCTCGAATAAAGGTGATCCCAAAGCCCGGCAAGGAGGACTATTCCGCACCTAAGTCGTACCGTCCAATAGGACTTTTACCGGTATTAGGTAAGGTATACGAGAAGCTTCTTTCCACGAGGCTCACATGGATGCTTAGCAGCAAAGACGGGCTCAACCTTCGACAGTATGGCTTCATACCACAGTGTAGTACCGAAGATGCCCTGTACGACGCCCTTACCCTTGTAAAGAAAGGCATTAAAGAGAAGAAGCTTGTCTCCATGGTATCTTTGGACATTGAAGGGGCGTTCGACAACTGTTGGTGGCCAGGCATCGTTATGGGGCTGTACGAAAAGAGGGTTGATGTCCAAACCATGAAAGTTCTGACTAGTTATCTGTCAGACAGAAAGGTCGACCTGAGGTATACGGGTGAAGCTGTTGCGAAGAGGTCTAGTAGAGGATGCGTCCAGGGGTCTGTTCTCGGCCCCCTTCTTTGGAACTTACAGTTAGATCCACTCTTAAAAGCTGCAGACTCCATAAAAGCAGAAGTTCAGGCTTATGCCGACGACATTCTAGTAGTGGCGACGGCGGACTCCACTCAGAATCTCGAAGAAGCAGTGAAGGAGGCGCTGGACTTGATAGAAGACTGGGGCAAAAAGTCCAAGATGAGATTCGCCGCCCACAAAACACAAGCGATTTTACTCACCAACCGCCTTAAGTACTCAGCACCCCAGTTCAAACTGGGCGACCAAACGCTAGAGTTGACAGACGCGATCAAAGTACTGGGGCTCACAATTGACAGGTCACTCACATTCAGGCCGCACCTGGAGGGCATAATGAAAAAGTGTACGGACTTGTTCAGGATGATCTCCAGGGCTGTCAAAGCAGAGTGGGGGCTTAATCCGGATGTCACTCGGCTACTTTACTTGGCGGTAATTGAGCCGAAGGTGCTCTACGCAGCCGGCGCCTGGGCGGATGTAGCGGACCGCAAATACGCACGAAAACACCTGGACCGCATTACTAGAATGTTCGCGCTCAAGATCTGTCGAGCCCATCGCACGACATCTTTGATGGCAAGCGCTCTCCTGGCACGGATTCTACCTCTGGACCTGAGGGTACAGGAGAGCGCCGAGATCTTCGAGATCAAACGTGGAAAACCAATTCCGGAATTACCTGGGCGCGATCTGGAGAAACGGACAAAGCCGTCTCAACACCCCCACCCATCTGATAGGAAAACTTTAAATTACGGCGTGCTCAACACACAGGAGGAGGTGAACAGTCTCGCAGGTGATAAAATCCACCTGTTTACAGATGGAAGCAGGATCGAGGAAAGAGTGGGTGCAGCGGTCTCGTGCTGGACAGCGGGAAGGGAGACATCGAGCATGAGGATTCCCTTGGCGGGATACTGCTCAGTATTCCAAGCCGAGTTATCGGCGATACTTCGCGCAGTAAACCACCTAGCCAACATCAACCGGCCCGGGATAATTTTGAGCGATTCGCGTGCCGCCCTGGAAGCTGTCTGCAATCCGAGTCCTGACAACCCAATTGCGGCGAACATTCGTACCGTGATTGCGGACAGCAACCTGGACCTGGAGCTCTTCTGGGTAAAGGCGCATTCTGGGATCGAAGGCAATGAAAAGGCTGATGAGCTCGCCAAGATGACAGCCCTGAAATGCAAACTAGCTCCAAAATATGACGCGGTTCCTCTGTCGCACGCCAAGCGGCTGGTGCGCGAGAGAACGCAGCTGGTTTGGCAGCATCGGTATAATGAATCGCCAACAGCTTCCCAGACTAAGATGTTCTTCCCAGACGTAACCAGGGCATATAACATTCTTAAAGAGATAAAATGTACTCAAATCAGAACTCAAAACTTTACAGGTCATTGCGGAGTAAAACAATATTTTTATAGATTTAAGTTAAGAAATGACCCTGGTTGCGTCTGCGACAATCGGACGCCCGAGACAGTTGCGCACATCCTCTTGGAATGCCCACGCTTTGGGAAATACCGTCAGGAGTATGAAACAGAGACTGGAAGCCGGCTGACATTAAGAAATTTGGCAGAAATACTCAATGAAAAAAGTAAACGAACAGAGTCACTAAAATAGCTGTTACAGCAAACGGCTCAATTGTAAAATAATTTAATTAAAAAAAAAAAAAAAAAAAAAAAAAAAAAAAAAAAAAAAAAAAAAAAAAAAAAAAAAAAAAAAAAATTATATTAATTATATTAAATTAATTAATTACAGGATTTGATAAATTGTAGCAGTTAATAAATACTAAATGAGATATCATAGTGATCAAGAAATATGACAATAGAATAAACTAATAGATCTAAGTTGATAATCAAATGATAATAAATATGTAACTTTATTAAGTGAAAATAGTAACAAAACAGAAATAATAAAAGTAGATTTTAAGAAAAGTAGATTTTAAGAAAACAGTATTTTTTTATAAACAAGAAATATAGAAACAAATATTAAATAAGGAAAATAATGAAGACAAAGAAACAAGCGCTGCAAAATTAAGAGTAGCGATAAGTAAATAGAAAGATTGGTTATAAAATTAACTAATCATTTAAAAAAAAAAAAAAATAAAAAAAAAATAAAAAAATAAAATAAAAAAAAAACCTAACCTAACCTAACCTAACCTAACCTAACCTAACCCTAACCCTAACCCTAACCCTAACCCTAACCCTAACCCTAACCCTAACCCTAACCCTAACCCTAACCCTAACCCTAACCCTAACCCTAACCCTAACCCTAACCCTAACCCTAACCCTAACCCTAACCCTAACCCTAACCCTAACCCTAACCCTAACCCTAACCCTAACCCTAACCCTAACCCTAACCCTAACCCTAACCCTAACCCTAACCCTAACCCTAACCCTAACCCTAACCCTAACCCTAACCCTAACCCTAACCCTAACCCTAACCCTAACCCTAACCCTAACCCTAACCCTAACCCTAACCCTAACCCTAACCCTAACCCTAACCCTAACCCTAACCCTAACCCTAACCCTAACCCTAACCCTAACCCTAACCCTTCCTTCCTTCCTTCCTTCCTTCCTTCCTTCCTTCCTTCCTTCCTTCCTTCCTTCCTTCCTTCCTTCCTTCCTTCCTTCCTTCCTTCCTTCCTTCCTTCCTTCCTTCCTTCCTTCCTTCCTTCCTTCCTTCCTTCCTTCCTTCCTTCCTTCCTTAATTTATTTTTTACTTTTTAGTTATCACTGGACAGGTTTCGCAGTGCCATCTATTGTCGAGGGGCGGTACTTGTCTAATGAATTTATTTGTTATAACTAGCACCAGCAATTTGAATACCTATATAATTTCCTGATTTTACTACAGTCACCCTGCGACAAACTAAACAGGTTTATGTACCCATCAAAAATAAAATACCGACCAAGGGCAAGTAGAACTCGCGCGTGAGGGTTCCTTCCCATAATCATACTAGTCATCATCATCATCATCATATCAACCCATAATCATCCCACTGCTGGTCTCAGGTCTCCCTTCAATCGAAGGTGATTAGAGCGTACTCTGCCACGCTGCTCCAATGCGGATTGGCAGAGGTCGGTGTTTTCAAATCGCCCTAAGGCCACCGACTTGGCTTAACGACTGTCATCTATCGACAACAGCCGGGACCGACGGCTTAACGTGCCCTCCGAAGCACGAAGAAGCTCGAGATAACGAAACCCATCCAAACGCTGGCTAGGGTCACCGTCGCTTAACTTGTGTGTTCATATTAGAGTGTGACACACAGCGACGCCATCGAGCTCCTCATACTAGTCATACTAATATTATAAATGAGAAAGTGAGTTTGTTTGTTTGTTATTCCTTCACGGCTTGACTAATCAGTTGATCATTATGAAAATTTGTATATGTCAGGGGTACAGAGCCCAACATAGGCTACCTTTTTACCCGTGAAAGTATGTCAATCCAAAGGGAAAATATTTTTTCAACTATAAAGGGCGCTGTATGGGATGCTATCGGCCAACAGATGGCGCCACAAGTCGCGCTATGGGTTGTTTTGTTGTCAAACGAGATCTATGTCATAAAATTAACGCGAGCGAAGCCGCGAGGAAAAGCTAGTAATAGATAAAATACATTTTAATTCATAACCGGTATAAAAAGAGCCATGTACCAATGTAAAATGTACCAAGGGTAGGGTCACATTATATTGGTTGTTTAAAGAAGAAGAAGTAACTACAAATTTACGATTTTCAGATTTATTCCTGTACTTGTACTACATCATCTTGCTTCTTGCCAAATTTCATGATTCTAGGACAACCGGAAGTACCCTATAGGTTTTTGGTCGGAACTGTTTTATACGAAAAACGGAACACAAACGGCTGTATCGTAATTTTGTTATCATAATTTGTATTGTCATCTGATCTACAGTTTTAAGCAAAATTTCAGCTCAATCGGTCTTCGGGAAGTGGTTCAAATTTTCGTTCCAAGATTCCACCCTTACATACATACATACATACATACATACATACTTACATACATACATACATACATACAGGTCAAGTTAAATAAAAGCTTTTAAATAGGCTAAACCTGAAGTATAAATTTCGAATAGGCACTCATTTTGAACTTATAAATTCCAAGATATTAGACATTAAAAAAATCCTGACCAGGGGAATCAATTAATAGTTACAGGGGAATCAAAAATCAATAACTCTGTACTTTTTTTAAAGAAATTGTAAGTTTTTACATATCAAAAATTACAAAATTAATTCTCAGTTATACATATCTAAATAAAATTAACAAATGTGAACACGTATTCTTCAATTTTCAGATATTATTATCTACTTTTGTAAACAATCGTCTGACATAGGTACATAAATATCTAATAATCTATTGGTGTCGTAATCACATTCGTGTTCCTTGAGAGCACCCCATTTGTACAACATTATTGTCATATTCCTGCAATAAAAAAAGGAATATTAGGAAAATTGCGAAATTTTAGAAATGTTTTACAAAAATAAAGTTTAAAAAAATGTTACTTAATCCAGCTTAAGAACAACAAGGCGCCAGGCGAGGACGGAATCACAGCAGAGCTTCTGATAACGGGTGGTACACCGGTGCTTAAAGTCCTGCAGAAGCTCTTTAATTCCGTGTTGGTCGAGGGCAAAACGCTTGAGGCGTGGAACAGAAGCGTGGTGGTTCTGTTCTTTAAAAAGGGCGATAAAACCATCTTAAAGAATTATACCACATCCATACGCTGCGGCATATTGTACAGAAGACCGAAGAGTACAATCTGCTATTATGCTTAGCGTTTGTGGACTATGAGAAAGCCTTCGATTCGATCGAGACATGGGCCGTGCTACAGTCTCTCCAGCGATGCCGCATAGACTGCAGGTATATCGAACCTTTGACGTACTTATACAAAAACGCCATCATGACAGTCCAAGTACAGGAACAGAACACGAAAGCAATCTCATTACACAGAGGCGTGAGACAGGGAGATGTCATATCTCTGAAACTGTTCACGACCGCTCTGGAAGATGCCTTCAACTTTTGGACGAGAAAGGATGCGGCATCAACGTCAACGGCGAGTATATCACTCACCTTCGATTTGCCGATGACATCGTGGTCGCTGGAGGACCTCAGCACCATGCTCGAAGGCCTCAATTGAGTTTCCCAACAGGTGGGTCAAAAAATGATCATGGTCAAGACGAAAATCATGTCGAATATCCATGTCGCACCCGCCCCGGTCTCAGTTGGGAGCTCGATCCTCGAAGTTGTTGACGAGTACGTATACCTTGGACAAACCATCCAATTAGGTAGGTCCATCTTCGAGAAAGAGGTCAATCGACGAATCCGACTTGACTGGGCAGCTTTCGGGAAATTACGGCATATCTTCTCGTCCAAAATTCCTCAGTGCTTGAAACGAAGAACCTTCGAGCAATGTGTGTTGCCAGTGATGACCTATGGATCGTAAACGTGGTCGCTCACTATGAGCCTCATAAGAAGGCTATGGGTCACTCAGCGAGCCATGGAAAGAGCTATGCTCGGGGAGATCGAATCAGAAATGAGGAGATCCGTAGCAGAACCAAAATAACTGACATAGCCACTGACATAGCCAAACACTGAAGTGACAGTGGGTAGATCACATAGCGCGCAGAACCGAAGGCCGATGGGGCAAAAGGGTTCTGGAATGGCGACCACGTACCGGCAAGCGCAGCGTAGGACACCCGCCTACAAGGTGGTCAGACGACCTAAGGAAAGTCGCAGGAAGCCGCTGGATGCAGGCCGCTGCCAGCAGGTCGCACTGGAGACGTTTGGGGAGGCCTAGTTGACTTCTTGTGGCTGAGATGATGATGATGAAATAATTTTTCAGTCAAAAACTTTATCACATTTTGATTTCACTGACCTTAGAAACAGAGTAATCAATGTCAGGGAATCAAAAAATGTAGCAAAATTATCGATTGTCGCTAAATGACTGTATCTAGTACAATGACCTTTACACCCTAGGTAGTCATTAGAGTGGCGATAGTGCATAATTTTTTTTAGTCTTCTAATAAAATTAATTGATGGTAAAATTGAGGTCAAAGTAATCAACGATGTACCAAACCAAACCCAGTGGAATCAGATACTTACCTTTATATTTCTGGAATGCAGCAAGCAGCCGCGCATCTCTTCGGGGGGTACACATTGCTTCCAAATTGTGTCACTAAGGACGTACGTACATTTTAGTGATGTACCAGTGGAATCACTGCTAAGGCCCGGACAACATTTAAAAAATTCATATAATTAAATGTACTATAAATACGTGGTTCATCTATTTTATTTATTAATTCTTATCAATTTGGGATCTAATATAAAATATTGAAATATCTATGAACTGAATGGAAAAAATGATATGGATGATATTGTGTACAAATTTGGAGTACGGACACGCCAGTGGAATCAATTTTTAACACTTCAGATATTTTTTTTACTCACTTTGTTTTATATTTTTCTTAATTATCGTAGTGACTCAGTTAGATTACAGTTTAAATTTTAATAAAAAAAATACTTCATACGCTTATTTCAATTATACGTACACTTTTTACTTCCGGACAACGAAAATCCAGGTTTTCAAGAAACACCCATTAGTCTTCTATAGTATTTGATTGAGAGGAGAGTTGAGAGGAAAAATCCACGTGCCGGGCGCGGCCGGCGGCGGGCGGCGGCTTCTTTTGACATCGCCGAAAGTGCCGCACCTCGCACCGCGCCGCATTGCCAACCCTACAAAATTATTATCTATGTTTTTTTATGGAAGAGGTGACAAACGAGCATGGTGCATTTTTTTAAATGAAAAAAGTGGCAAACGAGCTCCACGTAAGTGATCTAAGCCGTTGCCGATCTTTAACAGGAAGAAAATAGGAAAAGTATGGGAGAGTAGTTGGGCTTCCGGATCCCTCCCTCACCGAACGTAACGCATTACTGCTTTAAGCCATCGATATATATGTAGTATCCTACTTTAAGCCGAGTCAGTCCACTCGTTTCATAAATTTTATTATTTTTTTGCCAGTGCGATGTTCGATAACTTATTAATCATACTCAGCCACGCTACTCTGGATGGAAGTAAAATAAAAAAATTAGGATAATCAGTGAAAGAATGTTGAAAAAAAAACTCACGTTCAACGTTAGCAACGAACGTTCTTTTACTGTTTCATCCAGTGTTTTTGTGACGCGCAGTAGCAAACATTTTAATTTTCATTATTTTCGTCAACCTCCGCGAAACCAGTCGAGTAGTATGATCGATCAGGAACAGATGACCCGAACGCTCATTTGTCAGTTTGTTTCATTAAAAAAAAACATCGCTACGTAAAAGTATCGAATGTCGGAGCGGCGCAGCAAAACTATTAAAGGAAAGCCGCGTACGCATTTTTTATTATTATTTCAGTCAGTTCGTTCAACCAAATACTATAGAAACTCTACCGAGTTAATACGCACAGCTTCGGAAGAATTCGGGCAAGACGCGACACTAGCGCCCCTACGGCATGAGGGCGGCATGAGGTGAACGATTTCAAAACTTTTGTGCGTTTTGTATGCAAAATGTTCACCTCGTGCCGACAGATGTCGCTATTTCGGAGGTTGCCAAGTCATTGTATGAGAAACGTCAATAGCTGTGCGTATTAACTCGGTAGAGTTTCTATAGTATTTGGTTCAACTTCGTTCAGTTTGACTTTCGTCACCAAACAGAGTAGACAGGTAAAGTGGATGCGTTATGTTGGTCATTATAATTTTGCCGAACGTAAACAAAATAACGAATGTCTAAACATTGTTTTTTTGGTTTTATTATGTGTGCACTGTGCTGTGCAGTGCAGTGAGTGACACAACAGTTTCTGATAGCTTATAAGTCGAGAGGAAGACACGAGCAGTACGAGCACCTTAGACTCGTGTTTTATTTTTGTGAGTAACTTTGGCCATTTGTAAATGTCGATTTTGATTACCTATTTTTGCAAACTTGTGTTGCGAAATATCGGACAATTATAAGTTATAAAATCTAGACAATTTAGGAATGTTGCAAACATAATTCGTAACCTACAAATTGTCTAGAAAAAAAATCAAATCGTTCATTCATCAAACTCTTAAACATATATTCGATGCCTGGGAGAATAAACAAGATGCAATAGGTGTATTTTGCGATCTATCAAAAGCATTTGATTGTGTCGATCACCAGATTCTATTATTAAAGCTAAAACATTATGGTGCTTCAACTAATTCGTTACGCCTTGTACAGTCATCTTACGGGTCGAATACAAACAGTAAACATAAATGGAACTAATTCTTCCGGTGCACCTCTTCATATGGGAGTGCCCCAGAGTTCTATATTGGGCCCATTATTGTTTCTGATATAATAAATGATCTGCCTTACTTTGCTAGGGACCTATGTGAAATAGTATTGTTTGCTGATGACACTTCTTTGATTTTCAATGCTGACAGGCATAAAAACGTATCTGACGATGTAAACAATACTCTTTCTCGGGTCCTTCACTGGTTCACTACCACTGACCTTTTATTGAATTCAATAAAATAAAAATTAAAAAAAAAAACAAAAAACCCGCCTGGTAAAAAACATAGGTATAATACATAACACACAGTCGGAGGCACGCATAAAGTGAGAATGATTTGACTTATCATTCAATTTTATGCCTCCGACTGCATATTATGTATTATACAGGGTGTTTGGTAGAGGATTGAACATGAGATAATGGCAAAAAGGTGAGATGGTCTGCTACATGCTGAGCGAAAAAAAATTTACCTAGGGCCCATAGTTTTTTTTTAATGATTTTTTTTTAATTTTCACCAAACTTTCTTCCTTCGTAAATTTTTATATTGGATCAATCGTCCAGCTTATTTTTGTATTCTTATCTTAACTGAATGTAGCTTACTTTTAAATTGATATTTGTTGGTTAGAGTTACCAGGAAAAAAATTATGAACCCTCAAACATCAAAAAGGCGAGAAGTCCATGCCGAGCGTTCAACTTTGGACTGCAGTTAAAAAAAAACTAAAAGTGGGACAGCAGTTCTAATTACAGGAAAACAGCTCTAGTTCATGCCCTTTCGAATGGTATGTAATTTGTATAGTTTATTTTTTTCTAAGTAGTCTTTCTCGTACTTTCTACATGAAATTGACCATTTCTGACAAAAATACTTTAATGAAAATAAATAAAAAAAATGTTATGAAACATACAGCGGGATGGTTACGGTTCATCATTATCAGTCCGTTCTTCCTTTTTCACTCTTCATAGTAGGTGGGCAATGCATACAAGACCTTGTAGTGGTGAAGAGTGGTAGAGCGTAGCCACTACTATGAACTAGTAGTAGCTCGTAAATGGGCAGGCTCGACCGGGGCAGTACCTCGTATGTCCCCCGTGTTTCGTAGGATGAGTGAGAGAGCCGGAATCCTGATACACCTCCTGTTTCCTACTCCCTTATTAACTTTCCTTCCCCGGTCCTTCCTTTTTCATTGTAGTCGGTGATTGCTTACCATAAGGTGCTTGTTTGTCCTCCTCGTGTCAAAAAAAAAAGTTGTGCATGTCTATGGGCAGCGGTGATTGCTTACCATCAGGTGACTTGCTAGCTAGTTTGTCCTCTTCGTGTCGTAAAAAAATCGTAGATGTCAATAGGCAGCGGTGATTGCTTACCACTCTTCACCACTACAAGGTCTTGGATGCATTGAACACCTATGAAGAGTGAAAAAGGAAGAACGGATGCTGATACTGATTAAGAGAAACGTTAACGTTTCTACCTGCCTTGTGTAACCATCCCGCTCTATGTTTCGTAACATTATTTTGATTTATTTTCTTTAAAGGATTTTTGTCAGAAATTGTCAATTTCATGTAGAATGTACGAAAAAGACTACTTTGAAAAAAAAAATACTATGTAAATTGAATACCATTCCAAAGGGCATGAACTAGAGCTGTTTTCCTAGAATTAGAACTGCGCAGTTTTAGTTTTTTTTTTACAGCAGTCCAAAGTTGAACGCTCGGCTTGTACTTTTCGTATTTGGGTTTTTTTTTTTTTTTAGAAAAAATTTGAGTGCGTTTGACCACAATCCTGCCTGGTGTTAAGCAGTGATGAGGTCTAGGGTGGTACACGCAAACTCAAAAAATGCCTGTTCACTCTTGCCTTGAAAATCCCTAAATTGTATGAATCGGGAAACATAGACGCGGGGAGGGAGTTCCATACCTTGGCGGTTCGCATTATAAAAGTGGAGGCAAATCGACAGGTGCGGTGAGCAGGAATATCGACCACATACGGATGGAATCGCTCCCCACGGCGTGTCGTCCGATTTCGAAATGGTGCAGGGGGAATTAAATGATGTAATTCCTGAGCACACTCCCCGAAGTGTAGCCTGTAGAAAACACACAAACTCGCTATCAGTCGGCGGTGTTCGAGGCTCTGAAGTCTGGTCGAAAGTGTGTCATCACCAATGAGTCTCCTGGCACGCCTGTCGATAGCTTCCAAGGCCTCGAGCTGATAACGGGCAGATCCATCCCACAAATGGGAGCAGTACTCCATACATGAACGGACCTGGGCTGTATAAAGATTCAGCAACTGACACGAGGTAAAATATCGTTGAACCTTGGAGAGGATACCCAGTTTTTTGGAAGCAGTCTTAGCCCTGGTCTCGATATAGCTACCGAAGTTAAGGTTGGACGAGAGGTCGATACCAAGAAGCTCGAGATGGTCGGTCACAGGAACAGGCACACCACGAAAAGTAGGAGCCAAGTTGAACGGGCTCTTTTTTGCACTGAACAGACATGCCTGAGTCTTAGAGGCATTGAAGCTGACACGGATGGCATCACCCCAATCGGAGACGGCCTGCAAGGCACGATTGGTACGGTGCACCATTGCCTCTCTGAGATCGTCGATTGCCGGTTTTTTAGCCCTTGAACTAGAAAAATATCTTTCAGCAACTGTGCTATCATCAGCATACCCAAAGGTACCGGGTTTAAGCAGATCATCTATTTGAAGCAGAAAAAGAGTTGCTGAAAGAACAGATCCCTGAGGTACGCCAGCATTAATTGCTAATAGGTCAGACGAGCAGCCGTCAACAACTACTCGAATAGACCGTTCCCTCAGGAAATCGGCAATCCAATTACAAAGGCCAATGGGGATACCGTACGCGGGAAGCTTCGCCAAAAGACCATCATGCCAAACTCTGTCGAAGGCCTTTGAAATGTCAAGTGAGACACCAAGTGCTTCACCGAACCTCTCAAGAGCCTCACCCCAAATATGCGTGGCATACACAAGAAGATCCCCAGTAGACCGACGCTGGCGAAATCCGTATTGTCGGTCACTGAGGAGATCATTGTATTCAAGGTACGCCAGCAGTCTCTTGTTAGTAACACGTTCCATCACTTTACAGAGAATGGAAGTGATCGCGATTGGGCGGTAGTTTTTAGGGTCGGCACGACTACCCTTCTTGGGTACAGGTTGTACATTGGCAAGCTCAGTTTGAGGACTCATATCATTTTTTGTGGTAACTCTAACCGACAAATATCAATTTAAAAGTAAGCTACATACAGTTAATATAAGAATAAAAAAATAAACTGGCCGATTGATCCAATAAAAAAAAAGTTATAGTACTTCAAATTCACGAAGGAAGAAAGTTTGGTGAAAATTTAAAAAAAATCATTTAAAAAAAACTATGGGCCCTAGGTCAAATTTTTTTCGCTCAGCATGTAGCAGACCATCTCACCTTTCTGCCATTATCCTATGTTCAATCCTCTACCAAACACCCTGTATGTTGCATATAATATCGAAGAATTACCGAATCGATATTTATAAGTGTACAGTACTTAATTTATGTTTGATATTGTTTCGATTTGTTTCGCTAGCTTTATGTAATTATTGAATTTTTATCTTGTTTCTGCCTTTTCAGTTGATTTTCTATTAGTTGCTTTTTACTCAGGCGGGTTTTTTTTTTTTTTTTTTTCGTTAGACATTCCCGGTCGTTTCATATTGGTGGCCACCCCACCGGTTTCAGAAAGTGAAAGACCAAAGCCCATATTTTTAAACTTTTCCATTGTATTATTTTTATTAGTGTTACGGTAATGATAATCATGATATACCTTTTTGAAATCCTTGTATTGAGCTCTTTAATTATAATAAATAATTATACCCATATTGTCGTATTCGAAAAAAAAAAAATTTTTTCTTCAATACGTCCAATGGCGTCGCACAGCCGCCATATTTGCTTTTTTTTAACGTCACCTATATAAGAACACTTGGGCTGCTAAGACAAATCTAACGATACCTCAATTATGTAGATCAGTTCAGCGGTTCTGGAGATATGAGGTAATAAAGAATATTACATAAAAGATACGCGTGAAAAACATAACCTTCTTTGCAGTCGGGTAAAAAAGACCAAATGTATTAAATTTAGCATGCCTAACGTAAGGCCGGTCAATAGTAGCATTAGTGTGAATGACGAATCCATAGATCTAATTAGTTCTACTACTTTTCTTGGGATTACCGTGGATTCAAAACTGCAATGGGGCCCACATATTACGGCCCTGGCAGGAAGACTTAGTTCAGCAGCGTATGCAGTTAGGAAAATTAGGCAGCTTACTGATGTTGGAACGGCAAGATTAGTGTATTTCAGCTATTTTCATAGCGTAATGTCGTATGGTCTACTGTTGTGGGGCTCCGCTGCCGACATTCAGACTATCTTTGTACTTCAAAAAAGGACCATTCGTTCCATATACAACCTTAGACCACGCGACTCGCTTAAGGAATTATTTAAGGAGATTAACATCCCAACCGTGGCATCCCAATACATTTTTGATTGTATTATGCATGTAGGCAAAGGTGCTTTTCTTAAAAATTCAGACTGTCATAGCCTAAACACCAGAAATAAGCATAAGCTTGCCGTACCAAGCCTCATACTTCATAAGACTGGTAATTGTTTCATAGGTATAAGCATAAAAATGTTCAATAGACTGCCACAAAGTTTTATAGATTTGCCTCTACATAAATTTAAATCCACGATTAAAGGTTGCTTGATGAAAAAGGGTTATTATAAAGTGGAAGATTATTTTAAAGATAAAATTTTTTGTGGTCACTATAATTTTGTTTTCTTATTAAATATTTTTTTTAAATGTTTAAGTAATAAAAATATATATATTTATATATGTTAAATGGCTTTTAAAAAAAGGCTATAGTTGAGTTTCTTGCGCCTCTTCTCAACAGGTCATTCACGTCTGAAGTGCTAGTAGAATAAAAAAAAAATGACGTGTAAAAGTATTTCTTGTAAATCTACTTGCAAAATAAATGATTTTATTTTATTTTATTTCTTCGGACTAAGACATGGGACTGTTTAAGAGGTCTCGTCAGAGGTGGGCAAGGCATTGGTAGTGCCCCTGGTGTTGCTGATGTCAATTGGCGGCGGTGACCACTTTCCATCAGGTGGCCCGCTTGTCTGCCGTATAACATAAAAAACAAAAAAAAACATTCCTAAGTCAAGTGAGGCTGGATTGCCGAGCACCACGGTCTATTGTTACATTACTATTGGGACCTAATGATTCCAATAATATACATATATTGCAAAACTTTCTAATTCAGAATAGTAAACTACGCCCGAAGTTACATGTAAGGAATCCAACATGATTACGCGTTCGTCATGCCAAAGATCACACTCCTACAGAACGTGGCAGCCGTTTGTTCTACTTTGTTATTCGCGGTAGAGTAGAACACTCACATGCCTCTCCTTATGTGCTAATTGAGCTACTTGATTGTCGACCTCTAGCCAGGTTTTCTTTAATCTGTCTCTCACCGAGGGAAAGATCAGAAACAGATCTTTTCTGCCATTCCGATAGAAGAATATGATGGAATAACTTACCTGTTACAATCAGAACCGCGAAATCGATAAATGTATTTAAAAGAGAAGTAAAAAATTATTTACTTTCACACTAAATTCTTTGTATAAAAACGACATTTTATTTTGTATATGTTGTACTATACAAGTATTTATGTATTGTTTTAGTTTTATATATTGATAATTATATATATATATATAAATATATATATCTCTCTGTAATATTGTATCTATACTTGTTATGTATTATATTTATAAATTATTTATTGTAGATATATTGTTATGTCCTGCTGTTTATTATACATCTTGCTAGCCCTGCCCACTTCATACAAAAATTTATTACCCTAAGGTTGCCTTGAAAAGATTGCTTTGAGCAATAAGGCCGCCTTGTTGCATATACACTAGTTTGTACTTTTACTGTTTACTGTATTAATTGATTGTGTGTTGCAAATAAAGCTTATTCTATCTATCTTTCTAAGAATCTCAAAAAAGTCATCTCAACAATGAGTGAAAAAGGCTTCTATAGATCGAAGTGTCCGCTACACGCCGATATAGTCATAAATTTTTTATAGAAATGTACGGCACCCAGCATAACATCCGCCGTACGGCGACGGCGGCGGTGGCGGGACTGCTGCCGCCCGCAAATTTCTGCGTCGATGAAATGCGCCCTAGGCCTCTCCTTTATTTCTGTTGTTCCCGATAAGTCTGCAACGCATTTAGTGTATCTTTGTATTACTTATTTATTATTTGTGTGGGCTTACCATTATCAAGCGAATTACGTACAAAAAAAGACACATATGTATTTAAGTTCTAGTTTCTTCTAGCATAATTTAACTTGTTACTTTAGTTATCCACCATCGTGAGTAAATTAAAGAGGGTCAGGCAGTCGGAACTGTTTGCGAGCGATGTGGTTCGGTGCATGGGGCCGGCGTGCGCACTTCCGCAGTTACGCTCGCGCAACGTAGTAAGCAGCCGATGCATTGAATCTATTTTCCGATCAGTGTCGATGCAATTAGAATCGTCATGATGCTCTTAAATGGCAGTCGGCGCGCGCTATGCGGCGGCCGCGACTCGCCTTGTAGGGGCGCGCGCCGCTGCCAAGCGCCCGCCGCAACTCGTATATAGCGGCGCGGCCGCCGCTCGGCGTCCACTACTGCCGCCGCTGCTGCCGAATTCAACTGTCCGACACGAGCGCAACAAACCAGTAGTCCGGGAACATGTGTGACGACGATGCGGGCGCGCTGGTCGTGGACAACGGCTCCGGCATGTGCAAGGCGGGCTTCGCGGGCGACGACGCGCCGCGCGCCGTGTTCCCCTCCATCGTGGGCCGCCCGCGCCACCAGGGCGTGATGGTGGGCATGGGCCAGAAGGACTCGTACGTGGGCGACGAGGCGCAGAGCAAGCGTGGTATTCTCACGCTCAAGTACCCCATCGAGCACGGCATCATCACCAACTGGGACGACATGGAAAAGATTTGGCACCACACGTTCTACAATGAGTTGCGCGTAGCGCCCGAAGAGCACCCGATCCTGCTGACGGAGGCGCCGCTGAACCCGAAGGCCAACCGCGAGAAGATGACGCAGATCATGTTCGAGACGTTCAACTGCCCCGCGATGTACGTGGCCATCCAGGCGGTGTTGTCGCTGTACGCGTCCGGTCGTACCACCGGCATCGTGCTGGACTCGGGCGACGGAGTGTCACATACCGTGCCCATCTATGAGGGCTACGCGCTGCCGCACGCCATCCTGCGTCTGGACCTGGCAGGCCGCGACCTCACCGACTACCTCATGAAGATCTTGACGGAGCGCGGCTACTCCTTCACCACCACGGCGGAGCGCGAGATTGTGCGCGACATCAAGGAGAAGTTGTGCTACGTAGCGCTTGACTTCGAGCAGGAGATGCAGACGGCGGCGGCCTCCACGTCACTGGAGAAGTCGTACGAGCTGCCCGACGGACAGGTCATCACCATCGGCAACGAGCGCTTCCGCTGCCCCGAGGCGCTGTTCCAGCCTTCGTTCCTGGGCATGGAGTCGTGCGGCATCCACGAGACCGTGTACAACTCTATCATGAAGTGCGACGTGGACATCCGCAAGGACCTGTACGCCAACACCGTGCTGTCCGGCGGCACCACCATGTACCCCGGTATCGCCGATCGCATGCAGAAAGAGATCACCGCGCTGGCGCCGTCCACCATCAAGATCAAGATCATCGCGCCGCCGGAGCGCAAGTATTCGGTGTGGATCGGTGGCTCCATCCTGGCCTCGCTGTCCACCTTCCAGCAGATGTGGATCTCGAAGCAGGAGTACGACGAGTCGGGCCCCGGCATCGTGCACCGCAAGTGCTTCTAGCCGCGTTGCCGCCGCACACCTCCTAGCGCTAATTTCTACTTTCATTTACGGCATTGTATTTATTTTGTACTTATCGTCGGAGACTGCACGCTCTTGCGTTATCGTGTAAGTGAGCTACTGTAAGTTATGTGCTTTAATTATAATTTTTGTTACTGAGCGCGCAGTTTGATTCCCGATGCCCGTAGAAGGCGCGGGCCGTGTCGCGATCGGCGTATTAATAACGCGCCGCCGATCGCCGATGCAGTTTTAATTAGCAGCGTTGCACTCCCGCGCCGCGGAGACAATGCCCGCGACACCTGCGCCCGCGCCGGCCCACGCACACGAGCTAGAGGCTATAAGTGAAAACAACTCGCCCACAACATACGCGCAAAAGCTAATACGCCAATAAATATTAATCATAGATAAGAGCGCTACCAGTAGGTAATTAACCCTGGAAGATCATTGTGGATCCTACACTTTATCGAAAGTTCAAAATCTGAATTCTTGGCTGATTCATTTACGCTGCTACCGGCACTCGGGAGTAATGTATTTTCCCTCTACCAAAGTTTATCAAAGCGAGTGTGATATAAGTACCAACGCGGCTTGTGAAGCGGCTGAAAAAAGCTAAAGTATGTAAATACAAGGGTCACGGGAACTTAAGTTGTTAAGGTTACGTACGTAGGACTTTTATAGACAAAGCCATGATTTTACGGAAGGAAGTGGCACGTCTCTTATGGCATGCTTATTCTTTCTGTTGTCTTTATATAACGTCGTCGTATTCAAAGTCCCATTCACAACATTGGAATGCGCGCCACACATGCGTGCATGGAGGCCCTAGAGGCGCCACACGAGGTAGCCGGCGGCGGCGCATTCCACTATTTGCAACTCGCGACACAAACATACAAATTATATTATTAAGTATTTATTTTTGGCGTGGCTTCATACTCCTACAACCCTATTAATAAATCAAAGTAAATTCTGCTTAACTTTGCAATAATACCTACTTAACTTTAGATAATGTCCGTCAAGGGCGCGGCGCGGCGATCAAGGGTTAACAGGTTTGAGGAGTTTGTACTTGGATTGTGGCAATCGGCAGCAAGCAGCCCTTGCCACACAGCTTTTGTGTTGTTAAGCATTTGAAGCAACAAATAGAGGAGCCGCATATCGTCACCCGAGCGAGAGAGCGGCCGCCGCGCCCTTTGGACACTTTTTATTAATTACCTAGTGCTCCCATTGGTGCCCAAGGGCTTGTCAGACGGGGAGCCGGCGCCACCGGCTAAATAAAACGAGGGCAAAGTTCGTAACACTTTATGTAATCAATTTACAAAACAATGTACAGTATTTACACGTCTCTCGTGATCACTTAGCACTAGAGGGCGCTCCGGGCGCGCGAGCAGGGACAGTGAAAGATTAAGCTGCGTAAAGTGCGATCTGCATAAGTTGCCTTGCAGCTCGAAGACCACCATAAGACCGTACCAACAACTGAATTGACCTGTCCCCATGGCGAAAATTTAAATATTTTACAAAGAAGTTGTCGAATTAATTTAATAAAATTAATCACATTGCCCGTAACATACACACTTAGAACAAACAGAGAACTTAAGACATTGAAGTCCTTCGAAAACCCGTAATTAAAATAACATTATCTCCTCGACAGAATAATAAATGTCCAAGTCGCCATAGGTGCCGCGTCCGATGTGGAGTTCAACCAATTCCGGACGGCTACTTAATGCCATGTAAACATAGAGCGAGCTATGCAAGAAACATTACAGTTTTTTAAATATTTTCACACTTGGTAGATCTGCATCTCATCGGAGCTACGTTGTTTTACATACTACACAAACACTAAATAGAGCGTACGTGTACAGTCAACATTGAACTACATAGGGCTCACAACGATGAACAGGGGGGGCGCGGCGGAGCGGGGCGGGTGCGGGGGCAGCTCACAGCAGCCGAGCCTCCGACGGCGTGTCGTCCTCGCTGTCGACGCACTCGAAGCGGATGCGGCGCGCGTCGTCGCGGCGGCGCTCGTCCGCGGGCTCGAGGACGCGCTCGTCCGCGGCCGCCGCGCCGCCCGCCGCCAGTCACACGCGCTCCTCGCCCGCGCCCGCCGCCGCCGACCGCACGAACTGGAAAAGAGGGAACACGCGTCACGCATCGCTCGCCACCGAGAGCGCAGAGCACGACAAATGGCTCATACTCACCGACACCGTGGTGTTGGTGGTGGAGTTGGCGCGCGGCCGGAACGTCAGCACCCGCCACCGGCGCCTCAGCTGCGCCAACACCTCGCCGTTGCAGAAGCAGTACAACACGGCCACGCAGAGGCCCTGCAGTGATGTCGTCAACGCGGTCACGTACTCGTACACGAGCCACCAGCTCGCCGTCTTCGAGGGCCGGAAAGGCGTAAGTAGGTACTGCAGGCCTAGCAGAGGCGCCAGCAGGCACGTGGCTCGCAGCGCATGCAGCGCCGTGGCCGAGGGACGGCTGGTGCCGCCAGCGGCGCCACCTAAGCCGCCGCCGGCGCGCAGTTTGGTACACAGTACGCGTACGATGTTGCACAGAAAGGCCAGGTTGAGCAGCACGGCTATGCACACGAGAACAGCCAGCTCGGGCCTCGGCGCGCCCTCATCCATCCAGCACAGCTGCTCATCGGCGCAAGCACGGCGCGCGGCGTGCACGGCGGCTGACGGCACGGGCAGCAGCCAGCCCGCCACCAGCAGCGCGCGCACCAGCCGCCGCTCCGACACGAACGCGCTCACCAGCACCGTGTGCAAGTACAGCCCCTCGCACAGCATCCACGTGTAATTGGTGAGCAGAGCGTACTGCAGCGTGGCGTTGAGCGTGCGGCACCACGCCGGCGACTCGGTGAGCGTGGCCGGCGAGCGCACCACCAGCGCGTACCACGCCAGCCACAGCGCGTTGTTGATGGCGAAGGAGGCGAACAGGTTCATGTGCACGGTGATGCGCGCGCACCGTAGGCTCCTGCAACAGACGCCGGTCAGTGCGATGCCGTGAGCTAGTGAAGAAGAGGTTGCGACCACGAAGTTACCCACTTGAAGTAAAACAGTATACCGAGCGAGAGCAGCAGCGCGACGAGCGACACGCTGTAGCCGGCCTCGTACACCGCGATGATGTCGCTGACGTCCTGCGCAGAGAGACATTGTCAGGGTCCAAAGTGATTTGTTTAGCAGGTACCTAGTAGATAACGAACGGAATTAAAATATACGCACATCCTCCGGTTTGATACAGGTTGTGTAGTTGGACCAAGTGCGGTTCGTCATCGGGTGCTTATACCAGCTGCCGTCCTCGGTGCACTCCTTGTGTGCGAACACTGCGACAGAAAGCGAAATGTTTGGCGCCACACGAAACCGCTGTGGTGTGGTGCGGAGCGAGAGAGAGATTAGTACGAACGTTCGGGGCTGAAGCCGAGCACGAATTCGGGGCAGCGCGCGTAGGCGGTGCTGTTGGCGGGCGTGGGCGGCCAGCACAGCCACGTGTCGAAGGTGCCGCGGCAGTAGGGCTCCGGCAGCTGCGCGGAGCCGTTGTTGGCGGCGGCGCAGGCAGCCGCGTCGCGCGACATCCGCGCTGGGTCCTCCATCGCGCCCGCCTCGCCCCCGATGTCACTGCATCCCGAACAACCTGCCGCGAGACATCAACACATTACAAACTACATCGTCTCATCTCAGTTATCAAAAGCGATTCTCTGCGAAATAACTTAGCTACGCATATAGACGATGCTTATTTAGACATGCAAATGTTTTGAATTGTCGTGCCCTCGGATGCATTGGAATACGACGGTGAACGTGCAATATTAAGGTGTCCACACGAGCGCGAACGCCGCCCTGTTCATCGTTTCCTGTTGGACCAACTGGTGCGCACAACTACAAACAAGTAGCACAACTAAATTTTTCCTGTTCAATTCGGAACAATTCGTTAAAAAAAACCTGTTGGCAACTATGGCACAACCAGATAATTGTCATTATGTAACTGATTAGTTCCGCGGGCATCTTCATAAATATTTTATAATAAAACTATTACCTACGTAACGTATAGTACCCGTGAAATAAGAGCTAATAAAAAATATCCCCCTATTATGCGGGTTTAGGTATAACTACCTTTCTAGGTAATCAAATAAATTGACTTTGACTTGTTCATTTTTTGCACTCGTCGGGCGAGTTACGTGTGCACCGATTAGTTACTATTAGAAGTCGTGTCGTAGCACATCGTAGCATAGACCTCCGGTTCGTAGCAATAAATTTTGCTACGTACGTACGATTGGTCTCTACCATTCCTCTACATACAAGTTGGTCTACGAGGAATTAATGACATTAGCAATGTGGTAGCTTTCGTAGGTGAAGGACTTTAGTCCGCTGACTGTTTTAGGTGATCGTAAATTTTCAAACTGAACAGACCCCTCTTCTCGTTAAAAAAACCAGATTCTATCGATAGAATCGGTTTTTGTTACGTGAATTGCCCTCCAGAACGGGCTCGTCCCTTGGAGGAGGCGCCCTCGCTCGCGCCGCGGAGTGCATTTCTTGCCATTGGCAACTACGTGAAACTGACACACTGATAGTAGACTGCAAAGTGTTTCCTCATCAATAGTTATTAGCGGCGGTCAGCTCCCGCATCGTTTATCATAATCCTGCATTGTATTCACAATCTCTCTCCCAAAATTAATCTTACTTCGAGAGCATAATATTAATTACGTCTCGCTCGGACGATCTACTCTATTGGAGAGTTATGTCAGGTTAGCGGTGGATCAATGCCATGCCGGTCGTAAGTCTTATTTTACTGCCGACGGAAAAAATGACAAATTGTAGAAGGGGGCAGATCCCCTCCTTGCACATTGCTTGATCCCTCAATGGGACAGATCGCCGCGACGAGGAGGAAGAGTAGTTTCCCACTCACGAAACAAAATCTATTTTGAAACGCCACAATGAGGTGAGCGCGCCCCTCGTTCGGGTCTAACCAAGGCCCACCTGCGGGTTGATTACCTACTGCGCGGCCCCGGCGCCGCAACCAGCAATAAACCCTTGCCGGCGTTAAACTCAATCAATAAATGATACCACCGATGGGTCGATTCACTGACTCTAGTGCCGAGTTCAAACGTAGATTAGAAAGATTTCATAGAGACGTGTTTAATTTTATCGTGCGAGCAAACAAACGACGACTGCAATCCAAGAGGTTTCGGGTTCTATCCCGGTCGGGTCATGATGAAAAACAGATTTTTTCTGATTGGCCTGGGTCTTAGATGTTTATCTATATTTGTTATAAAATATAGTATCGTTGAGTTAGTATCCCATACATAACACAAGTCTCGAACTTACTTTCTTTGGGGCTAGCTCAATCAGCCTCAATCTGTGCGGCGACGGCGCGAGGAGGCCGCCGCCGCCCGCGGCGCCGCACGTGCGCGCGACATGGCTCATTAGGTCGCCACACGCACACTTCTTGCAGAGGTTTGCCCGAAACACATTATGATGATAACCCCTTAGTACGTTACCGTTTTCGTTTTATCCGTATTTCTAATGTAAATATTTTTTTGAACTGAATATTATTTATTTATCATTTCATACACCATCGTGAAGACGAAGTGTATGACAATATGTTTTTGCTTTGTTTTTTTTCGACATAAGAAAGATAATATTAATAAAGAGAAACGGCGGGTTCCGTATTTGCTACGCCTTGCTTGCTTGCAGATGAGTATAGTAAGAGTACACTGCCATATTCTATGGCATTTGTACGTTTTCCTCAAATAAATTTTACTTCATAAGTTCGTCAGCTATTACTCGGTAACTAGTAGAGCCTACAGAACCGTTATAGTTTTCCTTGTAGGTTCACTAAGTTAAGTACTTATACATATTATAGACACATTTCTAAACACAACACTTTCGGAGATAGATGAGGGGGGCGACCACCACCGTGCAAAACGAAAATTGGCACGTTAAATGTAAATAATTCGCAAACGGATCATTGTATTGGAAAATGATCTTTCCACCCACACCCTCGCTGTTTTTAAGAGACCTATCTAACGATATATATGTATAACACAACATGGGGTCGACGCCAAAAAAAATGTTTATTCCCACTTTACATGTAGGGGAGGTACCCCAATAAAAAAAAAGACGGGTTGCACTTCGGGAGTACCGGCAGAAGTGAAAACATCAACGTTGTGCATTTTTGAATAATTTGTAATGGTTAGGGAATCTTACGCTTTTTCGAGCAGGCTACGGATCTGACGCGAGTTTAACATTTTTTACCTATCTAAAAAAAGTGCTAAGCGCTGCTAAAGAAGTTTTCACTTCAAAAATATTTTTCAAAATTTTGGTTCAGCACTTTGTTAGCGTTATACCAAATTACAGCTTTCTAGCATTAAGCGTCTAGTCAAGTTTAGGCGCTAGACCGCGGAGGGACGGACGGACATGGCGAAACTATAAGGGTTCCTTGTAGTACGGAACCCTAAAAAACGCTGTATGGGTCGCAATTATTTTAGGCGTTTATTCAATGTGAGTGTGTTACAATTCCAGGGGTCTCCGGGAGAAACCATTCGGCCGCGAGGATGCTGTGCATGTAGTTTTTATCAGTTATGAGCAGAGCCAGTCAGCGTCTCTCGCACGCAGCCCGCCAATGGACAAGTCAAAATTGTGCACGAAACAAGAGAAAGTTTTGTAGCGGCCGAGCAGATTAGCCCAACAGTCATTATTATTAAATTCACATTAGGAACACTGCGTGTCTAAGGATGTGTATGAATAGAAAGTTCAGATTTCTCATTTGATTTGTCCATTGGAATAGCGAAGACTCGGCGTCACACCACGGGTGCTGCGACGGCAACTCCGCGCGTGAAGACCGTCGGACCCCACCATAGACCCGCAAATGCATCTATGCGGTTCGCATACTCTGCAAGCAAGGCGGAGAGCCACGGCTACCCGCAATGAGTCGTCGTCCAGCAAAGTGCCCAGATGGGGTGACGGAAGGGCGTGCAGCCATGCACCCGATTCTGGTCGAGAGACAGCCCTAAGTCTCGCCTCGTCCTCATCTCGGGCGTTAGCTAAGAGCAGTCCTTGAACCCTCCCAGCCCCAACGTCATCCAATGCCCGCTGAACGGAGAGAAGTTTTGGGCGCCCGAGTTCAGGGCCGACCAGGCTGATACCGCTTCGGACACATAGGATATGCTAACTCCGTCACCATGAAAGACGACGCCAAGAAAGCCGGCAAGCTAACATCTCGTGCGTACCTCACCCCGAAACCTCCGAGCCGGGTAGGAAAAGTAGCCTGACTCCAGTGAGACTCTTTCAGAAAGACATTAAGTATGGACCCCACTGTAGATTTTAAAATAACCATGTAGGTGTGGTACGCAACAGGAAACCTTTTAAAAATGTAGGCAAAGCGAAACACATTCGCAACAACACCAATGCCACGTGTGGCTGTAGATTCTCAAGGCGATCCCGAGCGGACAGAAAGAACTTCCTTCGAGTAATGATAGCCTCAGGAACCGCCTCGAGAAAAATTGTTTGTATTGTATTACAATGTAATTTATAATTAAATAAAACGCGTCAATAAACACTGCTCTCCGTGGTTTAAGGGCGAAGCACACCAGCATGCAGCGCAGCACAGCGCGTTGTGGCTTATGGCGTTGTAATCTATGCAATATTATGAGAAAGGACACACCAAACGCACGACGGGTAGCTGCGCAGCGTTGTAAAGCATCGTGCATTACAACAACGATATTACAACGCCATAAGATGCAACGCGCTGTGCTGCGCTGCACGCGCTGTGCTCCGCCCTCATTGTATCGTATCATACATCGATTATTGTGGGTTTCCTCTATGATTTAGGGTGTTTCCAAGTTTTGAACGCACGCTTTACGCGCGAAATAAAGAAATTGCTTTTTTTACTTTTGTGAAATAAAAAAAAATTGGGAAGTTTTGATTAATTTTTGCTTAAGCACATTGGGGCCCGTATAATTGATACGGCTGATACGGCGGTAGCTACGCCCCTGGACTCCGAGTCAAAACGCCCCGAAGAAAGACGATAGCAAATTATTTTCAGTAAAGGAGGATTTTGAAGTCAGTACGATATGCACTTTTAATACATAGTTCCTGATCACAAATTCCAATCACTATGCACTTTAACCAATGTTTGCTTCACAATACACTATCAAGAGGTACCTACTATGAATCAAACGCTGCAACCAGCGCAGCGTGCCTTCGCGGGGCCCCGTATAACAATTTGTTTGGGGGCCCTTATGAAGGGTATAAAGATTAGTCACAAAAGAAAAGAAAATGAAAAAATTAAGCAATTTTGGCCACTTTTTTATGGCCCCCCTTTTCTGTTTACTTTTTCTTTTCGTAGCTACGCTGGAATATATTTTTTTCCTTTCACTCATTGTTTTTTACAAATCGGTACTACTAATACTCTAAACCAGAAATTGTTTGTACGGGATATGCAAACCACGTAGGTGTGGTCCGCAGCAGGAAATCAACTTTAGGCAAAGCGAAACACATTCGCAGCAACACCAATTATTGGAATAACATGCTTTCACGGGATAAAAAGTAGCATATGTTGGGCTCTGTGCCCCTGACAATTATGTATACTAATTTCCATAATGATGCTGATTAGTCAAGCCGTGAAGAAATAACAAACAAACAAACTCACTTCCTCATTTACAATATTAGTTGAAAAAGCTAAAGCTTGTAAATACAGGAGTCTAGGCTCCGAATATGATTTTGTCCCATTCGGTGTCGAGACCCTTGGTCCGTAAATTGCAAAAAGGTTAGTCGACATCACAGGAGACCGAAGAGCTGGCAACTACCTTGGACAAAGAATTAGTGTAGCTATTCAAAGGGGGAACGCTGCCAGTATCTTCGGAACCTTGCCTAAAGGGACTCCTTTTAATAATATACGCAGGTGGACCACGACCAATATGGGATAATACCCGTTATTTTAGTTATTTCATTATATTTTTTAAGGTTTTTAGATTTAGGTTCGGGCAATAAAGGCATTATAATTTGTTTATAATTATATTATTATAATAAAGTTAAATATTAGTTAGGATGTCGCGATTAGCGTTGAAAATGACATGTAAAATACATGACATGTATCTTTCAAAAGGCCCCTGTATTTTTCAATAAAATACGAAACTTTCCTTGTTGGTCTTACGGTGAATCTTTCGCAAGTTTATGTTTTTTACATGTATTTTACAATGTATTTTTTGCATTTTTCGCAAAATTGAGTTTTTTATTTTTATTTTGGAGTCAAAAACACTCAATATCCATACATAACATAAATGAATGCCATTGCTAAAATGTTGACTGTAAAATACATATCTGTCGCCTTAGTAACCACTATTTTTATTCATCTAAGCTTAGAAACGTGTCTGACTTTATTTGTATAGGTATGTTCGTTAGTTACGTTATGGATGAATTCTTAAGTAGAAGCAAAATTGGTTCAATATACACTGGGCGTCAAAAATAAGTAGTACAGTTTTAAAATTGCAATATCTCCTAAACTGCAGAAGCTAGACCTTTGAAATAAAAAAAAGTTAAAAGACAATTTAATTTCATTTAATAAAAACTTCATGCATAATATCATTTTTTAAAGATTGACTGAAAAAAAACTTAATAAATAAAAACACTATTTTTTTAAACTGTTGGCTTGTACTTTTGTTTTTTATTGTTTTCTTTATTGCTGATAAATCAATTGCAATTCAAAAGCAAATGTGTCTTCAGCGAGTAAACTTTACTAATCATGCCTCTTTCACCAGAAGAATGTGCAAGAATCATAACTTTTCTCGAAGTGGGCATCAGTATGCGTCGTACTGCAAGAACGGTGGGTGTAACTCTAAGAACGATCCAGCAAGTAAAGCGAAGATACGAAGAGACTGGAAACCATCTAAGGAGACCAAGTAATGGCAGACCCAGGTGCACTAGTACCCGAGAAGACCGCTTAATTGTCTCTACTGTGTTAAGAAATCGTCACCTTAATGCAGTTGAGGTCCAGCAACAGCTTCTTCAGACCCGAAGAGACTACGTTAGTGAGAGTACAGTGAGGAGAAGACTTGCTGAAGCCAACCTGAAATCGTACAGGCCAGCAAATGGCCCCAAACTTGAGACAGGGCATCGAGTAGCAAGACTACGCTACGCCCGTCAACACGTACAATGGGACGAAGAAGAATGGACAAGAGTTTTGTTCACAGATGAGTCTCGGTTTTCTTTATTCACTTCCGATGGAAGGCGGAGAGTATACAGGCGACCTGGTGAGCGATACATTCAAGGTTGCATCTCGGAAAGAGTTCAATACGGCGGGGGCTCTGTACACGTATGGGCTGGCATCTCTTCAGAGGGTCGCACAGAGCTAGTGGTCATAGAAAATGGCACTCTGACTGGTGAAAGATATGCATTAGAGATCCTTAACGAGTATGCAGGGCCATATTTAGCAAATATGGGTGATGGAGCTATACTAATGCATGATAACGCCCGGCCACACACCGCTCATCTCGTACAAGAGTACATTCAGGAGGTTGGCATCAGCTTGATGGCTTGGCCATCAAGAAGCCCAGATCTTAACCCGATTGAACACGCCTGGGATGAGCTTGGGAGGCTAGTCAGAAGACTCAGACCACCCCCCGCCACCCTCAGGGCTCTAAAACAGGCCCTGATAGAAGAATGGGTGAATATTCCCCAACACCGCCTCCGAAACTTAGTGTTCAGCATGCCAAACCGGCTCCAAGCTGTCATCAGAGCCCGAGGCGGCAACACAAGTTACTAAAGTGGGAACAAGGCCCAAAACGTAAAAATTAAGTTCTTGATAGTTCCTACAAAATGGTTAGCTTTTTAGTTTTTTCCTAATTTTCAGTGTAAAACTTTACTAATGCTAAATAAAGTATTATTTTTAGAAAACTTTGTTAAATTTGCTATAAAATGACTTTTATTTCAAAACTCTAACTTCTATAGTTTAAGAGTAATTGCAATTTTAAAACTGTACTACTTATTTTTGACGCCCAGTGTAGTTTAATGATCAGGACAGAAAAAATAAGTGAGTTTGATTTTACATTTCGCTGCTTATAAACTAAAGTGCCACAAAACAAAAATATCGAAAATGACTTTTATTTCAAAAATGTGGTCAAAATCACCATAGTTTTTATGTTTCACGAAGACACTCGTCGAAATCGGTTTATAAATCACATATTTACGCAAACGTCCGTTTGGCATTTTGGGACATTGGTGGCTAAGTTCAGAGCAAAACGGCCATATTTTCGGTTGCAACCCGAAAATTGGCGCGAGCGCACGTCTGTTTTGTGCTAAAGGGCCACATCGCGAAAAATTAACTGTATCGTGAGTGAATTTTATAAGCATCAGGGCCACATTTCGGATTGCGTTTATTTCGCACATAAAAAAATGTAAGTACACAAATTATTTTTAATACAAAAGTGCCATGTTTTGAAAAATGGCCGTGTAGCAAATAAAAATGCCTAATTATGTTGTTTTTTATTATAAGCTTAGAACTTGTTTTTGTGAAACGTCTGTTTTGCCCCAAACATTCGTTGTGTTTGGGATGTTTTCTTTAGAGACAAAATGCTTTATTTCTGTTTGGTGATGAAATACTTTATTTATTTTTTATGATGTTAATTAATAATTTATGATTTTTATTTATAGTTGTTAGGCAACTAGCCATTCATATTGTGAAATAGATTTTTTGAAAGAAAAATTTCACCTCCCTCCCCCCCAGGTGGGATTCGAACCCACGACCTCTCGTTATCCAGCCGAGTGCTCTATCCACGTGGTTAGAGCACTCGGGGTCGTTTCAAAATTAATTAATAATGTTATTTTGTGCAATATAATAACAGATTTACCATAATATAATTATGTTGCGCATGTTAACTTGTGCAAGTTTTCTTTCTAGGGGACACATAGCTTTAAACTAGGTATATTATTATTAGTATGGCACTTTTCATAAGATCACACGCTAAAACGTGTAAGTATTTATTAACTTCGAACGTCCCTCCCGGCTTCTTCAATTCAATTCACTCTTCTCTCTTTTTTAGATCCCACACCTATGCATTCTTGTCTCTCGATTCTTGTCCTGTCTTTATCTGTCAACTTCGCCGGCATATTAATGTTATATGAATTGATTTACTTTTTCAGAATGGACAGCAGAACACGAAGAATTTTAAGCATTGTTGGGAATTGTGCCTGATGAGGTTTTAGAAGTGTTTATTTTTATTTATATCCTAATTTTTATGGTGCCAAACACTTGTTTTGTAATAAAAGTTAATATTTTATTATTATTTTTAAAATTTTGCCTAGCGAAGAGAAGAGGTTTTTATGTTCTATTTTTTAGTTATGAGTGTGTTACTATCCAATAAGGTTGCGACTATTTTTCTTAAATAAAACATTTTATTTTTTCGACTTGTGGCCTTTTAATTAAAATATTCATATATTTACTAGATATTTTTTATAAACTAAAGGGACATGTGCTGCTAGTCGTCGTTGGGTTCTAGTTAGCATAATATTAAAATAAACAAGTTATAGGAATTTAAAATACGCATCGAATGATATAAAATTACACAAAATAATTGTAAGTATGAGTACCAAAAAAGCAAAAAAACCGAAATTAAAATTTTAAAACGCTCTCCTGAAAAAACCAAAATTTCGAGTTGTGGCACTTTAGTTTATAAGCAGCGATTTATTATTTATAAAAAAAAAATAATAAATATAAAAAAAACACATTTAAAGATATTTCCGGAATACCATTTCATGATTGGCGTAAAACACATAGCATTCGCAAAGGTCGTCAGTTATTTCTTTGGGTAGTTCCAATTTGCTTAGTTACTAGTACTTACCTCATTTTATTCCAAGTGGTATGATTGCGCTTATGCAGGTGACCGTACATTTATTACAAATTAAAATGAATAATATTCAATTATTATAATATTGATGTTATTGATATACGCAAGATTTTTCCCTTTGATTGTTAAATATGAAAAATACACCGTATTAAACAAGTATTATACATGTATAATTGTTTTTTTTCAGACGAACCGAAACGTTTCGAAAGTTACATGTATTTTATGGGAAAGAAACAAAGTTTCGAAAGAAACAATAAGTATCTTTCGCAATTTTCAACGCTAGTCGCGATTAACTTGCTATGTTTGTATCAAAGGAATTTTGTTTTATTTGTAGTCGGACACAGCTGTCGGCAATTTATTGCAGAAATAAACACGGCTTAAGATAAGATAATAATAAACAACTTTTTTTTAATCAATTCAATATGACATGCTTAAGTTGTAAAAATGATACAGAAAAAAATCGGGCAAGTACGTGTCGGGCCACGCACAATGTAGGGTTCCGTATTTGCTTCGCTTTGCTTGTCTTCAGTTGAATCCATTATCAAATTCCATAACATTTGTAAGTTTTCATCAAAGGAATTTTGTTTTATAAGTTCGTCGTCTATTACTCGGTAACTAGTAGAGCCTATTTAACCGTTATACCGGTAACCGTTGTACCGGACTACTACCATGATTTTTTTCAAATTTCTCAACATAAGACTTGGGTGATGTTTTGACCTATCTAACGATACCCCACAACATGAGGTGCACGCGAAAAAAATCATTTTTACTTTACATGTTGAGGAGGCACCCCAAAAAAAATATTTTCAAAATTTTCTTCCAGCACTTTGTTAACATTGTTAATATGTGTATACATACCAAGTTACAGCTTTCTAGCATCAAGCGTCTAGGCGCTAGACCGCTGGTGGTGGACTCGTTCGCTCGCTGATCCTCCCCAAAAGCGTCTTCGCCCCGACTGGTGTCCGGGCCTACTTCACCCGTTGATACCGGGGTCGACCTCCGTATGGTGGAACGCGGAGGCCCTGCAGACACTGGGTCTCGCCAACCCAGACACTGCGGGGGGCGTTAAGGGTTGGGTCATATGGGCGAATGTGGCCACCCCGGAAGAGGGAGTGCGCGGTGGCGTAAAGTGTCACAGTGTCCACTGGGTACGTAGTGGATACTGTGGCACTCGGAGTGGCGCGGGAGGCGCGGTGGAGGAAGAAAACCTCGTTAAAAAATTGAAGAGACGGGCCGGCGGCTCGCAGAGCCCGGCCAGCGGTCGCACGTTGTTGCGACCGCAGAGATGGAGGGGACCCTGCCTCGCCGAGACGGCGAGCCGGGGAAGGCCCGTCGTCTTGAGGGGGCAATGGTCCTCGGTGTCGGCAGTGCACCTGGATGCGGTGTGCTGCTGACGGGGCGTTCCGGGGAGAGTGGGTCCGGCCAGTTTAACATTGGCCGGACGGCCCTGGCGGGGTCGCGGATGTATCACAGTACCCGTGGCCCCGTCACTTAGGGGTGGCGAGTGGCATCCTGTCAGTTTTTTAGTGGTAAGTCCCACAGTCCCCACCGCGTATTCCCCGGGCGGTTAAGCATTTTTCTGACGATAAAAAGGCGCTAGACCGCGGGCGGCGGACAGACAGACAGACAGACGGACATGGCGAAACTATAAGGGTTCCTCGTAGTGCTTAGTATATTTCTGTATGTACATGGATCTGTATTTTATTTATTCTTATAAATGTACTTATACATTGTAACAAACGAGTGAAACAAAAAAATTGCTAAATGACAAGAAAAGGCCGTAACCGGGTTTCTTTCGCCGTTTCTTTTACCGGTGGCCATTTTGCTTGTGTCCGAAATGGTGGTAGTATATAACGTAGTTTATTTTCTTTATACATAAATACAAATTGTAAATGACAAGAAAAAGTGCCTGTGAAGGTCTAATTTCTGAAATAAACGAATAGTTTACTACGGAACCCTAAAAATGATTCAGCACTGTCACAGTAGGAATGTAATCAGAGAACTCAAAATATGTGAGTAATACTTGATATTATCAAAACTCTATCAGTCGGTAACAATGTTTCAAGTTTTCGAAACATTCGAAACATTGATTAGGAAAACTTGTTATCTAATAGATATTTTATTAATGAAGTATTGACGAAGTAATCTTTTTTTTTATAGTAGTTAACTGGTACAGTAGTTGTGAAATGGAAATACTTGATTTCCGTCCATTCTCATCTTCCTTGCAGCGTAGGTATTGGTAGCGTCAAACAATTAAGGCCTCTGCATACGCAACGGGATAATACCTCGGACGGGACGCGAATTTACAAAACCTATACCATTAGAGTGAAAGTGTAAACTGAACTGGCTTAGCTTTTGTTTGCCAAAAACTTGACGAAACCCTAATCTATTACACTACAGAAATTGACCGAAATCGCGTAGACTTTGTTAGATAAATCCATTCTATTTCATTTGATGAAATCAGGTTTTTGATCAAAAACCTAGGCTTTTGAGAGATCTGTAGGAAGACAAAATCATTGCTTTGTTTTACCATAATCCTTGCAGGCTCATGTCAAGGAGCTACTTTTAGATAGACCAAATTGTATTTACCACATGAAGCAATAAATAAATTAATATGAATATGAACCTAAAAATATAAACCTAGACTGGGTTAGTTTTATGATAAAACTAATGGCAAAATCCTTGACTGGTTTAGTTTTAAGATGGCCACAACGTGGAATCGTAAGAAAAATTCGCGTCTCACTCGCTTCGCTCGCTCGGCGGTGTTATGATCACAACATAACCCTAACCTAACCCACTAATATTCAAACAGACATTGGTGGGTTAGGTTAGGGTCATCTTGGGACCATAATACTGCCGAGAGAGCGAAGCGCAGGCGCAAATTTTTCTTAAAAGGTTCAATCAACGCGTTGTCGCCTATTTTCCGCTTATCGATTTGAGTGAATAGTACTAGATTTTGTACGTGCATTTTCTTTTAAAATATCAAAACAAAAAGCTTATCTATTTGAGTCATTTTTTGTACTGAGATAGATTAGGTATTGTCGAGTAATATGCATAAACAAAAGCTCATCTATTAGAGTCTGACTCGTGTCCCGTCCCGTCCCGTCCCTTGTATAGTTTTTTATTTTTTCTTACGATACCACGTTGTGGCCATCTTAAAACTAAACCAGTCGAGGATTTTGCCATTAGTTTTATCATAAAACTAACCCAGACTAGGTTTTTGATGAAAACACTCGATATTTTCAGGTTTATAGTAAAACAAAGAAATGATTTTGTCTTTTACGGATCTTGATCAAAAGCCTAAGTTTTTGATCAAAAACCTGATTTCATCATAAACCTACGACAGATATTAGGCCTTCCACCCTAATAACGAAAATTACGCTTTACATGTAAAGATTTCCACTGAGAATTTTTTTCGTGATTTTACACATTCCGGGATTCGAAATATAAAATAAGGTTATTAAAAAAACTATACAAGTTAGCGGCGCGGGAGTTTTACCGTGCATTTGTTAAGGTAAGTCTAGCCTCAGACTGTATTTAATTAAATATTATTAAATATAAAGGGACAATACAGATTGAGCTAGCCCCAAAGTAAGTTCGAAACTTGGGTTATGGGAAATGGGTACTCAACGATATTATATTTTATAACAAAAAATACATATATACATCCAAGACCCGAGGCCAATCAGAAAAAGTTCGTTTTTCATCATGACCCGACCGGGGATCGAACCCGGGACCTCCTGGGTGGCGGTCTGGCGTGGTAACCATCGCCACGGAGGTCCCACTGCGCCGGCGCGCCGAGAGCTGCCAGTACGAGTGTTCAAGTGCTCACTTCAAATCAAGTTATGTGCACAAAGTGATATTCATAGAGTCATTTCCATAATTAAGAAGGAAAGACATCTGAAACGCAAAGAGGCCGCTAATGCACCCATACAAGGCGCCGGGTGCCCTGGAGTGCCCTTATTATCGCAGTTATGTGCTGTTCTTTCAAATCGTTGAACAAAGCGTAACGAATGCCTCGAATTTTTCCCTAAAAGTTATAAGTAACCTCGAGGGGCGTGGGGCGGTGTGGCGGCTCGGGGGCGGCGGCGGCGCGGTTGCGGTTTGTAAAACACATTACGCCGCTGTTGTGTGCACCTAATTATTACCTATTTCAAGTCGAAGTAAGTAAAACGACAAACGGAGCTCGCATAACCAGCTGCGAGCTCACAGTTTGGTTGGTTTGTTTCTCTCCCGTCAGACCCTAACCTCCAAACACAAGTACACACGCCGTTAAAATCTAAAGCCATATAACTGGTTGAAATAACAATCAGACTCAAATAACGACGTCCTAATGGAGTGGGCCCACCACCACGGTGGGCCGTTAATACTAACAATTGCTATTTATTTCCCGTTGTGGGCCTGTGGCAGTAGCATGGGGCGAAGCGACTCGTCAGCCAGCAGGGGCGCCGCTGCTGGCTCTGAAACAAAGACTTCGATGTTACGTTTTGTAGAGTTCTACTTCTATAATGTACCGAACGCTCCTAATAATCGCAATTGTGGAACAGTCTGACGCCACTGCACAACTTGTGATTTTGTATCTCACGATATTTTCGAGCTATGAGACAAAGGACTTGGGGGCAACTCGGACACAAAAAAACTGAACTGATCCGTGTCCGAGTTTACTACTTTCAAATTTCGATGTAGGCAACTCGGACAATTGAGTCGGACAGTCAAACTGTAGAAAAGCAAAAGTGCGATTTGGGTTCTGATCTGACCTCGATCTGACCCTTACAATGCGCGCTCAGCAGTGGGCAGCACGTGGGAGGCGGGCTCGGCGGCACTCGTGCAACGGGGTGCGTAAATTACGGCGCGTCCATGAACGCACGCCGCGCTCGCTTTAATGAACACGGAGACACCGTCGGGCGGGCGCTTGATTTACGCTCTCAATATGAATATTTACCTATTAATCAAGCAATTATGCGATTACTGCGAAACTATTTATAACACTACTAGCTGTTACCCGTCGCGGCCCCGCCCGCGTGGTCAAGGGAAAATGTCAATATTTTTTCCCATGGGAATCTCTTTATCCCGTGGGAAAAAGGTAGCCTTATGTCACTCTCCAGACCTTAAATTATTCCCGTTAAAAAGTTATGAAAAAATAATGTTATACTTTTTTTCCGGTGGGAATGAGATGTTTGTTCGGGATAAAAGTAGCCTATGTCACTCTCCAGACCTGAAACTATCCCCAATAAAAAAATCATATCAATCCGTCCGTTCATTACTTTCGACGTGAAGGGAGGACAAACAAACACACTTTCACATTTATAATATTAGTAAGTATATTAAGTATGGATATTAAACTTGTTGTTTTTACACAAAACGTTGAAACGTTTTACAGTTTAATACTACCGAGAAACTATCTCACGTGGATATTCTATTTACATAAATTATAAACTTCGGCGTACTCAGGGCGAATGTCTTCATTTAAGTTAACAGAGTGACATTGAATGAAATAAAAAGCGGCTCCGCCCGAGCCGGCGACGCGACGGCGCTCGGCGCGGGATGACGCGCTTAGGCGGCACTCCGGCGGGCACCTCTTGTTATCTTTAAATCCACCGCATTATGCAAACAAGGAACAATTACTCGGCTGGTATTTCCTGATTCTAGGTCTCAAACCGAGTTGCGCAAAACTGAACAGCGGTGTGTTACCCGTGCCGTCAGATGAGGAGGTTCTCCCGAATTATGCAATTGCCTATTCATTCAATGCGCTGCACAATAATAATTAAACAACGCGTAGTTGGATATTATTCTTCTCTTATTGAGTCTACAATTTCTGAACGCAGTCCTTTGGTGCCTCAACTAACTTAAATATTGTCACAATAGACTACGGCCCGCGCAAACGAAATTATGGAGTTTAGTAAGGAGTGGGTTCCCTGGCAGAGACGACTCCGGCGGGCAGCGCCTAACGAGGTTACGGAGGGCGGCGAGCGGCGGATCAGCTACTCCGCGATATGTTTGCTTCATGCTTCAGTTGTAGCGAGAGCGTTCTTTTTATATTCTCCTGCCACACACTATAAAACACAAAGCGGCGCCGCGCTCCGCATACACTGCGGGTTATGATGGAGCTTTATTAAACTTGGCGGGCCGACACACGACGAATATCGCAGAAAGGTCTGCATACAAATACCCCTCAACGGCAATAAAGTTCACGGGGAAGTCGAGATAGCGGCGGCGGCGGCGGCGGGCCCCTATGCAAATGAGACACGATGGGACTCGATTATATTGTTCTAAGTACATCCGCAAAGGCGGCAATCCGATGACTATTACGTGAAATATGAAACACTAGCTTTTCTCCGCGGCTTCGCTCGCGTTAATTTTATGACATAGATCTCGTTTGACAACAAAACAACCCATAGCACGACTTGTGGCGCCATCTGTTGGCCGATACCGCGCCCTCTATAGTAGAAAAATATTTTCCCATCGGAATGACATACTTTCACGGGATAAAAATCCCTCCTTCCACTTGGATCCATTATTTGATCCATCAATCGTAGGCGACTTTTTTTTCCACTTGAATCCAAAATTCTTTACGGTTATAACTCAATCATAAGGATTTTCAAAGTACCCCTAACAATATGTATGCAAATTTTCATAATGATCGGCTGCTTAGTCAAGCCGTGAAGGAATAACAAACAAACTCACTTTCTCATTTATAATATTAGTAAAGATTATAGTTAAATAAATTAAAAGTAAAAAATATATATTTAAAAACAAGCTTTTATTTAGGTGCGCTAAAAAGAATAAAATAAACTTTTCTTTTAAAACTTTTACTATCAACCTATAAAACATCGTTATTGTTACACAATTTAAATGACATAATAAGCTTGTCGCGAGATAATTACTAACATTTACTCGTACTAAGTTCGATAATTATGTTTTCAGGTAAATCTCGCGACAAGCTTTTATGTCATATAAATTGTGTAACAATGACGACGTTATAAGTTGATAGCTGAGGTTGATAGTAAAAGTTTTAAAAGAAAAGTTTATTTTATTCTTTTTAGCGCACCCAAATAAAAGCTTGTTTTTAAATACATATTTTTTTATTTTAATTCATTTTTTACTTTTTAGTTATCACTGGACAGGTTTCGCAGTGCCATCTATTGTCGAAAAGCGGTACTAATCTAATGAATAAGCCCTCCGAAATTATTATAATATACAGAATTTTATATTTGTAATTAAATCTTTAAAAAAACTCGGAAAACACTGCGCGATTCGATTCCTGCATTATTTACCTATAGCTAGTGAAACCCGCGCAACTGTGTTTGCGTATATTTATAGCGCCGCAGCGCCACCTATTTCAGACTTTTGATCAAATCCTACAGGAATCACGTAGTTTTCAGAATAAAAAGTACCCTCTGTGTTAATCCAAGGTATCAGCTACCTACATACCAAATATCATAAATATTGACTTAGCCATTTGAGCGTGAAGAAGTGACAAACATCGTAAGGCCTCATTTAGACGACGTCAGTTTCTTGCACATTTAAGAGCAATAATTGCATGCAATCTAGTGGGAGCAATAATTTGTCCTTCAAAAATTGTAAGCAACTGTCGTTTAGACAATGCATGTCATTTATTGCTTTGACATTATTGTATGCAACAGGCAATAAACTGTCATCGTCTAAATGAGCCTTAACTTTCGCCTTTATAATATTAGTAGAATTACTACATACGGAACCCTCGGTGGGCGAGTCCGACTCGCACTTGTACGGTTTTATTTTATTACTTTCCACATCGCCATCTATTGTCGAGAGGCGGCATCTAATGAATTTAATTTGTTATTTTTTTTGTAATGTTACTAGCACCAGCAATTTGAATACCCATATAGGTAATTTCCTGATTTTACTAGTCACCCTGCGACAAACTAAACGGGTTTATGTACCCATCAAAAATAAAATACCGGCCAAGGGCAAGTAGAACTCGAGCATGAGGGTTCCGTACCATAATATTAGATAAAATACACTTTAATTTAAAAACCCGTATAAAAAGACTCATGTGCCAATGTGAAATGTACCAAGGGTAGGGTCACATTATATTGGTTGTTTAAAGAAGAAGAAGTAACTACAAATTTACGAGTTTCAGATTTATTCCTGTACTTGTGCTACATCATCTTCCTTCTTGCCAAATTTCATGATTCTAGGACAACCGGAAGTACCCTATAGGTTTTTGGTCGGAACGGTTTTGTACGAAAAACGGAACACAAACGGCAGTATCGTAATTTTGTTATCATAATATTGTATTGTCATCTGATCTATTTATAGAGAGGTAGGGCACAGCGGATTATCCGCTCAAATCGGAGCAGCCCGTCTGGGGAAGGACCTCCACCTTACAGAAGATCGTAGCCAAATAGCATTGGTCTCGGCCATGTTGTGTTCCTACGGTGAGTAAGGTCTCCAGAGCTCCACTTGGGGGGGTTGGGAGGGTTGGCAACGCGTGAGTGATACCCCCGGTATTGCTTACGTTTCTAGGCTACGGTAACGGCTTACCATCAGGCCGACCGTATGCTTGTTTGTCACCTGTGTGATATAAAAAAAAAAAAAAAAATAAAATAAAAAACTACAGTTTTAAGCAGAATTTCAGCTCAATCGGTCTTCGGGAAGTGGGTTAAATTTTCGTTCTAAGATTCCACCCTTACATACATACCTACATACATACATACAGGTCAAGTTAAATAAAAGCTTTTAAAAACAGCTGGGAGCTATTCTCGAACTACACGATCTATTGGATCAATGCAATTAAATTTTTGCGAGGACACCATTTCCGAGCCAACTTTAACTGCTGATGGAACACATTGACAATAAAAACGCGGCGGCGGCGTGATCCCGCAGTAAACCGCGCGCCGACTCCCCTCCTCGGAGACCCAACTGGGATTCGGAACATTTCAACTTCCACTTACAGCCTGAATTACTGAAGTATCTTTTAGTTAAGCTTTTGTGCAAATAGCCGTAATATGTGGGAGCCGGCCTCTGCCGTAGTCGGCCCGCCCCGCAATGAGGCGGCGGTCAAACTTGTGTCACTCTGAAAAATATGTGTTTTCATTAGGGACGTTCGCTGTTGCCCGCAGTGGCGTAATAAGCCCCTGGCGCGTGTCGGTCGAAATATTTGCTCGGGGTGTTTGCCGGACACCTTCCCCGTCTGTGCAATTTGGCCGAGTGAGATGCAAATGGGGTCTCGAGCGCGCCATTTCCGGCCTCTCACTGAAGCTTTGTTTGTGGAAGGACCCGAGATAGCTTTGAATCCATTAGTACTCCACTAAAAATGCTAATTAGGTTTTAAAGAATTTTTGCGTTTTACATGAATACGAATGAAAGTGTCGAACGACGCTAAAACAAAGTAAACAGTTAACGTGACGTTTGTGTCACGGTACACTGTGTCGTTGTGTAGGTCGGCACGGCCCGGCACGGCCCGGCACGGCCCGGCACGGCACGCGGCCTCCGCCTCGTGCGCCGCGCCTCGTCTCCGGCCGCAACACACAGCTCGCTGGACCCGATTCTTCGTGTTTGTACTATTTATGACTATTTTACAGTTTGTTTTACAGGATATTGTGGGAGTTATTAATGAGAATATTGCAATGTTGTATTGCATAGCTTCGAAATAGCTCTCCTCACTCTCCATGACTTCCCTCTGTTGGGAAAGGATAAGGTTATCAAAATAGGGATTTCGCGACAAAACATAATCAGTGTAAATTCATATTATTGTTGTATTTTGCATATTCCACATCCAAATCAAACAACTAATTATGCCCTCGAGGATATTAAAATGCATGTAAACTCACATTAGTTCACTCAAGATGTACATTCGTGCTCGCAAAATGTCGTGTCATTCTGAATTTTTTATATGTTGTTAAGACCTAAACCAGTATTATAAATCCAGATTTGCAATTTCGAAAGTGCTGTGCGAGCGACGGTATGCCCAAAAACCAAGAAATTTCAGTTTTTTTTTAAGTTTTTGCTCAATATCTCAGTGAAGGAAGGGCTCTGACTGGTATAGTCACTATTTATATTTTTAAGTAGACTAAATTTGCTACAAAATGAGACTATGGCGAGCTCTATACAGCCTTTGGTTCTCAAGATACAGTTCTTCGAAAATAGGCATGCTAAACGAGTATTTTTTTAATCATAAATATTATTGATATACATATAACAAAGCAAGTTTTAAAGTAACTTTAAACTCGCCGTATCCAGTTGGAGCTGATAGAGGACCTCAAAAGCAACAAAATGAACCCGCTTAAACATGTCAAAAATTCAGATTTTAACGTTTAACCCAGAATTTCCCATTTAATTATCAATTTATAAAATATAGTATTATTGAATGGGCTTCATTCAAACTTTATATGATACATGATACTTTAGCCAATCTAAAACCAGCATTAATAGTACAAAATTCATGCAAACAATAAAATTATGAGACATTATAAAAATACTTTTTATCAAAAAATAATAATTATGCTACGAATAATGTTGTCTAGCGGTAAAAAAAACTAGGGTACTAATCGTACAAGTAGCTTTTAAAAATTGCACATTTTCCTAGGTTAATCCAAAAGGTATAAATGTCAATGTAAATATACATAATTCCTACCATAGTTTAAATCGGTGCAGGTTGTGATATTTGCCAAGAATTTTACATTTAATTGTATATTTAAAAAAAACTACTTATTGTATGGGCTCCATTTAAACTTAATTAGATGCCTACTTAACATATTATTGCCATAGACGAGTTGATAAATAGGCGATTTACAACTTAGGTGATTTACAACTTACAAGAGTTACGAGTTCATAAATAAACCAGTTGCTACATAGGCGAGTTACAAATGCACCGATATGATACTAACTCTTAGCTAATCTAAAACTATCATTAAAAGTACAAAATTCATACTAAATATAAAATTATGCGCTATTGCATAAATAATTGTTGACTTAATTTTCCATTTAATGTACGAAGAATGATGTTTAGCTTTAATAAAAACCATGGCACTAATCCTACAAATTATAATAAGAAATTGCAAAATTCCTAGGCTATCTACAGTATCCACTATTGCTTTTTCCCCTTTCTGTATCAAGTTTCTTACGCAAGAAACCACGTTTTCTCTACTAGTACCGAGTTGAACACATACTATGTTAGGGATTATGTATCTTTACATTTACTTTTTTACCTTTTTGGATAGTTTAAGAATTGTGCAAGTTCTTATAGCTATTTATACTATCATTAGGTACCATTTTTTTAAACTAGACGAACTTGTTCACTTATTGTGTGAAATATCTTCTAAAATGGACATCAATACAAATATTTTTGAGAGAACCGCTGAGCCTACAGGTGCCAGTTTGTTTTCAAATGAAAGCTAATTAAATTGAATAATACTTGACGTGGGATGCGTATTTTAGAAGATATTTCAGATAAGTAAAAAATTCCGAAAAATTCCACTTTAAAAAAAATGCCTATTTTCGAAGAACTGTATCTTGGGAATCAAGGGCTGTATAGAGCTCGCTCTAGTCTCATATTATAGAAAATTTAGTCTACTTAAAAGTATTTTTAGTGACAATACCGGTCAGTACCTTCCTTCACTGAGATATTGAGCAAAAACTGATTAAAAAATCGAAAATTTCATGGTTTTTTGGACATACCGTCGTCGCTCGCACAGCACTTCCGAAATTGCAAATTTGGATTTTTATTATTGGTTTAGGTCTTAATAACATTAAAAATTCAGATTGAGACGACCTTTTGCGAGCACGACCCCCTTTTCATGTCTAATTTGACTGGACTACATGATGAGTTTTCAACAAACCATATTGCAGTAAAAGTAAAAAGTACAATCTCATGTGATACTTTTCGTGTGCAGTATCGTTCATGTGTCAAATGTGTCCGACAGCTGCTCGCTCCGGCGGCGCGGCGCGGCGGCCAGCAATTAAGCTCGGTACTTGCAGCGCTCTCGCGTCTGCAGCGTAATTGCGTCGAGTGCCGGTGAGGCCGAAACGAGTGCCCAAATTGGCACTGACAAACGACATTCGGTTTTGTTTCAGAGTGTCTGATGGATGGCGTTAATACTCGCGGGGACGATGACGTGACATGCAATATTGGGGGAGAATCAAATGGTTGTCCGCGGCACAACATTATTAAACAATGTACAGTACAGGACAGTACAGACTGCAGTAGGGTTCATTTATCATTAAAGACATTATTAATATCGTCTCGGCTGCTAAACACGTGCGCGAGTAAACACAGCCCACTGACCCAGTAACGAGGCGGATCCACGTGGGTGCAGCCGCCGAGCGCGGGATGAGCCGCGGTGGCCCCACTCCGGATAGACATCGGAACGGAACTCGTTCTTTCTTATAACAAATAAAATGTTTCATTCTTGAAATCACTAGAAATGTTTAAATGCCAAACTTGGTTAAGCGTCGCTGCTTCCCCGGCCTGTCTCTCCCAAGGCGGCGGGGCGGTGTGTACGAAAAGCCTGCAGTTCGGGGCGAGCCAGTGGTCAGGGCCGGCGGTCGCGGCGTTTCCATCTCCAACGACGTTAACAACATTTCCAAGTAATCGTTTTCCGCTCCGCGTCCGCCCAATATCCCATTACTGTATCCGGCCGGGTCGCCCGCGCGCGGGCGTCTGTTATTCCTGCTTCTTATTACGCCTTATCGGCGTCGTTTACGCGAGCCAAGTAACGCTCTGATTATTACCGATGTTTCGAGAGAAAATAGCTTCATTTTGGTTGTTGGTGCAGAGATTTTTTTGGTGAAGATAAACTGACGCCCGTGCCCCGCCCGTGGGGCGAGGGGGGGACCTGTTGCTCCCAGCTCGGAGGCGAAGCGTCACGATCACTCCTCAAGCTCGAGGGCCCTCCGACCTCGCACCTTTTATCGCGCGTCGACGTTTGCTTAATCAAGTTTATAGTCCTTTACCTGAATTTCTATGAATTTGTCCTACATTTTTTATCGCTTTTTAAAGGAATAGGTAAACCCTTGTATAATATTCTGTGGAATTAGATGATACAGACAACTTGACGGCGGACCAAGTGTGGCGTCCTATCCGATTCGGAGGGCCCAATAAGTGTTGGCACACGAGCGGCACGCAGCTCGCTGATTATACGAACGGGCCGAATTACATTCGGCTCCCAAAATAAAGCAACCTTTAGTTGAAAGGTTTCCCCAGTTGAACGGATCCAGATGAACCGAAGACGGATTGCCAAATAAGATATAAATAGTTGACATAGGAGCGTACGCTCCTAGAGCCCATTAAAGTTGGGTCCGACTTACGCAACTTTCAGTATATTCCGCGTCGTGGCGTTACGTTCAATGTCGACTACATTTATGAAAATAGGCATCGTGAAAATTATTGAGCTCATTCGATTTCCAGGCACAGCGACGGCCGTAGCCTTCATTTGACTGACGCGACGTTCCGTTCTCGTTTCCTGCAGCAGTGCTGTTTGCATATGAATAAATATTGGCATGGAGCACAACAGACCGCTTCCGTAGGCACTACATGTTAATTAAACCATGTGATATAATAAATTGGTTATTTATCCCCCATCAGCGTCGCGCACTCGCGCCGCTTCAATACTCGCGTCGGCCGTCCGCGGGGCACTGGTGAGTAGCGGGAGCACTTCCAAGGCGTCGCTTATGCTTATGTCATTTATTACATTTGTTACAAACCGAACTCTTTTGATAAACATTATATTTTTATAATTCATATTGTCTATGTTTTATACCTACGTCTGTTTTATATTTACCGTCACTTCACTTTTCACTTTCTCTTTTTCATCTCGCCATCGTACCATTATGTGTTTTCTTCATCCCTTCCTCTTTTTCTAACCTCTCCATCCTTAATAACATTAGTGTGCGATATGATCATCAGAATGAATTTCTATCCGCCGTTCTGTTTCAGCAAAATAGGACTCTCGACTTTAGGGCACCCCTGAAAGACCTCCAATGCCTGCCTTTTATCGAGCGTCTCGCAGATCAAATTGCTGCTGGTGATAGCTACAATTATAGAGCATTGTGGGCTATTCCGTCGTCGGCTCCATTACGGGGCGCCGGCGACTAATCGAGTGCCGGCCCTCCGCCGCCCCCCGCAGCCGCTGACCCCAGTCTGCATCACGACGTGTAGTGTAGTGCATGACCGCGAAACTGGAGCTCCATTTGGATGCAATTCCATCAGATGCTGATATGATTAAACAGTCATAGATAGTAGTCGGAATGTAAAGCACTCCCGCGTTGCCGGCAACGGACGTGTGCATTTTTAATTGACGCGCCGTAAACGCGGGCCTGTGATTGTTCCAGTAACGAGACTCCCCGTTCCGACAATAAAACGCGTCGCTTCATAAAATATCAGTTAATTTCGGGAATCCATTAAAATGAGCCTTATATTCTTATTATTTACTGATAACATTAAATTTAATTTTCTCTCGCTCAAAATAGACCCTGAAGCCCGTCTATGGTTGCCGTCCGGTATTGCGCATCCGAACTCAATACGAGAAACTTTTTCGTTTACACTAAATTATACTAAGCAATCGATAGTTTTAGGTTATCGTAGGACATTAACAAAGATCCTCTTTGGTTGGCCCGCACCACACCCGCACCACACCCGCACCAAACCCGCACCACACCCGCACTCTGGGTTGACGAGTGTGCTGTCCCCTGGCCGGTGGCGATACGCCGAACCCCACTCGACGATAACAGCGTTCATTATGAAAATATTGCTTTCATTAATCCAGATCGTAAATGGGATCATGTGGGTGTTTGAGTAACAACAAATAATTTATTATGAAGGCTCTACACTCTCGCGAAGTTGAGCGAAAACGAGAGTGTGGACGGGCTTTTCGTCCAACTTCGTCTTTACTTTTCCTTTGTCTTCTAACTTCTAACGTCTTCTAATTTATTTGACTCAATCAGATAATTACATCAGTAAATAAAATTATTGGTGAATATCAGAAACATGACGTGTAATCAACATAAACTGAAATAAGTTAATTTGCAAAACGTGGCAAAGTTTAATTACAACATTATGTGGAACGGCGGCGCCACTCATATTCGTAACTCGCACGCTCTTGCTCGAAACTCCTGTATTCTGCGCTTGTCATTGTCACAAACACACTTTACTTTTATCTAAAACTAGTGAAACCCGCGCATCTTCGTTTGCGTATATCTCGCTTTCCCGTGGGAATTTTGATAAATCCTTTCTTAGTGCTCCCCTACGTTATAAAAGGAACCCCTGTGCAAAATTTCAAGTTTCTAACCCTTATAGTTCAGGCCCTGCGTAGATAGTCAGTCAGTCAGCTTCTCCTTTTATATATATATAGATTATTGTGTAAGGCATAATGACTAATAATGACATGTATTAATTATCCTACTTTTAATGCCGCATGCCGGCTCTACACGGATACACCCACTGTATTCTTGCGAAGTTGACCGAAGCGAAGTGAAGTTAAAAGACAAAGAGCACCTCCACACGAGATGCGTCCGCTCCGCGCGCCCGCCGCAGCCGGCCGGGTCGAGGCGGAGGCGGCGACGCGCGGCGGGCGGTCTTTTGCAATCACAATTTTTTAATAAACTTTTTGCATATTTGAATAGAATCAATCACCGAAGTTTCAGCAGGTGCCTGTCGATTGTCACCTGCAGGTGTCAGGAGATTATAAAGTAAGTTACGGTACTAGGCTGTAGTACAGATATATTAATTAACTTAGCGAAGTAAAAGACGATGTCTATGGTAGATTTCACAAAGTTGTACCACAACCAAGAAGCTTAAATATTATTAAGCTTCTTGACCACAACACTATTTTTATAAAAAAATTGGGATTGTCATTGTCAACACTGTTCTGTGTTGCTAATGCTTATTTGTTACAATTTTACTGATTTTATTTGCAGGCAACCTTGACTAACTACATGTACTTTTCAAGATACTTCACAGTTCAGTCAATAACGTAGTTTTTCTATATGTCTTATTTTTCTCTCTGACGTAGTTGTAGAGTGCGTGAGCAGGAACCTTATCAGGGTGCTTAGGGAGAAAACATACTAAAAGTCCTGACGTCTAGGTGGTGAGCCGGGGGGAGGGGTGACAAAACTTTCTTGATCAATTTTAGGTTTTTCGCTAATATCTCAATGAAAGCTTATAAAATTCGCTCACCTCCTGGACGTCAGGACTGTTAGTATGTTTTCTGCACCCTGAGAACTATTAGTAATTTTGCCTCACAATAGTAATAGTAAAAAATTAATTTATTAAATACAAAAGATTTTAATTATTATTTAAAGATACATACTATTAAACTCGCAGCTCCGCCGCCGCGCGCAGTGATACACCAGATTATTTTAAACACATAAGTTTTTATTACCGCCATTGCTATCTGCTTTTTATTGCGCGCACGCAAATATTGTTATTATCATGGAAATTCAGAGGTAGGTAATGGCTAAACAGTCGTTGTGCGCGTTCGTTTTAGCATTCGAATAATGACTCATTACGCTAGTACCTACTACTTGCTATACTTCGCCCCGCCTCGCGACCAGCGCCCTGCTCACGCCACCGGATTTGGCAAACTGTACACTGCACATTAGTGTCTGAAATGTTTGATAGATGCGTAAATCTTCGCTGTGTAAATAACTGTGTTTCTCTGTGCATTGTACGATGTTTTAAAACGGTGTAATAATAAAGGTGAAGTAATTTTCAGATTGGAATATAATAAGCCGCGGCCCTCGCGCCCTCTTTACGAGCGCCGCGCCGTAACGAGCCATCTGCGCCGCGGCCGTGAACGCGCGGGGCCCACCCGTGGGCCGAGTGGGCGCCGCCGCCGCCGGCCGAGCAGCACGCCGCTGTAAATCACAGCGGGCCCACAAATCAGCGCGCGGCGCGGGATTCGGGGGCGATTACGTGAGACGAATAAATAAAGCGATTTTATGTTCTTCGTTATAATCTCACATTGCTTAAATATTTAAGAGCGAACTAAATTATGCGAACCGAAATGAGCTCTCGAACGGCTCCGGCGAGAGCGGGAGGGTCAGCATCAACGGCGCGCATGATGTCGTTTTTTGAAATCCTCATAACATCTTTCGCTGCGGAACGTGCACAGCATCAACGATTGTTCTGTGGCGACACCTATCGCCATACAGAAGAACTACAGAGTGAAGAAAAAGTTCACAATGCGAACACATGACGTCATATACGACGACACTTAGAAATCCTGAATCGCGCTATCGAAGTTTCTACGATATGGAGATATATATACAACCTCCGACACATACATTGTCGGAGCCGCGGTTCCCCAGGCATGACACCCAGCCTGGCCGGAAGATCTTCCCTTTGTGGCGGTCGAGCATATCGCCATCGCACCCGCTACAGTTCTCTACACTTGAGCAGCGGTAGTGGCGAGCTGCGCCAGTGGTCGGCGGCCCCGAGCCCCGCCGGATGGTAGTCCTCGGGCGGCCCCGTCTTGTTTGTGTCGGCGGCTGTCGGCTGTTAAATTGTTGGGTAGATTTTGTTTTCATATCGTTACGACGAAAACATAAACACATGCTTCTGTGGGAAACTTGTTGGTGCGTTGTTTGTTCGGGAAGTCGGCGCGTGCCGACATGACATTTTCATTCCATTTTCTGACTAGGTCAAGCTCTGGAAGAAGACTAAGTTTTTGTCTGAGTGTTTTTGATGCGGAAGATACGTCTTCTTCCTTTCGGTACTTCCTAAATAAAAAAGCTGTGGGCTGTGTGTATACCGTAAATCATTAACAGAGTATGATTGAATAACGCCACCACCAGTGACCACCAGTCATTGTGCCGTCAATTCCGACGACATCGCGTGCCGCGTGTCAACGGCGAACATCAATCGATGTAATCAACTCGTCGTAATTGACATTCTATCGTCAAACTACAAAATGAATTTTAGATGTCTCCCTTACATGTATAATAGACCTGTTAAAGGTTTTGATAGTGACCTATTTAAATACTAGCTGCTTGCCTCGACGCGGCTGCAAACTCCCACCCAACGCCGATGTGGGTACTCTTCGCAGTGTAATTATCGGACCAATAGACTCATCTGTCTCAGAGGCTGCCATTGAGCCAATGACATCGTCGCGGAACATTGTGTCAGAGATATCTAACTAAACATGAATAATTTGATTTGTAAAGTAGGTATACTGTCAGATAACACCGTCGCATCAGGAGTCCGCTTCGCCCGTGTTTGTCCGCGCGACGTGTGACGGGCGGCGTGTTATCGTGTTTGCTCGCCCTTTGGTCCGCCGCCGCGGCGCGGGCTGCCTTGTGTGCGCAGTGGTTTATTTAAACACAGCTTCATTGAGTTTACACTTCCGTAATTTCCAGCGGATTTCATAATCACACATAGATAACGCTCATCTTGACACCGCTGGTACGAGTAACACACATTCATTCTTTTTCAGCTTGTCGTATTCGTGTACCACTGGAGAACTAGTTCATTCTAGCCACTGGTCAAGCAGATTCTACGTCATTCAAAGATCGAGGGCATTCGGCGCCGCAAGGAGTCGTGTCGTGCGCGAAAATCGCTGCTATTTCAGGTTCAACGACTGCTGTTTACAGAAACGGCTGCTTGGCCATTCAACTTTATGCTAACTCTACACTCTCGCGAAGTTGAGCGAAAATGAGTGTGCGCGCTCTTCGTCCTACTTCGGCTTCACTTTTCCTTTGTCTTCAGTGTGTAGAGTTGGCATTAAAATTCAAAACAGACTTCCGCCATACGATATAATCGTTGTGACAAAACTGTGAATTTGATTCGGGATTAACTACATAACTATTACATTACATTTGGAATTGTTGTCGACACCATAAAAGAGAACTTCAAACAGCGTTCACGGCGTGCGAAGCGCTAGTGGCGCTCTCACGGTCGCGGTTATTGCATGCAAATGCACCGAGCGCATGGGGCGACCGCGACCCCGCGACCCGCGACCCGCGACCCGCGACCCGCCAGATGGCATCTACTGGTAAGTACTAATACAAAACAAACAGACTACTACTATTGACTAGTATGAATGATATACAATAGACGACGCACGCGACATTGTTATTTATTACGTGACACTAGATATCTAAGTTAACTCAAATTCTAGTTCACTTTTATTGTTATTTTGTTTAATCGTAATAGTGCTTTATATATTTTTAGCACAACTTTTTTAGAAAACTCAAAAGGAAAAAGCCAACCCTTGTGACCATCATAAGTTCACAATAAAACATTTTTGATTGATCTGTGAAAACAGGCTGTCACGGTCTATTTGAGGTCGCCGTTGTTGATCCTGGCTATACATCAGGAGACACAGTGGTGGGAATGTGCGGTGGGCTTTTCCCGAATAGGTATCTATGAAAAATAACCTCTAGTCGGGACATAGAATGCTCAATGTACCTATCGCAAGTCGGAAGAGATCATATTAATTTTAAGACTAGTTTTAAAATCCCTGGTCCACTGAAATGTCTTGTTGCGTGGACTCTTTTTTCTTACCCGCTCTGTGGAGGCAGTTTAAAGTAAATGGGATCAAACGCTTCAATAAAAATTCTGAAGAAACAGAATATTCAATGTGTACTTTGTGTGCCTATCGATCAAAACGATTAAACTCTTTCAAGTCGACTCTGTGTTATTATAACAGCAGCGTTGCTCCAATTCGAAGGCGCGATCGGGCGACCTTGCAAATGTATATCGACTCGTTTCAATTTTTCTTTCATATGTTTGTCTATCTACATATAAGATATAATTCCGTCATTTACGCATTAATATTGCGATAATAATATAATTATTTGAAAAAAAACGAGTTGCGTGTTTGTTGTTTAAAGTTCGTCGTTGGTGCGTTAACGGAGGAATGCTCGGGCGGCGTCGAAGTCTGCAATGTTTTGTGTCGCGTAAATGGCGGCTGAACGCCGGCTGCTGCGGCGCCGAGTGCCTGATTCGCCACGCGCACACTGTGACAAGGCTCGAGCGACATTTTATTCCAAAGATATGAAGCCGGCTTTTCGCTATGGGATGTAATATATATTACATCTTGAGCTATATCTGTTCACACTGTTTTAACGGTCTCGTACAAAATGTATGACGAGCGATTAAACATTATATCTCAAGATGTAATATATATTATATTATATACCGTAGTGAAAAGCCGGCTGTACTCCTTCAAAATATCGCTCGAAAAAATATTTATAGTTTGGGATGTAATATATATTATATTATAGCACAGTGTGAACGGCCTCGTACAAAATGTATGATGAGCGATAAAACATTATATCTCAAGATGTAATATATATTATATTATATCCCGTAGCGAAAAGCCGGCTTGAAACCATTATGTGACTGAGAACTATTTTGTACTGAAGTTTAATAAACTACTTGTACTAACTTGGAAGTAAAAAAAAATTAAAGAGTCAATAAAACCAATCACGCGCTAAAGTAGAGAAAAGAAAATATTTACAAATTGAAATAATAAGAAACAATTTATTTATTGAGCGGATCTTCCTCGCGTACGCGCGTACGTCGAGTAACCGCGTAGACGCGCAGAGCCCGCGGACCTTTGTTCCGGAGTTCGAAATGAAGTTCATAGGCTTCTTTTTGGGCTTTTATTTGATCAAGTGGTTTTACGTGATTACAACAAAACTGATCCATTAACGTGATTGAAAACAATATACTTTTCAAATGTTTTTATCGTCCGAAAACATTATTTACATTACATTCGGGGTTCTAATAAATGAAGTGGTGAGAGACGTCACACATGAACTATGAAGGCACACAAGTCATAAAGGGTGCTGACTGATGTATGGTATAAATAATAAAAAATAAACACATAAATTATAACGGGTTCCTTTAGAAGAAACTTCGAGATACAAAGTCTCGTAGTTGGCTGGTTTTTATTATTTAGTTATTCAGTATTGTGCATAAGCGTGCGATCAAGTGTAACGAACGCATTTGTCGCGCGACAACGGCCGGCGACGCGGGCGGCTCAAGTGAAGTGAGTTGCAGATATCAAAAGAGAACAGACGTGCATGTCGCCCGTCGATGAGTGCACACTTACCCTTAGTGCGCCGCCGTCAGCAGGGCATGACACAAATGCGAGCATCTCCTTCGGAATCCCTTAACAGCCTTAATCGATACGATCGCGACCGATTGAAGTTTCTTGATTTCCCCGAAGAGTGCTCCACAATACACGGTGCCTACATTCATGTAAATACCGCCGCCGCCGTATAGTATAGATGCGGTGTATAGATCTTTTATTTTGTCGTAAGTGAGGGAGGACGGAGATGGTACCTAATCGGGATCAAATGCCACTCCCTCGTTCGTTGGTCATTTCTCACCAATTAGACTTCTCACGCAATTCCGCGTTCCAGCTCCGAGACCAGAAAATTAATTGTGCGCATATAAACAAAGCGAGGCACATTTCAATGGCTGGTTGTTGTTTGCTCAACCGCCGCCGCGTTAACGAATTAGTCCCTAATGGTGTAATTGCCCTCCATTGTGCCAGTGCTCTTCATGGTGTGGTTATCATCAAAATATGTATTACTTTGACATAAGGATTTACTCACACAAACCATTTACTCATTAGTCATTAGTATCACGAGTCACGAATAATATCTGGGGGCGCGCCAGCCTACCTACCTACCTTTTCTCGAAACGTTTCGTCGTTTTTTTGAACTCACATAACTTTGTTTGGATGATGCTAAATAGTTAAAAATTTCAAGATGTAATGACACCAGTACAATCATTAAACATACAAGTTTGAATACTTTAGATTTTATTCATGTCTAAAAACCCCCGATTTCGTCACTGATTCAGTCACTCACTGATCATCAAAATTCTTAAGGTACTTCCTGAAGTCCTAGAACGCTGAAATTTGGTATGTAAGCCTACATTACTATAATACAAAGATGTTCACGCATACAACACTGGTGGGACGTCGCTCGTCTTCGGGCGGGCTCGGCTGACATCGGGGCGCTCGCGATCTCGCAATTATTAAGCGCGTGCCTCTCGCCCACGCAACATCGAGTGCTCACAATATTTGTCTTTTGTTATATAAATTATTAAAATAAATAGATTATCCACGAAAGTAATAAATTCGTCATTGAAGGTCCTTAAATTCCTAACTATACACAAATTCAAGAGAAGGAGTTGGCTGCAGCTCAGCACACACACCACCATAGTTTGGCCTTCGGAGCGGATCTTCAACATCATCAGCGCATCATTAAACGGTCAGGCCAGTCATTCCTTCCTATCCTTCGCGTCTTATAGTTCAATTTGTGCTAATCGGTTTATCGTTAATAAATTCCAGTGTTCGTAACGGTCATCGCGACTTTTCTTCCTACCCGCGGTTGGCGGATATCGCACTCAACGTACCACAGAAACATCGAGAACCTTCTAGAACTGTAAGTACTTACCTTTTGTTTCCCACAAATTCCACTATGACGAGAAAAAGGCATTCGGTAATAGATATTGAAAGTAATGAAGATATAATTCGGGACCTTGTTAGAAAACGGGGTGTTGTAAAGAGTAAATTTACATTATTTCAAAAACATGTTCACTCTTTATGCGATACACAATTAAATGAAATGCAAGTATCTGAATTTCAAGAGCGTTTTAAGAAATTTGAGAGTTTGTTTGATCAGTTTACGGCTATTCAAGATGAAATAGATTTGCTTGTTTCCGAAAACCAGCTGGAAAAAGAGATATTAGAGAGAGAAACCTTTGAGAATCAGTTTTATGCGATTGTGGGCAGATGCAAATGTATGTTGAAGGATGTATGTTCTTCTGAATTAGGTTCACAGTCCAGTAGATCTAGTATCAAACTACCTACTATTTCGTTGCCGCGCTTTGACGGTAATTTTGATCAGTGGCTTGAATTCCGTGACACGTATCTCTCCGTTATTCACAATTGTAAAGATTTAGACAACGTACAGAAATTTCACTATTTGCGTTCGGTATTATCGGGTGAAGCTCTGCAGGTAATTAAGTCGGTGGAGTTTTCATCTAAGAATTACATTGATGCCTGGGCTTCGTTAGAATATAGATTCAATAATGATCGTATGCTAATTCACAATCATTGTAAAGCTCTATTCGATGCGCCGTCGGTTACTAAAGAGTCGGCGACTCAAATACGTAGATGGGGTATTCACTGAGTGGCCCACGAAGAACTGGCCCAAGGGGGTCAGTTGCGGATGACTTTTTTTGAATTGGCCGACTGACCCAAATGGGGCCAGTCGAGTAACAATTTTCCGGACGTGGCCGACTGACCCCATGGTACCCTAACTAACGACTGGGACGACGATTTTGTTTTGTATCGAATAGTGGGTCTTTTGTACAGTCGGGTAGAAAAGTAGGTTATTGAAATTAAACAAATTGTTGGTACAAAATATTAATATAATTAAATAACCTACGTACAATTTTAAGGTATAAACAAAGAAATCAAAACTATAAAAATTTTAATAAAATGTTTGCGACGGAAGTACATAATCTAGATAAATCATTTTGTTACAATTTTAACTTATACAAATAAAAACACAAATTGGATATAAATGTTTAGAAAGTGCAGCAAATAAAATATAAATTATGTACCTACAGTTACTAGATATACAATTTTCATTCATAAAGTCTAAATTTAAGAAAACTATGTGAATGTAAATTATAATTGAGAGAAATTAGAACTAGCTTATGTATTTACATTCCAAAATAAAACAAGTTGAATGTCACTACGAAAAGTATAAAAAAATATATGTTAAAACGAGATTAATGCTTAATTACAATTTTAACTTATAACTAAAAATTACTTAGGAAATATAAAAATGTCACTTTGAATCACAGATTGGTGTTAGATTACCCTTATTCATTAAAACTAAATAATATTAAAAGTTAAAATCACAGTAAGAATGCAAATATTTTCACTAATATAATAATATAATGGCTAATAATAAATAAATCATAGAATCATAATTTTGAAAACATTTGTAACATATCAGAAGGTTGCGTGTTCAAATCACGTCGGGGTCACCAATGTAGCGTTTATATTTAATAACAAAAGTAGCATTTATTGAAATTTATTATATACAAGTAAAAATATACATCAATGAGCAAAGGTTCGCAGTCGTCTATATAAGAACGCCTCAGACAGGCCGTCCAAAAGTTGTCATGCGCCGCCGTCGGCGCGCGGTCGTCCCGAGAGCGCTTCAGTATAGCGCTTTTTATCAAACAAGCGCTTGCGTGCGGGTTTGCGTGCCGCTTTAATGTTACAATTACAGAATGGTTCCTACACATTTAAATTATATTTTTGTAATCATATAAAGTTGGATTATAGCCACGTCATAATTAAACGTATAATGTTGCATTTACACTAATAAATAAAAACAAGTTGAATGTCTTTAAGAAAAGTGTTAAAAATATGTAAAACGAGATTAATATTTAATCACAATTTTAACTTATAACTAAAAATTACTTAAGAAATATAAAAATGGCACTTTGAATCACAGATTGATGGTTGATTATCCTTACTCATTAAAACTAAATAATATTAAAAGTTAAAATCACATCAAGAATGCAAATATTTTCACTGGCCAATAATAAATAATCACAGAATCATAATTTTAAAACATAAAAATGATATTTTCAATCATATAAAGTTGGCTTAATGGTGAGCCAGAAGCTCTTGTAAAATGGTCCTAATTCTTTTATTTGTCTGAATACTTTCTTCTTTCCTTCGATAAATTTTTAAATTGTCAGATTTAACTTTAGCATCATAAAAATTTGAGTCTTTTTCAACGGAATATTTTTTTTAATTCTATTGTTCCATGACTCTACCATGTTGTTGGTCCTGTGAATTTCATTAAAGGTGATCCATATATTTGAGAACACTGGATGCTGTAGCCACGTCTGGACAAAATAATCATTAAATTTTGTGACAGCTGGGGTATTGGGACTTTCTTCCATAATGTACAGCCAACCATCATCTATTAAATGTAGCGGCAAATGTGATAGGGCCGTACACAACTTAATATGGATTCTGCCTAGTTTTGACTTGGTCAGTCCAATTTCCTTGGATTTGCGCCACAAGCACCGGCTGTAGTGAAAATAGCACCCGATTATTTTAATTTCGGGAAAAATGTTCTTCAATGCTAAGATTGCGGTGACCTCAAAGTCCATGGACATGTGTGTAGGCTTCCACTCTGGGACTTGACTTTTTATTAATCTAAATAAAATCTCATATGTTACAAGTTTTCTGTCTGGCAGTAAGGCGTAGAGCACCGGGACTACGTTTACGTATTCTTCATTACTGCCTAAATCGGCGTGTATAGTGTATAGTTGATGAAAATATTTCGGGCAAATTTTAAAAGTGCCGTCAACAAAAAACGGTCAGATTCTTTTAAATGACGTCGCATTTGTCTTTTTGCGAAAATAATGATTCGCTTATTTTCATATACATAATCAGCAAATAAAAAATCATCATATTTATGAGGAATTACAAGATCTGTAGCTTTCATGAAATTAATCTTAATGGCGCCTACTGATTTATTTCTTTGTTGGTAAAATTTTGTCTTCGTACTCTTAAATTGGGGTAACGGAGCTAATAAATGTATCCCTTTATCTGTCAAAACATCTATTGACTCTTCAAAAATTTGTGTAACAGGCTTATTCAAGTCCTTTTTTATTCTTTCTGTGCACAAATGCATCTGCCGGTCTATTTCAATCTCCGCCGGTTCTTTAGGAGCATGGTTATGGACAGATTCTTGCAACGTTGTAAACGTAGATAGGTCCACTTTAATGAATGCATGACATTTCATTGACGTTCTTTTGGCACATCTCCATATTTCAGATGTGTCTTTATTTTTTCGTTTCAAAACATAATTATAACCGTTGCGACAAAGCATATGGTTTCCTCTCTGTGTTTTTTGAAATTCAATTACTGCAGAACCACGTGATGTTGAGGGCAGTTGGTCAGACATCTTGTAAGGTAAACAGCAACACTAAAAAGAAATATGATAAATTTCAGATTCTCGATAATTCATAACCGATTTGACCTAGAATCTTTAATTTTCATGACATTCAAAATGTAAAAATATATACCACATTACTAAACCAGAATTGATTTATAGTTCGGCTGTCTTGCAGAGTTTTGTCCTACATAAAAAAAATCTGATTGTCCCAAACGATATTGCTTTCATTGTCCCAAAATATAATTTCGACTATTCTAATATCGGTTCCATTTCATACTATTATTAAACTATCATACATTTCATACATTACTTCATATTCATATTTTTTGTAAAAAAAATTGCTTTTTACCTATTTATCGTCCAATGACATGATTACAACATGTACACACTACAAAAAAAATCATTTCAATAAAACAGCTCCTTAATTATGCAACCCAGAGAATACCGGATCATTTTAAAGATAATAAAAAAATTAAAATGTAAGGAATTGACTGACCCCCCCCCCCCTGTATATATGATTAAAAATTTCTAAATATTGCGTGAAGGGTCAACTCCTTTGTTGACTGTACAAAACAACAAAAAAACATGCCAAGTGCGAGTTGGACTCGCGCACGAAGGGTTCGGTACCATTACCGATACAACAATTAATATCGAGCAAAAAAACAGCAAAAAAAAACACATTTGTAGTATGGGAGCTCCCCTTAAATATTATTTCTGTTTTTAGTATTTGTTGTTATAGCGGCAATAGAAAAATGAAAATTTGTGAAAAATTTCAACTGTCAACCTATCACGGTTCATAAGATATATCCTGGTGACAGACAGACGGACTTCTGAGTCTTTGCAATAGGGTCCCGTTTTTACGGTACCCTTTGTGTACGAAAAAAAATCGACTAGTTTTAAAACAACAGAGAATTATCTTTTTATAAAAAAAATGTGCATAATACTATGGCAAAAGTAAATTGATTTCACATATATAATAGCTGTTATTTTTATTGTTCAAAATTCTAGATGTTATGTATCAAAACATCAAAATCTCAAATATTTCTTTTTCTTCTGCTAACTATACTTTGGTAAATTACCCGAGAATTTTTTAAATGTGGGACAAATTTCAGCACATGATTTGATAGTTTCCTATTGATGCTATTCCGATTAAACATTATATTATTAAATACATAAAAAAATTAAAACTGATTAATTACTAAACTAAAATGACTTAATCGTAACAACACATTAGGTATATTTAGTAATAAATTGTATATTATACTTACTAAGTACAAGTATATTGCATATAAATATAAATAAAGACGTGAAATGTTAAAAATATGATGCATAGGTACTTACCAAGTAAAAATTAGGATGACACACAACACCACTCTCAAAACAGCATACTACAATGATTTTAAAACACCTTAAATGTATGCAAAAACCATTGCATTATTATCGGCCAATCAACAGCCCCCGTTCCCGTTCCAGCTGTAGACATTCTTTTGTTTGCTGTTTATGACCACCCTTTGTGACCGCCGATTGCGAATTCTTAGAAATTTGCATGCACTTTGACACTGACCGATTATTTAAAGAAGATGCCGCTAATCGTAGCGGCATCCTTTGAATACTCACAATGACATCGCTATCGAGCGACGTCATTGTTTAACAAAATTCAATGATTTATGACATGACATAACTTCTCTTAAAAATAAACTGTTTAAAAAAGATCAAGTAATAAAATCAAATTAAATGTAAGCACTTTTGTGCATAACTGTTTAGTTTCGACAAAATGTACTTGGTCCCACCATACTAAGTCAAAAAAGAGTTATTTTAGTTGGCACCTTGGGGTCAGTCAGCCACGTCCCAAATGATATTGCGCGACTGGCCCAATTGGGTCAAGTCGGCCAATTCAAATAGAGACTTCCGCAACTGACCCCCTTGGGCCAGTTGGTCGTGGGGCCACTCAGTGAATTACCCATTAATGGATACTATTTTGAGGAATGTCCGCGCGCTAAAAACCCTAGACGAGCCTACCGATACGTGGGATACGTTACTTATCCAAATAATTGTGAATAAATTAGATTCATCCATTGAGCGGGAGTGGGAAGTTTATAAAGGTACCGTCAGTAAAAACAATAAAGAACGTTTAAAGTTAACGGACATACTGGAGTTTTTAAAGGACAGAGCTGATGTTTTAGAATCGACTTGTAAGAATAAGCACTCGGTAGATACGGGCAATAAGAGGGTAACGTCGCATAATCAAAAATCGCATAGTCACATAAGTTCACTAAAGCCTACAGTTAATAAGCCGTCATCATCAAAACCCAAGCGGTTTTCGTGCATAATGTGTCACTCAAATCATCCAATATATGCATGCGATAAGTTTCTTTGTTTATCTATAACAGATAGAATTAACTATATTGATGAGAAACAGCTTTGTAGGAATTGTCTGCGCAGCGGTCATGCAGTCAAAGACTGCTGGTACGGCCCGTGTAAACAATGTAACAGAAAACATAATACTTTAATTCACACAGATTCGGGCGACGCTGGTGCATTAATATCTTCAGCGGTCGCACACACTTCACAAACAATTACGCACCACGAGCCAATCGGTGAATCGTCAGGTGCGCAGACGCACACATTTCATATCGCCTCCCATAACAATCAACGTCACACGCATTATATAAAATCTAATGATAGTTGTAATTCGCACATTATAACACAACAGGTGTTACTATCAACTGCATTAGTTGAAATCGCGGACGTGAATAACAAATATCACACGGTTCGCGTTCTTCTTGATAATGGGAGTCAACATTGTTTTATATCGAAATCACTTTGTAATAAACTCAATATTCCATTGATACAGTCCTCTGTTCAAGTCACAGGTGTAGGTAACTGCATAACGCAGTCTACGCAATCATGCAAGGTTCACATGCGGTCAAAAATATATACGTATAACACACACATTACGTGCTTAGTTTTGAGTCGCATAACGGCTCAGTTGCAATCATTGAACACTAATCACAATATTCAGGTTCCTGAAAGCGTTCGACTTGCGGATCCCCAATATTACTCGCCAAACCAAATTGATATTTTGATTGGCGCAGATAAATTTTGGGAACTCCTCGAGGAGGGTTTAGTTCGACTGTCAAATGGTCCTTACCTACAAAACACAAAATTGGGTTGGATCATTTCGGGAGCTGTACAAAACAAGAGCTCGCGCATTAATCGGGTTCATTGTAATTTCACAAAATCACTTGATGCGCAATTAAAACGTTTCTGGGAACTTGAAGAAATAAAATCAATCAATAATTTGTCTGCTAGTGAAGCATCATGCGAAAATTTATTTTTAGACACTACTTCCCGCGACAATACGGGTCGTTTTTCCGTGCGCCTTCCGTTGTTGCGAATCAGCTGATGCACTAGGCGATTCATTTTTGTCAGCTGAGAACCGGTTTCTTGCACTTGAGCGTAGACTGCATCGATGCACAGCTAATTATAGACAATTATATTGTGATTTTATGAATGAATATTTGACACTTGGCCACATGACTCGTATTGACAATTATACGACTCCATGTTATTTTCTACCGCATCACGGCGTTTTTAAAGAACATAGCACAACCACGAAACTTAGAGTAGTGTTTGATGCGAGTGCCAAATCATCGTCGGGAAAATCATTAAATGATATTCAACATATCGGTCCTCCGTTGCAAAATGACTTATTTACCATTTTATTGAGATTCCGTCAATTTAAATATGTTGCTTGCGCTGACGTTGAGAAAATGTACCGTCAAATACTTATTCAAGCAGATCAGCGGAATTTACAGTTAATTTTATGGCGGGAAGACCCTTCCCAGCCTCTCGGTGTGTACCGGCTTAATACCGTGACTTACGGCACATCTTCCGCGCCCTTTCTAAGCATGCGTTGCTTGAAACAGTTAGCTTCAGAATGCACTAACGACACCATTGCTCAGGTTATCAATGACGATTTCTATGTCGATGACCTAATTACAGGGCATGACAATAAAGAAACCCTCATACAAACCTGTGAAGAAGTTTCAAACGTTCTGAAGTCTGGCTGCTTCAACCTGAGAAAGTGGGTTTTTAATTGGGATAAATCACAATCGTCACTTTCGAAGGAATTGTCGTTCGGTGAAAATTGTCACACTAAAACTTTAGGTTTAGGGTGGGGGCACACTTCGGATGAATTGCATTTCAGTACACAATGTAAACAAGATGGAAATCGAGTGACTAAACGCACTATTCTTTCTATGATTTCGCAAATTTTCGACCCATTAGGACTTTTAGCACCAATTACAATAATCGCAAAAATTATTTTACAAAAATTATGGTTGGCTAAAATCGATTGGGATGACGATATACCTCATCACATTTCACAAGATTGGTATAATTTAGTTACTAAATTGTCGTATATAGAATCACTTCGCATTCCACGTCATATTAAAGGCGAATGGACACAACAAATAGAATTGCATATTTTCACCGATGCATCGCAGGACGCATACGGCGCCTGCGCATATGTACGCACCTATAAAGATAACGAGTCATCGATCACAGTTCATCTATTGTGTGCGAAAAGTAAGGTGGCTCCCGTCAAACCGGTTAGCGTGCCGCGTTTGGAGCTGTGTGGCGCGTTAATTGGAGCTAGATTGTATGATAAAATAATAAAATCACTCAGATTAAAATTTAATAAAATTTGTTTTTGGACGGATTCAACGATCGTCTTAGGGTGGATTCGAACATCGCCTAATTTATTAAAAACATTCGTGCAAAACAGAGTCGTAGAAATTAATGAACTAACGAGTGACTCATCGTGGTTTCATGTTGCTGGGAAACAAAACCCAGCTGATTTGTTATCGCGCGGTGTGCAGCCCGACGCACTGTGCTCTTCTAACATTTGGTGGGAGGGACCGGCGTTCTTACGCGAACATAATTTTATTCACACAATCGGCGTTGACGTTTGCGACGATTTACCAGATTTAAAGAACATAAAGGTAGCTATGATTTGCCAATCAACTGGAGATTCGTTTCCATTTGACCGGTTTTCATCTTTCAACCGTATGATACGCGCAACTGCATACATTTTACGCTTTATTTGTAATTGTCGTATTAAAATTAAAACACAGCGTTATATCGGCGTATTATCAGTTGACGAAATAAATGATTCTACTAAAGTATTGGCACGCATTTCTCAACGTCAGTCTCTGTCAGACACTTATAATAAGGTGAAAAATAATCTTAATAACAAACACACGCGTAATGTTGCTAGTTTGAATTTATTTTTAGATAAACATGATTTAATTAGGGTGGGAGGTCGATTAGTGAATTCTAATTTATTCTCTTATAATAAAAAGCATCCGGTGCTTTTATGTTCTAAACATAGATTCACTAAACTTCTCTTTCAATATCAGCACAAGCTCTTGCTCCACGCCGGGCCGCAATCACTGCTGGCTACGATTAGAGATACATGGTGGCCTCTTAAAGGAAGAGACTTAGCGAGACATACCGTACACACATGTGTTACGTGCACACGTATGAAGCCTAAACCTTTACATGTTCAAATGGGTAACTTACCTAGCAAGAGAATTGAACCGGGCTACCCGTTTATACGCTGCGGCGTCGATTACGCCGGGCCACTGTTCATTTTAAACCGTAAAGGCAGAGGTGCAAAATTGGAAAAATGTTACGTTTGTCTATTCGTATGTTTCATCACCCGCGCTATACATTTGGAGTTGGTCACAAGTCTCACTACTGAGGCATACATACTTGCTTTAAAAAGGTTTATCTCTCGTCGTGGGAAACCTGCGGAAATCTTTTCAGATAACGGAAGGAATTTCGTAGGGGCTGCAAAAGAATTCGCTCAATTCTTACAAACTGGTCAAACAGACATCTGTAATTACGCAGTAAATAATTCAATTAAATTTTCATTCATAATTCCGTATTCACCCCACCTTGGGGGTTTGTGGGAAGCAGGAGTTAAGTCCTGTAAGTTTCATTTGCACCGCGTAGTAGGCAATGCCAATCTGACTTACGAAGAATTAAGTACGGTACTAGCACAAATTGAAGCTGTCCTTAATTCCAGGCCTATATCACCAATGTCTACCGATCCTAATGACTTACTCCCACTTAGTCCTGCACACTTCCTGATTGGTCGACCGCTCACCGCACCAGCCTGCAGGGACGTCACGGAAGCCTCGACTCCGCAACTTTCACGCTATCACCGCGTAGAGCAGATGAGACAACACTTTTGGGAACGCTGGAGTAAAGAGTATATCTCAGAGCTACAGAAGAGGACAAAATGGCAGACTAACAAGGACACAATTATTTCGAATATGCTTGTATTAATCAAGGAAGATCATTTACCTCCCTTGAAATGGCGTGTTGGCCGTGTGCTGTACACACTCCCAGGCAAAGACGGTCTCTCACGAATAGCAATGATCAAGACTGCTGCGGGAGACATTAAACGGGCATTCCCTAAACTATGTCCGTTGCTACCCATCGATGAAGATCACACAACGCAGTAGTCAAGTTTCAATCCTCAAGTCACAAGATCCTGTTGGAATCAGTGCTTCCAAGGCCGGGGGCATGTTCACGCATACAACACTGGTGGGACGTCGCTCGTCTTCGGGCGGGCTCGGCTGACATCGGGGCGCTCGCGATCTCGCAATTATTAAGCGCGTGCCTCTCGCCCACGCAACATCGAGTGCTCACAATATTTGTCTTTTGTTATATAAATTATTAAAATAAATAGATTATTCACGAAAGTAATAAATTCGTCATTGAAGAGTCCTAAATTCCTAACTATACACAAATTCAAGAGAAGGAGTTGGCTGCAGCTCAGCACACACACCACCAAAAGACAACAAAAAAATTAAAAAACCAAACCTAACCTAACCTATCCCCTCGGAATAGGAGGTGGAAGTTTGAGACTTGCACTACATTTGCACTAACTACATAATCATGCAGTAATAACTATTGATTGAAAAGCTATATTGAATAAAAAAACTTATAAGAAATAAAAAAATATGAACGTCATATTTTTTTTTCTTGTGAAAATGTTTCCAAGACGAGTCTACATAGCTTACCCTGTGATTCAGATAAAGCCAAGCTCTAAAGACTACACGCTCCAAACCTACAAGCTCTACACTACACCTTAATCAAAATCTATGAAAAAGTGGTCAGATCTCATGTAGAGCCAAGATTCTTGATTTATGCGCCCTTACTTTACCAGGCCTAACTTCACATACTCTACACTTTAGTCAAAACGTATGGCTTGACCGTTTTATGTCACACACGATGAACGAATGCCTATGAAATCCGCGTAACGGTAGCAAAATGGCGAAGCATCACGTTTACACGTTTGACTAAAGTGTAAAGTAAGTGAAGTTAGGCCTGGTAAAGTAAGGGCGCATGGATGAAGAATCTTGGCTCTAAATGAGATCTGACTACTTTTTCATAGAATTATCTCTCTTTATAAGTGTGTCGATCCCCGGAGGGTTGGCGTTCTTGCCTGACCCATCCGGATGGGTGAGCGGTGTTTTTGCCTTAGCTACTGTGCAACGTCAACAACAACGTAGGGGAAGAGGACTGAGGAGACGAATGCGTGGTCCTCATTCCATACAAGCTGCGCGTACTGTTCATGAAGACAGTATGGTATCATCGAGTGGAATATTATGGCAAACTGTAGCTGAAAATAATAGTGGACACGTAGGTCGACGAGCACGGCACAATGTTATGAACTCCAATAGTACCACTAATACCGATACAGTCTTCAGCTGCAGATACAAGGAAAAGACGACACTGTTACATATCTGGTTGTAAAAATAAATCAAATAAAACATGTGACACTTGCAAAAACCATTGTGTGGTCATTGTAATCAATCAAAAATGTTTTTGTTAAAATTATAAATAGACAATAATAATTAAGTACGTAAATAAATGATTATAAATTGTGGTAATTCAAATTAAAAGTTATTTTTAATCGTTTCCCATCCATATATCATATCAAAAATGTATTTTATAATATATGGTCAAATGACCGCTCGCCGTCGTTCTAGGTAAGAACATTTTCCCGTCTTTTTAGTGTTAAGAAAGTTATTCAATTGCAACTTCTATCCGCAGCATCAGGCGATGCATTTGGTCGCGGTGCGCAAGCTGGTCCATTGTCAGGAGGCGGCGACCGAGTCGGTTCGACAATTTATCTTTTCTCTTGAAGCGTTTACATAAAAGTTTTAAAAGCAATATCGAGTTGGGAACTTAGATAAAGGTGGGAATCTCGCCGGCATTTACGGCGGAATTTAACGCGGCCCATAAAGAGCAGCAGTTCGCCGAGCGGCGTGGCGCACTTCGCGGCGGTTTATGGCTCGCGCCACTGCATCCTTTTCACTATCTATGCGTAAATGTCATGAGCCACGCAGAACACCTTCTTTCCTTACACGGCTATACTGAATAGTTAGCTTTTTTGATACTTCCTGAACTCGTCAAATGTGTTGATAGTCGCCAGGCTAGGCGTTCAGCGCCGCTGCGATGTGACTCAACGCGAAACAAACTGTTCCCGCCATGTGGCCGGCGTCCGCCTGTTAGCTGGTAATTTGGTAATTTATAGCTCTTTATCTAAGAGCATCTGATTTCTCACAAATCATCCCGTATGTTTTCGGTCGGAACGCGCCGATGCTTATAATATTATTAAGTGATGATGTATTCAGCCCCAGCGAGTCGTCGGGCGCAGTTCAATGTTAACGGTTTGGCCAGATCCAATAAGAGAACGAAGGTCGACGACGGCGAAGCGATGCAAAGTCAAAGTCAAGTGATGCGACGCTGACGTGACGTGGATGGTGGAGGAGTGACGGTCGTCAACGTCGCACCGTCATGTCGCGCTGGGGGTGATTCTGACATCGTTTCCATAGAAACGCTGTGAATAGCATTTCTACGAGCTTCTCCGCAGTTCTGTTTTACATTGTCGCAAGCTGGCGTCTCGTCTGCAGTAAAAATTCAATATTATCTAGTCCATTTTCGCCAATTTATTGATTGAGCCCTTTCCCCATTTGTTTTGTTGTAATTACTCGCCGTGACCGGCTGTCGGAGATCACTCCGCGGCCTCTGACTAGCTATTGGCGCTCTGCCAGATCATACGCACCCAAATGAAACTGGAATTAAGCATAAAACTGAGCTTTAGTCTGCAAATATTACAGATGAAATGCATTTGTTAGTGCCGGGTCGTTGATTTTGACGATTGGAATTGCAACGCGCGTTGAGTCCACGGAGGCGAGATTGGCGCCGCCGTCTGTGTTAACAGAGCCCTCAGCTGTTCCGGCGGCCGCCTCGTTGCGAGATGTGAGCGAGGCGCGGCCTTCGGATCCCATCATAATTTACATTATTTGTTCCGCAGACAGTTCATTAGCGCAGCAATTAAGTGTGCCTAATGCCGGCAACAATAGTGCTTTTTAGTAAACCCGTCACGTTCCAGGCGAGCGGCGGTACACCTTGAATAAACCACTGTTCATTACGCCTTAAGTAATTTTATTACAAGAAATGGGCGGAGCGATGTCTGCGAGTCCTCCAAAGTAATATCTCTGGAAGTTTTCAATTGATGTAAAAAATAATAGGTTTATCTACGTCTTACCTTTTTATTTTCGCGGAGACAAAAAATACAACTTAACCCGCCCGCTCTTATAGCTCGGGGTCGCTGCGGCCTCCTCGTTTAACATGTAGGTAATTGCGTTTCCTCAATGTTACTTTATGTTTTTTGAATACACCTATTATGATATTAGAACAATTACCCGGGCCAAGCAGCCGCTGCTTCATTACTGCTGACGCGATCTTTAGAATATGCGCGCAAGACTAGGCACATTCTGGCAGTACATCGTTCACTATGCTCCGAGTATGTGTCGCCGCGACGCGCTCCGCGACATCGCACATTTGCAAATGGGGCTCCTCCGGCGGCGCATCCATCACGCGGCCTAATTGACAAGTGTCGGCCCGCGGCGCCGCCCGCCGCTCGCATCAATCATGCAATCAGCCGCGAGGGTGCAGCGGACCTTGGCCTTACGCACGTTTAATAGGTATTGGACACATCACACCCACACCAGTGCCCAAGTCGGCCCACGATCATCAGAATGTTTCATTCATAAAAGCTGCGATTCTATAGAGATGGCTTGATCTTGTAGTTTCAGCCTCTTGTTGATAAAGTTTCTAATCAATCCAAAGTAACTGCATAATGTACTACACTGGGCGTCAAAAATAAGTAGTACCTACAGTTTTAAAATTGCAATATCTCCTAAACTACAGAAGCTAGACCTTTGAAATGAAAAAAAGTTAAAAGACAATTTAATTTCATTTAATAAAAACTTCATGCATAATATCATTTTTTAAAGATTGACTGAAAAAAAAACTTAATAAACAAAAACACTCTTTTTTTAAACTGTTGGCTTGTACTTTTGTTTTTTATTGTTTTCTTTATTGCTGATAAATCAATTGCAATTCAAAAGCAAATGTGTCTTCAGCGAGTAAACTTTACTAATCATGCCTCTTTCACCAGAAGAATGTGAAGTAGGCATCAGTATGCGTCGTACTGCAAGAACGGTGGGTGTAACTCTAAGAACGATCCAGCAAGTAAAGCGAAGGTACGAAGAGACTGGAAACCATCTAAGGAGACCAAGTAATGGCAGACTCAGGTGCACTAGTACCCGAGAAGACCGCTTAATTGTCTCTACTGTGTTAAGAAATCGTCATAGAAAATGGCACTCTGACTGGTGAAAGATATGCATTAGAGATCCTTATCGAGTATGCAGGGCCATATTTAGTAAAAATGGGTGATGGAGCGATAATAATGCATAATAACGCCCGGCTACACACCGCTCACCTCGTACCACCAAGTTACTAAAGTGGGAACAAGGCCCAAAACGTAAAAATTAAGTTCTTGATAGTTCCTTCAAAATGGTTAGCTTTTTAGTTTTTTCTTAATTTTCAGTGTAAAACTTTACTAATGCTAAATAAAATATTATTTTTAGAAAACTTTGTTAAATTTGCTATAAAATGATTTTTATTTCAAAACTCTAACTTCTATAGTTTAAGAGTAATTGCAATTTTAAAACTGTACTACTTATTTTTGACGCCCAGTGTAGATCCTGCCAGCTGGAAAAGGGTGAGCTATAATCGCTGACCCCGCCCCGTCGGTGACTCCTGACAGCCGCCACTAATTATCTCCGTAGTAATAACAGTCATCACGTGTAACAGTATCCACACCACATGGGCAAACAATGGCGGCGCTCGAAGGTCGTCCGATGGAGTCCATTAGCGCTCCTCCGAGGTGCACATGTGCCGGCGCCTTGTTCGCCACAATACCATTGTTGTCGTCAACCGATTGTCTCGAGTTTGAAAGCACTTCAAACTGAATTATGATTATGCATTGTGTGACGTGCATTTCACGACGGCCGCCGTCGCCACGAATACGCCGAAATTAGTGAAATAGGTCGCAGCGAAATCGGAACTGGTCGAAGGCCGCTCTGGGACGGGATTAACACTTCATCGGGTCATGAGCGGACACGTACGCTTTTTACTGTGTTGAATGCTAACGAAATTGATAGTCCAATTGGGTGCAACACCTCTTTTTGGTAAAGACGTAGAAAATTCGAGAGAAGACATTCTGTAGGAATTTAGGGTTAAATACCCTAAAGGAATACCAAAGGGACTAGAGGGAATAAAGGTAAATTCATTCAGAATGTCTTATAAAATATATAATAAGGTAAGGTTACCTTATATTTAGTTGTGCGAGTAATTTTAATTGTATGCCGAATTGCCGAAACCAAATTGTGGTTTCGAAATACGCTTTACGCTTAGGGCTTAAAGTTTGTGCCAAAAACCCCTAACCAGTATTATGTTATATTTTATAGGAGTTGTCGATATTGACGAGGGCAGCAGTCACCTGGATGGAGCCCGCAGCGGGTTCCCCGCAGACGCCAATATCTTTACTAGGTACTACTACTCTACTTTCGAAATGAGGACAAAGTTAATGGAGGTTGTTTCATATTATGGACTATTATTAAGTCGCGACACCGAAACACGTTAACTACGTGATATCGGCGTTATTACTGTCAATAAGTTAATTGATACTGTAAATGATAGCACATTTGTACAAAGGAAAAATATAACATATATCAAGAAGCGTTATGTTCTACCTATATGTGGAAAGCACTTTTCTCTCGTATTAGTGGAGTAATATTTTGGGGCTCTAGTCAGCGATCCACGCAAATATTTCAATTTCCTGCGGGCCGCCGCCGTCTCCGCGGCCAATGAGCCGAACTCGCAAGTCGCTCTCGCATCTACTACTATGTTGTGTTCCGGCAACAATGAGGGGCCGAATGGGCCGCACAACTCCACTCTCGCATGCGTCACTCGACCATTTATATTCTAGCGGCGATTAATTCTAATGGACATTGAATTTGTATTATTTTGTTAACATTGTAGTTTCGAGTTTTGCTTTTTTTTATATCACAAAGTTGGCAAACAAGCATCCTTACTCACCGTAGGAACACAACATGGCCGAGACTAATGCTATTTGGCAACGATCTTCTGTAAGGTGGAGAGCCTTCCCCAGACGGGCTACTCCGATTTGCGCGGATTATCCGCTGTGCCCTACCTCTCTTAAAATTTGAGCGACCTGTTCCTTTTTATGTCCTAAGTAGACGAACTAGTAACCAGGCTACCTTTTGAAACCTGGAATGGTTACCGTCTGCGAACATTAGCAGCATCAAGGAGGCGCAACCAGCTACAAGGGAGGTGGGAATAGAGGGTAAAACCTCTCCACCCAACAGCGCACACACTACAACCCCTCCCCCAACCCATACAACACTAATATTTTTAGATTTTTTTCTTAACTGAATAGTTTGCGCGTGAGACACTTCCAAAGTAGTGAAATGTGGGTGCCCCCCCCCCCCCCCCTCTGTAACGTCTAAAATAATAGAATGAAAAAAATATATGATGTACATTACCATGCAAACTTCCACCGAAAATTGGTTTCAACGTTTAAGTAGTTTTTGAGGGTTCCGTAGTAAACTACAAGGAACCCTTATAGTTTCGTCTGTCCGCGGTCTAGCGCCAAGACGCTTAATGCTAGAAGCTTGTAATTTGGTATATATACTGATATTAACAATGGTAACAGTGCCAGAGGGGTGCCTCCCCTACATGTGAAGGGCAAATATTTTTTTTTTCGCGACCACCCCATGTTGTGTGGTATCGTTTGATAGGTCTCTTCAAAACATTGAGAATTGGTGTGGAAAGATCATTTTTCGATAAAATGTTCCGTTTCGGAATTATTTACATTTATCGTGTCAATATACGTTTTGCACAGTGGTCCCCGCCGCCCCCTCTATCTCCGAAAGTCTTATGTTTAGAAATTTGAAAAATATCATGGTAGTAGTCCATATGCTGAACCTTCAAAGAAAACTATAACGGTTAAGTAGGCTCTACTAGTTACCTACTTACCGAGTAATAGCCGACGACCTTATAAAATAATTTTTTTTGATGGAAACTTACAAATGTGATAGAATTTGATATTGAACTCAACTGTAGCAGGCAAGCAAAGCACAGTAAATACGGAACCCTACATTGTGCGTGGCCCGACATGTACTTGCCCGGTATTTTTTCATACGTCGTAAACCAATTGCTGCCACGGAACCCTTCATTGGCGAGCCCGACTCGCACTTGGCCGCTTTTTATTTTTTAAGGTCGTACCAACAAATTTCGCTAAAATTTTGCTGTTTTTCAAGTTGTCTCTACTCCTAGCTACCATAACGAATAACCACCAAAAAAATATATGTTGTGCTATAATCATTGTACTACATTTATGCAGCTCGAAATTTGAAATTACTGAATATTTATGGAGTAATAAAATATTTAAGGAACCTAGTAATCAAAGAAAGAATGCGATTCAACTTGGGTATTTATGCATCGATTCGTGTAAAATTTACATTAATACATAGGCAATAATATTATCTACTTATTTGTAGCTTTGTTTTTGAATTTGAGTGTATTTCCACCAAGTCACAAGCAATTTTCCGTCAATTACGTAATTTCTGGATAGCGGGTGACTGGACACAAGGTAATCAGTGCGCTCCCACGCTTTCGGATGGATGGACGTGTGCCAAATTTTCGCTGCACCATGCATGCTCTCGATTTTTTATTATTATGACGAAAATATCCAAATATAAAAAATATCAACTAAAAAAATACAATAAATGCATGAAAGTTATTTATCTTTATAAAATAAATATTTTATTTTATTTTTTAAAAGATAAATAACTTTCATGCATTGATTGTATTTTTTTTTGTTGATATTTTTTATATTTGGATATTTTCGTCATACAGATTCATACAGATTGAGCTAGCCCCAAAGTAAGTTCGAAACTTGTGTTAGGGGATACTAACTCAACGATATTATGTTTTATAACAAATACATATATAGATAAACATCCAAGACCCGAGGCCAATCAGAAAAAGTTCGTTTTTCATCATGACCCGACCGGGATTCGAACCCGGGACCTCCTGGGTGGCGGTCTGGCGTGGTAACCATTACGCCACGGAGGTCGTCAAACCAAATACGTTGAATTATATATTATGACGTATATTATTTTATCCACGATAATGATTGTGGCTCATTACAGCGCCACATACAATACTTAAATTTCGACACTGCTCCTATTGGTTACATGGTTTTTTGGTAGATTCAACAAATCGCTAGTTTTAGTCCAGTGTCTCCTGGTTCGATCCTTAGGTTGGTGTTCATGCTTTTTGATTTTTGAACTTTTTTTTACAATATAATTTTATGTTTTACTTTTTACCTACCTACAATTGCAAGCAGTAAAAAACTATAATAAATATATATACTATACTATAATATATATGTAATAAAATGCATTAAATTTTTTAAATAGGAATCTGAAATTGTCGAAGTATTTTTATACACATTAAAATTATATTTTTCTTTTTATCTCTTTTTAGACGAGAAAAAAAAGAGATAAAACGAAAAATATTATTTACTAATGTGTATAAAAAAAAAAATTTCAGATACCAATTTAAAAATTTGAGGACATTTTTATTATAATATTTTTTTACTGCTCGTACGTAACTTATTGTTAGGTAGGTAAAAAGTAAAACATAAAATTATATTGCTAAAAAGAAGTGTAAAAATCAAATAAAAAACATGAGCACCAATTAAGACTTGAACCTGGACATTATTTACTAATGATTTCTTGAATCAACCATAAAGCCATCGTAAACAATAAGAGATGTGGCGAAATTTAACTATGTATTGTATGTCGCAAATAAAATTATGATATAGATTACGTCATTTATTTGACTCATAGTGCCTTTCATACCATACTAGTGGATGCCTGCGGCTTCGCCTGCGTGGAGTTTGGTTTTTCTAGTTTTACGCATTTCTGGGATAAAAAGCACTCTAAATGTTGACTCGAGATCTCCGTGTAAAATTTCATCAAAATTCATTCTTTAAATTCAGTGGTTTTTGCGTGATACGGTATAACACGCAGACGTACAGTTTTTTTGTTGAAAATGACTATTTTGGTACTGTATCGATAGTAAAATCCAGCCGATCAATATTTCAAAAAAATGTGTGTGTCCTGTGAAAACCGGTACAACACGAGTTGTAGCAAAATGACCTTTTTCATTGAATGTGAATCAGAGAAAAATACCCAATTTTTCTGTCTAATCCATATTTTGATAGGGCTTATAGTTCCTGAGATAGTATGGTACAACTAGAGCAAAAAAAACGGGTTTTGTTAAATAATTTTGTGTAACCAACCAAATACGACATAACATACATCGCCTGCAAAATTTCATTTGCAATGTTAAGATTTGTTTTTAATAATATATATTTAGTTCTATCATAATTCACATAACATTTTAAAAGTGTCAACTGATATTGTTTAGTTCTAGAGGTCTATGGAAAGTGTTCAAATATTTTAATAATTGGTTTCTCAACTAGATGTCGTTAATATTACCGCGCCGCGCCGCGTCATTGCCAGTCCTCTAGTGGTGAAAAAGGCAAGGTTTTTATCAAAACTTAGTACTACAAAATGATCAATAGATGTCAAGTTTTTGGCATTTTACGTAATATTAAAGCGGGGTGAAGGGGTGAAGTAACGTTACTTAGAGGTCAAATCCTCAAGGTCATCGGCTCCATGGAGCCCCTTAAGACGACGAATTGGAAATTTACGTGGCGGGGATCTTGATTTTTCCCAACAATTACAAAACATATGAAAGTGATATTTGATAACATGATCTTTCATTTCATTGACTTCATTCCTACAATTGCAGAAACACGATTCGTTAATTTTTATAGCAGAGAAAAAAATATCAAAGAAACCTCTTTTAAAACAGAGATTTGTATTTTACAGGCAAACCTGACCGATTTAAGCATCAAAATTTTCTTAGTAGATTAGTCTTATGATACACTTCAATATGCCAATTCAATTTTTAAAACTAATTTGTAGTTTTTAATTGGAACGAAATAAACCGTTTTGTCGTATACGACCTTATGGTATGAGCTAGACCGCGCGCGTATTAGTATGCAATCAGTTCAGTCAGTGTCCCCTCAGTCCGCTGCCGACCATTGTCAGCGACGGGTCTGTGCCAGTCGAGCTACCGCGCGCCATCGATCGCTGCTGTGCTAAATTTAGCAAAATAATTTATATTTTATAAATTAAAAATGGGGAAAAAACGTGTTGGATGTTCCAAAAGAAAAAGGAAAGCTTGTCTGATTGAGCAATGTAAAAATATGGTTAAGAAAAGGTGAGTAATCGTAATTTTTGACATTATAATAAAATAAATGCTTTTCCAGTTTTATAGGTAGTGTTTTACTTATTACCTAAATTATTAGAATATTGTTTTGTAACTACTCCAGTCGACTATTAGTCAGTAAAAATAGTGAATTGCAATTGTGAACCGTACTGCTGAAGCAATAAGGCGCCAAATTTACGATTGACTTTTCATAAACATAAATAAAGAAATTACACGCGTGATATCTTAGGTACGTCTCATATCGTATCAATACGTTTTTTAGAAATTTTTATTACTAAAAAGTATGTAAGTAGTAAGTATATTTTTTACTAATAGTCGACTGGAGCACAGAATAGATAATAGTACTACGTAACTGGAGTAGTTACAAAACAATATTCTAATAAACAGTAACACAAATAATAATAAATATTTTTTAGAAAACAATCGTTAGAACAAAGTTCGGCGAGAGTCATGGAGTCGTCTTTGCATTACAGTGAAAATAAAACGATGTCTGTCGATTTTACGAAAGAGTATGTATACACATTTATTTTGACTTATTAGTACATCAGATATATATTTTTTTTAAGTTATATTTTAATTTATATTTTTGTGTTTATAGAAAACAAGACCATAATTCACCAACGTATGTGGAGTTACAAAACGTGTTGCCCACGTAAGATATTATTGCGTATCCATAATAAATTATGATATAATAATTAATAACAATTTAAAGTTCACTAATAACTATTTTTTTAGGTCTGCAGATAACAATAATAAGCATGTTCCATGTAACGTTGAAAGCATGTCTATACTTACAGTAGGTTTAATGTTCATTTATTTTATTTTTTTTGGAATGTTCATAATGAATCGTGTTATAATGTAAGTAAATTATATTTCAGTCAGAAAAACAAAGTGAAGAAAATAGCGCTTCTCCAGACATAGCATTAGAATGCACGACTGAAGTACCAGTAAGCATTCTGTTTATTTTTAGTGCTGTATGCCAAAGTTGGAGAATATAATATTTAATTTACGTTTCAGAGAGAAAACCGATATAAAGGAAACAGCGATTCTCCAGACATAACATTAGAATGCGCATCTCAAGCATCAGTAAGTATTCTGTATTTGTTTAAACCAGTAAAGTAATGTACTATTATCAAATATTATGTTACTCTTGCGCACCGAACCCGCAACTCAATAAAAATCTTATCCTACCCTAAAGTTTCCTGAAAGAAATTGTTATTCATCAATAAGGCCGCCTAATTGTTCACTCTTTCTCTGTTTGTGCCTGTCTTTTACTGTATTATGTGTGTTTATTAAGTATATTGTCATAGATTGTCATGTAATTAAGTACTTATAATAAATATTTCGCTTTCAAACACAGTTGAATATTTACAGTGAAATTTACGTTTGTTTCAGATTGAGACAGAAACACAATATTTGGGGCACCGAATAATAGACGTAAATCATTTTACAACAGAATTTATAAAATTTTCTCAGCATAAATCTTTGTTTGATTGCGGATTAGCTACTATAAAACTAGTTTCTGAAAATCAAGTAGGCTTGCAATCCGAGTTTACATATGTTTGTTCAATGTGTAGTTACAAAAATAAAATAAAGTCGACATTGGCCAATATAAACAAAGATGCCGTTGCGGGGGTAATGGCAGCAGGCTGTGGGCATGCACAACTGAAGCAATTTTCAGCAGCAGTAGGTTTACCTATTATGTCAGACTATATGTACAATAAAACACAAAACGATATTTGTGACGATTGGGAAGAGACTGCATGGGATGAGATGAAAAAAGCTGGCGAGAGAGAAAGAGAAGCAGCAATTAAGGAAGGTAGAGTCACCAATGATGGTACACCGATTATAGATGTCATTGTAGATGGATGTTGGAGTAAGCGGTCGTATCGAACAAATTACGCAGCATTATCAGGGGCTGCAGCCATAATTGGAAGACGATTTGGTCAAGTATTGTACATGTGTGTAAAAAACAAATATTGTTGTATTTGCGCCAGAGCTGAAAAGAAAAAAGAGACTCCGAAGGAACATGAATGCTATAAAAACTTCAATGGGGCATCTACTGCTATGGAGTCCACTATTATAACAGAAGGGTTTAAAAAATCCATTGAAATGCATGGATTGATTTATTCACGGTTTATTGCTGATGGTGACAGTAGCACATATTCTAAAATAATAAATGCTCGCCCATATCCTGGCATAACAGTTGCAAAAATTTACTGCCGAAATCATTTATTAAGAAATCACTGTAATAAGCTACAAAAACTTTCCTCTGATACACATTATAATGCAGCAGATAGAAAAAACCTAACACAAAAAAAAATATTACGATCAAGAAAATATATTTGCGATTCTATAGCACTCCACAAAGAAATTAAAAATGAAGATGGTTTATACAAAGACATTAATGCGTCTATTTTACATGCTTTCAATCTACATGAAAATTGTAACCGAGAATTATGCAAATATATTATGGGACCAGATGCCCCTAATCCATTTTTTGGCAGTCTATTGTGGCAGAAAATAAAAACACTGTTTGCACAATTAGCTGATAAAGTCCACAGTTTAATTGAAGACGTCGACAGCAACGTAGTAGAAAGATTTAATGGAGTCATAGCGAAGCTCGTTGGTGGAAAACGAATAAATTATTCGCAAAGACGTTCCTATCAAGCAAGATGCTCAGGAGCTGTGGTTTCATTCAATACCGGCAATTTGTTATCGACCGTTCATCGAAATATATATGGAAACAGCCCCATCAAGTCCATTATAAAGCATGAAAACGCAACAAACAATAAAAGGCTTAAGGCCAAACACGAGAAAAGAAAAAAAAATCGTAACTTGGCACCAAGAACGCTTAATTTGGATTATGGAGAAGTGGTGGATAAACCAGACTTAGACGAAGATACTTTCAAAAAAGCTAAAGCGACTTTTGTGCAAAATTTGATTAAAACCGATGAAGAACGAAGAGACATCGAAAAGCGAACCATATTACAAAGTGAATCTGGGGAATGGATGGAGCTACGAAGAAATATGTTAACAGCCTCGAATTTCGGCAAAATTGTCAAAAGAAAGCAAACAAATTCTTGCAAGAATTTAGTAACAAATTTGCTGTATAAACCCAGTATTGATCATGTTCAATCTATATGCCATGGAAAAAAATACGAAAAAATTGCTCTCGAGCAACTATCTACAATGAATAAAGTTAAAATCGAAAATTGTGGCTTATTTATCGATGAAAAATATCCTTTTCTAGGTGCTACACCCGATGGTATCACAAGTGATATGCTTATAGAAATTAAATGTCCCATAGCACCTTTTAAAATTGGTATCGAAGAGGCAATTAAACAGAAAAAGATGCACTTTTATACAAAAAACAAAAATAGCGAAGTAATTATTAACCAAAAATCGGATTGGTTTTTCCAAATTCAGGGACAATTACATATCTGCAAAAAGAAACATTGTTTGTTGGGGATATGGTATGGCGATAATAAAATAAAAACAGAAATCATAGAGAAAGATGACAAGTTTTGGGCAGATGTTATGGAACCGAAGTTGCTAAAATTCTATTACGATTGTCTTCTTCCTGAGCTTGTCGATCCAAGACATATTAGGAATAAGCCAATTCGTGATCCAGAATACGTGATTGGAAATAGCAAGGAAAATACTGTCCCAAATATTTTGAACATATCAGAAGAACCACAAAACAATATTTTGAATAATGTAAAAAGTACATGTGTTCAATTGTAAAGAAATTGTGTATGTAAATACGTAATTTGTAAAATATGATTATGTAAATAATTGAGTAGACTGTAAATAATTGAAAAACTTATGTAAATGTGTAATTAAAATAAATAAATAAATAAAGCAAATACATAAATGATTAAAACTGTAAATAATTTAAATTTAAAAATGTATAATTATAAAAATTTCAATGAAAATAATTACATGTACTTAGGTACATTTATAAATAAAATGTAAATAACTTTCATCTTTATTTTCTGCTATAACCTGCAGTATCTATCTCATTACCCGCGCAGCCTTGTGATTGCATATATCCATGGGTCTCAATCTCAACCTATCTATGATCATGTGGTCAGTATGGTGACAGCGAATCCATACTATAAAAACAGGTCCTAAACAATAATATATATATATATTGTAAACATATTATACTAATATACATTAGTACATAAGTTTACAGAAAGAAAATAAAAAAGTTGTAATAGCAACTCTAAGACGTCTATGTTCCAGCGCGCGGTCACGCGCAACGCGGTCGACTGCGACTGCGAGTTGCAACTCGCAACCACAAGCCGCGTAAAAGCATCAGAGTGTGTGCAGGTTGCGGGGCACAAACGCTCCGTTTTAGATTAATTGTTTAGCGATGCGTCGCCTTAATCACCGCTTTTCAGGATCTCTTACTCACCGAACGAAATGCATTATTGCTTCACGCCATTATTCTGTAATGTTGTTACTCCGGCTCCGGCCGAACTACACTTTTATGAATGTATCTCTCATTCCAAAAGTTAATTCATTATGTGCTCTACTATTCTAAAAAATAACTGGGCAAGTACGTGTCAGGTCACGCGCAACGCAGGGTTCCGTATTGCCTACGCATTTCTTGCTTGCACATGAGTACAATGCCACATTCTATGACATTTGTACGATTTGTACGTTTTCGTTAAAGAAATTTTATTTCATAAGTTCGTCGGCTATTACTCGGTAACTATTAGTGCCTACTTAACCGTTATAGTTTTACTTGTAGGTTCAGCATATGGACTACTACCATGACTTTTTTTTAAATTTCTAAACCCAAGACTTTCGGAGATAGTGGGGGTAGGGGACCACCGTGCAAAACGGAAATTAGCATCTTAAATGAAAATAATTCGCAAAAGGATCATTGAATCGGAAAATGATCTTCCCACACCTTCAATGTTTTTAATAGAACTATCTAACAATGCCCCACAACATGGCGTCGTCGGCGCGAAAATAAAATTCATTCCCACTTTACATGTAGGGGAAGCACCCCTACTTTGTTAGCTTTGTTAATATGCGTATACATATCAGGCGCTAGACCGAGGACGACGGACGGACAGACGGACATGGCGAAACTATAAGGGTCCCTTGTAGTTTACTACGGAACCCTAAAAATCTCCAATAATAGTTCAAGCCGAATGTTTAAAGACAGTAGAATGCGTGAACTATGTAGTTAAAGGTGAGTTAGAGGATTCTTGTGATGGGGTGGAGGACACGGTGGAAGACAAGGTATTAAGGGGGTAGTGGCAGTATGTCCTGCGTTGTGTGTTTAATAACGGTATTACGTTTTGCAAATAATTACATAGATTCATGAATGTAAGGCGAGGAAAGGGTTAACAGCAACCTGCTTATTCTATTTAGTTAGGAGGGCCTCTCCTGACCGGGTCCGCGCGACATTCATTTCTACCGGAGATTGGTGAGGAAGGCTGACCCTTACATTATATATGAGCACACGATAAATTCCAGATAGGGAATTCATCCGACTGGCCCTGTGTGGAAACTAACAGTTTTCAAAATTCCATGATTTTGTAGATTGGCGCTAGATTTTAGCGCCGGAAGCGACCTGTTGCGCGAAATATTCCAAGAAGGCTGTTCCTTGCAGAAAATGTTCGCGGAAAGTAAGATAGAAACGAGCCAAGCCTCCGACTCTAATTAAAAGCCCATCACGGGGTGACGGGGTTCAAGTGGCGTCTCAAAGGAAATTAAAGAGTAGAAGACCTTTGAAGTGCGCTATTGTTTAATTAAATATTTTTATTGAAATATGGGGAACGGAGGCGGCGCACCTCGCAGTTAATTAGTCTAATTGAATCTCACAAAAATATACAAACGAACAAAGAAACAATTTCTGAAGATAATAAAGCGGTTGTTAGATTCAATCGGGCTTAAACTGTTGTATTAAGCTGGTCTTTACTGCGGAGTGCAATCCAACAGGTGGCCGTCGCCGGCCGCAGGAGGCTCCACTCACCGGCTGGCGATAACGTTAACAGGCGTGAACGCGGCGCCGGCACTGCACTCACAAATTTCATGCACTTGATGCAAATCGGGAATGTTGCGCGTTTGCTGCACTGTGATAAGAGACGCGAGTGTGTCCTCAGACGTGAGCGCGGCGTGGCGCCGGCGCGGGCGGTGTGGGCGGCGGGCTAAGCGCGACTGGCTGGCGGACGAGCGACGCCGCGCGCCGCTGCCGCCGCCGCCCGCACGCACCACTCGAACACAGCATGGACGTGCACGGCGGCATAGTAAATTACAACATTCACATTAACATGTTTGAAACTGAATTCAAAGTTCCAACTCGAGTCGCCGAATTATTTTGATTCTTGCATAAAATGCTCACAAATTTAGCAGCAATCTTTTTAAACAACTTTATTCAGCAGCAAAGCCGCTTGTTATGATGAGAGCTCCTCTTAAATGCCAAGAGCTGCATTAACGACGCATCAAAATATTTCCTCTCTCCTCTCCACCGCCGAAGCACGTCAAATTGCGCCATGAATATGAAGATGAGGCCCGATTATCATAGCAAAGCGGCGAACGAAACGAGGCGCCGCGCGTCCGCTCCTTTGACCCTGCTGAGTAGTGCTGAGGCCTACTCATTGGCATGTTGGCAAGTATGGTGTCGAACTGCCCCGGCTGAGACTGACACTGGCCGGTTCTCCAATATTGCCAAATACAGTGGAACTTATTATGTGTTGGAAACAAGTTCCCGGAAATAGCCCCCGCGTTCAATTTAGTGCAGCAAGCGTTCAGCGACAGCTGCAAGCAAACCGGAACAAGCGCCCACTTGTCGGCGACTCTACTCCAGCAGAGCAGAGACAGCTCATTTCAGTTGCCGTCAACATTGCAGCCAAACTTAACTATACGATATGCAATCAGTTACCTATATATTCATCGGTCAGGGATATGCACCCATGTTTGCTTCACATAACACCTTGAAACACACAAAAATTATTTTTTTAATCACGCACGAGCTTAGGTTGACGTTGTGTACTTAGCGCCAAGATCCTCGATGACACTTACAAGTGTCAACTCCATTCGGGTTACCCGCTCAAAATATACAAAATCACACAATATGCATTTTAAAATAAAACTTTATCATTACTGGTTATATCATGTTAACCCTCGTAGTATCTCATTTCATTTAATTTGTGATAAAACCCTTCACGTGCCTTCAGGAACAGGTATTTTAATTAGTTATTCTACTAATATTTCATCCTTCAATCCGAGCACAAACATTCACATTATGAAAGAATATTATGCTCGATTTTTCTTATTCCATCTCGTCACGACAGAGAAGTCACTGGGGCTTATTTCCGGGAAATCGAGAATTAATGGGGTTTGAAGCGTTCATGTGGAAATATAACAGATACTTAAATACATCAAAACGATCCTCTCGCCTAGTTATTACATACACAAAATTATTTGCATTTCAATAAACAAAATAATAAATGATTGGTTCTTAGTTGAACTCAAACCCGTGACCTGCTGGTGTTATAATGGAAATTCGCAACGTTACTGTAGAGGTCGTGCACCGTCATTTAATCCTGATTTATTATTCATCCTCAACGTAACAAAGTGAGCGTTGACGAGTCGTCGCAAGTCCATCCCGCGACACAAACAAGTGTCGCGGGAGTCGTTGCCGAGATTGCACTTTCAGTAATTGACGAATATAATAAAGTACGAATTGTGACGATAGAGATGCAGATTAAACCGAGAATCAAGGACTCGCGAAAGCGCATCGCAGCACTCGGCAGATGCACCTCCGTTAGTTAATGTCTCGACGGAGAATTGCGAGCGCAGTTTGCGGAGTTCTCGAGCTCGGGATTGCAGTTTTATTTGACAAACACGCGACGCTCTGCCGAACATCAAAATATCGTAAAGTCTTGCCGCTTGAGAATGTTTAATAACCACAATATTTAACAGTCTTTTGAGTTAGCCGATTTCATAAATACTCTATCGTTCAAGAACTGTTAAACGCGTTAGCTGATTTCGTAAAATGCTCTTCCGTCACATATTCAAGGGTATGTGACTTAACTTGCTTGTTTTCACAGGAAAACGCGAAAACTGGTAAGTACAGACTTACCAATAAAATGGGTAGCAGACCAACGCCGTCACAAGTGCAAATCCCGTTACCCTTATCCTGATCTAGATCCTTCACCGACGTGGGACACCTTCGCCCTTCATTATTCCTTCAATCGGTGCCGCACTCGACCCCGCTCCCGAGGTCGCCATAAAAAAGCAATATTCGCTGAAAGCAGCTGTACTCGGTCGTAACATCGGGCGCAAAGTAGAATATGTAATTTGCTGTAAACGTGTGTGGCTTAAAGTCGAGCGCACTCGCGCTGATCCCGCATCCCGAATAATCCCAAGACAGGACGAACGAAATGGAACAGCACCTCGGCGTCGCCCGTTGTTATTCGGAGGCCTAATCATTTCGCGTGGCATAAAAGGAGCCAATGGCGTCATCGCCGCGTCACTAACAAAGGATGTCGCGGCTATTAACGACGTCATTACTCTCTCGTTCTCAGCCGAAAACAATACGCTTAATTTTCCTTTTACGGCACGGGAGCGGTAAACATCGTTATTGTGACTCCGCCGAGCATAAACTTATAAACAATTGCGACAAAACAGCCGACGCGGAAAAGTAACTGAAGGAAACAGGTGCGGAAAGGGCGGAGTGTCCGCGCGAGGCCGACACTCACGGCTTAGGGCGGCAGGGATCGCTCACTCGACACGTCCACTCATAGAATAATCATTTTCCGGAAACTACATGTTTCTGTTTACTTAATTTGATCGTCGACAGATTTAGAATAGGTACACAACATTTCCTTAATTGCTGTTATTCTGAGAATATGTTTTTTTCAGGTTCAGCATTCAATATAAATACCTACCTGACAAAATAGGATTTCGTCACTTTGAAGCATTTTTGCAGCCCGATGGCGCGTTGGTAGTGGCTCTAACGGCGGCGCCAGGGTTTATGTGATGGCATTGGTAGCTTGTCTGGTGTCTGAGTGTTTTGTTTTGTGAATATAATTATTTACAATAATATATCCGTTGTGGTACTCTTAAGCCTAGCTTACTTTGAGAGCAGGTGGCGCTGCAAGAATTAACTACGAGGTTCCCTGTTTGGGCACATGGTATCTCGGGGATGCGGGCAACCGCGGCCTAGGCGGGGTCGGCGACCCTGTGCGCGGGCAGGGCACATTGATGGCGCTGCTTTATGCCCCACCAAGCCCCAGCACTCGTTAACTATGGACAAAGGAATTGTAGTGCACCTAAGCGCCATTAACGTTAAATTAAAATTCTACTGAAACATAGTCCAATTACACCCCTTAATAGCATAATAAAAAATATTTTCAACTTAATAAAATATGCACATAATTTTTTTCAAAAATATTGTATTGGTTTCAAAACTAGTGGAAACCTACCCTCACTCCCCTCGGCTCCAAAGCAAGCCAAAGTTCAGATAGAAGTGGCTGACGATGAAAATCGATCTACAATCGGTAGAAATGACCCATAAATTGAAATCCAGTTGGTTTGACATGCTTTTTAGAACGGGTTAAAATAAAGAGCGCGGCGGCAGCTAGTTAAAGCAATTTAGGAAATGGACAAGGTGCGGCTCCCAATTGCGCGCCCAAAACAAAAGTATATATCGATTACTCACGTTACCGTGTCGACGAAGCGAAGGCACTTTTCCCTCCCGTTCACCGTTTACACGCCGCCACTGATTTGGAGATATCGGCGCTTGCGTCGGACGAGAGAGGTGTCGCGATAAGAACAAGTTCTCTCAATATGTCATCTGCCGTTGCCCGCCCACGCCCCCGCCCCCGCAGTCGACACCTGGCTTCTTCCCTTAGACTTAATTAACTTTATTCAAGATTATGTAAAGTTTTTTCAAACTCCTCGTTATTATGCGCTTATCGTCCTTCCGTCTGATCTTCTGAATCCATTAGCGCTAATTAAAATCAAGTACACGACTAATCAAGAGGCAGCCCTACTCAGGGAGTTTCTTTCTTCTGTAATTGCTGTCATTTGGCCGATTCACCTAAGAATCCCTCACGTTAACATTATCTCCCCGAGCGTCAATTTGGCGTGTCTATTATGGCGATGAGCGGAGAACGAGCCGCCATCAATCGCGTCGGCGCCTCGTTACGGCGGATTGCGCGCCCATTAGCAGGCTCATCCCGCGGACGCCGCTCACTCCCGCGCGCCAAGCCACGGGATGACGTACTTGCAATGTCCTTATCCGTTTGGTCGTCCCTGTCGCAATTATCGTAATAATACATTTATTACGTATGGATGGTCGATTTAGAAAGAATATCACGTAAGGCTGTTATGATTTTCTAAGCGCGCACGGGCTCGGTCGCCCCGCGGGCCTCATTCCGCCGTGAAGCCATCGCCGCGCCGAGGAGCGCTCCCTCGGAGGAGGGTTTCGCAGTTCAAAATAACAATGGGTTGTTAACTATTGTATTTCATAACTGACTTGTGGTTTAAACTGGAAAATCGTTTATTTGAACTAAACATTTGTTGCACGTAGATGCGGTCGCGTGCACCTGTCACCAACAAACTACTGCGATGGCGGCTTGAATTGCGACGCTGGGGACTGCATCAGCCCGAACACACATAGCAGAACAACTAACCAAAATACACCACCACGTGTGGAATATTTTATTGAATGAAATGAAAATTATAAGGCTTACTGCCATTTCTGACCAGAAGAAAAGAGTAACATATTATTGTAAAAGTACCTAGTAGAGTAAAGCTGTTTCCTCTGAGTGTCCGTATGAGCTTCCCGCGGGCACCGACGTCGTCTTCGGCGACGTGGGATATTTCACAGAGCTCCATTCGCGCCGGAACAAGCTCTGGAACAAACGTACACTCATTAAGCACTCAGACGTGGGTGACGTACCTATACACTCGCGGACAACGCTTTATTGCCTTCACATGAAAATTCGATAACTTTTTATGGTTTCATTACCAAATCAAATAGTCAATTGTAAATGTAATTTTTGATGAAATAAACAACATTGGTCTTACAAATAACTTATTATTTATTTATTCAGATAATACAACTAATTCATTATATGTACATTATTAAATACATTGAATTAAATCTTCCTTATGAATAACGGGAACTGCACCATATGGTGCAAGTCAGTGGTGCATGCGGACGGTGCAACGGGTTTCAAACGATATTATTCCATTTGTTTTTTTACAAATAAATTCTCCGCTTTTAACTCATTTTGGCCTTCGTGTTCTGAGTAACAAAATATAGTGACCGACGAAAAGGCCGGCCCAAGCACGGAGTATGCCCAAGGGAGGTGTCCGGGAGTGCACCGGCGGCGTCGCACGGATTAAACGAGATGCCTCATTGAGGAGACACGGCACCGTCTTTCAAAGTGAAAAATAACTTTGTGCAAAATGATTCTTAATCCCGCGCGAGCGAGTCCCAGGGAGAAGTTTAAATTAATTTGGTTAATCCAGCCCCCGCGCGCCGGCGGCCGCCCGCGGCCCCGGATTGAGGTCGCTATATTTTTTAATTACTAACACCCGTCTGGTAGACAATAAAACGCTTGTTTCGTCTGCCCGAGGGCGATTTCTGATAAGCCAGTCTCTCTGGAGGCTTCTGTTTGGCAGTGGGGCGTCACACACTTAAAGGGAATTTAAAGTACACCATTATTACTGCGGTAAGTCGAGTTCGAGAGACCGCCATTAGTGCGCCCATACACGACCAAATCGCACAAACTTTGATTGTTTTATTAATTTCCCGACATTTTGGCCGCAACTTAGTTCAACAGTTGTCGGCGCAACGCAAACAGCCCACGTAATTGGGTGCGATTAGGCCCGCCGCGGACGACTCCCCGTCGTAGAACACGCGCGAACAACGCTTAGCTTCGCGTGATCCCTTGTCGAACCTTACGGAATAAGTTAAGCCAACAACGGCAATAATTCACTTTGAAATGTTCACAAACAGCTGCAGAGAATAAGAACGAAGGTCGGTTCCAGAGGGAGAACAATGCAACGGGAAATAGAATAAAAATCAATGATATTGTTAATTCCTTCCGCCTTACCTTTATGAGTTATGACACTCATCATCAGGTACGTCGGGATCGAACGTTGAGTCTTTCGCTTTGAAGGCGAATGTGTTTCGCCGCGTCACGGAGTCGCCTCGGCTCCGCGGGCCTTTTCTGTGCCTACTCTCGTCTAAATCACATTTCAGGCTCAGATTTCCCGAGACATTAAATGGAGCGCGCTCTTGTACTCTATAAGGAGATTTTCGGGAAATAATGTCGCTTGTTTGACGTCGTCGCTGTTAAAAGGTTCTTGCGAACGCAATTTCATGTAACGCAATTGTGTGCCATGCGTGAGCGCCCAAAAAGAACGTAATGCGGGGCCAATTTCATGGCATCAACGTGAGCACGCCGCCCCGAAGCACTCATTGTGTTCCTCGCAGCGCACTCCTCGCCAATAATGAAATCAGGGCAGACGAATAATGCGGCGCGCGGGACGCGAGGTGTGGTGGCGCGACGGGACTCCAAGTACTATGCATTTCATGAATGTTTCAGAAGCGCAGTTTGGCTGCTGCATTCGCTCCCTCGCTTCTAGACGACGACGCTGACTATTATGCAGTCTGGGAACTTCAGGATTTAATGCATCATATCATAGTGGTAGCACGAATATGTGAATAAATTAATGTTATTTACACACAATCCAATAAACAAATACAATTTACAACAACAAAATATAAAATGTATGAAAGTACTATTTGTATAATCTAAATTTTAATTATATTAACCCAATAGTCGTTTTTATAGACAGTGGCTAAATGTAATAAATATTATTTGGGTGAATTTACTTTTTTTTTTTTTTTTGTCATTTCGGTGGGGTTTTAGTTCAAAAATAATGATGAAGTAATTTTTTAATCTTTTGAAGGGAACCGGACTACTGCTACAAGAGGGACATAAAGATCTCTAAAACTTTATGGTTCTATCATTTCGGAGATACATTTCATTCCCGTGGACTGTTATTTATTTATTTATATTATTTTATATCCTATAAAAATCAGATAACAATACAATATTATAACAAAATTATGATACAACTACTGTTAAGTATTATAATATCTGTGATACAACAGTTTGTGTTCAGTTCAACAAGTCCGTTACAACCGAAAACCTATAGGGTACTACCGGTTGTACTAGAATCATGAAATTTGGCAATAATCAAGATCATTTAGCACAAGTATAGGAATAAATATGAAAACCGTAAATTTGTAGTTACTTCTTCTTCTTTAAACAACCAATATAATGTGACCCTACCCTTGGTACATTTTACATTGGTAAATGGCTCTTTTTATACCGATTTTTAAATTAAAGTGTATTTTATCTAATACTAGCTTTTCCTCGCGGCTTCGCTTGCGTTAATTTTATGACATAGATCTCGTTTGACAACAAAACAACCTATAGCGCGACTTGTGGCGCCATCTGTTGGCTGATAGCATCCCATACAGCGCCCTCTATAGTAGAAAAAATATTTTCCCTTTGGAATGACATACTTTCACGGGTAAAAAAAATAGCCTATGTTGGGCTCTGTACCCCTGACAATATATGTATATACAAATTTTCATAATGATCGGTTGATTAGGCAAGCCGTGAAGGAATAACAAACAAACAAACTCACTTTCTCATTTATAATATTAGTATGATAGTATGACTAGTATGACTATGATTATGGTACGGAACCCTCATGCGCGAGTTCTACTTGCCCTTGGCCGTTATTTTATTTTTGATGGGTACATAAACCTGTTTAGTTTGTCGAAGAGTGACTGTAGTAAAATCAGGAATTATATAGGTATTCAAATTGTTGGTGCTAGTTGCATTACAAAAAAAAATAACAAATTAAATTAGACTAGTACCGCCTCTCGACAATACCCCAATGTAGATGGCACTGCGAAACCTGTCCAGTGATAACTAAAAAGTAAAAAATAAATTAAAGGAAAAAAAATATAACGTCAGGTGGGGTAGAAAGCTGAAATTTTGTATAGCGATTCCCTTTATGATGTTGACAAGGATAAAGTCGGGATTTTTTAATTCTCACGGGAACGAAATTATTGGCATTTTCACTTGACGAGCTTCGCGGGGCCGCGGGTAACAGCTAGTGTCATATAAATTGTGTAATAAATAACGTTATAAGTTGATAGTAAAAGTTTTAAAATAAAAGTTTATTTTATTCTTTTAAGCGCAATTAAATAAAAGCTTGTTTTTAAATAAATATTTTTTACTTTTAATTGATCTTTCGCCACTTCTATTACCAGTGGCCATTTTGCTTGTGTCCGAAATGGTGGTAGTTTAGAACGCAGTTTATTTTCTTTATACAAGTTGTAAATGAAAGGAAAAAGTGCCTGTGAAGGTCTAATTTCTGAAATAAACGAACGAAAGATTTCATTTCATTACTTTTTTGGCGGGAAACCACAAAACGCTGTGACCGGTGCGTTCGCGCTGAGGGCTTATGAGCCGGCCTGATGCGAAGTGAGGAAAGGTGAGAGGAGCGCAACAACGCAATGTTGACGGGGCTATTCTACTAAAACTTACTATCCTCTGAAGTGATAACTTTTTTCCAGACAAAAGTTGTCTACCTGTCAAATGTATGAGTAAGAAGATAAACAAACAAAAATAGTTTTATAATTTATTTGATCGACAATGTTATAAATAAATATATAGGGACAAATCACACAGATTGAGCTAGCCCCAAAGTAAGTTCGAAACTTGTGTTATGGGATACTAACTCAACGATACAATTTTTTATAACAAATACATATACAGGGTGACAGGTTTTAAGTACTATTCCTTAAAAAACTGGTTAAACTAGAGGTCATTTGCAACAAATTAGCCCCCATCAATAGGGGGTCGAAAGTGACCAGTTACCGAGATATTGGTGTTTTTAGGTTTTTCTGACTTGCCATGGAACATTGGATAGTACCTATTTGTTTCTCCGCACTCAAGTGACACATTAGCACTTAAAACCTGTCACCCTGTAATAAACATCCAAGACCCGATGCCAATCAGAAAAAGTTAAATTTTCATCATGACCCGACCGGGATTCGAACCCGGGACCTCCTGGGTGGCGGGCAGGCATGGTAACCATTGCGCCACGGAGGTCGTCAAAACCTCCGTTATAACGTGATGATAACAAAGCTGGGGGGGGGGGGTACTTTATGAGCGGAATTGGGTTCGGGCCTGTCCCGACCGTGATGGTAAAATAACACTGACTTTTTTTTTGTGTATTAGAGGCTATACCTACTCAATGATTTTTTTTGCCAAGGTAGAAAAATACTTACTTTGATGAGAAAAAATATATAAAATCAAAAATCACATTGCATTATCGTTCTCAGGTTTGCCGTGTATTTTTTTTGCTTGCGCAATTCACCCATTTATGGTTTTATCAAGAGAAAGGTCAGGAGAAAAATAAAGTTCTTAGGCCGACCTAAACGTCCGCTGGTGGCCAATATGCCGCTACGAGGGCTTCGGGCGGAGACGGGACGTGCCTGTCGACGCACGTGTCAATGTTCTCAAATCACAGCTATTCTATTTTTACAATAAAATAATGTATTAACGCGCGCCGCATCATCATTGTGACACTAAGCTCAAGTAGATCCCGCCATAAACAAGATGTGCAGGAATGCGGGCGCTCGGCTCGACGCATCTTGAAATAGGACTCGCATCCATGAATAATTCAGAGCGATGCTCCCCAAACAAGCGGCGATTAATTTATACACGTGCGCAACATTTTATATTCTCTTTGCCGACCGACGCTACGGATCTCGTAGCATGCCTACGGCGTAGCGGGCCGCCCCGGAGGCGTAGTAGTCATAAATATCCTTATTCAGAATAGCAACCTCGTTATAGTATTTAACTCTACTCTCTACTCTCAATCTATCTCAATCTCTCAAATACACTATTCTCAGCCAAAACTTTTGATCAAACTGTATGTAATATGTAAGTGCTTTAACTTTATAGTATTTGATGCAATAAATATTTTTGTCGTGGCGTATAGTTAATTTTGGTAAGGATAAAGGGGAAAGGATCTATATTAGGCAATTAGGCCATTTCGTGACATACCTTTAGTATTTATGGATATCAAGGAGATCTACATCTAATTTTCCTCGAGACTTTAAATGAAATACAAGTTCTATATTTTTTAGAAAAACTTATTTCGTAACAGCAATATTACATTAAATAAATGAAACGATTTGTTGAATAATCTCAAGCGAGCAATTACATACTCGTAACTTGTTCGTTTACGTCGACCATAGTGAGTACTACATTATAGACAAACCCGAAATTCCACTCCGGCGAGAACTTTCTGATAGTTAATTTGCTGTAACAACATCATATAAGAGCAACCCCCCCACCCCTGCCCCCCGCCTCGCTCGCGGCTGACTTGAGAACTCCGAAATAGATCATGAAACCAAGTGAGCGCCGACCCCTTCGACGTGAGAAATATAGTATACCTAAGTAATATTTCATTAGTTTAGTTTCAAAAAGAGTGAAACAATATCCGGCTCGCCATAATCGGCGGGAGCCAGATATTGGAAGCGAAGCCTCCGCTAATTAACTGTGGCCCAATCCGACAAACCTCGCGAACAAAAAATATAACAAGAGTGATGAAATCGAGCGCCGGACGCGCCACACACTCACCCAAGTATGAAGAGACAGAATTGCAAACGAGTTCATGGCTGTATTCTAAAATGCCTTTATTACTATGTATTTATTAGTAAGCATTAAGCAAATTAACTAATACAACGCTGGTAAGAGGAGTCTAGCAAGTCGGAGACACAAAATTTTGATGTTAAAAGAAAAGGAAGAGATAGCACCATTATTGTGACATTACTTGACAAAATTTTTTAAAACTCGCTGTACTGTCATTTGACAATAAATGAAACACAGGTCGTTACTAAAACAAAACGTTTGATTAATGTTACCTCAACTAGTTATTTTTAACAAACTATTCTTCTTTTCGGCGTGGCGGAAAACTTAAACATCAACGTTGTGCATTTTTGAATATTTTGGAATGGTTAGGGAATCTTACGCGTTTTCGATCAGGCTACGGATCTGACGCGAGTTTAACATTTTTTACCCGTCTAAAAAAAGTGCCAAGCCCCGCTAAAGAAGTTTTCACTTCAAAAGTTATATTTTTGATTGTATTTATAGTTGTTTCAGGTCAACTAACCATTCTTATCTTTCAAACATTAAAAAAGAAGTTATATTTACAATGAGCAAGCGTGTCATGCATTGTAAATGTAAAAACTCGCAGCATACAGCTTTGTGACACCACTCGAAAACGGCGTGATCTTGGCTCGCTTGGCGGCCGGCGACGCGCTCCTCGGCAGCCTCCGCCAATATTTGCCGCCGCGGCCCCGAGCCCCTTAATGGCTATCGGACGACTTTTCAATTTCGCGAACCACACGTTATCGGACATTTTTGTTGAGGAAACTACTTTATACTTGGTTTATCATAAAAATTACCAGTTAGTCACTTGTGGGGGTATTATTATGTACAATTTTATTAACTGAAACGTTATGTCAGTGTGTCAATGGTAGAACGTATGTCACAAGAGTGGCACTCGTGCGGCATCGCCACGGTCAGCTTCCGGGCGTCGAATGGCGATCCGTCCCTCGGGAACTAATGTTGATTTGTTTGTCTAGATAGAACATTGCCTAACAAATAGTGGGAAGAGTGCCAATAACTCATTGATTCATCACAAATCCAAAAAGCTGTTTATTGAAGGAAATCAATCACGATCTGTAATGTTGTTTGTTATCTAACTTTACAATTTATCTCTCTGAAGATATGTTTCGTAGCGTCGTTAAGACAAATCGACCCGATGTCCAAGGCAACTTTAGCCGTTTCCGTTCGCTCGGCGCCTCATTTAATTTTCTCTGTGAAACTAAGCCAAATAAAACATCGTGCGAAGTTTGAGACGGGCGGCGGACAAACAGGATTAAAAGTGCGCCCGCGTGCGGCTCGCCTCCCGCGACAGCGCACTTGCTGATTACTGATTGTGTTCTTCGTTAAGGTTTTACAGTCGACGTATTGTCTAAGAAAAATGTTTTATAGGACTTGCATAAAGTTTTATATTAAATGTAAGCTCGTCCCGTCGCGAAGTCAGTACGCCTGGGTCGGTCCGCCAATACGACATTTGGCTTATTGGGAAGAAAATCGCGACGCGCTGGAAAGTCGCTATCAGCAGAATAGAATACTAACTCTTCTCATTACACTGAGTTTACATATGGACCTCGTAAAAGTATTATAATTGTAGCAAAGTTAAAATTTTTGGAACTGTTATAATTTAGGTATTTACAAAATACGGTGTGTTGGAATTTGATACAATAAATTAACTAATTTATGATAGCAAAGTTAAGCATAGGAAATTAACAATTGTGTAAACACACGTCTAGTATTCGTAACGTGTCATTCTGAAAAATATGAGCCGTAGCACGTAGGTGCCTACGGCGTAGCGCGGCGCGGCGGCGCCTGACCCCGCCGCCGCGCAGCCTCCGCCTTTCACGTCGCGCCTCTTGCGAATCTAATTTCCCACTTCATGGCATATTACATGATCAATATTTTTAATATAAAAAACGGAGCAACAGAAGGGATTGCTATGCCATGAGCATTCAATCATGTCTCTTTAGAAATAAGAGGCACAGAGAGACAGTTCGTTTCCACAACAACTCTATCATCAAATGTCACATAATTGAACAAAAATATGTGAGGGAAAAACATGATGCCATTCGTTATCACGTATCAAGGCAGCGCCAACGTTGTTACCACGACGCGCTGCCGAATTCATTAGTTTCCGTCGTGTGTAGAGAGCGCTTGTGTGTGTGCATAAATCGGGAGCGACCCACGTTCGCATCCTGTTCTTGTCCTCTAGTGATACTCGGTGCAGATTAGCAGCCTACTTATTTCGCCACTATGTTAGCGTGTTGTTGTTAACTGCAGTAATGAGTAATATGAGTGGTGGTTTTTTGCTCCGGTGTCGACCCTCGTCACGCCAGCCGCACGCGCTCGAGCCCCTCGAGGGGAATCGACGCCCGATCAAACCGCTATTTGTAATTTTTACCCATTAACATGAGAAGTAAGCCCTCTCATACGTGTTTTTGTGGCCTATTTTCTTTCGGTCCACGAAATATTTTGTTTTTGCGGACACTCAAGTAATCCTCGAAGTATGTTATGTAATAACTTTCGTCTTTAAGCCTTAAGTTATGTTAGTCGGCAACATATAATAAAGACCCTATTTTATGTATGTAGGTACTCTCTAGAAGCTCACGGCGAGCGAGCTCTCGCTCGAGAACACTATCGGAAGCTAATGAAACGATCTTACAATACCGTTGCTAATTGCAATCGCCACACCACTCTCAGATACTCTATGAACATGTTAATATTGTATGAGGTGGTGTTACACTGGCTCAGCAAATCGTCTACGAAATATATGTACGGCAATTGAGCGGTGAGCAAGGTCACGGCTAATCTAATGATCGTTTCCAGCAATGTAGCGGAACCTTACCCCATCCTAAGTCCACACCCTTCTTGCGTCCTTAGGATACACCCCTATAAATAAAACACATCGCTTCGTTGAACCACTGCTAACACTATGAGATGTGTACTATCCTTATTAAGATTGGACACACGTGTACTGTTTAGCTTTCTGAAGCTCTTCACTTTATGCATCTTTAAGCGACTGCGCGGTGATTTCCCAGTGTACGCTGCGATTAGACAAATCGTTGGAAATATTTTTAAATAATTTAAACGTTACGTTAAAATACTTACATTGAGCTCAGGTACATTTGTTTACGAAACGAGTCGGTTCAGGCGCCAATAAACGGGCGGAAACGCGGACCGCCCGAAATTAATACGAGAAATATAAAAAGCATCGAAACTACAACCGTAAATAGGTCGTTCGGACAAATTTAAAATACATCTTGTTTGATGTGTACGCTTTACGAGCACATAGTTCCCATGGAACTTTTAGAGCGCGAAATTAATATTATGTTTTTGGTAATTAAAAAAAATCAACATTATAAAATATAATATATTAATATATTAATTATGTTCTATGAAAAACTTTCTTTGAAGTTTGTGTGGATTCATTTTCTGCTAAAGATCAGGCAGGCATTTTGTCCACCAGTGTGACTTGCATGCTCAAAAACGAATTTAATGAAATCGTTCACATTCGACAGATATGTACAACGTGACGTAACGCGGCACCGTAAGGATGGCGCGGGGCGGTGCGAAGTAAATGATCTACTGTCGCCGAACTATTCCCGGCGGCGGGCCCCGGATATCGGTTTGTTCAATCTAAATTAATGCAGAATTTAATCATGAGGCAGCAAATACATAAATAGATATATAGAATTACGCCTTTAATCTCTGAGCGCAACAAACAGAGCACAAACATTAGTACCTTACGTAATCAACAGTGAATGATAGATGACTGAGTTGGATTTAAAAATCCTCTTCGTGCGATTGATCGAACTGTGCGATCGAACTATGTTGCCGGAAGGGAGTTATATAAGTTATTTTCTTGGAGTGGATAAAGCATTAGAAGTGACACCTCTCCCTGAATATCAATTTGATAGAATGCGATTCGTTTGGTAACTACCTTTTCGATAAAAAACACATACATATCTCAATAATTTTCCATTAATCGACTTAACTGGGCAAGTGGTAGGTATCATGTAGGCTGCTTTTCCACCAAAACTGTGAGAGGAAGGTAAACTGTGAAAAAATGAGGGTGCGGGATGCGCGATTCTCCTCCCTACAAAGCCTCTTGTGAATTTTAAACTTTCTTACATCTCTGATCCAAAATCTAGCATATATGTAAGTAGCAGGACATAATTAAATTCACCTCGGCCATACCTTAGCGTCTCGGCGCCATAAAAGTGTTAGAGGAATGTGTCCATCGGCGTCCGCCCCATAATTGAATCGTGGAGCCCTCGCCCTTCCCCGGCCCGCACTCCCCCTCCCCCACACAGTGATAGAAAACAATTAGTGAGGAGCGGTTGTCTCAGCTGCTCTGTGCCACTTCATTTGGCGCTTCTTATTGCGAAACTTCACTCGTTCCAATGTTGTCTTCCGGGAATGAGAACTTGCCGGTGATTGTCGTTCGCACTTGGAGCCTGTTTATTATAAAAGCTTTGTTGCCCTCATTATACATAGTTTGACAGTAAGGACATAAAATTAATTCAGCAAACATTCAAGTCAGCAGTTGAAACTTGTTTTATCAGGAAAAGATGACCGAGAGAGCACCGAGCTAATGTCATTTGGCGCCCGACTGTGTTTTCAGTTCCTCTTTATTCCAGCATCAGCAAACTTGGAGAGCTAATATAATGTTATTGAAAGCGACCACTTTAATTGAATTACTGTCATATTTATTTCATAAGAACGTTTCCTCGATAAGCTCAATCAATGGCTGTCTCTGGGCAACTGACTTAACATAATGTCACCGACGACGTGTCCTGTTGCACACTTGCACTTGAAGATTGTTGTGAAACTGTATACAATAGTTATATGGTAAATATATTTTTTGGTGGGCAACCATACGTCACCGTAATCTCATCACGTCAGCCCACGTTAGCGCAATGAGGAGCACTGTGATTGGCGGAGACGTATTGGCGCATTAGTGAGCCAAGACCGCCTCGCAACTGGCCTGTGCGCCTGGGAACGGCGACTCCGCGAAAGGCAGTGTTCCGCAGCTCGCCGTGATTGATAGCGGAACACAACACGCGGATAAATCAAAGGCGCGCTGTTCACAAGCGAACTTTTCACTTTACAAGTTCCCGCGCCTCCCACTCGGAGGCACGTCGGAGGCGGATCCTCGCTTACGCCTCGGGACTTTGACTGATGGGGCGCAACAAACGTTCATGAATCCAAGTCGTAAAACTTCAAAATCACACCTCGTTAAAAGTTCATTATTGAGCTCTGTTTCACTCCACATCCACACGCCGTTAATGTGAAGTGCGCCATTAGCGAACTTGCGGCTCCGTTTTATTGTGATTTCATTATCTGCTTCTGCAGAATATTTTGATGAGATAAGCATAACTAAATGAGCAAAGTACCTGTAGCGCCGCGGCTCCATTGTGTCAAATGAGTTTACAGTCATTTGATGTCTGCAAAAGTTTCTAAGCTCTATCTTATGCTGTCTCTACTGTCGACTTCTAGAATTCAGTTTGAGGAAAAGTCAGTTCGAATTGTTTTTGTTTCTTTGAAAAGAATTACCTACCTACTCGATTTTTTTTCACCAATAAGTAGGTAGTCATATTATTCTCGATTTATAGTCGTATTATATTATGTAATTACTAGTGAGTGAGTAAAGTTTCATAACGATGCGTACATTATTAGTTTAAAAAACTTTATTCATAGTTCTTTACTACGGTTACCTCTTTCCTTTGTTGAATGTACATTAGTATGAATAATCCAGTTCGCGGTCATATGGACTGCTGTTCGAAAATGGTAACAGCTGTGAAGGTCCAGGCGCCTCCTCGTAGGTGACGCTGCGCCGTTTCACTAACAATGGCGCATTAGCTCGTCGCCGCCGGACGGAAGCCATTCCCAAATTCCATGACTTTTATGGACTACAAGTACTACTTCTACTTATAATGGTTTCCTCAATTGTTTGACACCTAAAGGTGTTGAATTTGTTTCGAGTATGTTTTAATTATTGTTTTGTATTCTGGCAACAACAAAGCGTCACTAGTAAGTGTTGATGGGATGAATTGAACTTAAAGAACACATTATTTGTCCTTATGGTAAAATCTATAAATATAAAATTCAAAGTCCTGACTGACTGACTGACTGACTTAACTATATATCAACGCACAGCCCAAACTGTTGGGTCTAGAGATTCCAAATTTGGCATGTAGGTTCCTTACGACCTCTAGGGATGTACTAAGAAAGGATTTTTCAAAATTCCCACGGGAAAGCGAGATATACGCAAACGAGTTGCAAAGGGACGCACAGCCTAAACCGCTGCGTCTAGAGATTCCAAATTTGGCATGCAGGGTCCTTATAAGGACCAGACCGATGGGACCGGACGGGACCGGAACGGACCGGAGCGGAACGGATCAGACCTGATCGGTCCGGAAGGAACCGCACCGTACCGGGCCTTGCCGGTTTTTTTTTCTGAAGGAAAATATACTAATTGGCTTGTAGGTTCCTTATCAGGACCGGACCGACCGGACCTGACCGGACCGACCGGACCTGATCGGACCGGATGGAACCGTACCGTACCGGGCCGTGCAGGACCGGAATTTGTTCCTGAAGAAAAATATGCTAATTATTACTAGACCACGCGGGCGAAGCCGCGGGCAAAAGCTAGTAAGATTATAAAAGAATTTAAATGGCATTAATCAATCACCTGTGAGTCCGGCCAGCAGCGCTCCGCGAGACAGCCAGCGGGATCTCGCCCAATTAATTGACGCGCCGCCTCTACTCGCTGTTATTGTTAACGATTGCCCCCGTACAACTACTTGCATACAAAATAAATGGCATCCTACTAATATTACAAAGGCGAAAGTTTGTGTGTATGTTTGTTACCTCTTCATCCTTAAATGGCAGGGCGCAGGGCCAATTTACAGGTATATAACATCCTGTGGTCCAAACTGTACGCTGTACCAAAAGTGAAAGCATATTGCCAACGTTTTACACATGCAATCTGTGGGTCAAATATACGCAGAGGGCCTACAACGGTCTTCGTTTTCAGTATAATAATGCTTTTAGAGTGCTGGTGGGGTTCCCGCGGTTCTGTAGCGCGTCAGGCATGTTTGCGGAAGCGCATACTGACGGCTTCCACACTATAATACGCAAGCGAACTATTACATAATAAAATTTGGTCAAAAGTCTGATATCTAGATGGCGCTGCGCTGCTTTGCATAAAATTAAACGCGAGTTACACCGCGGGCGGCAGCTAGTAAGTACGTACATAAAAACGTAATGTCAAGACTAATCAAGCTGGGGGGTATCGGCTGCTGGCGGCCATGCGTCACTTGGGAGCGGGAGTTTACAGTCGCACTGCGCCCGTTCGCGTGTGTGATGCGGCCCGCGCCACTGCCGCCGCCACCGCCGCTTTAACTTCTGTTCATAGTTCACCGATTTGATTAAATTCAAAATATTTATTCAGAGAGTAGCTTCTCACAGACGCTTTCTCTCGTCAAAGGGTGCCCCGGGCTTTAAGCAGCGGGGAGCACGCAATCCCTGGGCTGAATGGCTTAGAATCAGATAACACTACGGGATGAACAACACAATACGAATCCAATCACCTGTCACTCGAACGAAAACAGATTAATGAGAAAATAAACAAAGGGTTATCGATATTTTGCTCGCAAACGTCCAGTAAATATTTATTGGCGGTCCCTGGCCGAAATTTGCCATAAATAAAGCGATGACATCGCGGGAGGATGAGTGCCGCGGCGCGGAGCGGACAGCTTTCGTCTATAAAATTATTTTATTGATCGTTTATTAAACGTATGTAATAACGGATATAGGAGAATTTCGCCGTTTGGTGGTCAATATTGAGATGAAAAGGAGACGTCTCATAGAGTACCATATTGACAGGATTTATGGCTGCGACAAAAAGCCTGCCTGTAAATTGATTTATATTTGCGTTACATCGCTGTATTGTGTGACCTCACTTTTACTGTTAGTGGTTCTCTTGCAATAAAGTTGTAAAGAAGGATATGGTTTACGAGGCTCTAAACTACGCGAGTAGAGGCGATAAAGTCGCGGGTGCCGCCGCGCGACGCGGCGATGAACGAGTTCGCGTGTCCGCTGACGCGTGCAGGGGAGCGATGTCGCGCCGCTCGCCGTAATGACGCGTAAACTAATATAAAGTGTTCAACTTCTTCACTCGAGTCGCCGCCATTACCGTGGACCATAACAATAGTTTACTCGACTGTATACATCTTTTAATTATAAATGTTTACCGACTGTTTACTAGACCGGAAGGAAGCAAAAGCCATTACTATGGGCTAGAATAGATTGCTTAATAGTAAATTCTTAATAGTAAGCAGGTCCTGTTTACTGAACCAGAAGAATCATTAACAAAAGTTCACTCTTTACTAAAATGCGGACAACAGTAGGTCTTTTTCGAGCAGTCAGTGGCTGCTCCATTTCTTTCGGCCCCCAATTTAGAAGCGACATGTCACGTCCGCGCCGAATATGGGCGGGTTTATTAATGTTGCAGATGCTGTAATTAGGCCACCGCCAACCGCCGACATAAATATGGAAAATGACGATGTATTGTTAGTTAGTGCACATTACTATTTAATACTTTTCTAGTTTGTGATACCAAAGTGATACCATTATAGTCATTTTAATTTTGCAACATTTCGACCTTTTCTATCTATATATATAAAAGAGAAAATCACTGACTGATTCATCACGAAATCTCCGAAACTACAAGTGCCAGGAGTCCCAAATTTTGCATAGGGGTTCCTAGTCACTGGATTTTGCGAAATTCAACTCCTAAGGGGGTGAAACCGGGGTGCAAAGTTAGTATGAAACTTTGCCGTTTTTGAAGTTATTCGATTGAAATTCAGCAGGTTCTTTGTTGAAAGGCATGAAACACGAGTAAAATATTTTAAACCCGAGATAATGAGGGTGACAATATTGAGGATCAAAATATTATCGAAGAAGAGGCAAATACTCCCGAATCAAGTGATGATGAATCAAGTGACAACATGCCACTAGGTAATTATCTCTCTTTATAAGTGTGTCGATTCCCGGAACTGCCCAATTCGGAGGGTTGGCGTTCCTGCCTACCCATCCGGATGGGTGAGTGGTGTATTTTTATTTCCTAGAACAACACTTTGACCAGATTCTGTATTATTCTTTGTTTTTGCCTTAACTACTGTGCAACGTCAACAACAACGTAGGGGAAGAGGACTGAGGAGACGAATGCGTGGTCCTCATTCCATACAAGCTGCGCGTACTGTTCATGAAGACAGTATGGTATCATCGAGTGGAATATTATGGCAAACTGTATCTGAAAATAATAGTGGACACGTAGGTCGACGAGCACGGTACAATGTTATAAACTCCAATAGTACCACTAATACCGATACAGTCTTCAGTTGCAGATACAAGGAAAAGACGACACTGTTACATATCTGGTTGTAAAAATAAATCAAATAAAACATGTGACACATGCAAAAAACCATTATGTGGTCATTGTAATCAATTATAAATGTTTATTTGTCAAAATTATTGTAAGTAGTTATATGAATCTGTTATTATTATCAATCAAAAATATGTTTTTGTTAAAATTATAAATAGACAATAATAATTAAGTACGTAAACTATAAATGATTATAAATTGTGGTAATTCAAATTAAAAGTTATTTTTAATCGTTTCCCACCACAAAATGTATTTTATAATATGTGGTCAAATGACCCCTCGCCGTCGTTCTAGGTAAGAACATTTTCCCGTCTTTCTAGTGTTAAGGGCGGTAAAACGGGGATGCAAAGTTAGTATGAAACTTTCCGAGTCTAATAAAAGAAGAAACCGACTGATTGGTGACTGACATATCAACGCACAGCCCAAACCGCTGGGTCTAGAGACTCCAAATTTGGCATATAGGTGGGAACCTATGTGCCAAATTTGGAACGAAACTACAAGTGCCAGGAGTCTCAAATTTTGCATTATCCTTTTGGGGCCACGACGGGAAAGGGAGTAATAGGACTGCAAGTGTATTATCGCAGGCGCTCAACCTAGAAAGCTGAAATTTTGTAGAGAGGTTCTCTTTATGATGTTGACAAGGACAAAGATGGAGTTTTATACAATTCCCACGGGAAAGGGAGTAATAGGACTGATTGTTAATTAGCTTGATGAAGTGTACATTAAAGATTGAAATATGCACCTTTAACTTCCCAGGTTGCACACTTTAACTTATTGCCTAAATGAAAGAGATCCTATAAATGGGAAAGTGAACAGTTACATTTCAGACAAAACGGATGTGGGCGAAAGGTGTAAAAGTGAGACACGTGGTTTAAAGATGGTTTGACGACAAAGTAGCTGATGCTTTTATATTGCCAGAACGACAAGTCGGCAAATGTAAGTCTCGCCTATTATGTAGCAACTCGGAGTTACGACACAACGCAGCAGCCGGCGAGTTCAGTTTGGTAATAAAGTTTTGTTTACTCTGTCTTTCCTGTCGACGATCGCGAGCCAATCAGCGATGCCCCGTTTCGATGTAAGATTTGGAGAGGAGGTCGTCATAAAAGTTATATTTAACCTTTACAATGGCCTATTTCTCGCGACGCCTGATGGATCCTTATCGAGGGCTCCACTGTGTGCGCCGGAGCCCGGAGCTGAACCATCGCGCCTCTCAAGGCAACATTTGACATTTCGAAACCAACTAATTTTTATACCTAACAGATATGATACTAACTCGTTATAAGAGTAATATACTTACAGACATATTGTGGCGTAACAACAGCGATACATTTTTCATATAAAACGACAGAGACACACGTAAATATTAGTTGAGGTTTTCTCCAATAAGTACCACAAATATTAAATACCTATACTTAATAACATTTTATCCTTAACCATATAATATTTTATGGGACTTTCTATTTATTCGTACGAAAATTCGAGCGATGGAGTTGTTCTCGGAAGAAGATGTTTAATTTATAATCAAAGGATTACCTACGCATTACTCAAAAGAATGAAGAGAGAATTGCAGAGCGGAAACATCAAACGCCGCAATCTCGAGACGTGCCGCGGATTCCAGCCACTTTTACCAAACATGAAAAAAAGGGAGAAGAGAGAGGGGAGAACGACACACACGATTGCATAATGAATGAGTTGACACGACTGCCTGGGCTAGGAGGAAGCTCGTCAGCGACCTGCCTCTGCGAGCTTGGTGGCGCCACTCGTCACGTAAACACTGCTCTGAGTTATATTTTAATTTTAAAAATAGTTAATGCTGTTAATAAAGTGAAAAACTGCAAAAAAACGATGATAGTCATAAGATTCTATGGTGTTAATGGTGTGACGTGTTCAGGAGGTGTTTTCTGACTATATTTTCAAAATAATTAAACTATTAACTTTGAACTTAAACTAATCAAAATACACAGTGAATTTTGTTAAAAACTATTAATATTAATTCTAAAAACTATAAAAAGTACCAAAAAAATAAACTAAATAAAGCTCATACAAAAAATAAATAAAAAGTGATAAAAAAAAATGTGAGGTAATTGTGAGTGAAAATAAACAAATTCAAATTCACTACTCAACGAACTTTGAGCCCATCAAGTTTTGTATACCATCCGATGCATTATTTCGCCATCTCCATATAACAATCACTGGTCAAGTGCACAAGCCATTAGCTTTTTGTGTCATAAAGAACGACCAGGTCCGGGTTCGTATCCCAGAGACAAGAAGGCAAAATAGTCACTTTTTAAGGCACAAAATTTGTCTTAATAATTTATCAGAAATTCTTTGAAGAGTAATAATCCTCAAGTCAACATTTCACTTCACATAGTTTGAATAGTGTGATTCACCGGTCACAAGATGTCGCCGCCATGCACGAAATGCAACAATATTATAGAATTAAGAGACTACCACCTAGCTTGTTTAAAATGTAACAAATATTATCATCTACAATGCACGGGGAATGTTTCACTTAAAAGATATTTATTAATGACTGAAACAAATAGAAAAGAATGGAAATGTCTTTTATGCTGGGCAAAAATTCAGAACGCTGGTACTCTGACTCCACCCTCTGCTAACCAGTCTAGATCTGAAGATAATATCACAGTACGTCAAAAATATACAATTAATGTCTCCACTGATAACTCGTTTGAATCACTGCCACATGAAGACGATGAAATATCGGACTCAAATTGTAGTAATAGCGAAAACATCACAGAGTTAAATCGTAGCTGTCCTGACTTGGCGCAGCCCACTATCCATGAAGTAGGATTACTACGAAATAAAATAAAAACACTTGAGCAATCATTAGCGTCAGCGAATAATGAGATAGAAAATATACTGTCTGAAAATTATGTCTTAAAAAAAAGGATCACAGAATACGAAAGAAACATTGAGTCCTTAAAAAATATTTGTAAATCTACAAAAAAAACTGTGAACTCATCTTCCAAAACAACGATTAATAAAACAAAGAAAAGAAGCTTAAAACCAATTACCTTAGACTTTTCAATGAATGATGAAGCTCAACAGAATTTATCCAACTCTCCTAAATTAGATGCTTCAAAATTAACAATGAATAATCAACAACAAATCCTACCAAATGATACAAAATCAAATACGAGTCAGTATATCGAAACACTCACGGAAAATGGCATGGAAAAGAAGAAACAAAAAATATACATATTCGCTGATCAAAATGGAAAGTATGTTAGAAACATCATACATAAATTTCTTGGCGATACTTTTGATATATTTGTTTTTGTTAAGCCATATGCTCAGATTAATCAAATATTACAACCTACTTTAAGACTATGTAAAATTTTTGATAAAAATGACTTTGTGCTTATATTGGGTGGATCAAACGATTTTGATACTGTTAAGTTTAAATCTTATTTATATTATTATCTAAACGAATTAAGCCATACAAATGTGCTTTTAGGTCAAATACATAAAAATTACTATATGACTGTAGGATCATTAAATGAAATCATAGAAAATGTGTGCTCAAATTTTGCCCATACTCAATATATTGACATCTGTGATTATGATATCCAATGGGATCTAAAAAATAGATTGAGCACTTTTCGACTGATGCACCGTGAGATACTCAAAATAATTAACAGAAATCGATTCCAAACTTATCTTAAAACCATTAGAATGCGTACTCAATTGGAAGAGAGTTTGAATGTTGTGGTATTACACTCCCAGAGCTGAATATTGCAATCATATGTCTCTATAGATGTGGGAAACGTGTCGACATCTTTTATGAAAAATTAGAAATACTATTAACAAAATTAACAAAAAATCTGAGGAATTTGAGAAACAAAATAGTTTTAGTCGGGGATTTCAATATTGACTTATTTAAGAATGATAATAAAATGCAAACATTTACTGACATACTAAAAAATTTCAAACTTCATAACACTATTTCCGATGCCACACGTCTTACCCCAACCTCAGCCACCTTTTTTTTTTTTTTTTTGTTTATAGTCAGGAAAATGCATTATGCAGTAATGCATTTTCCTGACTATAAACAAAAAAATACCCGTAAAATAAATATAAAAAAAAAAAAAAAAGTCCCGACATACCCCCGCCGCTTAGGGAGCGGCGGGGGTATGTCGGGCTCCCCCTCTTATGCCACTTAGGGTATACCGACTAAAAACCTGACTGACTACCACCTTGTCCGCCTAGATGGGCGGGGCCACGGGAACTAAGATACTTCCGTGACCCCGCCGGCGGCTGTCCGAAGACCCTTCTCTTTGGGTTCGGCACTATTGGCGGCGCGCACAGTTGAAGTTGGCGCGCCGCTCCGCTCGGGGACTTCCGATCCGATGGGCGACGGTTTCCCCTAACCGCCGCCCGGAAGCCCCCGTTAAGGTGGTAGTCGCCGGGCATACGCCATGCGCCTACCGCCCGGTCTTTTACGGCGGAGCGGGGGGGCGGCTGGATCCGCTTCCCTCACCCGCTCCGCGGCCTCCTTCTGCGTCAGTACTTCGTCGCAGAAGGAGGCTACCGCGTCCCACGACCTCTCGCTCTCAGCCATCTGATGAACAACAGCCGGGAGCGAGAGGTCGTCGCCAACAACAGCCACGAGTGCGGCGCGAGGCGCAGCCCACTCGGGACACACCTCCAACGTGTGCTGCGCCGTATCTTCCGCGCAGCCGCACTCGTGGCACTTCGCCGAACTTTCTCTCCTAGCCACGCTGTGCAGGTACCAGCCGAAACAGCCGTGGCCGGACAATACCTGCACAACGTGGTACGACAGCGCACCGTGGCGCCTCCCTAACCAATTGTTTAGGACCGGTCGAATTGCGTCCACGGTGCGCTGCCGTGGCGCTCCAAACCTCCTCTCGGTCTCCCCAAGTCGCGCCGCCCATTCCCGGACGAGGGACCTCTGGGCGCTCTCTCTCCACCTCAGAGCCCCATCCGGGAACGGGTTCCCTCCTTGGTGGGCTTCGGCGGCCAGCCTATACGCCGCCGCCAGCACAACGGCGTCCAGCTCCCACGGCGGACTTCCAGCGATCGCACACGCCGCCTCGAAGGAGATGGTGCGGTATCCTCTTATTACCCTGACCGCCATGGCCCGCTGCGGTTTTCGCAAAAGGGCCAGATTGCGGGCGGACAGGGTATCGGCCCAAAGTGGTGCGCCGTACATGGCCATCGACCGCACCACCCCCAAATAGAGGCGGCGACAGGCGACGCTCGGTCCGCCGACGTTCGGGAGAAGGCTGCCGAGCGCGGCAGCGGCCCCCATCAATCGCGGCACTAGTCGCCGGAAGTGCTCGGCGAACGTCCACCGACCGTCGAGTACAATGCCGAGATACTTCATACTCGGCTCGACGGCGATGGACACACCCCCGACGACTAAGTGCGCTCCTGGAGGTGGCGAGTTCCGGGGCCCATGAAAGCACAGGGCCTCGGTTTTGTGCAGTGCCACCTCCAGGCCCAACCGCCGAATCCGCCCAACCACGTGCGCGACCCCGGCCGTAGCCAGCACGGCCGCATCGCGGTGGGTCTTGCTACGGGACGTCACGAGGGTATCGTCGGCATAACATAAAACGCCGACACCTCTCAAGTTGGCGCCCCGCAGCACCCAATCGTACCCGATGTTCCACAGGAGTGGACCCAGAACCGACCCCTGTGGAACACCGCACGTGACCGCCCTGCGGCCGTACCCGCTAGCGACCGGGTATACCACCTGTCGCGCACTTAAATACTGCGCGACAAACTCCGCCAAATAGCGTGGCACCCTGTGGTGCGCGAGTGCTGACCGGATTACCTCCCAGGGGAGTGTGTTAAAGGCGTTGGCGATATCCAAAAATACCGCCAGCACAACTTCACCCCGGGAGGTGGCCTCGTTCGCCAAGGCCCGCAGCCGCGTGACCGCGTCCATCGTGGACCGGCCGCGGCGGAAGCCGAACTGCTGGTCGCTCAAATTCGGGCCTACCTCCTCCAAGTGCTGGATGAGACGAGCCGCGACCACTCTTTCCAACAGCTTACTCGCCTCATCCAACAAAACGATGGGGCGGTAGGCCGACGGCGAGTCAGCTGGTCGGCCGTCCTTTTGTAAGAGGACCAGCTTCCCGGACTTCCACCGCAGCGGTACACAGCGACGGACGAGACACGCGGTGAGCAGATTCCTCATCCGCGGTCCGAGGCCTTCCTCGTCAAGAGCCAGCGCCCACGCACGGCCCGGGATACCATCGGGCCCCGGGGCGACGTTGCGCGCAGACATTCGCGCCACCGCCGCCCGGAGCTCACTTTCGCTCACCGGGGGCACCACGCTATTCTCTTCCTCCTCAGGCGCCGCAAGCGGCGGCGCCATGGCCGGAGGCGTGAACACGCCACGCTCCGGGAACAGTGAGGTGATGACACTTTCCCGGAGGGCCGGCTGGAGGCTTTCCGTTAAGGGGGGGGCATAGGGGCGCAGTTTGGCGCGCACCAGCCTGTATGGTGTCCCCCACGGATCTCTGTTCAGTTCCTCCAGCAATTGGGTCCACGCCTCCGACTTCGCCTCGCGAATGGCCACCTGCAGCGCCTTCTTGCCCTCCCTGTAGGACTCGTACAGGCGGGCCTCCTCTTCCTCTTCGCGATTCGCTCGACGGCGATACCGGGTGTACCGGCGGCGGGCTGCAACGCACGCCCGACGCAGCTGGGCGATCTCTTCGCTCCACCAGTACACCCGGCGTCTGGAGCGACGCGGCCCTACGCGGGGCATGGAAGCGTCACATACGCTCGTCATGGCCGCGCAGAGTCGCGCCGCTTCCTCCTCAACGTCGGTGTTCGCTGGATCTCTGGGGCCGCGCTGCCAGCTATGGACCAGCGCGGCCAACTCCAGCTGCTCCTTATCCAGCTTGGTCAGTGCCCAACGGGGGCCGCCCCCCACAGGGGACCGGCCTGGGCCGACATCGGTCGCTGGGACCGTGGAGACGTCGAACCTGATGTAGAGATGGTCCGACAACGTCTCCACGTCCTCCAGGACTCGCCAGCCCTGAACACGGCGTGCGAGCGCGGGGGTTGCGAACGTTACGTCCACAATAGACCCTCCCCGCTGCCGCACGCACGTGTTCGTCGACCCCCGGTTGAGGACAACCATTCCGCCGGACACTGACCAATGCAGCAGCTCCCCGCCGCGAGCGTTGGACGCCGGACAACCCCAAGCCGTGGATTTGGCGTTGAAGTCGCCGGCGACAAGCACCGGGCGCGGAGCGCTCCGGAGCACCGCCGTCGAGAGCTCGCCGAGGAACGCCTCGAACTCGGCTAGGACTCTGTTGGGGGAAAAATAGACGCCGATCAGAACGACGTCCCCCAACAGAGCCGCAACCCAGCCGTCTCCTCGCCTCACCCCCTGCAGAGGCGGGGCGCCTACAGCCGTGTTGGTGATGATGGCTACCGAACCCAAATTGTCCCCCACCCAAGATGTTCTGGGCGGGACGTAGTAGGGCTCGGCCGCCACTGCCGCGTGGATGTCCCACTGCGCCATGGACTGCAATAGCAGATCCTGTGCAGAACCTCAGCCACCTGCATCGACAATATAATAGTAAACTTTTCTGATTATCAGTCAAATGTTCTAAATTTGGGTCTGTCTGATCATACAGCTCAACTTATTAAATTACCATGTAGTATAGGTTATACAAAGAAATTTTGGTACGTGTATGTTAGATATATAGATAGACATATGGACTTATTTATTAAATATATTTCTCGAGTTAGTTTTGCTGAGGTTTTTGATAAATTAGATGTAAATACTGCCTATAACACATTTATTGATATATATAAAATGATTCATGATTTATGCTTTCCCTGGGAAAAATCTAAAAAGACATACAAGAAGAAACCCAATTGGAAAACAAAAGGAATCATTAAATCCTGCAAAACAAAAAGAAGACTTTACATAGGTCTACAAAGATCAAGGACAAAACGTACAGTTAATTATTATAACACATATAAAAATAAATTAAAAAGTGTTATACGATGCTCTCAAAGACATACCAGTATAAATTATATAAACCGTAGTACTAATAAAACAAAAGCAACATGGGGACTAATAAAACACTATACCACCAGCAACAACGAAATCAATAATACAATAAATTGTCTTGTACACAATGGGTCCACTCTTCGAAATCCTTCTGAAATTGCCAATTTGCTTAATCAACTTTTTACTACGCGAAATAATAATACAGATCTTAAAGATAGCTATACACCCGCTCATTTGATTGAAAGTAGCAGCATATTTATGAGACCAGTAGACAAAGCCGAAATTATCTCAATTATTAAAAAACTTAAAAACAAAAAAAGCTGCGGTAGGGATGGTATATCAATGCAAGCTATTAAAGCTAGCAGAAATTATATAGCTGCTCCCCTTACACATATAGCAAATCTAATGCTTGAAACAGGTACTTTCCCAGAAAAACTTAAGCATAGCCTAATAATACCAATTCATAAAAAAGGTACTAAAGAAAATCCTGATAACTACAGACCCATAGCTCTACTTTCAGGTGTATCAAAAATATTTGAAACTATAATTTATACAAGAATAGTTGACTTTCTTGATAAAAATAAAAGATTTAATAAATTTCAATTTGGGTTTCGTAAAAACAACTCCACGACAATGGCTATATATTCATTTCTGATAAAGCTATGGCAGGGACTTAATAATAACAATGAGTGTACGGCGCTATTTCTGGACATGTCTAAGGCCTTTGATTGTGTAATACATCAAATTTTATTGAGACAACTGGATCGCATTGGTATTCGTGGTGTAGCGAATGACCTATTGCGATCTTATCTTTCAAGTAGACCACAAACAGTGGTCCTTAAAAGCTATAATAGTGTCGATAACTCTATGGAATTGCTAAGCTCTAATGTTGGAATGTCGACTCTGGGCGTGCCACAGGGAAGTGTGCTAGGGCCACTCCTCTTTCTAATATATGTAAATGAAGTTCCTGACCTAACTAACCAATTATGTGTAATGTTCGCAGACGACGCTACAGTTCTCTTTGTGAACGATAAAAATGACATAATTCATCACAAAAATGAGATTACCCATACTACCAAAAACTTAATGAATTGGTTAAGCAACATAAATTTAAATGTAAATTTAGACAAGACGAAATTAATGTCATTTTGTAAGTACAACAAAAAAACTGAAAAGCTAAATATCAAAATTAACAATTATGTCATAGAAGAAGTAGACAATACCAAGTTCCTAGGTGTGACCATGGACACGAATTTAAATTGGAAAAGTCATATAGTAAAGCTAAATAATAAATTACGAAGCTACTGTTTTGCATTATCTGTGCTAGTTGATGTGAGCTCTGTCCAAGTTGCTGTCACTGCCTACTACGGGAATGTTTATCCGTTGCTTCTATATGGTATAATATTTTGGGGAAACTCTGTAGATGCATCCAAAACATTCATCCTACAAAAAAGGTGTCTTAGGATTATGTACAGTATGCGCAGTGACGAATCACTTAGAACAGTCTTTAAAGACAAAGGTTTCCTGACACTCACTGCTCTGTACATTCTGGAGATCTGTGTCTTTGTGAGGACCCATATGACAGAATTCATAAAGGTGTCAGATGTTCACTCCAGAAATGTTAGAGATAAAAACCGTCTTATTCTTCCCAACATACACTGCCGAATATATGATAAGAGTACATATGTGAGTGCCATTCGTATTTATAACAGAATTCCTAATTCAATAAAAGTAGTTAATAATAATCAATTTAAAATTGTATTAAAAAAATGGCTAATTGATAATGTATTTTATGATCTTAAGGAATTTTTTAATGAAAACTGATAAAATTGAATGAAATGAAATGTGATGAGCTTTGAAATTTAATTTATATGTGTAAATAAGTATTGATCCACCTAATTATTATAATTATTTAATATTCAATTATGTTAAGGTAGATTTTAAGGTTTTATTGTATGCCTGACTATAAGGTACAAACTGTTTCTTATTTCCCAATGTTTACCATCTTGTGATTCCAGTTTGACAATAAATAATTCTGATTCTGATTCTGATTCTGCGAGAGACTGGTGCCTGAAAATGATTTCTTCGTAAGAACATGTCTTAGCTACATTACATTACAGGTCAGGTCACCCGTGCGTGCCTCACCTCCGATTTGCTGGCTTCTAAAAACACCATTATCTTTAAGGAATTTCTATTCTGAAAACGTAAAGCAAAATGTCTTAATATATCAAAGAATAGTCAGTTTTATAATGAACAAATTACAACATCAGTAAGACAGATTACAATAACGTTGAGGCGCACGTCATGCCGTCAGTTATGCGTGACGTATTTGGGGCCGACTTTGAACTATTTTAGCGCAAAGTAAACAAACAGCGCACCTACTACAGATTAGTGCCGCACTGGACACCTGGCAGTGACATTGACCGGCCCACGGCTGCTGCTGCCCGTTTCCAGTAGAGACAAGGATACTTGTGCATGCAGCGACAAGCGCCCGCCGGGACCCTCATCAAAAATTTCAGCTTTCCTTATCACACGCTCGCTTTTGAGCCGTTACCAGAGGTCGTGTCGTGCGAGCGAAGCGGGTAATTCCGTTTGCCCGGAGATGGCTATCTGCGACCCGGAGCGCGCGAAATGAGCTGCCCATTCATCGGAGACCCCGTAATATGAACGAGCGCCCGAATATGCTTTTGGTCACATTTTTGCAGAAATGAATGCACACAACATGTTTACAATTCAAAGTACAAAGTAAACGTATTAGGAGTTTTAAATTTTGCAAAATTACATTCCCCTTTATAGCCCCGTAAAGCAACTTAAATTACAAACATAAAACGTTGGCAGCCGCTAAGCTAATTACGAATAAGCTGATAACGAAGCGAAATGTTCGCGGAGACCGGCAAATCGCGTTACACAGATGGCAAATACTATTAAAATATTCAAAATAGACCACCCTTTCTAACTAGGTCTTAAAATCTGAACAATCATCATTCAAAAGTTTCCATCTGTACCTATCAGTGAAAAACGACAGCACTTCATCTGGTCCTTCTCGCCTTGTTCATCAAAAATTCCAGTCAGTGTTTGTCAATTTGGCCGGCGTATCTGCATATCCCGGCGCGGCACGGCGGCGGGCGCGTCCCGGGCGCGGGACAAAGCAGCCCGGCTTAAATCCTACTAAACGCGCTGTTCGATGGCCGATCAGCGAGGGTTAATCGGGGGCCGGCCGGGCCCGGGCGCCGCGCGGCTGGGGCTTTGTCGTCGCACAATATCCGGCGTGATCCGTTCGGGTAACTCGATTAGATTTTGTAATCCGACTTCACAAATTAATGTTGGGGTTCATTGAACATTTGAAGGTTCGAAAATTTCATTCTTTACGCTGAAAAGGTTTTGTAAAGCATTTTAAGAATCTTGTTTGTAGACACGAGCGCGGGGAGGGCGGCAACGTGTTACGGAATCCTTTGTCGCAGTCTCTATTGAGGCCAAAGGAGGACAAAGTCTGTTCATTTTATTTTCTCGATTAGTCCTAAATAGAAAATAATGGCTCAACGGCTAAAAATAAATAAAAAGTAAAATAAAATCTTTATTTTCAGTAAAACATGTTACAATTAGTTAGTATGCAATCTTCGAAATGGGCCAGACCTGTGCTTGTGGGTCGAAGATCAGTACCTGGGTTTATCCTATGTTGTTTACCTATGGCTATTAGGGACAACCTTTATTTCAAAACAAAACTTTGTGTATTTATTACAATAATACATAAACAATAAAATTGTACCCAAACGTTTTTGGCAGCGGAGTCAAGCTCAATCGTGTTGATGAATTAAACGTGTTTGGCGAAAAAGTTGTTTTGTGAATTTTTTGTTGTGGCGTTCAGAGGGGCGAGGTTCGAAAAACATGAAACAGTATTTAATATACGAAACGAATATTTATAGCTATGATAATTTTATACGTAGGTAGGTACTCTTCAAGCAAGTCCCAGTGCCTTAAGAGTGCTCCCACACTGCGAAGAAGTCTGCCTTAACAACACTGAGCCACTTTAGACTATGGCACAACCATGAATGTTCGATCTAGTTGTGCCAATGGGAACTAAAAAATGACAAATTATCTGGTTGTGCCATAGTTGGTCCAACAGGAACAATTTTAGTTGTGCCACAATTAGTTGTGCGTAGCAGTTGGTCCAACAGGAAATGGTATCCGAAACAACGAAACACATAGTCTTGTCAAAAAAGACATTACTAGTTAGAATAATGTTCAAAAGTGATTACAATTCAACGAAACGTCGTCAGTCCGTATTTTCGGAATTTCGTTTCATGAGGGGCAGGCGTCGGCGGTCGTAGTCGATTGTACTGTATGTAGTTCGTTAAACAATGTTTACATTTTGAAAAAAATCCAGGAATTTTCTAAATGTCTACAAGGATAAGTTTTTATTGCAGTCACAAGTGTTGTCTGTAGCGACAGACAGCGAGAAGGTCGAAGGAGTTTCTCTAAAGGAATTAATGATTAAGATTCAAAGAAATCGTATACATTTTTCATAGATTCAAATTTTGGAATTGGAGCGAGACGCCGCCGCTCGGCCCGGAGCGCGAAGTCGTCGCTAAAGGCTTTTTCGTGGAAACGTATTTTAATAACCGACTTCGAGATCAAATTCAATTTGTTTGAGCGCTTTGATTTTTACGAAAACAGAGAGCGAACGAGCGAGGAGCGACGGGGGCGACGACGGCTCACACGAACCGCGAATACTGTAAATCGAAATAGTAGTGGTAGACGAACATTATGGATTTGTATGCTTTTTTTGAAGTGAAAACTTCTTGTGCGGCGCTTGGCACTTTTTTAAGATGGATAAAAAATTTTAAACTCGCGTCAGATCCGTAGCCTGATCGAAAAAGCGTAAGATTCCCTAATAATTCAGGAAACGAATGCTCAAAAAAAGGTATAAGGGAAATGCTTGGAACACAATTTTTGACCGGGGGGCCGGGGGGGAGGGGGGGGAAAGGATGAAAGGTTGAAAGTTTCATTTTTCGTTTTTTTGCTTAAAAAACTCAAAAAAACGGCTCAAAAAACCGAAAAATGAGACTTTCTTTTGCGATACATACAATGATGACTTTAATTTCATTGAACATATGAAGCAGGTAGGAGAAAAAGCCAAAAAGAATTTTTATGCCTTAACTCGAGTATCTGCCGCAACCTGGGGTTTAACTTTTACAAACAACATGTGACAAAATAAATAGACTATTTAACCCGTTAGATGACGTATTACAGAATCTTCTATCGGAATGGCAGGAAAGGTGGGAGACTTCCGTAAAAGGCCGCCATCTGTATCTGTTCTTTCCCTCGGTGAGAGACAGATTAAAGAAAACCTGGCTAGAGGTCGACCATCAAGTAGCTCAATTTTTAACGGGACACGGAAACTTTAAGGCCAAGTTATTCTATTTCAAGGTTGTACCTTCTTCTTTCTGTGAATGTTCTACCGCGAATACCAAAGTAGAACAAACAGCTCATCACGTTCTGTGGGAGTGTGATCTTTGGCATGACGAACGCGTAATCATGTTGGATTCTTTACATGTCACTTCGGGCGTAGTTTACTATTCTGATCTCGTAGCAAGCAGAGAGAATTATCAGGCATTTAGAAGGTTTTGCAATACATATTATTGGAATCAAAATAATAAACAACAGTTCATAGCATTAGGTCCCAACAGTAGCGTAACAATAGACCGTGGTGCTCGGCAATCGAGCCTCACTTGATTTGCCATCTCTCTTCTAGGGTATAATGCCTTTTGCTTCAAATTGTTTCTCACGTAGTTGTTAAGGAGGGAAGTCCTTTCAATACTTCCTACTCCGACTATCTTCTTTCTGATTAAATTCGTTGTGAGTTCCAAGACAGCTGTAGTTTATTCCCCGGGACGTCAATAAGCTTCATTGCTTATTGTCTATCTGAGGTCACCGTTGTTGATCCTGGCTACACAGGAGACACAGTGGTGGGAATGTGTGGTGGGCTTGTCCCGATACATACAATGATACGTTTGCGAATTACCCCCCCCCCCCGTCTATCTCCGAAAGTCTCGTATTTTAGGTTTTTAAAGCAACGCCACCGGGGGCCTCGTCACCGCCAACTGTGCTCCCGGCACTCCTGATGAGACGGGGTGTTTCCGCTGCCGCTGCCGCGGGCGGCCGATTCTGTCTCCGGCCGGAGGGCAAACAAAGCAGCATTAATTATTGCAAACCGCAAATTTGCTGCTCCGATTACAGTTTCGTATTCCCTTAATAGCGCAAGTTCAATTTGTTCAGTAAACAATAAACACTTCAAATTATTACTTCCTAATAATTATCAGTACTCGTAATATTACACTTTAATTAAGCCGATGGCACGCCGGCGATTTCTTACATAAACCTTTCCCAGATTTGTCATGTCAAGCACACATGTACTGAAACGAGATATAAGTTCCGAAAATTCCATGCGAAAGGAATAATAGGAATGTGTCCCACGCGCCAGACAAATGAAAGGTATTATTGAGGTATTATATTACACACTACGCACACTGCAATCTCGCGGTCAACTCGCCCAAAAAAAACATTATTCCTGCTTCTCTCCTCGCCTCAGCAGCAAACTGGTATAAAGTCGTGAAATCCGTGCTGTCGCATAACAAAATCGAGCCCAAACTACGTAGTACTATAATATTATCTATTCTGTGCCCAAACCAAATTATGCGGCAGGTGGTCGCCGCGTCAATGTTGGCGCCGCCGAGTGCAATGGGATGGACAATACTGTGCGCTAAATGCGTCGTTATGAGCAATTAGTACATTGCACGACATAATTATGACAATTTATAACATGTTGTATGTAAATTAATGTTACGACTCGCATTGTGTTGGTCGTTAATTAATCTCAACAAGTTAATGAAAGTCATTCTTAGAATATTGCAGACAATGTTGCGAATGTAATGTGCTTTAGAATCAGTTACACTTACAAAATGCGACAAGGTTACCACAATGTTTAACGCCTTTTTAAGAGTGCTTCGTTGTAATTATTTCGAGTCAACGAGTTCGATATATTCTGAGATCAATTTACGTGCTCCTGCTCGAGCGTCTCCCATTTTCCGCGGCGCTGGGCACGGGCCTCGCTTCCACTCTCATCACGTGTTAACCTGAGAGCGCGCTGAGCGACTCTTTGATCGCTTTAAACTGTTACACACAAAATTGAACCGCGAGTGTCAAGATTCACGGTCTCTTAACTGATGGCCCTCATTCCACTTGGATCCATTATGATACATGTCGTAACCTCTTGTGTGGTGTTTGTTTTCTTTTGATATCTTAGTGAAAATCAATGTGATGAACGCAAAATATGTATTACCTAGATGACATTCTATGATGATGATTATGTAGAGAAGTATTTGTATAGCAAACAAAATGGGCGTATAAATAATATAATGTTAAAGACATCATAATAAATTAGTAGTTAGCTATTCGTACTTTAATCACAAAATCTCAGTGAATCCCAAAAGTTCCCCGGACCCGGAACCCTTCCCGGGAATGCGGAAAATGGGATGACACAGTTATTTTTAACCGACAAGGGAGGTTTGGGATGAGGGCGGGAGGGCGTGCAATGATATAACGAGTCATTTCAATAGTACATATTTATTTTATTTTTATATCTACGCGAGCACCAACTCGGTGAAACCTGAAAACCATCTAAAATTCACGCTTATTTGGATTATTCCCGAGGATATTTCGAATGACCCGTCATTAGTAGCGAGTAGGGGTCGAGTCAATTAAAAATAAACTTACTACAAAATGAAGTGGACAAAGTTTCTACTGTGCATATTGTAACAGCAGAGCGGCGCAGGACATTAATATCAGCTGCTAATATTGCATGTCGGTCACGTTCCGATGATACGAGTGCCCGAGATACGAACAAAAACAAACTATATAAATATGTAGTAAGAAGCCTTCCTCGCGGGCAGCGCGGCCACATTGTTGTAAACTTATGACGTGTCGGACAGCGCCCGGAAAAGTCACAAGAAGGTTTCAGTTTTATTTACACATTTCCATCAGCTTCTAATGTCAGCAGTACCAGGGAAGTAAAGTCCCGAGACAACGCCATCGGGCTCTCGTTACTAATCGCACCCTAAAATACCTTGTTCCTTAGTAAATAACACATTCTTTGCAGAGTCCGTTGTTAAACTAAGTAAGAAGCTTTTAGGTGAGCTCGGTGGTCGCACAACTCTTAATGGATCAGCGTAATGGCTCCGAGGATTAGTTCAGGAGAGTTCTCGCAACGCTCAACACTCACGCCACTTCAATAATCTGTTTACATAATTATCATAGACTTCAATATGCAATTGATTTTATTGCTATTTTTTCCTCTACGGTTATGACGTCATGTCCGGTTACGTGCAATGATTTCTATTCAAAAGATCTTAGTAAGTATGCATTTAGATTAGGGGATCGACTGAAAATAATAAAGGGAAAGGGGAAATAATTGTATACCCGTACATGAGCTACGATTACCAGCTAATCTGGCAAAAAAATAATCGGCGAATGAAATACCTACACTCTCACAAAATCTTGAATTGTAAAGGCATTGATAAACAAACATTTAGACACGGCGGCAGTTTAATAACAACGTCGTCGTCGGTTCGACATGTAGCACGTGCATGCATTTCTGTACGTTTATAGGCTCATAATTCTTCTTAAGCATCAGCGGGCACAATTTTGCGTGTAAATTATTATACATATATCGGCGCCGCACGCGCTTATTGCCGACATTACTTAGTTATGATCGAGAGACGCGCGGTGGTACACTGGGACCTGTAAGAATAAGCCCGCAGGCTTTTACCGTTCTCAGGCGACTGCGACGTGTTTAAAGTTTCTGCAAAGGTCTGAAGTGAATAGTGAAAAAACATAAAAATAAAAATTCTCTCGCTGCCTGTTGCCGCGGGCAACTTTGGCTCTACGCCATTTATACGACATCCGCGGTCGTCAGGCTGCTGACGTGACTCCCTTGTGCTCTATAATGTAACTAAATAAACGACACATTCTCTATCTTCGTTATATTTCAGTAAGTATAATTGTATATATCCATAATTATTTGAAGTGTTTATAACCGCCACTTCGAAAAGTTAGAACGAAGTAGGTCAAAGTGCCCTCTGCACTCTCTCGTATTCACCTAACCTCAACTTCGAGAGTAGTGTAGTGTAGAGCCGACCTATTATACTCAGTTGGTTTGATTTAATTTTTATGATAAGTATTATTACTCGCTACGTTGACGTCGGTCGTGTAACAGAAAGGTGTGCTCGAGAGGCCTGTTGCCAAGCAGCAACAGGTAACATGTCGCGGCTCCCGTCCCTCGTCAGGCTAACGCGCCTCCCGCGGGCGGAAGCCCAAACTCCATTATGCCCACTTGACGCACGTCTTCCTTATCGGAGCATATTGAAAACATTGTTATCCTCCGCACTCGATAGTATTATAGTGAATATCCATAACGTCGTTTCCTTATGGTGCTTATGGTGCTCGTAAATGTTGTTTCTACTTCGACTGATATTATACGATAAATGATAATTGCAGGAGAATACATCCATACTAATGTTATAAATGGGAAAGTGTGTGTGTCTGTTTGCTTGTCCGTCTTTCACGGCAAAACGGAGCGACGATTTGTCACGTTTTTTTAAGTGGAGATAGTTGAAGGGATAGAGAGTGACATAGGCTACTTTTTGTCCATCTTTCTAACCATCCACTTCCCTAAACTGAGGGGTGGTAGTTTGTATGGAGCATTCCGCAATTTTCAAGGTAGATAGCTGTGGTAGAAAGCTAAAAATTGGTATGCGAACTATTTGTGATTAACAAAAAATCGTGCAACATTTTTTTCTGGAAATCTGTCCCCAACCCCTTAAAATTTTATACGGGACTTTTTGTTACCCCGAATTTAACGCGAGCGAAGCCGCGGGCAAAAGCTAATTAGTAAATAAAAATGGAAGAAATGCTTACAATACCGTAGTACTATTACTTATTCTGTGACAATACTGGAATATGATCAACTAACTCAATTTGAAGAAAAAGTAAACAACGTTTAATCGCGTCCTCTGCTCGGCGAGTTAGCAATGGGTGAACAGTCGTCCGCCAGCCCCACACGACCCACATCTCAGCTAATGTTATTCCCTCAGCTGTTTCAAGGTGCTCGGATTTATTTAGTAGGAACTATTTATAGATCTAATTAGTGCGGTGTGTATTTATAGGTCTGATGGAGACTATTTATAAGGATTTTGCTTTTATTATTCCAACAACACTTTGAACATTTGTAATTACATAGCACAAAATAAATACTAAGTAAATATATAAAAATTCGAGCAAATTCTTTCATGCAGTATAAATTTAGAAAACTTGAATGACATTTGCTGGCCTGAGTGGCCTGGACATCTCTCGTATCGAATCGGAATTCGAGATAAACACATATACAAATACTAAAAGCACTTACTTCTTATTTTCAAACTCTATTACTTTACATTCTGAAGCATTAATATTTAACAGACAGACGCTTTTGAAGCAATTCAAGTAAGCGAAACGCCTAATGATAATAGATTTGCAGAGAATTGCAGATTTCGCTTTAATTAATCTGTCTTTGTCTGAAGGCCGAAGACGAATGGCCGGCTCCCACCACCACTAATAGCACCAATAATAGAGAAATATTCAATGAGTTCACTAATTTTGATGGACCACAATCTAACGAAAAACATATCTTCTGTTTCATCTAATATAATCTAATACAAAACATTGAATGATTAGGTATACTGAAAATACTGAAATGTCACTGGAATTTCCTTATTCAAATATGGGTATGAGTGTCAATTGTATTTACATCGTGCTAACACATACCCTGGGGTCCTGACCATTGTGGGCTAATGGGGCAAGCCGGCAAGCACGCGCTCCCCTCTCGGGAACGGCGTCGGGCATGGTCCATTATTAACGGCGTGCGCGACGCGCCCTTTGTCCGCCTCCGTCGCTCCTTTACACTGTGTGTCATCTTACACCGTGTAAATACACAGCTGAGCATGAATATGTTATTTCAGGCGAAAATACATTCATTTCGTTGCGTAATTTTGAGTGACTAGTATCAAAGTTATGGTATTTTAGTTTTACCGGCCTATTTGCTTACTGGTTGGATATAATCATCATCTATGAACAAGAACTTTTACTTTCTAGAGATATCTTTAGACTTTAGCACGTAGTAGTCATTGGCCTATTGTAGTGCCTAATAGTAGTACAGGTAGTACACAAAACATAACCTAAGAAGAATCGTAATGATCTGATGAGATAGCGTGAGTAGGTAGAATGGCCTCACTGCAAGGAAGTTCCAACTTTCTCGTCTTACGAATACCTGAAGCGGACTTTTAAAAATAAGTGCTGCAGGCGGAGCGCACAAAGCGGGCGAGCGGCGGACGGTTTTAATTACTACAAATGAATTCCGCTAATGAATTAACCCCGCCTCTTGGCCCACTTTGTTTAATGAGCTGCAGGACGACGGTGGGGGGCGACGAGGTCTCACTCCGTCGCGACGGACCTGAAGTTTGCACAACACAACGTTCTTACAAGTTTCCACGGATGGACGAGGGACTTTAGCGATTGATGTCGAGGGCCGAGGAGTGCGAGAGATACCCAACGGAAGCTTTGTTTTTCTTGTGTTCTATTTGTCCTGTCATGTAAAATATTTATTTTAATACAAACAAAAACTTACAAGGAAATTAAAATGTGAATTCTGAACAAAAACCACCTTTTCTTTGGGCGTTTCAAGAGAAAAGATTTGTATTTGTGTGTGTATGAATGTATGTTTGTAATGAATAAACTCAAAAAGTACTGGACCGATTTCAAAAATTCTTACACCGTTGGGTGGGAAGCTACACTATCCCCGAGTAACATAAAAAAATGAGGGATCCTTAGTGGAACCCGCGGGGCGGGGCGCTAGCGTATTATAAACGTTCGTGGGTCTAATGACGAAACTATGACAAAGTTGGTTGAAAAGGTGTTCCCGTCGGCGCCGAAAGGGCCGACTTGGTATCTCTTAAGTTTTTGCGAGCGTGTAATGCCATACACGTACTTAATGGCTTTGATGGGATGATGGATGACGTACACGGTCTAAAATTACATAAAGAGAAAAAGTTACGACGTGTCTATCTATATAATAGGTACGTAAATATAGCCGCTAAAATTGAGAACAGAATAAAATATATATTATAAATAAATTCCCTAAAGACGTAGAATGGGGATTCAAAGTTCATGAATATTTCGACTCCAAAAGGATAAATAGGTAGGTGTGTGTGTAGGATGTGTTACCACTTAGGTGTAGTTCGACGTGAAACGAATATAATGTTGCAAGTAAGCTGCCCGCTCCCCCCGCCCGCCCCCGCCAGCCCCCGCCTTGCCGCGGCTTGCATATCTAATAGAATAGGACTCTCTTTTGGACTATTTTTATTCTATCGGAGTAAAACCCTTTAAAGCTGTACGAATAGTATCAGAGATAATACGAAATTACATTTTAAAGAAAGCTTATCCGTTTTATTGTAATTTATATAGTAGGTACCTGTTATAGTACCTGTTATAATATGGTGTGGTAACATATAGTTATCTGATACATTTGTAGTCTACTCAGCGGATTTCAGCGTATAAGCTTAAGATTCTTATACGAGAGGAACGTCGCCCGCCATGGAATCCTTAATCGGTTTACCGCAAACCCAAATTGCTCTGGCTGGATATTGTGTGTCACACACACATTCATACACACGATAGGCTCGTAGCTAGGACACGAACAGCCGCCACCTGAGTGTGCCTGAGTGGACTCCGACAATGGTCGATGGTATCTCTTTTAAATTCCCTGCACAAATGCTCGTTTAATCAACCCGCGCCCACAGAATGCCTGGTAATAACTTTTAGCTTAATTAATAATTGAGATTGAAAGTATTAAATTAATTTAAGTATAAATTAAATCAATTGGAAGGTAATTTGGCTTATTACTTTGCTCAACCGCGCAATTTACTTAAACCGCTTCGTATCATTTCAATTCATTTGACATCCCCTTCATCGAATGATAACGTCGCCAGCGCCACAGAGCCGTCATCCTTCCCTTATCAATTGCTAAGCTATTAATAATTGCAAATTGAATGAAACGTTTATAATGGGACTATATTTTTGGCACTTGTTCAAGACAATACGACGATATTATTAAGTGCCTGTAAGTGCGTCTTGCTCGTTTAGCGCGCGTCACGGCGTCCCGCGTTTTAATCACGCCACATACATTCCCGTAATCTCCGTTTCGTGTCGGGGTCGCGGCGAAGGCGGGGCGGGCGCCGGCAGGTAACCCATTTCAGGACAACAAAAGCGACTCAACAAGGATAAAAACTTTTGATTATTTTGTTTGCAGTTCCTTCTGTTCTGAATAAGGTTTTGCCGGCTCGGCTTACTAAATGCCAGGACAAGATTTGAAGAGTGAGTGTATGAATTACATGATAGACAATCAACATAGAAGCTCTTGTTATTGCCAGTACCCTATACACCTATTGTAATGTTGTTTACACAGGAAGATAGAGCTTGACTTGGAGCAAAATATTTTTATACAACTTAATTTTATTTTAAATCGGATATCAGGAAAATAAATCCAGGTAACGGTACCTGGATTTATTTTGAAATCTGACGTCACTAAACAACAATTTGTTAGTAAAAATCGTAGTAGATCTCATAATAAGTTAAAGTCGGTCATTAGCACTGCGCCGGTAGTCGCAAATGTGATACTTTCCGATATAATTAGCTTCAGATGTTTACTGGACGCAGAAATAGACTTCCATTCACGCCTATCGTGTCATATTTTATTGCAGAACTAGCTGTGCCCGCGGCTTCGCCCGCGTGGAATTGGACTTGTGACTAATTAAGTAGTATAGACGGATTTAACAGTCTCCTATTACTGTAGTTTTCCGCGAGACGTCAGTGTTCTTCATTGCTCATTGTCTATTTGCTCGCCGCTGTTAATCTTGGCTACCTACTGTGTACAAAATCCTTTTGTTTTATTATTTTAATAGCTGTTACCCGCGGCTCCACCCGCGTGGTCAAGCGAAAATGCCGATAATTTCGTTCCCGTGGGAATTTAAAAAAAACCCGACTTTATCCTTGTCAACATCATAAAGGGAATCTCTAGAAAAAAAAAACAGCTTTTCAGGTCAAGCGCTTCCGATAATTCACGCGTAGTCTAATTATTCCGAATCCTGTGGGAATAAAAAAAAACCCGTCTTTATCCTTGTCTAAGTACTTTATAAAGGGAAGCTTAATACAAAATCTAAGCGTTCTAGGTTGAGCGCCCACAATAACACACGTGCAGTCTTATTTGTCCCGTTCCCGTGGGAATTAAAAAAATCCCGTGTTCATCCTTGTCAACATCATAAAAGGAACCTCTATACAAAATTTCAGCTTTCTAGGTTGAGCGCCTGCGATAATACACTTGCAGTCCTATTACTCCCTTTCCCGTAGGAATTTAAAAAAATCCTTTCTTAGTGAGCACCTACGCCCCAAAAGGAACCCTCATGCAAAATTTGAGACTCCTGACACGTAGTTTCGGAGATGTCGTGATGCATCAGTCAACTTTGCATCTCCGTTTTACCGCCCTTAATGGATGATTTTTGAATATTTTACTCGTGTTTCATGCCTTTCAATAAAGAACCTTCATGCTGAATTTCATTCGAATAACTTCAAAAACGGCAAAGTTTCATACTAACTTTGCACCCCCGTTTAACCCCCTAAGGGATGATTTTAGAGAAAAATATTTTACTCGTGTTTCATGCGTTTCAATAAAGAACGTTAATGCTGAATTTCATTCGAATAACTTCAAAAACGGCAAAGTATCATACTAACTTTGCACCCCCGTTTAACCCCCTAAGGTATGATTTTTGAGAAAAATATTTTACTCGTGTTTCATGCCTTTCAATAAAGAACCTTAATGCTGAATTTCATTTGAATAACTTCAAAAACGGCAAAGTTTCATACTAACTTTGCGCCCCCGCTTAACCCCCTAAGGGATGTTTTTTGAAAAAAATATTTTACTCGTGTTCAAAAACGGCAAAGTTTCATATTAACTTTGCACCCCCGTTTTACCCCCTTAGGGGATGAATTTCCAAAAATCCTTTCTTAGTGAGCACCTACGCACCAAAAGGAACCCCCATGCAAAATTTGGGACTTCTGGCACTTGTAGTTTCGGAGATTTCGTGATGAATCAGTCAGTGATTTTCTCTTTTATATATCTGCACAGTGCCATTTAGTGAATTTTTGAGGAACTAAATTTCAAAATGGTCAGCTCAAGTAAATAAAAAACTTTCATACACAGTGCTATTGAATATTAAAATGGTCGTAATCAGGGGTCGGGCGATTCCGACTGCACAGTGACAATTTAAAAATTCTTTGGTTGTTGAAAAGTTAAATGAGTGTAACTTCTTCTTTTTCTTCTCCTGACATCCGGTCCGGTCCGGTTCGGTCCGGTCCAGTCCGGTCCAGTCTGTTGTCGGTAGGTATGGTGTACCAAGTCTCAAGTTTGTAAGTGCGAGAATTTTTTTTTCTTACATTGACAGGGAGGAGACCTTTAAATGAACATAACTTATTTTCCTGACATCCGATTTAAATGAAACAAAGCCTATATTCTGCTCCAAGCCGTGCTCTATCATCCTGTGAAAACTGCATTAAAATCCGTTCAGTAACTTAGAAGATGTGCGCGTTCAAACAAACAGACAGACAGACAGACAGACAGACAGACAGATAGACAGACAGACAAAAAAATCCAAAAAATTTTTTTTCGCTTTTATTACCTTTCTTTAACTGTTCTCTCTCCATTTTTGCCAAATATGTTCAATGTACAGACATTATATGTATAGATGCGTCTGCTGTGGACAGTTAAATAAATCGAAAATCGTATAAATTTTAGTATGAGAATTCTTACTCAATTCGGTAAATAAATAGAATAACAAATAGAACACGTTCTCTAGTTAGTCGGCATTTTTCAAAAAGAGTTTGTTTGAATAATATACAAGAAAATTCACCGGGTTTGCGGCCATCCTTGCTTGAGCCGCCATGTTTCTTGCTTGTTCGTAAGTATCTGCCATTCGTCATAACAGGGACTAGCCTTTACTTTACGAGATACATTTTAACTTTACGAGTAACCTTGTTCATGGCAGGACTGTGTTTTTGAACTCGGCAACATTCAGTCTCAGTATAGACAATGATCGGTCTGTCTGTCTGTCTTCCCTTTACCCGCAGGGGGACATAATTCGCTCAGCACCACGATTAGGCAAGCGACTGCCCCTATATGATACTAGTAAATCAGTAAATCTGTTTTCAAATACGGGCTCTACCGTTAGGTACGTTCAAAGTTCAAAATGTTTTGCAGATTCAAAAGCTTACAAGGGTCATATAGGTAATATAAACTAGTAAAATACTCGCAACTTCGTTTGCGTATATCTCGCTTTCCCGTGGGAATTTTGAAAAAATCCTTTCTTAGTACACCCCTAGCCTAGACGTCGTAAGGAACCTACACTCCAAATTTGGAACCTCTAGACCCAGAGGTTTGGGCTGTGCGTTGATATATCTATATCGTCGGTCCAATAGTAAACTTGCCAATCTGCAATTTTGGCAGTTTTGACTTAAATATACCAACATTAGTAACTTTTTGATATTTACAGTGTGTTAAAAATTCGTATCTGTAACATTAAAAATGTAGGAGCAATCTTCATTTTCTTTTTTGCTTAACTGCACAAAATGCCTATTGTACAGAAGTAAATTGTTCTATGTGATTATAACTCTGTTTACCTAAACAGAAAATGAACAAACTTTAAAAATGTCACTATCTTCTACTAGCCTAAGTGGCAGATTAAATACTTTACCTTAGTTCATACAGCAATCGGAACACCAAAAGTAGTAATAGTATATTAGCCTAAGTGACAGATAGAAAACTTTACCTTGGTTCAAAAAGTAATCCGAAATCCAAACGATACAATAGTATATTAACCTAAGTGACAGATAGAAAACTTTACCTTGGTTCAAAAAGTAATTCGAAAACCAAACGACACAATAGTATATTAACCTAAGTGACAGATTGAAAACTTTACCTTGGTTCAAAAAGTAATTCGAAAACCAAACTACACACTATAAAACTGTCTTAGTCAGAGTTCTTAACTAAATCGATTCACAGTGAATCGTTCTTAATCGATGTTTTTTTGTAATATATTTATGAGTGATTTAACTAATCGTATTTGGTATGATTCTTCAAACTAGTGTCTTTAATAGTTTACTTACCTACAATTTTAACTTACATAATAAAATTATGATAATTCTCGTACTTAGAAAAACATTGAAATAATGACGACGCTGAATAATTTACCTACTCAAAACTTGAAATCCTTTTTGATTGACACTTCTATTGTAGTGGATAACTAGAAAACCGTTGAAAGTCTCAAGAGATTTTTATTCGTTTTCTAATATTTTTAGTTTGATTGAAGTGAACGTCCTAAGTAATGAATATTTCTAAGTATGTTTATGACTATTTACGAGATTCATTTTTCAACATTTTAAAATAAGATTATTCGATACCACTCTTTGACAACTGTTTCGTGACGTAACATTGTTTTGAACTATAGTTTGAAATTGAGAATTGGTGTCGTTATAAAATAATCGGGCATTGGTCGTGGTCCACCTGCGTGGTACACCTAGGTGGACCACGGGCATTTTTTCTTGCCCGTGGTCCACCTAAATGATTTGTAATAAGAAATTCAAATATTCAATGGGCCATGGTCCACCTCCATTCGAGTTAGTGTTTATTTCTAGGATTATTTTCGAATGTTTTTGGTGTAGTTTAGGAATGCTTTTTGGATGGATTAGGAATTCTATTAGGATTATTTTGCAATGTTTTAGGATGGATTAGAAATGGTTTTAAGATTATTAAGAAATGTTTTCAGGATGGATTAGGAATGCTTTTAGGATTATTAAGAAATGTTTTTAGGATGGATTAGGAATGTTTTTAGGATTATTATGCAATGTTTTTGAGATAGATTAGGAATGCCTTTAGGATTATTAAGAAATGTTTTTAGGATGGATTAGGAATGTTTTTAGGATTATTTAGCAATGTTTTTAGGATGGATTAGGAATGCCTTTAGGATTATTAAGAAATGTTTTTAGGATGTATTAATAATGTTTTTAGGATTATTAAGAAATGTTTTTAGGATGGATTTATAGGAATGCTTTTAGGATTATTTAGCAATGTTTTTAGGATGGATTAGGAATGCCTTTAGGATTATTAAGAAATGTTTTTAGGATGGATTAATAATGCTTTTAGGATTATTTATGTTTTTAGGATGGATTAGGAATGATTATTTTCGAAAATTTTTGATATGATTTAGGATTATTATAGGTAATTTTGACGATATTTTTGTTATGTTATTAGAATAGTTTTGTGATGGACTAAGATTGATTTAAGATTTAATTATGAATAATTTTCAGTCTTATTTTAGAATGCTTTTATGGTGATTCAGAAATGATTTTCATATGGTTTTCGTACGATTTTCGGATGGTTTTAGGATGATTTTGAAATGATTTTCAGATGATATCCTAATATTTTTATGTAATTCTCCAAACTAATGTAAAATCATACGCAAACCGTAAAATTGTAGTACCACAACCATAAATCATCATACCACATTTTTTTTAGGAGACCATAAAATGAAGTCGACGCGAAAAAAATTATTCCCACTTTACATGTAGGTAGCCATCCCAAAAAAAATGATTACAAAATTTTGTTCTACTTTTTAGCATTGATAATATTATGTGTTACCGGAAATGTATGTGTCTGTAAATAAAATAATTGAAACATGTTGTTCATCAGACAAAGCTGGGTTAGGTTAGGGTTAGCTTGTGGCCATTGCATTGCGCTTTATAATAACACATTTCCTAGGAATTGTATATGTTACGCTCAAATATCGAAAACGCCCAGTGAGCGGAAAAATAGCTCACAACGCGTTGATTGAACCGTAAGAAAAATTCGCCGTAAGAAATTGTTTGAATACCAACAGACATTGGTGGGTTAGGTTAGGGTTATCTTGTGATCATAACAGCGAATTTTTCTTACGGTTCAATCAACGCGATGTGGTCTATTTTGCCGCTCACTGAGCGTTTTCGGTTTTTGAGCGTAACATATACAATGACAGAATTACATAGCTCAAGCTATGTAATTGAAATTGACATGTAATTGAAACGGAAATGTATTCTAACTGATTCTAATACATTTCCGGAAACATAATACATAACGAATTACAGCTTTCTAGCATTACTTCTGAAACTATAATAGTTCCTTGTATTTTACTACTGAACCCTAAAAAGTTAAAAAAGGTTTGCAATAGTATTTCATATATTATTAAAAAGGTGGACCACGGGCAAGTAAAAATGCCCGTGGTCCACCTAGGTGGACAGAGGTGGACCATGGGCAAGAAAAAATGCCCGTGGTCCACCCAGGTGTACCACGCAGGTGGACCACGACCAACGTTCACCTCATGCCGCTAGGGGCGCTATAACATTTTGCATACAAAACGCACAAAAGTTTTGAAATCGTTCACCTCATGCCGCCCTCATGCCGTAGGGGCGCTAGTGTCGCGTCTTGCCAGAAATCTTCGAAGCTGTGGGTATTAGGCTTCTATAGTATTTGGTAATACACACGATCACTTTCAACTGACAGTTTTAACTGTGAAAACGTAACCACTATAACGTTGCTATTCTGTGCAACTCTTGCCAGAGCTAAAATGCATATTCTATAGAATGAATATCTTAATATTAAAGGGCACTTTCGCTAGTTGACAATCAAAAATGTATATCTTTAACTATACGCCACCGCGGTCAATTTACGTATCTACCACTTTGGCAACTTGAACACATCAAAATTATTTTACTTGTCTTATTCTGACAATGGTGTATAGGCCAATCTGCTTTAACTTTGTACATAATGCAAAATATATATATTTTACAATATTTTTATTAAGTATAATATTTTTGACTAATGTATAAACAAACTTGAAAAGGTACATAGAAAACCTGATTTACAGTGCCAATTTTTGTGTTATTTTCCCTCTACTGAAAAGTTTGACATTTGCAGATTGGCAAGTTTACTATTGGACCGACGATATGTAAGTCAATCAGTCAGTCAGGAGAGTCAGGAGTTTGAATTTTATATACCTATATTATTATGAAGATAAACACACTTACAACTTAATCACCCTTTTGAAATAGGTAATAGGCATTTAATCTATAAGGTACACAGCCATTAGCTTCAAAGTAGCAGTTGGTCCGACAGGAAATGGTGCATTGGTATTCAAAGTACATGCTTATACGATATTCGTTTTTATCGATAAGACAAATGAATGCCAGGATTACAACGTCATGTCAAAATTGCCAGACAGCGCGCGATCCCGGCTTGACTATGAAATATTGGCAGAACATTAAGATCTTGATTTGGGAGATTTACCAGTTTGCGGCCTTGGACAGCATCGCGCTTGCTCCGTTTGCCGGCGATTTATGCGCAATCTTCTATTTGTTGTCCACTCGTTGGATATTGCATTGCATACAAAAATTATCTGTTTTTTTTAAACAAAACAAGTTGAGCTTCTGGTCCTCCAGCTCCATTGACCGAACGAAACGCATAAGTACTATTTTACGCCAGTTTTTTAAGAAATGTCTCTACTCTACAATAACGCTTTCAACAGAACAAGTACCGCGACCGCGACATGCTAATACTCGCGCAGGATGCTATTGTTCCTACACATTTATGTACTTTAGCTTTGACATGAAGTCGTGCTCGGAAAACTTTCTTGGATATTTCTCAGCATGCAACACGGGTGTGCGACAGCTGGTGCTAATGGCGCGCGTGTCGCCGCGACAATGAACCAGCCAGCTCGCGGGAACCGTGGGAAGCATCACTCAAGTTGCGACACTTTGTCGCGCGATGAAGTGTCCTCCTCCACCAGTTTATTGCGGTGGGCGGCACGCAATAAAGTGCGGTTAAGCGTGTGATGTTACCAAATATAAATCAATCGAATGGCTTATGAGGGGGCAACGTGACGATTTATGTTAGGCTGTAAGTCACGGGAACCGCCGGCTGACACTCCATTGACGGTGACGGCGGAGTAAGAAAGCTGGAGCCGGGCTGACGTCTCAGGTTCGCGCGATATTGAATCACGTCCTCGCAGAAGCCGGTTAAATAAAGTCAACGGCGGCGAGTGAATCCCGCGCCCCGCGCCGCCGGCAGCCCTCGCTTCGACGTGATCCCGCACTTCACGTAACGGCACGTGAAATATGGGACACGGTCGTCAAACAGACGTTTATTGGAGAAAATATTGAAAACGTTCATGTCGTTTATTTTCACCTGTTCCGCGCGACAGGTGACGCGTGATATTCGTTATTTTTAGAGCAAATGTTTACTTGTATTTTCGACAGTTATTTGCTTCAGTCCTTTTAGAGTATTTACCAAGTTCGAGATCCAAGATTGTTGTTTCTCATCGCGGGAACTGTGTACTTGTTGACCCTCGCCCATCGCATCTACGATACAACAAGCTGCTCCGTGCCACGTGATTTTAACTCAAACACACTTAATTAGTTTTCACTTTCGTTTTTATTTTGCTTAATGATTTGCAGCTGCTTTACCTGCTGCTACGAGATCCTGAACCCTATTGCCTTTGAAATACAGCTCGAAGTTGTGATGCGAACTGTGTACTCCGTCGGCAACACAATTGAAACAACAAACAATATTATTGAGTGGCAGCGACATTTTAATTTCCCGCTCACTAATTAATTAGACAGTTCTCGTGTTTGCGCTCAAACACGATACGTCGTTGGATCGTTTAATAGTAATTTGCTGCGTGAGTTTACATACGAACGGCGCGCTAAGTGATTGAGGGCCGCGGCCTGACTCATCGGGCGCAGCGCAGCGCGTGCCCGCGGCCGGCGACGACGACGGAGCGGACGGGCGGAAGAATATATTGGTCGCTAGGCTTCTGAAAAGCTGCTAAACGGTACATTTCCGATGCCCAAAATAGCGTATCTGCCCTTGCCCTTAATATATCCCGCACCTAAGAAAGATTTAAAAAAAGTAAATGTAACGAAATCTAAACAAAAAACCGGGCAAGTGCGTGTCGGGCCACGCACAATGTAGGGTTCCGTTTTTGCTGTGCTTTGCTTGCCTTCAGTTGAGTCCTATATCAAATTCTATCACATTTGTAAGTTTTCATCAAAGAAATTATATTTTATCAGTTCGTCGGCTATTACTCGGTAACTAGTAGAGCCTACTTAACCGTTATAGTTTTTTTTTTCAAATTTCTAAACATAAGACTTTCGTAGATAGAGGGGGGGGGGAACCACCACCGGGCAAAACGAAAATTGACACGATAAATGTAAATAATTCATTCATGAGAAACGGATCATTGTATCGGAAAATGATCTTTCCACACCCTCCCCCAAAACCCAATGTTTTGAAGAGACCTATCTAACGATACCACACAACACGGGGTGGGTGCGAAAAAAAAACATTTTCACTTTACATGTAGGGGAGGCACCCCATAAATATATATTTTTCAAAATTTTGTCCCAGCACTTTGTTAACATTGTTAATATGTGTATACATACCAAATTACAGCTTTCTAATCGCGGACAGACAGACAGACATGGCGAAACTATAAGGGGTCCTTGTATTTTACTACGGAACCCTAAAAACTATGGCACTGAGGCATGCCTTTACCAGAAATAACACTCATATTTTCATTGTTTTAGTTTTATTTTTTGAAGCATACCATATTTATAAAATACTATCTTATGCCCGCGGCTTCACTCGCTTTAAATTCGGGGTAGCACGGTTCCCCTTTCTTCCTAACTTTAAAACTGCGAAAAGTCCCATATAAAAATTCACCCCCTCTTTTAAGGGGTTGGGGTTGGGGGCAGATTTCCAGAAAAAAATTATGCACGATTTTCTTGTTAGTCACAAATAGTCCGCATACCAATTTTTAGCTTTCTACCTCGAAAATTGCGGAATGCTCCATACAAATTTCCACCCCCCATTTTAGGGAAGTGGGGTGTTAGAAAGAGTCAAAAAGTAGCCTCTATCACTCTCCATCCCTTCAACTATCTCCGCTTAATCGAGTAAAATCACGTCAATTCGTCGCTCCGTTTTGCTGTGAAAGACGGACAAACAAACAGACACACACACTTTCCCATTTATAATATTAACTAACTGTTACCCGATGCTCCGCCCGCGTGGTCAAGGGAAGATGTCAATAATTTTTCCCATGGGAATCTCTTTATCCCGTGGGAAAAAGTACCCTTTTGCCACTCTCCTCTCCTGACCTTAAATTATCCCCGTTAAAAAATTATGAAAAAATAATGTTACTTATACTTTTTTTTCCCGTGGGAGTGAGATGTTTTTCCGGGATAAAAAGTAGCCTATGTCACTCTCCAGACCTTAAACTATCACCAATAAAAATTCATATCAATCGGTTCGTTACTTTCGACGTGAAGAGAGGACAAACAAACACACTTTCACATTATTTTATAATATTCATATTTCAAGCTCTCATACTACGTGAAACCAACAAAATAAAGCCATTGTTTAAGATTGTATTGTTCCTTTGACGACCTCCGTGGCGAATAATGGTTACCACGCCGCGCCGGCCCACTACCCAGGAGGTGCCGGGTTCGAATCCTGGTCGGGTCACGATGAAAAACGAACTTTTTCTGATTGGCCTCGGGTCTTAGATATTTTTCTATAAAGGTATGTATTTGTTATATATAACATACTAGCTGACCCGGCGAACTTCGTATCGCCTAAAGAACCTTCATGCTGAATTTCATTCGAATAACTTCAAAACGGCAAAGTTTCATACTAACTTTGCACCCCCATTTAACCCGCTAAGGGATAATTTCTGAAAAAAATATTTTACTCGTGTTTCATGCCTTTCAATAAAGAACCTTAATGCTGAATTTCATTTAAATAACTTCAAAAACGGCAAAGTTTCATACGAAATTTGCGCCCCCGTTTAACCCCCTAAGGGATGATTTTTGAGAAAAATATTTTACTCGTGTTTCATGCCTTTTAATATAGAACCTTCATGCTGAATTTCATTCGAATAACTTCAAAAACGGCAATGTTTCGTACTAATTTTGCACCCCCGTTTAACCCCCTAAGGGATGTTTTTTGAGAAAAATATTTTACTCGTGTTTCATGCCTTTTAATATAGAACCTTCATACTGAATTTCATTCGAATAACTTCAAAAACGGCAATGTTTTATACTAACTTTGCACCCCCGTTTAACCCCCTAAGGGATGATTTTTGAGAAAAATATTTTACTCGTGTTTCATGCCTTTCAATAAAGAACCTTCATGCTGAATTTCATTTGAATAACTTCAAAAACGGCAAAGTTTCATACTATCTTTGCACCCCTGTTTAACGCCCTAAGGGATGAATTTTGAAAAAAATATTTTACTCATGTTTTATGCTTTTCAGTAAAGAACCTTAATGCTGAATTTCATTTGAATAACTTTAAAAACGGCAAAGTTTCATACTAACTTTGCGCCCCCGTTAAACCCCAAAGGGGATGTTTTTTGAAAAAAATATTTTACTCGTATTTCATGCCTTTCAATAAAGAACCTTCATGCTGAATTTCATTCGAATAACTTCAAAAACGGCAAAGTTTCATACTAAATTTGCACCCCCGTTTTACCCCCTTAGGGGATGAATTTCCAAAAATCCTTTCTTATTGAGCACCTACGCCCCAAAAGAAACCCCCATGCAAAATTTGAGACTCCTGGCACTTGTGGTTTCGGAGATTTCGTGATGAATCAGTCAGTGATTTTCTCTTTTATATATATAGATAATATAGTATCCCATAACACAAGTTTTGAACTTACTTTGGGGCTAGCTCAATCTGTGTGAATTGTCATCAATTGTCCCTATATATTTATTTATTTATTTGATCTAATCAAAAGACGTTTCGTTTTGCGTCTACCGGACGCTTCATGACGTCGTTCGCTCGGAAAACCATCTCAGGCGACGTTTGCTTCAGCAACTAAGTTATAAAATATGTAAATCAAACTATCAAGAGTTGACAGGCCCCTTCCCTTATATTAACTTTGACCTTCTTAATGGCGCGCAAATTACGTTACAAATGAAGTGAAAACCGGTCACGGTGACCGCGGACGAGCTGGTGACTAATTGTTTCCGATCAATTGGAGAGTCCAAGCAGACCTTGAGAACCTTCGGGGGAGGGGGCTTAATGAGCCAGGGTCGAGCAGGCCGCCCCTGTCGGGCGAGGGTTAGATTACTGCTCGGCACCGAGCTTCAACGGCAGCAGCCGGACGCTATCGAACGCAAGACGAGATCGGTTTCGACTAAACTTACTTGTGTTAGAAAACATCTTATTTTTCTACATGAAAGATTACCGAAAATAAAAATAAGAAAATGCTAAAAAGATGCTGAACAACGAAATCATTTAAGCGAGCGATGGAACGATGTTATACAATGGAATAGAGATCTCATTTAACGGCTAAAATACCAAAATATTTAATGTAATGATTATAGTAAATAAAATGTCCATATAATAGTAAAGAAGTCATAGAATTAGGTATATTAATCCGGGGCAGGCCTTTGTCCAGCACTGGACTTCTTGTGGCTGAGATGATGATGATGATCCGGGGCAGGTAAAAAATACAGTTTTATCAATGATGGGGAATTGGACTTGTAGACATTGTATGTTTTCTTTAAGAAATAAATCATAGCAAAAAGGGCAATGCCACGGATATAATGTTACTCATTCTCTTAATGATCATTACCTATCTATGATGAATAAGTAAGTAGTACACCTTATTTGATAAACTATTACAAAATTATTCAATTACAAGTCCCAAGTCCCGGCCGCCGGCGGAGCGGCGCGGACTCAGTAACTCGGTTTGGAAGTTGCGAAATAGAGCCGACGACAGCGGGCGCACTTCCACGGTTCACCTTGATGGGCTTCGTTCCCTTGCGTCCATTTTCGTATGTCTATATTGCACGCCGCGCCGTGAATTTTCTTTGCAGTCTTGTACCATATCATTAACTATTAAAACTCATAAAAACATGCAAAAAGGGAATTTATTTTAATGTGCGTAGCTACGCAGCGGCATGAATTTATAACATAAAATCCTACGTCCGCTGAACCGTGCTAAACCTATTACCGAAATATCAGAATGATGTTCACCTAGCATGCCTGTATTAAATTAAATCGCTCATAAACAATGCGGTGGGATTAGTTCGCCCGAGTTCAACCAGAGCGGCGGCGGCTTATTGGCGGCGCCGCTCAGGGGTACCACACCACTTAGGATACGCAGCAGTTATTCATACCACCTGAGCATCTAGTACAATCTATGTAGTTTTAAGTGGTTCTACCTATCGATTGTATAGAGACTTTTTAAGGAATTGACATAAAAGATTTCTAAATAGAATTTATGTTATGTACATACTAGACGACCTAGTGAACTTGGTATTACCTACATAAGAAATTCTGACAGGTAGGAACCGTTTGTATGGGAATATAAAATTGACGTTTTTAGTATTTTCCTCGCAATTTTTCCTTATTTTCTCTTCCACAAATTTATCAAGATCAAAATAAGCCAAGTCGGTGCAGCGATTCTTGAGTTTTAGCGAGACAAACGCACATCTATTCTATTTTATATTATAGAGTTATTTTTGTTTTTCCCAAAAAAAGACTCCAAATGAGTCACTCGGCGAAACGGTTCTCCCATTTATTTGATCCCTCATCTGCCGGAGACGATGCTCGACGACGAAGAATGATTTATATCACAATAATTTAGAGCAGATTCCCCTTATCCACGTTACCGCAATTATGAAAACGTAATTGATTTGTCAGTAATAATTTAAGAAATTACTCTTTTTTCAACCCATGGTGTTTGCTATTTAACAAAATTCCAAAAGAAATAAGAGAATTGCCACTAAACTATTTCAAAATTAAATTAAAACTCTGGTTGCTTGAGAGGTGTTTTTACAAGCTGAATGATTTCCTGGATTAATAATATGGATACTTTATTGGATTTATGATTTATTTATTAAGTGAATGGAAATGTTAATTATTATTATATTTTATTAATTGTTAGTTAGCATGTCATGTTTTATGGCGGAACATTGAAACTATTTGAATGTAACACCTTTTTTGTACTCCATGTTTCTGGCAAATAAATTTCTATTCTATTCTATTCTATTTCTATTCTATTCTGCTCTCTGCCAACTTCTACCCTCGTATCTATTCTCGTGACAAAAACAGTTACAATTTCATGTCAATCTCAAGCGCTGCCCCACTCATACAAAATAGGAATTGAGCGAGATAGTGCATCAGTTTGAGATGAGATTGAATCTGTTTTTGTTACGAGGGGGGGCTGATCATAAGAATCCTGTAATACAGCAACAATGTAGCAGTGGTCTCTGTGTGGTTCGTCCTTAGTCATCTCCTAAAGTAGTGATAAACTATTGACCATTATAAGCGCGATACGAGCTCCGCGCTAAGCCGAGCCTCTCATTACACGGGCTTTGATCCGATTCTCTCTTGTACATTATGGACGATAGTAAATCACGCCGAAACTGGATAAAGGGATAATTCTGTTAGTATAAATGAGAAAGTGAGTTTGTTTGTTTGTTATTCCTTCACGGCGTGACTAAACAGCCGACCATTATTGTATATGTTGCAGTCAAAACTCTTAACCAGTCAAAAGTACTATTGACTAGCAAAATCAGGCAAAAGTACTTTTGACTGAACAGGTTGGTCAAAAGTGGTTTTGACTGAAAATTATTGGTTATTAGTACTTTTGACTGCAAATTTGCGGTTAAAAGTACTTTTGACTGACGCTCTTCGTCAAAAGTAGTTTTAACTGCAATAAAGCATCAGTCAAAAGCACTATTAACTCGTTAGATGTGAATAAAAAAGATATTTATTAAATGTGAATTCGTTTATTACGAAAAATTTGGCATAACAATCAATACAAAGAAAATTCACAGGTTATAAAAACTATCGCTAAAATTCTTTGCAAAAATCGTTCTTTCTTTTCGTAGTCACTCATTTTTGTTCTAAAGCCGGGTTCCCAGCGAAAGTTTTTTGAAAACATTCAACAAAAATACATACAGAAAACTTTGTTTTTCAAACATGTTTCTCTACACACGCTGTCCATAGCGGCTCGCGGTCGCGTAGCTTGTGTATTGTGTAGCGAGGCGAGAGTTGTCAAAATCACGACAAAAATGGCGGATGATATGACAATACCCTGCCCCTCTACACGCGCGGGGGTATTTTGTGTACGTGTTTTCCATCGCGCATGGAAAACAAAAACATTGTTGTTGCAAACAAAAATGTGTTTGAAACAAAGTTTTGTGTAGTCGATTTTGTTGAATGTTGACATGTTTTTGTTCATTGTGTAGGGACTGTAGGGCAAAACACGCGCTGTGGACCCCGCTTAATATCAGGACGTTCTCCACTAATAATGAGTACCTAATACAAAAGTTTATGTGCGTTTGTCGTTATTTTTATCGACCACCTTAACTTTTTAAGAGTTTTGACTGATACAACCAGTCAAAACCACTTTTGACGGAATCACTTAGTCAAAAGTACTTTTAACCAGCTCCATTAGGCAAAAGTACTTTTAACTGTTATTTTAGTCAAAAGTATTATTGACTAAAGCATACGGTCAAAAGTACTTTTGACTGATTTTGCTAGTCAATAGTACTTTTGACTGGTTAAGAGTTTTGACTGCAACATATACATATTGTCAGGGGTACAGAGCCCAACATAGGCTAATTTTTACGCGGGCAAAGCCGCGGGTAACAGCAAGTGTCTATAATATTTTTTTTTTTTTTTTTTTGTATCCTGCTTCGCAGCGATCTGTTCATTTACATTTAGCTGCCATATTGTCTGACCATCGTCCAGAATTGTCAATGAATAGTGAGGTCAAACCCATTGGTCCTCTCACTCCTTTGGAAATCGGTTTTTTAGGGTTGGAATACTATTTCTCCTCAGTCTTGTGTGTGTTGTACTTCCTGTTCCTGACAATTTAGATGCCAGAGCATTCACATGGTGAGTCAGTTTTAGCTGATAGTTTTGACTACGTGTGGCGATTTCTTGTTTAACTGTATTAAGCCTTAGATCCAATAGAATGTACTTGTTATGAATGCATTTCGGGATGTTGAACATCGTTCTGATAGCTTTGGTTTGGAACCTTTCTAGGATTTCTATGTTACTATTGCTAGCTGTTCCCCAGAGTTCAATACCGTATGTCCAAACTGGCTTCAATATAGTTTTGTAAATTAGCATTTTACTTTCATTGGTCAGCTGAGATTTCCCTCCTATCAGCCAGTACATTTCTCTAAGTTTAGAGTCCAGATATTTTCTTTTACTCCAGATATGTTTCTGCCAAGTCAGTCTCCTATCCAGGTGCATACCCAAGTACTTAGCAGAGTCACTATGAGGTATTTCCTGTTCATTTAAGTAGATTGGTGGACAGTTGCCCTTCCTAAGAGTAAAGGTGGTATGTGCAGATTTGCTTTCGTTAGCTTTTATTCTCCAGGTTTTCATCCAGAGTTCAATTTCAGCGATGTGTTTTTGTAGGTTTGAAGACGCAATATCTGCTTTTTCGTTGACTGACATTATTGCGGTGTCGTCCGCGTAAGTGGCAATGAAAGTGTTGTCATCTGTAGGAATGTCAGCTGTGCATATGAGGTACAATACTGGTCCCAGAATGCTACCTTGTGGCACGCCCGACCTGATGTCGTACAAGTCTGAAGAGACGTTGTTTACTTTCACTTCAAAGCATCTTCTCTTTAAGTAGCTCTTCAGAATAAAAAAGAAGGAGTGAGGAAGGTGTTTTTTAATTTTATATAATAGACCGTCGTGCCAGACCCTATCGAAAGCTTGGCTTATATCCAAAAAGACTGCCGAGCAGTATTGCTTGGTTTCCAGAGTGTGGCTAATTGTATCTATTAGTCTATGAATCTGTTCGACTGTGGCGTGCTTTTGTCTAAAGCCGAATTGGTGTCCGGGTAGGAAGGTATCCAGATGTGGTCTCATTCTGGTCAAGATTATCCTTTCGAACAGTTTGCCAATCAGTGGCAATAGGCTAATTGGTCTATATGATGTGACTTCCTCTGGCTGTTTGCCGGGTTTCGGAATCATGACAACTTGAGCCAGTTTCCATTGAGCTGGATAGTGTGAAAGTCTCAGACACGCGTTAAAAAGAAACACCAAGAGCATTATGCCTTTTTTTGGGAGATTACCTATTAGAGTGGAATCCAGTAGGTCGTATCCTGGAGCCTTCTTTTTTTTAGCAGAAGATTTAATCTCTCTCGCGACTTCAGCGGGGCTAACCGCCATCAGCGGGAAGCAGAGCTGGGTCGGTGACTCTAGGTAGTTAGTGATCTCTTCGTCCTTGACGGGGTCGAGGCTATTCAGAGGAGTAAAGACCGTATGTAGGTGCTCAGCAAATTCCGTTGCTTTTTCAATGTCAGATCTTACCCAGGATCTATTATGAGTTCTCAAAGGTGGAATATGATTCTTAGGTCGCTTGAAGTTTTTGGTTGCGCGCCATAGAGAATAGTTTGTGTCCTTTTCCGCTGTAAGATGTGACAGGTGGCTCTGTAGGCAAACGTTGTCATATTCCTTTATTAAGTTTTTAAGTTGTTCTGTTGCTCTGTTTAGTCTTGTTTTGTCACTTGTATATCTAGTTTTATGCCACTCTTTCCTCAGTTTGCGTCGTTCACGTACCTTAATAATTATATTCTTTGGATATTCCTTCTGTTTGGAAGTCTTGGACATATTTTTATGTTTTGGTGTGGAAATAGAAGCCGCCGAGTGAATCAAATTGTTGAATTCCTCGATACAAGTTTCAATGTCGTCGTTTGTTTTCAGTCTAATATTGAGATCAGTGTTGCAGGTGATATATTTTCGATAAAGGTCCCAGTTTGTATTTCTGTTGTAGGCATAGTCAGGAGACTCAATAGGAACTATTTGTTTATACAAATTTAGGATGACTGGTGTATGATCCGATGACAAATCATCACATTTGTCGATCTTTATGTAGTTTTGCCCGACATTTTTTGTAATATAGAAATCCAACAGATCCGGTATTTTATTTTTATCCGAGGGCCAGTATGTCGGCTCTCCGTGGGAGATGCTTTCTAGGTTGAGCCTTTTAATCGCATTGTAAAGTTGCCGGCCGCGTGGGTTAATCAGTCTAGAACCCCAGAAGGTGTGCTTAGAGTTCCAGTCCCCTCCACATATGAAAACAGGTCCCAAATATTTGAAAAATTGTATAAATTCTTCGGATCCAACAGAGTGTTTCGGCGGGCAGTATAATGCAGCTACGGTTGTCTCGCTATTTTTGTGGTGTATCTTGATAGCAGTTGCCTGGATTTTTTCTGTTTTATAGGATTCTAGAGAGTAATGTTTTATGCTATTTTTCACCACCACTGCTGTTCCACCATGCGAATTTCCAGATGGGTGGTCAGTCCTATATATAGTGTATTTGCGGAAGCTTAAGTGTGATTTCTGGGTGAGCCTTGTTTCTGATATTAGGGCAATGTCTATGTTTTCAGTAATCATAAATAGCTCTAGCTCTTGCCGTCTATCGGTCAACCCGTTGGCGTTCCAGGTGACTATACGGATATTTAGTCCCTCTGTGGGACCAGTCGTGTAATTAGTTTGATCATCTGATCCATCATGCTGTCTATCATGTCTTTCATGATTGTCTGGAACCTGTTGAACATTGTGTCTAACAAAATTGTCATGTTGTCTCGTTTGTCTGTTTCCACAGAGGAATCATTTTGTTGGTGTTTAGAATTGTCTCTTCTGTCTCTAAGTGCATCAGCGTAGGAGGGTCTTGAGTTAGGAAATTTAGTGTTTTCATTTATGTTACGAGGTGGTAGAGAGGCTACGTTACTTGGTGGTAAAGAGGCAGCGTTACGTGGTGGTAGAGAGGCAACGTTAATATTTTGCTTAGCGAGACGAGGGATGGTTTCGATTTTCAGAATTTTTTCCTTATACTGTTTATATTTGTTACAACCCTTATAGCTGGCAGGGTGTTTGCCTTGGCAGTTAGCACACGTAGCTTCTGTGTCTGGAGGTTTTATGCACGTGATTGTAGGATGTTCATCCCCGCATTTGACGCAACGGAAGGGCCTGAAGCATTGATTTTTAGAGTGACCATATCTCTGGCATCTCTTACATTGGAGTACCTCTTTTTTCTTGTATGGTGCTTCGATGGTGACTTTGACGTGACCGATGTGCTTTAAGTTGAATATATCCTTATTATTGGGTTTTGGTTCTAGGTCGACAAAGTAGAGGGGAAGCTTCTCTTTTGTTGTACGATGGATTACATTTACTATTTGTCGTATTTCATGTCCTTTACTATTAAGTTCACCTTTAATCATTGTTTTATCCTCTGTAGCGTGAAGACCCCTGATGACTACTCTGTAAGCCCTTTCACTTTTAAGTTTGTAAGTGTAGTGGTTAATGTTTTTATTAATAAGATTTTCCCTTATTGCTTTATAGGTTTCTATGTCGACGGGCATTAATTTGATTACATGCCCTGATCTTAGAGTAGTCATAGTGAACTTTGTTGTATCGACCACTTTGCTTAGGACATCACGGAGAGGTGTGACATCTACAACGCCGGTAACGTATATAGGTTCTGGTTTCGGAATATACTCCTTTTTTTTCAGTTTCAGTTGGTGGTTCTTCATTACTGAGGATGTCGAATCTGTTTTGTACAGGAATTGAGTAGTTGGTTCGTTTGGTAGAAGATTGAATTTTTTCACTTTCAGTCGAGCTCTCGTTTCTTTTGCGTTTGCTTTTAGTCGCTTTGTCCTGTTGCCATAACTGGTTGGTTGGAGTTGGAGCTCCAGTTTGTTTGATAGTGGAGTTGTTTAGATCCACGACAGTGGTTTCTGAATTATTGACCTCAGTCGATATTTGGTTTGATCGTGTAGTAATTAGGTCACTAATTAGGGTGTCAGATAATTTATCACTGGTTCTACAGTCGCTAAGTGACAGAGACCTCGGTCTTGTTTCAAAGAGGCCTTTGTGGAAGAGTTGTTGGGTATAAGTTTTTTGAGTTTTGTTTTCAGACATATTTAGTCCCACGAGTGTGGACGATATATAAGTCGCTCACAGGGTGACGCCATTCCTGAGAGAAGGCTATATACAATGGTGTTCGCCAGGTTCACCAAGGTTGGCGCTAGTGACTGATAACCCACAGCCATTCATCCTATTGGCACGGTCCCACCGTAGGATTAGGGTGACTTTTTATTGAGGTTTTCTACCTCCTGACACGGGCGGTTAAGCCAATGTCCCCACTTGAGGGAGTTTCCCATAGGAGCGGGTTGTGAAGATCATTTCCTATCTCCACTGTCAGGTGCATTCAGGTTAGTTAACCGCCGCCCGAGACTCGGCGTTGACCTTTTACAGCAGGTTAGGTCGTCCTCTGCTATAATATTAATTATAAAATTTCTGAGATTGCAATAAAGGTAGTACCCGTTTCCGAGGTGATTTCTAGCATTTCTAATTCTAACCACTACCCTGTGTCCTTTCACAAAGTCTTCAACTAATTACGCATCTTTTATCTAAATCCGCTCAATAATATACTGTGGTGATGGAGTGGCTACAATTACTGCAACAATACAAACATGGATTTAATGGTGGCACTCGAGTTTTGAAGTCCTATGAGTGAGTTGAGTTCATCATATTGAAACATTGGAGTGGCAAAGCACGCCACTTCTAACAATTTATGAAAAGTGATGCATTATAATTCAGAATTTAGTTACTATAGAATAAACCTTGGGCTGTTATATGTATGTATACTGTCCTGATACCTGGCGGTGGCGCCAAAGCAGTGAATATATCCGACGGATATAATGTGAGCTCACTAAAAGCAGTTTGGCGTATTACCGGATGTGACGTCGTTAGCGCGGCTCCCATTTCGCCGGAGATTGCCAATCAATGGTACACACTTGCCAATTATTTTGTATAAAATCCAATCCGGGCCGCGCCCGACGCCGACTCGGCGCCGCGTGTAGGTACTGCAGACTAATAGACCGTTCCACTTTATAAACGAAACCATTTCAAGTCATACTATAAGAAGTCAACCTCTCACCAAATACATAAATCAATAGATTATTAATTAAAGTTTTAATGAACAATCAACCTTGCCGGATATTGTGTAAGTTCTGTGATGTGTCGATATGGGAGATAAGGTGTTTATTTTTAAATACCTGTGAGAACAGGGTTCAAACTGTTCAAAGTCGGAGTGCGCTGACAACGCCGTGGAAGCATTTAGCAGGCTATTGATGAGGAGTTTCTTTTATGATGTCGATGAGGGATAAGGCCCAAAATATCCATAGAAATAAAACAAGGGTGTTACAAACCGAACTCTTTTGATAAACATTATATTTTTATAATTCATATTGTCTATGTTTTATACCTACGTCTATTTTATATTTTACTGTCACTTCACTTTCTCTTTTTCATCTCGCCGATCAACCATTTTTCCCAACATTTTTCTTTCCTTCATCCCTTCCTCTTTTCCTAATCTCAGGGCATTGTGCGAATTAACGATACACAGAGTGCAAATCCAATTAGAAGAAAACATACTTAAATTAATGACCGTTAATTTCGAAAAGTCCGAAATTAAAATGTTTGTTCAAACAAAATATCCCTCGTAATTATGACAGGCACAGAAAATAACGCGACATTTTCTCCATCCGACAATCAGCCCAATTCGTAGGCAAAAAATGACGAGGAAGAATTCATTCCTGGACGGACGGTGCTTCACCAGTCTTCTGTAACCGCAGAATAAACAAATAGTAAGGTGTAATTTTCCATTATGATGTTTGATGTGTATTGGTAATTTGACGTATGGCAAAATAGTTCATAAACTTGCCGCTTGGCAGCGTCAGTTCATTAATTTACCTAAAATTTTGATCAACAGCGGTTGATGATTTTCCGTTAGTTTATCAACTAGAAAGTTGATCAACTTATGATTCGTATTATTTTCCGGTGACATAAACATAAGCTTTTCTGCATAATCCGCTCAAAGTATGAATGAAACGAATGAAAGAAAAATTCTTCGTTCACATTTAAATATTTTTCTTTTGATAAAATCTTCGAAAATTTCTTCAAAGTACGCGAAATTGTTCTTTCAAGGCAATGAGATTTTATATATTTTATGACAAGAGAAGTAACGTCATACAAAGCATTCGTAAAAAGCCGCAACCACTTTAGAGTGTTAAAGACGTAGCTTTGAAACCGATACATATTCCGAGCATATGCCAAAGTAAAATATGTTTGTCTCTTTTTTTCTAGAGTCAAACTAATTATGTCAAAATGAGACAAAAGCATTACTCCCAGAAAAATGGTCAGAGTTGCCAGCTCATGAATAATTTTCCCATTGAATGAATGTTATGAGTCTTTTTTTTTTAAAAAAAGTTTTTATACCATATTATTGTTTCTTAGGTGACAGAAGAATTAAAGATAGGAAGAAATAAATATATAGATGCGTAAATATTGGTACATACATATTATATTTCAAGAATGAATCATGGCGGAATGGAGAAGTTTCCATTTTTTAGTCATTGATGAATCTAACCGATGCAGACCTACTACTATTATCTATTCTGTGCTACTACTAACTTTTAGCAGAGATTTTTTTTTGTTTTCTTCACCCATTCTGGGTAGGCAAAGGGAACTATGCCCATACAGCCAAGTCTTCAGTAGATTTTTTTTATTGTTAAGAAATGAAAATGAAATTTAAATAAAATAAAATAATAAATTTAAATAATTTGAATAAAATACAACATAAAACAAAAAAAACTATTGTACTCAATCGAACATTTGATAATTGCAGAAACAATTTAAATTAAACACCGTTACCACAATGAAAAAGATGAAATTGTTACTTCACTGTCATAGTAATAATATCATTATGTCAAATGTCAGTTAAAAGCCATATCAAAAAGAGGAAAATGATTTGTTTTTTCTTGTCTTGACGTGCGTAGCACTAGCGATTGATTTTAGTATCAATCAATTCTAAGTAAATAATTAATTCTAGTTTGAGCCTGGTTGTAGGTTTACTTCTACTGTGTTACTAATAATGATACATAAAGGCGTATGAGTTCGTCATTGACTAAACTCCTAACATTTGGGAAACTTAAAATCGTTTTTACTAGCAACACTGTTGGCAAAAACAATGCGTAATATATTAATTTCGATTTTAATACTATTTTGGTATAATTTTAACATAATTAAGCATTCTTATTTGTGAAAAGTGATACCACTTGCTTTGTTATTAGTTTGGGATCACGACATACATGTTTTAACAGTGCATTTAACCATTTTTGTGATATTATTGTGAGATACGCATTCACTGAACGTCAAACTACGACTAAGTCGGAAGAAATTCAACTAAGGCTGTGGCCTCAGTCGACGTGGCAGCGGGTATGTGTCAAACATTACGAATCTATAGTAAATAACAGATCACTGTTTCAAGGTATCGAGAACTCGTCGACACGTATAATTGGAATAATGCTCGTTCCATTACTGGGTCTCTTTGCGGAGTTTGCGGAACCCGGCAGACGCCCCCTCCCCACACACGTTTTGTCACGGTGAAGGTATTAAATTGTAATAAAGACATCAATTTTATTTTCCACAATAAATTTGTTGTTTATGCAGTCGACCTTTTCCGTAATTAGCGAGTAGACTCTACTATACCGATAGTGGCTGAACAGAACAGCTACAAGGAAAAATAAGCAACAAACACAAACAACAATAAAATGGACTATTCTTAGATTAAACTAGATGGAGTGGGGTCATACAAGCGCTCTGTCAAAAGTGAATCGCTAAACGCTCGATGACATGTCGGTGACATGCACTTGACACTTGCGGAATGTTGCCAATGGAGGTGTAGTTTCTAAAAAGCGGGGAAATAATTACTCAACTTTCAAGTAACAAAATTTTAGGTATATGATATCGTAAATTCACAAGGACTTCCATTAGAGAACGTGTGACATACCTACGTAAATATCAGTAGCAGCAGCTACTGTTTTAAAATTAATCAGTCGAAGCAATAAAAATAGTTAAAATGGGAAACTATTTTCACAATCGGGCAACACCGAGCATTAAAATAATACGCTAAAATAGTATTATTTCTTTTTCATAATTAACTACAAATTACTATGAAATATTTAAAACTTTCCTGTGAAAAGTGATATCATTACATTTCTTTTGTTTTTCAGAGATTTACACCGAAATGGGCAAAGAGGCAGCGGCCTCGAGCAAACGTGCATCAGCGAGGCGGGCGTCTGCCGCCCGCGAACAACTTCACGGGGTGACATATTTCCGGAAGACGGACTCCGCCGTACTTGTTTCGTTGTTTGTTGAGACACGGATGTTTTCAGGTGATTGTTAGCGGTTTGGGTGGGTTCGACTTTGAAGTAACATCCCTCTTCGGGACACACATGTTTGCTAAGCATTTTTGTCTTGTCACGTCCTTGTATATGTAATAAACGTAATATTCTTAAACATGTGGATTGCGAGCAGACAAGTTGAGCTCACTGCAGTCGCTTGAAAAGTATAAAATAGGTGCTTAAAATTGACGGCTGATATAGTAATTGTTACTAATGATTTTAAATAATTTACTAATAGTTATTTAATTAAATTAAATTATCTTCGCTTCCAGTGGGCAGAGGGGGCGAGTGTTAGCCGTGAAGGAAAGGGTTAAAATCCATACTAATATTATAAATGTGAAAATGTGTTTGTTTGTTTGTCCTCTCTTCACGTCGGAAGTAATGAACGCATTGATATGATTTGTTTTACTTATTATTATTTATTACCACTTATTGATTATTGTGATGTGTGTTATCCTGATCTTAATGAAGATCTTCTCAGCAAGCTGGATCGACTAATTAGTAATGCCATTCGGTTCATCTTCTGTCTGGGCAAATATGACCACATTTCGTCATTTAGATCAAAACTTGGATGGCTACCTATTCGCCAGCGCAGACAGGAGAGTATATTATGTAGACTCCTCTCCATATTATGTAACCTACATTCTCCAGTATATTTTAAAGAAAAATTTCGATATCTCTGCAACTCACATGACAGACAACTTCGCTCTAACAATTCCCTCAAACTTTTTACTCCTCTTTTTCATTCTGGATTTATGTCTAATTCTTTCACTCTTCATGCTTCACGATTCTGGAATGCGCCGCCAGGCCCTATCAGAGATACCCATAATTCTTTTATCACTACATACTTTTTAAAAAAAAAGAGTGCGTGCTCATTTCTTCAGTTCTCTTTATTAAAATAATATTTATCTTTTAATTTAAATAACATTTCTTACAAAAATAATACAAGAATCATCATTATTATTAGTATGTAAGTACCTAATATGTATTATACTTATTACTTACTAGCGAAACCCGCGCAACTTCGTTTGCGTGTATCCCGCTTTCCCGTGGGAATTTTGAAATGTATGATACTTTAAAACCTTCCCCTTGAATCATTCTATCAATTTAAAAAAACCGCATCAAAATCCGTTGCGTAGTTTTAAAGATTTAAGCATACAAAGGGACATAGGGACAGAGAAAGCGACTTTGTTTTATACTATGTAGTGATGATGTATTTTATTATTGCATTTATTATCTATTTATACTATTTTATTGCATTATATTATGTTATTAATATTTGATTATATTTGTTTCATTTTAGCCGCAATCGTGAATTTCTGCACTCCCAATGGTTGATTGGTGGAGAATGCAATTAGCATTAAGTCCGCCTATTGTATCAGTACTTGGTGTATTGTGGTCAATAAAGTTAAATAAAATAAATAAATATTTTTAACGGAGATGATTTAAGGTCTGGAGAGTGACATAGGCTACTTTTTATCCCGGAAAAACTCATTCCCACGGGAAAAAAAGTAAAACATAATTTTTTCATAAGTACTTAACGGGGATAATATTTAAGGTCTGGAGAGTGACCCAAGACTACTTTTTTCCCACTGGATAAAGAGATTCCCATGGGAAAAAACATTGACATTTTCCCTTGATCACGCGGGCGGAGCCGCGGGTATCAGCACTAACAGCTAGTAATAATAAACTAATAAAGTAATAAAAACAATAAAATTTTCATTTAATTCATCTTATAAACTATCCATTGTAAACTTGTAGCTCACAAGCCGTTGTCTTCCATGACGAAATCAGCGACTCGCTCCCCCATCGCGATGACGGCAGCGGCGGTGTTCCCGCGTGGCAGGCGTGGCAGAGCGCCTGCGTCGGCCACGCGCAGCCCGCACACGCCGCGCACGCGCAGCCGCGGGTCCAGCACGGGGCCTAGCGCCGTAGTGCCCACCGCGTGGAAAGCGGACTGCGTCATGTGCCGGGCGTAGCAACGTCGGTACCCATCTGGATCCGTCTCGAACTGCGGGCAGGGCAGCTCTAGCCTCAGTACCGACACGTTCTGAGCCTTGAACACACTCGTCTCCACCAGCTGTTCTACGATGCGCATACCTCGCACAACCTCGTCCATGTCTGCGTCTGCAGTCAGGAAGTTGGGGTAGACAGCAGGCGCCTCAAGTGGGTCTCGGCTGGCGAGCCTCACGTACCCGTGCGACTCTCCTTGTAATATTACTGGCGTTACGGTTATTAAAGCGTAATTCTCATTCACATCAGCTAACTGGCCGGTTACGCTATCATCGAAATGTTGGATGTTCTCATTTGGAATAAGACGTCTCGCCAACGGTAACAAATATCTATCTATATACGCAAGAATGAGCTGCATCGTCGGCAGCTCGCAGTGGGCGCCGCTGTTCGTGAGCTGGCGCTTGTCGAAGTCGTAACACAGAGTGTTCGCAAAGGCAGTGACATCAGTGAGTCCGTTCGAGGTGAGCGGCCCATCGCGGAACATAAATAATTCTATGAGAGAGTTCACCATCGTTGCTGCTTTCTGGAACAACGATGCGAGCCCATTGGTCTTTTGGGGCACCTTCAGTAGCATCATGGGGGCGGAGTGGTCGTACATGTTCTCTCCCACGGGCAGGTCCACTCGCACCTGTATGCCCATGGATGTCAAGTGCTCCTTCGGCCCGATACCCGACAGCATCAGTATTTGCGGCGTGACTAGCGCGCCGGCGCACAGGATGACCTCCTTAGTCGCGTACAGGCTTAGTTTGCGTTCAGGCAACAGCCAGAGTCCGCTGACGGTGACTGTGACGCCCTTCGCCGTGTTCGCATCGTCCAGGATGACGCCGGTGCACCTGGCGTGCTTGGCCACGCTCAGTCTCCTCTTCACGTCCTCTCGTGCGAGGTATCCCCGCGCGGTAGTCATGCGTTCGTTTTTATACACGTAACCTAGGATCCGTGACACACCTATCTGTGATTCAGCGTTTACATCTCGATTGTAAGGGAAGTTGAGCGACTGTAGACCATCTATCAAATTCGAATGCCAAGGATTTGAAGTATTTGTGAAAAATTCTAACTTCATAGTGCCCGTTGTGTTGTGGAATGGCACAGAGGTAGGAGGGAGAAGATCCAAACCTTGGAGTCCTTCGTAGCGCAAGAAATATGGTTCCATGTCTTTCCAAGACCAGCCCTCGATGCCCAAGTCATCGTAGTCGGCGCGGTTGCCGCGCGTGTACATCATGAAGTTGGTGCTGGTGGAGCCGCCGAGGCACTTGCCGCGACTGATGCGACATTGCTGGCCAATACGCGACAGACACGAGACGTTGTTAGAAACTGTTTCGTAACTGTAATCTACATCGGAATCGAAGAGTGCTTGCGCCAACCCAGGAACCTGAATTAATTAAACATAATAAGTTCCTAAATAATATATGTAATGTACATACTAAAACGCATAAACTAGGATTCGAACGCAATGTGCGGTATCTCACCTTGGTGGGCAGCGTGGGGTCCCCGCCCGCCTCCAGCAGCAGCACGCGCGCGCCCGCCAGCGCGAGCTGCGCCGCTGCCGGCACACCGGCCGCGCCCGCGCCCACGACGATGTACTCGTACTCAGCACCATCTGTGGATTACAATATTCTATTGGAGGAGACTTCCGTATTGGCTAGTTTACACTCATCAGTGGGCAGGGACGTAAGGAGGGAAGTGGGTAGCGCGTGGGTGTAGTGTAAACACGATACTGCCGCTCGCTACTACTCGCGCTGGCCGGCACTCCCTCGATTGTCGGGGTATGTTACGGACGGCGTCGCTTACAACTCACTTGCGCAAACGTATTTAGGGCAATATTCCCGGCAGCGGCAGGAGCAGAGGAATGGGCAGAATTTAAACGAGGTATAAATGTATAAATGTATAAATGTATAGGGACAATTCATACAGATTGAGCTAGCCCCAAAGTAAGTTCGAAACTTGTGTTATGGGATACTAACTCAATGATATTATATTTTATAACAAATACATATATAGATAAACATCCAAGACCCGAGGCCAATCAGAAAAAGTTCGTTTTTCATCATGACCCGACCGGGGATCGAACCCGGGACCTCCTGGGTGGCGGTCTGGCGTGGTGACCATTACGCCACGGAGGTCGTCAAGAAAAGAGTTATTCGCTACAATCTGGTGTGAACGTCTGCTTAACGCACCTTTTAGAACGACGCCGGCCGGAAGGCTGTAGTCACTGGTGTCATCCTGCCCAGAAATGGAAGTAGCGAGTGTGGATGTCAGGAGACATAACAGCGTAAACCTGAGCAATAAGTTGACAAAATAAATGGGATGTTTTACCAAATCCCACGGTCGTGAGACAAACTGGACTAGTTGAAATTGGAAATGGAAGTTGGCTCAATTTCCGCATTTTTTACCCGACTGCCCAAGGCAAAGGGTTATGTGTTTATCAGCCTATATATGTATGTATGTATGTATGTTTGTTCCTTTGTGGCACTCTAGAGACCAAACGCGTAGGCCGATTTTGATGATTCTTACGTCAATCGATTTGTCTGAAACTTGCGAGTGTCACTAAAAACATGAGAGTTCTCAAAATTCAATATGGCGTCCACCAGGCGCCATATTGTGAAAAAGAAAAAAGTGAAAGTCGAGGTACTATGTCGAGTGTGGTATCATTGAATAGGTATTTGAAAATCATCTTTAGGTTTCTCTTATCATTTTTCTTTTTGAATTACCATTTAGGATCTATAACGATTTAAAGTTCGTTAGCAATAAACTTGAGTTTTATTTAGATAACTCACAATGTTGCCAACTCGAAAACGTCGTGGTACCTGTGCAAATCTATCTCGTAAAACTAAAAAAGCCCGACAAGAAAATGTACGTCGCGCAACTCAGTCTCCGGAATCGCAACATAAACGATTGCGTCACGTAAGAGATCAGATTCGTCTTAGTTATAGCAGCCTATCACCCACAAAAAAAACTACAGTATGAATCTTCGAAAAGATACTCAACCAGAGTAGGTATCAAAATAATCGGGAATCAAATCAAAGACGAATTAATAGAAATAGTAGACAAAAAATGCAGTCAGCTAAAATTCGTGGGTTGGAATCGCCAACGTCACGATCTCTTCGATTGTCGTCTATGAGGACACATGCGTCTCAGATACGTGAGAATGAATCAACCATAACGCGATCCCAAAGATTGTCGTCTATGAGGGCACATGCGCCTCAGATACGTGAGGATGAATCACCAACAACGCGATCCCAAAGATTGTCGTCTATAAGGACACATGCGTCTCAGATACGTGAGAATGAATCAACCATAACGCGATCCCAAAGATTGTCGTCTATGAGGACACATGCGTCTCAGATACGTGAGAATGAATCAACCATAACGCGATCCCAAAGATTGTCGTCTATGAGGACACATGCGTCTCAGATACGTGAGAATGAATCAACCATAACGCGATCCCAAAGATTGTCGTCTATCAGGAAACATGCGTCTCAGATACTTGAGGATGAATCACCAACATCTCGATATAATAGACTTACATGTTTAAGGATGAACTCCCGGCAACATTATCGACGACAACTTTTCTCGGATGACTCAGTATTCAATGATTCTATATCTCAAATCGCAAATCACAAATGCTACATTTGCAACAAATTATATTACCAAAATCAAACTAAAAAGCCGAAAATAAAAACGGTAATTTAAAAAACTAAAAAACCCGACTGCGTTTCTGTGTAATTTGGAAATGAAAAAACCCTAAAACAAGAAAGTAGTCATACCCGATTGCACTTAACTTAAAAATCGCCAAAGTTGCTAAGACGATGTTTATAAGCGTCAAATCCATATTGTAAGCATTGTAGCAGTCGGGGCCCATTCAAGAAAGTCAGCCGTCTAGTCAGTAGATTGGTTGAAGTAATTTGCAATGTAATATAATGTATGTGTGTGCTTTCAATTTACTAAGCGTTTACTTTCTTGAATGGGCCCCGACTGCTACAATGCTTACAATATGGATTTGACGCTTATAAACATCGTCTTAGCAACTTTGGCGATTTTTAAGTTAAGTGCAATCGGGTATGACTACTTTCTTGTTTTAGGGTTTTTTCATTTCCAAATTACACAGAAACGCAGTCGGGTTTTTTAGTTTTTTAAATTACCGTTTTTATTCTACATAGTGGTGACGAATTTTTTTTTAAGAATTCAAATGCAAATATGAATAAGGTCAAACCAATGTACATGTGACATGGATGTAGTAATCAAACATGTAATGAGATCTAAAGACATTTTTTTTCAAAACACTAATAATAGCTTTATTTTCATAATTGTTATAAGTAGGTATAATTGTTTCATTTTGAATTACAGATTATTTTAAAGATAAAAAATTGTGGTCACAGTAATCTCCTCCGCTCTGCACCAAACATATTTTGCAATGTACGGTGGCCTCGAAGATAGGAGGACCATTTTAGAAAAAAATCGCTTGCACATCTTGTAAGCGGATCTTTTGTCAGCTCCGCCCTTTTCTTTGTTACCAAACAGGGTTTTTGTTCATTGGAGCCACATGTGTCCACTAGGATGTTGGATATTGCAACCAAAAATCATCCTAAAGATGGTCCTGCTATCCTCGAGGCGACTGTACCTAGGTGTATTCAAATTCGGAATTTTCATATTCTTGATTGTAAACGGTAGACGTTATGTTATGTAGGAATTATAAAAATCAGGATTTTGTTAGATCGGGGTACTTACTCGGAGTTTTGAAGCATTCGGAATTTTCAAAATCGGAATTTTGAACATCGGAATTTTCAAAATCGGAGCTTCATATTTCGGAGTATTGTAGTGTATACAGCCATAGTAAACAAGATGTGGAGAAATTTAACTATGTATTATATGTCGCAAATAAAATTATGATACGTCATTACGTCATTTATTTGACTCACACACAGTGCCTTTCATACCATACTAGTGGGCGCCTGCGGCTTCGCCCGCGTGGAGTTTGGTTTTTTCTAATTTTACGCATGAACCCTAAATATTCCTGGGATAAAAAGCACTCTAAATGTTGACTCGAGATATTCTTGTAAAATTTCATCAAAATTAATTCTTCAAGTTCAGTGGTTTTTGCGTGATACGGTATAACACGCAGAAGTACAGACAGTTTTTTTTAAAAGCTTTTATTTAACTTGACCTGTATGTATGTATGTATGTATGTATGAATGTATGTATGTAAGGGTGGAATCTTGGAACGAAAATTTGAACCACTTCCCGAAGACCGATTGAGCTGAAATTTTGCTTAAAACTGTAGATCAGATGACAATACAATATTATGATAACAAAATTACGATACAGCCGTTTGTGTTCCGTTTTTCGTACAAAACCGTTCCGACCAAAAACCTATAGGGTACTTCCGGTTGTCCTAGAATCATGAAATTTGGCAAGAAGCAAGATGATGTAGTACAAGTACAGGAATAAATCTGAAAATCGTAAATTTGTAGTTACTTCTTCTTCTTTAAACAACCAATATAATGTGACCCTACCCTTGGTACATTTTACATTGGTACATGGCTCTTTTATACCGGTTATGAATTAAAATGTATTTTATCTATTACTAGCTTTTCCTCGCGGCTTCGCTCGCGTTAATTTTATGACATAGATCTCGTTTGACAACAAAACAACCCATAGCGCGACTTGTGGCGCCATCTGTTGGCCGATAGCATCCCACACAGCGCCCTTTATAGTAGAAAAAATATTTTCCCTTTGGATTGACATACTTTCACGGGTAAAAAGGTAGCCTATGTTGGGCTCTGTACCCCTGACATATACAAATTTTCATAATGATCAACTGATTCGTCAAGCCGTGAAGGAATAACAAACAAACAAACTCACTTTCTCATTTATAATATTAGTATGATAGTATGACTAGTATGAGGAGCTCGATGGCGTCGCTGTGTGTCACACTCTAATATGAACACAAAAGTTAAGCGACGGTGACCCTAGCCAGCGTTTGGATGGGTTTCGTTATCTCGAGCTTCTTCGTGCTTCGGAGGGCACGTTAAGCCGTCGGTCCCGGCTGTTGTCGATAGATGACAGTCGTTAAGCCAAGTCGGTGGCCTTAGGGCGGTTTGAAAACACCGACCTCTGCCAATGCGCATTGGAGCAGCGTGGCAGAGTACGCTCTAATCACCTTCGATTGAAGGGAGACCTGAGACCAGCAGTGGGATGATTATGGGTTGATATGATGATGATGATGATGACTAGTATGATTATGGGAAGGAACCCTCATGCGCGAGTTCTACTTGCCCTTGGTCGGTATTTTATTTTTGATGGGTACATAAACCTGTTTAGTTTGTCGCAGGGTGACTGTAGTAAAATCAGGAAATTATATAGGTATTCAAATTGCTGGTGCTAGTTATAACAAATAAATTCATTAGACAAGTACCGCCCCTCGACAATAGATGGCACTGCGAAACCTGTCCAGTGATAACTAAAAAGTAAAAAATAAATTAAAAGTAAAAAAATATATTTAAAAACAAGCTTTTATTTAATTGCGCTAAAAAGAATAAAATAAACTTTTCTTTTAAAATTTTAACTATCAACTTATAACGTCATTACACAATTTATATGACATAAAAGCTTGTCGCGAGATTTACTTGTTTAAGAAAACATAATTATCGAACTAACATTTATTCGTAGTACGAGTAAATGTTAGTAATTAAATCTCGCGACAAGCTTTTATGTCATATAAATTGTGTAATGACGTTATAAGTTGATAGTTAAAATTTTAAAAGAAAAGTTTATTTTATTCTTTTTAGCGCAATTAAATAAAAGCTTGTTTTTAAATATATTTTTTTACTTTTAATTTATTTTAAATTACTATTTTGGTACTGTATCGATAGTAAAATCCAGCTGATCAATATTTCAAAAAAATGTGTGTCCTGTGAAAACCGGTACAACACGAGTTGTATCAAAATGACCTTTTTCATTGCATGTGAATCAGAGAAAAATACAAAATTTTTTAAAAGCTTTTATTTAACTTGACCTGTATGTATGTATGTATGTAAGGGTGGAATCTTGGAACGAAAATTTGAACCACTTCCCGAAGACCGATTGAGCTGAAATTTTGCTTAAAACTGTAGATCAGATGACAATACAAAATTATGATAACAAAATTACGATACAGCCGTTTGTGTTCCGTTTTTCGTACAACACCGTTCCGACCAAAAACCTATATGGTACTTCCGGTTGTCCTAGAATCATGAAATTTGACAAGTAGCAAGATGATGTAGCACAAGTACAGGAATAAATCTGAAAATCGTAAATTTGTAGTTACTTCTTCTTCTTTAAACAACCAATATAATGTGACCCTACCCTTGGTACATTTTACATTGGTACATGGCTCTTTTTATACCGGTTTTGAATTAAAATGTATTTTATCTATTACTAGCTTTTCCTCGCGGGTTCGCTCGCGTTAATTTTATGACATAGATCTCGTTTGACAACAAAACGACCCATAGCGCGACTTGTGGCGCTATCTGTTGGCCGATAGTATCCCATATATTATTGGCATACTTTCACGGGTAAAAAGGTAGCCTATGTTAGGCTCTGTACCCCTGACAATATATATACAAATTTTCATAATGATCAACTAATTAGTCAAGCCGTGAAGGAATAAGAAACAAACAAACTCACTTTCTCATTCATAATATTAGTATGATAGTATGACTAGTATGATTATGGGAAGGAACCCTCATGCGCGAGTTCTACTTGCCCTTGGTCGGTATTTTATTTTTGATGGGTACATAAACCCGTTTAGTTTGTCGCACTGTAGTAAAATCAGGAAATTATATAGGTATTCAAATTGCTGGTACTAGTTATCTATCTATAATCTATCTATAATATAATAAAAGTGTATAATATAATAAAAGTGTAAAAAAAGTTTGTCTGTACATTGAATATATTTCCAAAAAAATTGTTTAGGGCGATGAAGAATAAGCAATAGAACAAGAATTTCGTAAAATTTTGTCCGTCTGTTTGTATGTATGTATGTTTGTATGTTTGTATGTATGTTTGTACACGCTAATCTCAGAAACGGCTGAACCGATTTGGATGCGGTTTTCACTAATATGTGGCGATTTGCTCAACTTAACATTTAGTGTATGTTTCTTTTCAAAATTCCCACGGGAATCCGAGATATCTATGTATATCAACGCACAGCCCAAACCGCTGGGTCTAGAGATTCCAAATTTGGCATGTAGGTTACTTACAACGTCTAGGGATATACAAAGAAAGGATTTTTCAAAATTCCCACGGGAAAGCGAGATATACGCAAACGAAGTTGCAAGAGAACGCACAGACCAAACCGTTGGGTCTAGAGATGCCAAATTTGGCATGTAGGGTCCTTATATGGTCCGGACCGACCAGACCGGACCGGAACGGACCGAACCGGACCGGAACGGATCAGACCTGATCGGTCCGGAAGGAACCACACCGTACCGAGTCCGTGCCGGACCGGACCGAACCGGACCGGACAGTTTTTTTTTTGTCCGTCTGTTTGTATGTTTATATGTTTGTATGTATGTTTGCACACGCTAATCTCAGAAACGGCTGAACCGATTTGGATGCGATTTTCACTAATATGTGGCGATTTGCTCAACTTAACATTTAGTGTATGTTTCTTTTCAAAATTCTCACGGGAATCCGAGATATACGCAAACGAAGTTGCGAGGGTATATCAACGCACAGCCCAAACCGCTGGGTCTAGAGATTCCAAATTTGGCATGTAGGTTCCTTACGATGTCTAGGGATGTAATAAGAAAGGATTTTTCAAAATTCCCACGGGAAAGCGAGATATACGCAAACGAAGTTGCGAGAGGACGCACAGCCCAAACCGTTGGGTCTAGAGATGCCAAATTTAGCATGTAGGGTCATTATAAGGTCCGGACCGACCGGACCGGACCGGATCGGACCGGACCGGAACGGATCAGACCTGATCGGTCCGGAAGGAACCGCAACGTACCGAGTCCGTGCCGGACCGGACCGAACCGGATCGGACCGGTTTTTTTTTCTGAAGAAATATATGTTAATTGGTATGTATAACCTTATCAGAACCGGACCGACCGGACCGGAGCGGACCGACTGGACCTGATCGGACCGGACTATTTATATATCAAATTGAAAGTCCTGACTGACTTAACTATACATATATCAACGCACAGCCCAAACCGGTGGGTCTAGTGATTCCAAATTTGGACTGTAGGTTCCTTACGATGGCGACGTCTAGGGGTGTACAAAGAAAGGATTTTTCGAAATTCCCACGGGAAACCGAGATATACGCAAACGAGGTTGCGAGGCTATATCAAATTCGGCATGTAGGTTCCTTACGACGTCTAGGGATGTACTAAGAAAGGATTTATCAAAATCCCACGGGAAAGCGAGATATGCGCAAACGTAGTTGCGAGAGGACGCACAGCCCAAACCGCTGGGTCTAGAGATGCCAAATTTGTCATGTAGGTTCCATATAAGGACCGGACCGGACCGGAACGGATCAGACCTGATCGGTCCGGAAGGAACCGCACCGTACCGGGCCGTGCCGGGCCGAACCGGTTTTTTTTTTCTGTCGAAAAAGAATAAAAAAAGAATAAAATAAACTTTTCTTTTAAAACTTTAACTATCAACTTATAACGTGTTAGTCCAACAGGAAACGGTGGTCATTACACAATTTATATGACATAAAAGCTTGTCGCGTTATTTGGTCTGAGACTACAAAATGATCATCAAAGCTCACCATTATCTCATCCGGTTCCAATTTAAGGTCTTTAATCATGTCTACAAAATGGCGAGAATCTTTCACAAAGGATGATGTCCTTCCTCCCAGTGGTTGCAATATTCTCCCCACGTGTCTCGCTAAGGCGTAGGTCGGGGAATCAATCTGGCTAACAATAGGGCGTAAAGGCACATATTTGGTCTTATGTATTTTGGGCAAGCCATATAATTTTGGGGGTTGCACGATTTTTGGCTTGTATAAATATTGAAAGACATCCTCATCAAAAAGATCCTCATTAACCCTAACTAAATCTCGTGTACTCCGCGTTACTCTGGCTGTTGGATCATACGTTACAGGTTTGTAGGTTAGTCTATCACTTAACAATGTTTCTAATTTACTATTATAGTCTGTGACATCCATAACTACGGAGGAATTGCCTTTATCCGCCTTAAGAACAAAAATGTCCTTGTTTTCCCTCAGATTTTTGGGGGCTTCCCTTTCTTCTTTGCTAACATTACTCTTGGGTCTCTTGGCTTTGCGTAATATCAACGAAACATCTTGTCTGAGGGACTCTGCGTCTCCAGGAGGAATTTTGTTCGTCACAAGAAAGTTTGAGTGCGCGTTAAAGCCCCGTTTTTAGTCAATAATAGTATTATATTTTACCAATTTATTATAATTTATTTTCAAAATATTCTTTTACACTATAAAAAAACATTTCTATCTAAGTAGCCACGCTTTGCATCTGCCCTTGAATATTTTCCCATTTAAACATTTGATTTCTTGTGGGCGTGGTAGCGTGCAGTGGACAAGCCGCGCTGTTCGCGAATTATAAATTTGCAGGGCGCGTCTGTATCCGCGCGCGCATCGCACTGCGCCCTATCTATGTAGCTGAACTAAATAAATAAACAAAAACACCTTGGCAACACCTAAGCTTAATTATAATACATTTTCTCTATTTTTAATAGCCAGGCTATAATTTAAGTACATGAAACGAGTTATCGCGCGTACTTATCTTAATATGTTTCAGCTCTGGCGGCTGTCCTCATTAGGCCTCGGAGAATATATATTAGGTATTTTATTCAACTTCTAATAATATTTTAAATTTGCTTAAAATTAGATAAGTAATTAATTGATAGACGAGTTAATAATATACAATTTTCTTCTTACAAGAGTTACGGGTTGAGAACTAGACGAGTTGCTACATAGGCGACTTGAGTTTGCTTGCACCAACTTAATACTAACACAGAGATGGCGAGATGCTAGATTTTAAAAACTTGGCGAGTGCGTGTCTGACCACGTGCAGTGTAGTGTAGGGTTCCGCATTCGTTAAGTATGACACTAGCTTCTGCCCGCGGCTTCGTCCGCGTGTCCTACTAACAATTAGCATATTTTTCTACAGTAACAAAGTCCGGTCCGGCACGGCCCGGTAAGGTACGGTTCCTTCCGGTCCGATCAGGTCCAATCCGTTCCGGTCCGGTCCGGTCCGAATACGCCCTAAAACACGAAAGTTCTCGACGTAGTCTCGAAAGGCGCACTCTAAAATGATTCTAATGATGATGATAGTCATCGAGGGGTACCTACTCTGGGAACGGAAAACGGATTGGACTGTCAGGCGCCGACTCTCATGATGTAATTTGGCAAAAAAAATACTTACTTGTTATAATTGAAGACCATGGTGGTGATAAATAACAGGATATTCTTTCAATAGAGCTTTCAATTCTTTTAAACAAAATGTATAATATGGCAATATCGTGGAAGCAGGCTGCAGGACCCGAGGACTACCTTACCGCCTGTTCTCGCTTCCCACTAACACAAAAAATTGTCCAACGTCGGAAAAGGACAAGCAATTATTTCGTTTGATAACTATAAAATTAGTAAACCTCGCGACGGAAACGTTAAGTAGGTAAAATAGGTACTTCGGGTTAAGACTCATTCACATCTACAGACACCGAACATGAATAGAGTTACCTCACCCCAGGACCAGGAGCCCTCGAGGAGCCCTCCAGTCGCAGGGCCGTGCGCTTTACGGAATACGAATAAGGAATACGACTTACCTCCAGCCATAGCTATAGCACGCCACAGACACTATACAACGCGCGTGAAATAATTACCCATTTCCCCGTATTTTCTCACCATTTCCTGTTGGACCAACTGTCACCACATAGGCCTAGGTGGCGCGCCACCTAGGAGGGCTAGTGTTCGAAACCCTGTCGGGTTATGATGAAAAACGAACTTTTTCTGGCTTTAATCTTGGATGTTTATCTATACAAATACATTATGTATATGTTATAAAATATAGTATCGTTGAGTTAGTATCCCATAATACAAGTCTTGAACTTACTTTGGGGCTAGCTCGATCTTTGTGATTTACCCTATATATTTATTTATTATAAGTACTGTATACGTCTCACCCTGCCGCACGCGCGCCGCCTGTTGGTTTTTGCATTCTAGTAGATGTGAATATAGCTTAGTGGAAAGTTTAAATTGTAATAAAATGATAAACAGTTGTAAGTAGGTAACTATACTATAGTAATATAAGTAGGGATGTCGACGAAAAATTAAACCGACTTCATATCAAAAACCAAAGAAACTATATGTATACACTAGAAAAGCGTAAAATAATCCCATCCTTTCGAGCAAAGTATATTTGACGGAGAAAGATAAGATAAGAATTTATTTGTATGAAACATGAGTACATACATAGGTAGGTGAAATGTTTACATGTTGTGATTCCGTCATGTTTTGCAATATTATTTGCGTATACAAAATATTGAGAGGAGCCATTAATAATAATTAATTAACAAATTAAAAATTTGATTATAAAATTAAAATAACAAAATCGACGAACATACATAAAAAAACTATTCAGTATTTATACAAGTATTGAAAGATCAATTCAGTTTTCACAAAATTAAACAAGGATTACTTGGTTATTTATCGATTTATTCACGTCGACATTTCAAGCAAGAGTCAATTTCAGTCAACGGTGACGTTTCTTTTTACGAACTGTCCAACGAGACGTTCGTTCTTTTTTTTCCTTTTGTTTGGCAATCCAGACTTCAGACGAAGATTCCATTGTGCCATCTTCAAGTTATGCTTGTGAATGTTTTTATTTTTCTTTCATGTTTTGCTCGTGTAGGACGAGGAGGCGGTATGTATGAGGGATGATATTATTATGGAGTGTGCGGAACTTATGGGGATATTATGGCGGTAGAAGGGGGGTGGAATGAGTGGGGATAGTCTAAAGAAACTAGGATACACAGAACATTTCAATTAAAGGATTTTTTTCCTTTTCAAAAAAGGATATAAACTGAAACAAATAATAAGACGTTCGTTCTTTTATTTTGTCTAACTACCCCATGGATGTAGTAATCAAATAGGATTGAGTTATCGATATCAAAAAACGGGCCCACGTGACACAACGACAACAGAGGTGTTTGTCCCTTTTCCACAGGGTGTCCACACAACTAAAAATTTATGGGCGACCTAATTAAGATTAATAATTTAGGATGATAATAAAATAAAAATGTTTTTAGAACAATGATTTATCTTTATTTATCCCGTTGTTGTATCATCGCTATTATACATAGACTTAGTATATACTTACGCTAGTATATACTAAGTCTACGCTATTATATAACCTGTACCTATTTTATTGTAAAAGAAAGCCTTTGTTCTTGTTGAGACACACGAAGATGTGTAACACTTTGACTCAACGAAAATCAAATTATCGATGTGTAAGAGTATTTCACTTTGCACATACATACGGTAGCTGGTTTCGTACAATGGTTTGTAGGGCAATATCGCACGAATGGTTGTTCAATCGACTATGTACATAAATATCCCATAAATTTTTTGTTGTGTAGACACCCTGTGGGAAAAGGACAAACACCTCTGTCCTCGTTGTCTCACGTGGGCCCGTTTTTTGAATCCGAGAACTCAATCCTGTTTGATTACTACATCCATGAACCACCCGCATAATATTTTATATCCTAAAACGTCAACGTTGAATGTAAACGTCAAACAAAATGGTCAAAATAAAGAAAACTTTATATTGAAAATAAACATTACTTATCAATCAGTTCATAAAATGGTAAATATAGAATATTATTATCGAATATTTCACTAATTCTTACAGTATAGTTACAGAGGAACATAGAACCTCCTCCTTTTTTAAGGTCGCTTAAAAATATGCTTCTTATTGAATGAGTTTTTTGCAATGAAAACTTAGTAATCATAATTTCTTTATTCTATGAGCCCTATCTAAGATTCGTGGGTTCTCAAGGCACTATTTATATTTTTTATACTAACATATTTATACCTATTCATATTTTTTTGGAAAAATTTAAAGCGGATATCGGTATTTTTAAATTATGTCGACATTTAATTGCCTTTACGACATCCCTATTAGCGAGACAAATACGCCATATCCATAATAGAAATAAATAAATAATAGTTAATTGGACACGGTTCATTGCAAAATATAGACGCAACTGGCTATAAAGTAAATAATTATTGTACCTAAATAGAAAAAAACCGGGCAAGTACGTATCGGGTCACGCACTATGTAGGGTTCCGTATTTGCTGTGCTCTGCTTGACTTCAGTTGAGTCCAATATCAAATTCTATCACATTTGTACAAGTTTCTAACATTAAGCGTCTAGGCGCAAGATCGCGGACAGACAGACAAACGGACATGGCAAAACTATAAAAACACTTGTTGCGATTCAGTGCCACGCAAATGTCCGAGATAAAAATAAAAAATAAATAAAATAAATATATAGGGACAATTCATACAGATTGAGCTAGCCCCAAAGTAAGTTCGAAACTTGTGTTATGGGATACTAACTCAACGATATTATATTTTATAACAAATACATATATAGATAAACATCCAAGACCCGAGGCCAATCAGAAAAAGTTCGTTTTTCATCATGACCCGACCGGGGATCGAACCCGGGACCTCCTGGGTGGCGGTCTGGCGTGGTAACCATTACGCCACGGAGGTCGTCAAGATCGAGATGGACGGGCAACTGCATCACACACATCCACACTAAACGCACCTAATAATAACGAATGGTTATAAAACGAGAAAATGGGGGCCGAGGGTTCATTAGCATAAGCGCTTTATGGAAGAAGTAAGTAAAAACCCTCCAAACCATTTTCTACCAAAAATCTCTAAACAGTAATATTTTACACAACGCAATAGTACACAACGATGACAACTACACAACACTAAACCAAACTGACAGACTTAGCCCCTTCGTCCACGCGTCGACTCGTCTTGGACTCGTTTGATACGCAACTGAAACTCTACTTTGCGTATGCTACTTGCTCTCGACCAACACTCGTACTCGTACACGCGTCGACCTAAATATTCGCGACTTTCCCACAAGATGTCTGATTCAGAAGAGGAAGTTTTATTACGTTATATTATATATTAATTACGCCTATAAAAGGGCAATGATACAAAAGAAAAAAATAAAATTTTGGATACATCCATATATCGAAAGAAATATAAATTGTCGAGCAAATTGAATTTTTCTCCTACTTTTTCTATTATGTCCTTCCGGGAATATTCTGGCAAGTTATAATTGTATTAACACGCATGTTTCTCCACTTCTTATATAATCAAATAATATATTATTTTGTTCGTTTGCCATATTGCTTACGTCATTCGTATGATTCTCTAGTCGCATGCGACTAGCACAACCAGTCGCGCAGAACTGATATCCGATCCGACGCGTCGCGTCGACGCGTGTACGAGCGTTACGAAAATATATGGCCGTAACTGCCGAGCGACACGTATGATATCCGTATCATACTAGAATCGCGAGCAAGTCCACGCGTGAACGAAGGGGCTTACTGACACACAGAACTCGCATGATACAGAAACCGAAAGATATAAAATTAATAGATCTCAAGACCACTACGTACATAAATATGCAAAAGGCCATGTATATAACAGTAGATACGACGGACTTAACATCCCAACCGGCTAATCATTCAACATCACCGATAGTCCACCCACTTTTGCACACAACACTCACAGTGTCCATATTACGATCTTTAACCGACTGCGACAACGTAAAGGGAGGTTTTGTCTTTGCCACTATTGGATTCCACGCAGATGACAGCTTAAAACCATCCTCTCGATTGAAATTGTTTGGATGTTTTTTAATTTCAATTGCTTCCCGAACAAGTCGCGAGTAATAATGGCGGTCGGTGGAGAGTACCTGCGTCTGGTGAAATTCCAACCAGTGGTTTGTGCCAGCTTCAAGCAGATGTTCTGCTATTGCCGATTTGGTGGTCTGCAGATTCTTGACAGCAGCGATGTGTTCCTTCACCCTCTCAGCAATAGTACGTTTTGTCTGGCCTATGTATGAGCTCCCACAACTGCAGTCGGTTTTATAGACACCAGGCGTCTGTAATGGCAACCTATCCTTCGGCGAACACAAGGAACAAGACACAAGGAAGTGTGTACACAAACTTGACAAGGCCTTGACAACATCTAATACCTACACACCGGTGTTGCATCTGGGTGAGTATGGACGACATTGCATTGCCGTCGATTGCATTGAAACGAGTCTCGTTTAACAGTGGTAGGTACTAAAAACAAGTGGCGGTCGATGTGAAAAGGAGATGCGATATCCTTTTAGGTACATAACTTGAGACACCTACGACGAGCGCGTGCCAGACGCTCTGAATGTTGCGGACTGACTAACGATACCCCACAACATGGGGTGAGAGCGAAAAAAATTTTATTTCCACTTTACATGTAGAGGAGGCACTCCAAAAAAAATTTTTTCAAAATTTTGTTCCAGCACTTTGTTAGCATTGATAATATGTGTATACACACCAAATTACAGCTTTCTAGCATTAAGCGTCTAGGCGCTAGACCGCGGACGGACAGACAGACGGACATGGCGAAACTATAAGGGTTCCTTGTAGTTTACTACGGAACCCTAAAAACGAACTTTTTCTGATTGGCCTCGGGTCTTGGATGTTTATCTATAATATACGTATTGTTATAAAATATCGTATTGTTGGGTTAGTATCCCATAACACAAGTTTCGAACTTACTTTGGGACTAGCTCAATTTGTGTGATTTGTCCCAATATATTAAAAAAAAAAATTAAGTAAATATTTTTCATCCGAAAAATCTTCGAAATTTTCTTCATAGTACCTACGCGAACTTGTTCTTTCAAGGTATCGAACTCGTCGACACGTATAATTGGAATAATACTCGTTCCATTACTGGGTCGCTTTGCGGATCCTGACAGACGCCCCGTCCCCACCCGCCCCTCCCCGCGGCCACCAACTGGCTCCAGCGAAGTACTGCATCCAGGGCAGGCTGCAGGGCACCCCGTAATCTGCGGCTCGCACGTTGTGTCACGGTGAAGGGATTAAATTTTAATAGAGACCTCCATTTCATTTTCAGCAATAAATTGTTGTGTAAGCTGCAGTCAGCTTTTTCCGTCAACTAATTCGTTACGCCTTATACAGTCATATCTTACGGGTCGAATACAAACAGTAAACATAAATGGAACTAATTCTTCCGGTGCACCTCTTCATATGGGAGTGCCCCAGGGTTCTATATTGGGCCCATTGTTGTTTCTGATATATATAAATGATCTGCCTTACTTTGCTAGGGACCTATGTGAAATAGTATTGTTTGCTGATGACACTTCTTTGATTTTCAATGCTGACAGGCATAAAAACGTATCTGACGATGTAAACAATACTCTTTCTCGGGTCCCTCACTGGTTCACTACCAATAACCTTTTATTGAATTCAAAAAAGACCAAATGTATTAAATTTAGCATGCCTAACGTAAGACCGGTCAATAGTAGCATTAGTGTGAATGACGAATCCATAGATCTAATTAGTTCTACTACTTTTCTTGGGATTACCGTGGATTCAAAACTGCAATGGGGCCCACATATTACGGCCCTGGCAGGAAGACTTAGTTCAGCAGCGTATGCAGTTAGGAAAATTAGGCAGCTTACTGATGTTGGAACGGCAAGATTAGTGTATTTCAGCTATTTCCATAGCGTAATGTCGTATGGTCTACTGTTGTGGGGCTCCGCTGCCGACATTCAGACTATCTTTGTACTTCAAAAAAGGGCCATTCGTTCCATATACAACCTTAGACCACGCGACTCGCTTAAGGAATTATTTAAGGAGATTAACATCCTAACCGTGGCGTCCCAATACATTTTTGATTGTATTATGTATGTACGCAAAAACTATGGTGCTTTTCTTAAAAATTCAGACTGTCATAGCCTAAACACCAGAAATAAGCATAAGCTTGCCGTACCAAGCCTCAGACTTCATAAGACTGGTAATTGTTTCATAGGTATAAGCATAAAAATGTTCAATAGACTGCCACAAAGTGTTATAGATTTGCCTCTACATAAATTTAAATCCACGATTAAAAGTTGCTTAATGAAAAAGGGTTATTATAAAGTGGAAGACTATTTTAAAGATAAAAATTTGTGGTCCATAATTTTTCTTTTCTTATTAAATATTTTTTTAAAATGTATTAATAATAATAAAAAAAAAATGTTAAAATGGCTTTAAAAAAAGGCTATAGTTGAGTTTCTTGCGGCACTTCTTCTCAACAGGCCATTCACGTCTGAAGTGCTAGTAGGGTAAAAAAAAAAAAATTGACGTGTAAAAGTATTTCTTGTAAATCTACTTGCAAAATAAATGATTTTATTTTTATTTTTTATAATAAGCGAGTAGACACTACTATACTGATACTGGCTGAACAGAACAACTACAAGGAAAAAGAAGCAAACACAAACGACAATAAAATAGACTATTTTAAAGGTAAAAAATAAAGAAATAACCTTTTCGCAGTAAAATCAAAGCAATATTGAACAAAACAAAATATAAAAGATTTAGCACACGGCTAGACTCAGTTCTTCGAGGAGGCGAGTGGAAATAATACTGCTTCGTGGCTTGAAATCTTGTAATAATGATTTTAGCACGGATTACATTATTAATTCGAAACAACGTTACAGATTTTTGAAGATTACAGTAAATTAATGCTAGATCGAATCGTGCGTTGCGTGTTGAACATTTTTTCACACCGATTTCATAAAAAGCAGTGTTGCCAACTTAATACACCAAAATCTTATTATTGGCAACCACTCCTTCTATGTTAACAATCGTAGCGGCGCGGCTTTACGATAATGCGGCGGGCGTCGGGCGCTACAAAGACAAAAATTCAAAACATTAAAAGGTGAAAAAGGAAGGAGGCAGCCGTCGCCAAAGGCAAGTTACAAATGCACCGATATGATACTATAAAGTGGATATTTACACCGAAATGAGCAAAGAGGCAACGGCCTCGAGCAAACGTGCATCAGCGTGGCGGGTGCCACACAACAACAACTTCACGGGGTGACATATTTCCGGAAGACGGACTCCGCCGTACTTGTTTCGTTGTTTGTTGACGGATGTTTTCAGGTAATTGTTAGCGGTTTGGGAGGTCACAAGTCTACCTACTGCTAGGTACTTAATATATTGCGCATATGAAAAAAAATTTACTACTTATTGCTTTTTCTCAGTGTATCAAAGTATAGCTTTGAAGAATTTTGTTTTTGGAATAGCTTCTTTATAATCAGATTTTCCTATCTTGATCTTCAGCTTTTTTCTTTATGTGATTTTTTCGGTTGCTTGCTAGTCGTCGCTTCGTCTTCACTTGTCTTCTGTTAGGGCATTATCTCCTCGTCTATTCAAGACTATTAGAGATTGACAGTACTACCTACCACATTGGTGGGTTTACGGTTTCAAAATATTTATTTCTCAAAAGATTATGACTAATGACTTACAGAGAAACATAACAAATTATTTATTTATTTAAATACATACCTATATCTATTACGAGTACTTTATTGTTATACTTCTCCATAATCCATAGGTATTAATACAAGAGTAAAGATACATTATTTGTATTTATTTCCAAACGAGACATGAAGAATGCCGAAAAAAAAATTCAATTACATAATAACAATACTTATGTTCTACATAGAAATAGGTCTGTAGCTAAAATCACATGAACTTCGAGTCTACTATTATATTAAATAGTGAAGTCTTATCATAAAAGTATCAAAATCATTTGTCTTCGCCGGCGCACGCTCATGTTCGTGGCTCAGTAGTTTCGTAAAATAACACGCTTCGATTTTGAGTTGCGTTGATTTGGGTGCGCGCTCTGTTTATTTTGACATTGGAAATGTCTTTTTTGACATTGGAAATGTTGACATTGGAAATGTCTTTTCGTTCGCTTCAGTATAGGCTCCGATTTCACGAAAAAGTGCGATCCCCTTATATCTCGGAGAGTTGTGAAGATATGGTATTCATAAAAGGCTCAAAAGACGCGTATTTACGAGAGCTGTAAGGTGCAAAAAGATGGCCGAAATTGTGAAAATAAAAATAATTTCTTTCCGAATTTTTGATTTTGGCGCTCGATATTTTGGAAACGAAGAATGATATCAAAAATTTGAGAAAAACTCGTCTGGACAATTTAGTCAGCTATAATTTGAGCCTAAAACAAAGATGATCGGGTTAAGAGTTTGCCCTGTAGCTTAACCTTTTTGACAAAAGTCAAAAACAGTAGTTTTATTTTGTAACTTATCCCGACTTTATCGTCGCTCATCATCATCATCATATCAGCTCATAATCATCCCTTTGCTGGGATACTGGTCTCCCTTCAGTCGAAGGTGATAGAGCGTACTCTGCCACGCTGCTCCAATGAGGATTGGCAGAGGCCGGTGTTTTCAAACCGCCCTAAGGCCACCGACTTGGCCTAACGACTGTCATCCATCGATAACAGCCGGGACCGATGGCTTAACCCTTTATAGGGCATTTAAGTTCTCTCGCTCGCTCGTTCACTCTTCGCGAGTTTTTCAAAAGCACTATATTCTCACGGTGGCATCACAGTGCATTCTTGTTCAGGTGTGGATATTCATAATTCCAATACGCGTAACAGAAATAAATTAGCTGTTCCTAAATTCAGGCTTAGATAGATAGATAGAATATACTTTATTTGCAATTCACAATAGTTAGGACACAGTATACATAAACACAAGCTTAGGAAAGCGGGCAAGTTATTTATGATTCAAAGTATGCATTATCTATAATATAATAAAAGTGTAAAAAAAGTTTGTCTGTACATTGAATATATTTCCAAAAAAATTGTTTAGGGCGATGAAGAATAAGCAATAGAACAAGAATTTCGTAAAATTTTGTCCGTCTGTTTGTATGTTTGTATGTTTGTATGTTTGGATGTTTGTATGTTTGGATGTTTGTATGTATGTTTGTACACGCTAATCTCGGAAACGGCTGAACCGATTTGGATGCGGTTTTCACTAATATGTGGCGATTTGCTCAACTTAACATTTAGTGTATGTTTCTTTTCAAAATTCCCACGGGAATCCGAGATATACGCAAACGAAGTTGCGAGGGTATATCAACGCACAGCCCAAACCGCTGGGTCTAGAGATTCCAAATTTGGCATGTAGGTTCCTTACGACATCTAGGGATGTACTAAGAAAGGATTTTTCAAAATTCCCACGGGAAAGCGAGATATACGCATACAAAGTTGCGAGGGGACGCACAGCCCAAACCGCTGGGTCTAGAGATGCCAAATTTGGCATGTAGGGTCCTTATATGGTCCGGACCGACCAGACCGGACCGGACCGGACCGGACCGGACCGGACCGGACCGGACCGGACCGGAACGGATCAGACCTGATCGGTCCGGAAGGAACCGCACCATACCGAGTCCGTGCCGGACCGGACCGAACCGGACCGGACCGTTTTTTTTGTCCGTCTGTTTGTATGTTTGTATGTATGTTTGCACACGCTAATCTCAGAAACGGCTGAACCGATTTGGATGCGGTTTTCACTAATATGTGGCGATTTGCTCAACTTAACATTTAGTGTATGTTTCTTTTCAAAATTCTCACGTGAATCTGAGATATACGCAAACGAAGTTGCGAGGGTATATCAACGCACAGCCCAAACCGCTGGGTCTAGAGATTCCAAATTTGGCATGTAGGTTCCTTACGATGTCTAGGGATGTACTAAGAAAGGATTTTTCAAAATTCCCACGGGAAAGCGAGATATACGCAAACGAAATTGCGAGAGGACGCACAGCCCAAACTGTTGGGTCTAGAGATGCCAAATTTGGCATGTAGGGTCATTACAAGGTCCGGACCGACCGGACCGGACCGGATCGGACCGGACCGGAACGGACCGGACCGGACCGGAACGGATCAGACCTGATCGGTCCGGAAGGAACCGCACCGTACCGAGTCCGTGCCGGACCGGACTGAACCGGATCGCACCGATTTTTTTTTCTGAAGAAATATGTTAATTGGTATGTAGGTACCTTATCAGGACCGAACCGACCGGACCGGAGCGGACCGACTGGACCTGATCGGACCGGACTGACTGACATAACTATACATATATCAACGCACAGCCCAAACCGGTGGGTCTAGAGATTCCAAATTTGGACTGTAGGTTCCTTACGACGGCGACGTCTAGGGGTGTACAAAGAAAGGATTTTTCAAAATCCCACGGGAAAGCGAGATATGCGCAAACGTAGTTGCGAGAGGACGCACAGCCGAAACCGCTGGGTCTAGAGATGCCAAATTTGTCATGTAGGGTCCATATAAGGACCGGACCGGACCGGAACGGATCAGACCTGATCGGTCCGGAAGGAACCGCACCGTACCGGGGCGTGCCGGACCGGACCGGTTTTTTTTTCTGTAGAAAAATATGCTAATTGGCATGTAGGTTCCATATCAGGACCGGACCGACCAGACCGGCCCGGACTGACCGGACCGACCGGACCGGATGGAACCGTACTGTACCGGCCGTGCAGGACCGGAATTTGTTTCTGAAGAAAAATATGCTAATTGTTACTAGGCCACGCGGGCGAAGCCGCGGGCAGAAGCTAGTGTATAATAAAATTCCAGAATATATAAAAAAATTGCGCAATAATCGATTTAAATTAAATGTCGAAAAATTCTTAACCAGTAAAGCGTACTATACTATCAACGAGTATCTAAATGAAAGGTCTCCCTGCCGGCTTGCGAAGGTGAAATGCTAAAACTTGTCGTGAAAAGCCAGTCAATGTTCATTAAATTAAATAAATAAAAAATTGTGTTCAATATTGTAATATGTACACGCGTCGTAGTGTCATCCAAATGGGGCTGTTTTTTATATTATTTACATTTTAATATAAATTAGATTAAATAATTGGTGACTAGGATGTTAATGTGTACGGGCACGTCATACTCGCAAATTGTCCAAACTGGCGGTGGCGTTGTGGGTCGGGTTACTGTTGTTCCCTTCAATATTGTTCATAATATTGTTGATGGTGAGCCTAGTAATGGGGGCTGGCAGGGCGACTCTCACGTCAACTCGAAAATACACGAGAACGGTTGCTGCCTTGCGGGCCTGGTCTGCTCCCATCTTTTTAACACTGATTTAGCATTTTAGATTTTAGATTTAATTTTATTACAAATTAATGGCACTATTTATCAGTATCAGTCGCATTGCCGCCGTGCGTGTGAGTGCGTGTGTGTAAGGTGAACTATCCTTACGATACGAAAAAAAAAATGGCTACGTCTAAAAAGTTAAAGTGTGTGAACTGTAACATTGTGATATGTGAGGTGCTTGCGTTTATAAACCATAAGCTAGATGTCATGGATGAGGAGAGTCTTGTTCGTATATGTGAAAGTAACTACAGTGCAGAAGAAATCAGTGATGCAAAGTCGTTGCTTTTTGAATCGCTACAACAAACAATCACTACAAGAAAGCGGCAGGGGAAAACGCAACGTAACTTGGATGATATAATTGCGCTGCTTAAAAATACAGATCCCGAAAAAATCCCAGTTTTCGTGGCCAAAGATCTAGATAAGTTACCCCGCTGACGTTTGATCATGTTGACGTAACTCCGCTGCTAAAAAGAATGCTTGTTATGCAAAACAGTATTGAAATAATTCAACAAAATTATGTTACTAAAGAGGACTTGATAAAGTATGTGCCTGATAGAAATAAATCACCTTTATCTGTTGAAGATCGAAATATTAACTTTAGACGTGGAGGGTATTTAGCGCAAAAAACTATACATAATAGCGGACCTATGGCGCTCTCTATGTTCGACAGTATTAACGAAACTTCGCCGACGGATGCTATCAACGCAAAGAGACCGTCCCGCTCGCACGAAGTGTTAAATGAATCTCCGCTCTCGCTTGCGCACAACTTGAGCACTAATGACGGTGCCGGTGTGAAAAATATAACTATGCCATTGCAACAAGAATGCACGTCTTATCCAATGGGTGCGAGTGAGACGACCGCGCAGATCAGCTGAGTGATAAGACAGAGCATAAATTATCCTTTGTGGAGATTGTCAATAAAGAAAAAGAAAACAAGGACGAGAATTGGACTTTAGTCACAAATAAAAAACAAAAAAAGAAATTTCTGGCAAAACGGGGAAATGCAGTGCCAAAACCCGATGAAAATGAAAAATTTAAAGCGGCGGAAACTAAAATTCCGTTATACATTTCTAATGTACACCCAGATGTGTGTGAAAGTGATATAATAGATTATATACATAAGAAAACGAATGAGACAGTATCTTTAACAAGAATTAAGATGAGAAAACAAAGAAATTATAATGCTTATAAGATTTATGTGATGAAATATAAATTAGATACATATTTGGACGATAGTTTGTGGCCTTCAGGGATCTCGTTTAGACGTTTTATTAACTTCAAACGAAGGGAACAAAATAAGGAAGGACCTAATAATGTGGCAAATACAAATACGGTAATTTAATGGATAACGACGATAATGAAAATTATAGTAAAATAGTAAGTTTCAACTGCAAATCCATCAAGCGGTCGCTGCAGGGAGTGAGGGAGTTGTGTGAGTCGGCCGATGTGGTAGCTCTGCAGGAAACGTGGTTGCTCCCGCATGAGCTCCCCTTGCTCGGCAATATTCATGACGACTTCGCGGCTACTGGAACATCTGCTGTGGATACGTCTGCGGGTTTACTCGGCGGTCGGCCGTACGGTGGTGTTGCATTGTTGTGGAGGAAAAGTGTATTTCAAACAGTGTCAGTGATAGAATGTGATAACGCTCGTATCGCAGGAATTAAATTAACTGTAAGTAATAGACATGTAGTAATATTCAGTATATATATGCCTACAAACTGTAATGAGAATATTCCTTTATTCACGGATTGTTTAAGCGCGTTGCAGTCTATAATTGAAGTGCAACAGAATTACGGAGTTGAGGCCTTTTACATGATAGGAGACTTTAATGCGCATCCCACTGAGCTATTTTATTCGGAGCTCGTGTCTTTTTGTAGTGATAATTTGTGGTCGTGCGCTGATGTTGATACACTGGGATTAGGAAACGCGAATGCGTACACGTTTCGGAGTGACGCGCATGGATATGAGAGGTGGTTGGACCACTGCATAGTAACACAGTCAGCATTAAAATCAATTAAAAATATATCTGTACAGCATGACGTGTATTGGTCTGACCACTTCCCGCTTGTTATTGAATGTAACCTAAATAGGTTGAATGTAAGAATCGATTCAAATGTAATAGAAGATTATTGTAAAAAGGGTATTATTTGGGGGGATAGGCAGGCAGCTCAGATAGACGAGTATCACAAAAAATGCCATACTGGTCTCCGTGACATTGATTTTCCATATGAGCTAGGACGATGTTGTGATACACTGTGTAATAACAAGGGTCACCATACAATAATAGACCAATTATACAGTAATATTATTAAAGTATTATCAGAAGCGGCAATACAGACTTGTGTTGTTGCAAAGTGTCCGAGGCGCAAGGGGTATGTCACGGGGTGGAATAAGTACGTGGCCGGCGCTCACAGGCAAGCAAGGGAAAAATATCATATGTGGTTATTGTCAGGTAAACCAAACAGAGGTCAAACGTTTGTGGAAATGAATGAGAGTCGTAAAATATTTAAAACGAAATTAAAGTGGTGTCAAAATAGGCAAGAAAAATTGAAAATGGACCAAATTAGTTCAAATCATTTGGCAAAAGATTTTAAAACTTTTTGGAAAAATTCTAACAAATTAAATATAAAGACAGGCCTGCCTGTGAGCGTCGACGGAGTGCAGGACCATAAAGTGATTGCTAACTTGTTTAAGCAACACTTTGCTGTGCAGTCGTCCCTGAGGTCACAGTCTGAACAAGTAGGTGACGCTGTGGCTGTTGTTACTGAACGAAAAATATCTTTTACAGCTAAAAATATTTCAAGAGTAATTAAAAATATGCAAAGGGGTAAGTCGCCCGGTCATGACGGTCTCAGCGTCGAACATTTTAAATACGCGGGGGTCCACTTGCCAAGGGTGCTAGCTATGCTCTTTAACCTGTGTCTGTCGCACTCTTACTTACCGGATTCATTGATGCACACTACTGTAGTTCCTATTGTTAAAAATAAAACGGGTGACGCATCATGCAAGGCAAATTATCGGCCGATCTCATTAGCGACTATTACAGCAAAAGTGTTTGACAGCCTGCTCAACGGTAGTCTCAAAAAGTTCGTGGATTTGCACGACGCTCAATTTGGGTTTAGGGCGAGATTATCGACTGAGTCAGCTATCTTGAGTTTAAAGCACGCTGTCAAATACTATACGAGAAGGAGAACGCCGGTGTATGCGTGCTTCCTTGATTTGTCAAAAGCTTTTGACCTTGTAAATTATGACCTTTTGTGGGACAAGCTTAGCGGTACGGGTGCGCCGGTGGAATGTGTATCACTCCTCAAATTTTGGTACTCACATCAGAAAAACCGGGTGAGATGGGCCGGTACGTACTCGGACGAATATATCTCGGAGTGTGGAGTGCGGCAGGGTGGGCTAAGCTCACCTTTGCTATTTAATTTGTATATTGACCAGTTGGTCGGGCGGCTTAGTAACACACATGTCGGCTGCTTTATAGACGGAGTTAGTTTTAATAACATGAGCTATGCAGATGACATGGTGTTGTTGAGTCCCTCGATCAAAGGGTTGAGGTATTTGTTAAATATTTGTCAGGAATACGCGGAGGCACATGGGCTTCGTTATAATGCAGAAAAAAGTCAAATACTAGTTTTTAAAGCGGGTAAGTACCAACCCACTCATGTGCCACCCGTATTTCTGAATGATGTACCGTTGAAGGTGGTTAATAAATTTAAATATCTGGGGCACATTGTGACTAGTGATCTCAGGGATGACATGGACATAGAGAGGGAGCGCAGGGCGTTGGCGGTGAGAAGCAACATGCTTGCTCGCAGGTTCACTCGATGTACGAGAGAAGTGAAGGTTACGCTTTTTAAAGCCTATTGCCAATCCTTTTACTCGAGTAGCCTGTGGGTGGACTATACGCAGCGAGCCTATAACGCCCTGCGCGTGCAATATAATAATGCGTTCAGAATGCTGTTGAGGCTCCCGAGGTATTGTAGTGCGTCAGGGATGTTTGCGGAGGCGCGCACAGACGGATACCACGCAATAATGCGCAAAAAAACAGCCTCTTTACTGCAGCGTGTCCGCAACAGCAACAACAGCATCCTGAAGGCAATTGCGTCTAGGTATGACTGTCCCATACTTAGACACTGGGTGGGGATTGTGTTAGGCACGGTCCGGTAAATAAAAATAAAAACCATATTTAGGCTAAGTACTAATAATACTAATATAGATAGTAAGAAAAATTGTTACTAATATACTAAAATTATATGAGCTAATTTTTGCTTGAAATATTTTTTTTTTTATTTTTTTTTTTTATTTATTGACGTAATATTGTATGTACCTAGTTTTCAATTTAATGGTAAAAAAACACGATATATTTATAAATGCCAAAAAAGGCCGTAGAAGGTTTTCTTTCGCCATTTCTTTTACCAGTGGTCATTTTGCTTTTGTTTCCGAAATAGTAGTAGTATATAGAGTAGATTAATCCCACCAAAAACATTTTCATGTAAAATGTTGCCAAGACGAGACCATAATGACTCGCACTGTCAAAAAGTTATCAGATCTCATGTAGAGCCAAGCTTCTAACTCTACACGCCCTACCTCTACAAGGCCTAACTTCACAAACTCTACACCTTCAAGTGACGAAATCGGGGGTTTTAAGACATTAATAAAATCTAAAGTATAATAGCTACGACATTCAAACTTTATGTTTAATGATTGTACTGGTGTCATTATATCTTGAAATTTGTAACTATTTAGCATCATCCAAAACAAAGTTGTGAGAGTTCAAAAAAACGACGAAACGTTTCGAGAAAAGGTAGGTAGTGCCCTTGCGCTCCGCTTGGCTCGTCTTGTGCGAGATTTATACAAATCATTTATTACAACTGTATACTCTGACAAGAGAACGTGTTTGTGAAAAGTTTTGAATTTGAATTTGGTCACCCCACGGGCAAAGGGAATATTTTTACCACCACAAAAAAAGCGTGTAAGAAAAGCCTCGTAAATAAATAATGAAAAATTAAACTTATTCCAAATGCAATATACATTAGACATTAAGTTTAATCACAACTTATCTTTCGAAAGTCGCAAAATTTGAAGATGCATAAAGATTTAACAGCAGGTGTCGAAAGTCAGTTGTTTTTAAACTTGTAGGTTACTGTCACAGATAAAAAAAATATTATGACGTCCGTTCTTAACTCCTAGATAAAAAATGTTAATATGAAATCCACAATTTGTTGCCATAGGAATAAATTCGATCACTAGTTTCGTTTAAAAAAATAAAATAAAAAATATGGTGGGAAATATATTCCCGCTGCCTTTTAAAGAAAGGATCGTGCCCACGTTTCGTGCCCTCCGAAGCACGGAGAAGCTCAAGGTAACAAAACCCATCCAAACGCTGGCTAGGGTCGATGTCGCTTAATTATCGCTGTGTTCATATTAGAGTGCGACACACCACACAGCGACGCCATCGAGCTCCTCCGACGCCATCGAGCTCCTCGTCGCTCAGCGACAATATTTATTCGAATTCCGTAGATTCATTTCCAAGGTGCACGATAGTCGTGTGAGGCACGAAATCTGTGAATTTTTTGTTGTAATAACGTCATAAGTCATAACACAAAGTAATTCCATATAGTACCTAATTACATTTAGTTCGGAAATGGTACTTACCATTTGTTGCAAGAACATATTAATTTTAATCATGACGGTCTTAAAGAGCACGGCGTGTACTTCTTCTTGGATACTTTTGAATAACAAAGATTAGTACTATATTTAAAATAATATAGATGCCGTTCAACACCGTACTTGTACGAGCACGTACATTTTAATTTTGTAATTCCTTAGACATAAGAATATAATAATAATAATAATAGTCATTTATTTCAGGCAACAAATAAAATTTTAACAAATTATCGGCCCATATAATATATACCTTACAGACTAACATATATACAATAATATAAACACTATAACTATTTCACATGTGATGTCGGCGATATGTAACGCGCATTCTCCGTAGGTAGTCGCCCGCGGAATCTCCGAAACACGACGCCCTGCGGCCAGAAATCCTCCTTCATAAAGGTCGCTAGATGGTGAGTCGGAACTCTCACCACATAAGAATTGAAATTCACTTTGTGGCGGGATTCCAACCGTTCGACCCTTAAGGTGAAGTTGGACTTCTTCCTGACATAATCTACAACCTCCTCTACCGTTGTAGACCAGTGCAATCTGGAAACATACACCTGCGTCGACGGTGTCGCTGGACGCAAAAGGTGGTTTGCTCCGGTCGGTGCTGTGCCGCACTGGTTGCGACTGGTGGGCTTCCTTTTCTTCTTTTCCACCTTGGTGAAGCCCTCCTCGTCGTACTGGTTCTTCTTTGGAACAGCCTTACATTGGACCCGTTGACTAGGACCCAGCTTCTTCCCCTCTTGAGATGGCTGCTGCGATGGTGGAGCAGCGGCAATTGCAGCGTATGGACGTTGAGGAGTCGACGAACGTACGCTGGATGTCAGCTCCGGCGCGGTGGAGCGGGCGGCGGGATGTAGTTCATCGCACCTTACGACAGCGGCTGGCGGCGAGCGGTCGAATTCCGCTGACGCAGAAATGCCTAAGATCGCATTGTGCGCTCCGCGACGCATGTTTACGTTATTAAACTCGTCTGACCTACTTACCGAATTATTACTTTTTATTGATAATAATTCGGCACGTAGCTCCTTGATGGTAGTTTCCGAAGTTGCCAACCTAAACTCCATCTCGGCCTGACTGGCTTTCAGGGCAGTTATGTCCTTGAGCAGCCTGGTGACGTCGACGTGGTCGCAAGTGACGGGGGGCAGCCGATGCAGCTCCTTCGCCACAAAAGCAGGCACGTCGTCCGGATCGGTGACCTTCAATAATGATATTATATCTTGAAGGCTCCTCTCGCCTTTCTCATCCCTTCGTCGGGACGGCATACGGTCGGCTTTGCCGAGCACCTTGTAGAGCAGCTCCTTGCCACTACAAATTTCGTCTTCCTTGAAGTTTGACTTGCAGATCTGCAAGATGCTAACCTCGTCCATGGTGTCGATAGCGTGCTGGATGAACGCCAACAGTTCGTTGGCTATGAGTTGTTCGGAACCCATAGCCGCGGTAGCGGGCAGCGGACAAGCCGCGCGTCTCGCGAATTAAAATTCGAGTCTAATGTCAATGCAATGTACGCGACCGTTTCCGAACGCGCATCGCACTGCACTCATAAAATATGTACCTACATTTAGTGCTGAGTCGCCTGCGCGCGACACTTAAAACTACTGCAAATCGGTCAATTAAAGTATAATAAACATATTTACTCGGTCAACACCTTTTTTTACATTCAACAAACAGGCAATTGCTGAAAATCCTACATTTTGGCAGTTGCTCCAACAGTACTAAAACGACACTTGTCACTAGCCACCTAAAGCCGGCTTCGAGTAAAAGAATATTTCAGACATTCTTGTACTGAAAAATATACTGAACAAAGAGCTATGTTTTCACATTATCCTAGAAACTCATGATTTTGAGATATGTCAGTCTTGCATAATTCCGAAACGGATCATTGTATCGAAAAATAATCTTACCACACCCTCAATGTTTTGAATAGACCTATCTAACGATACCCCACAACATGGGGTGAGCGCGAAAAAAATCATTCCCACTTTACTCACATGTAGGGGATACCCCAAAAAAGTAGATTTTACAACAAGTGCACAAAACGAATCATTTCTATCCGAGACTTTTAGCGGCCCGAGCCGAAGGAGGAGGATAAAAATGGTTTTGTGGACGAGTTATAAACTCTGCTTTAATCACTTCGATTGCGAGGAAATAAATTAATAAACGCACGAAAAAACAAGACCTGCTTCCCGCCGCTTTTTTTTTAAATGTTACGACAATGAAATTAGGCTTGGGCTACAGACTTATACAGCCTACTATTAAATTAATTTTGTAATAAAATAATTTTCTTAAATTAATTAAATAACCTACCGTACTTTAATTTAAATTTAAAATCTTTTATGACTTAAAAAACACATAAGGCAAATAAATTAAAGTAAATATTATAAAATAACAAATTCTATCTCTGAACTTTTTATTGTGTTTGGCTGTATAGCTCATTTCCTTTGCCTTATTATAGATACATTTATGAGTAGATACGTTTTTGCCCTTGTGCACAAAACTCGATTTTGTGCAGCCTATATCCTGCGCAAATAAGCATTTTCTGAGCATGAGAAGTGAAAAATATATTTTTCAAAATTTTGTTCCAGCACTTTGTTAGCATTTCTAATATACCTAACACACCAAATTACAGCTTTCTAGCATTAAGCGTCTAGGCGCTAGATCGCGGACAGACAGACAGACGGACATGGCGAAACTTTAAGGGTTTCTTGTAGTTTACTACGGAACACTAATAAGAAAGAAACGCGAGCCGCGTGCACCAGGCGTAGCAGTGAAACAAAGCCAAATTTTAAAATAAATATAATAAATAAAGTAACAAAAACAATAAAATTTTCTTTTTATTAATCTTTTATACTATCCATTGCAAACTTGTAGCTCACAAGCCGTTGTCTTCCATGACGAAATCAGCGACTCGCTCCCCTATCGCGATGACGGCAGCGGCGCTGTTCCCGCGTGGCAGGCGTGGCAGAGCACCTGCGTCGGCCACGCGCAGCCCGCACACTCCGCGCACGCGCAGCCGCGGGTCCAGCACGGGGCCCAGCGCCGTAGTGCCCACAGCGTGGAAACCGGGTTGCGTCATGTGCCGCGCGTAGCAGCGCTGGTAACCATCTGGATCCGTCTCGAACTGCGGGCAGCCCAACTCTAGCCTCAGCACCGACACGTTCTGAGCCTTGAACACACTCGTCTCCACCAGCTGCTCTACGATGAGCATATTTCGCACAACGTCGTCCATGTCTGCGTCTTCAGTCAGGAAGTTGGGGTAGATAGCAGGCGCCGCCAGTGGGTCTCGGCTGGCAAGCCTCACGTACCCGTGCGACTCTACTTGTAATATTAATGGCGTTACGATTATTAAAGAGTAATTTTCATTCACATCAGCTAACTGGCCGGATACGCTATCATCGAAATTTTGAATGTTCTCATTTGGAATAAGAAGTCTCGCCAACGGTAAGTAATATCTATCTACATACGTAAACATGAGCTGCATCGTTGGCAGCTCGCAGTGGGCGCCGCTGTTCGTGAGCTGGCGCTTGTCGAAGTCGTAACACAGAGTGTTCGCAAAGGCAGTGACATCAGAGACGCCGTTCGAGGTAAGCGGCCCATCGCGGAACATAAGTAATTCTATGAGAGAGTTCACCTTCGTTGCTGCTTCGAACAACGGTGCGAACCGATTGGTCTTTTGGGGCAACTTCAGTACCATCAAGGGCGCGTAGTGGTCGTATATGTTCTCTCCCACGGGCAGGTCCACTCGCACCGGTATGCCCATGGTGGTCAAGTGCTCCTTCGGCCCGATCCCCGACAGCATCAGTATTTGCGGCGTGACGAGCGCGCCGGCGCACAGGATGACCTCCTTAGTCGCGTACAGGCTTAGTTTGCGTTCAGGCAACAGCCAGAGTCCGCTGACGGTGACTGTGACGCCCTTCGCCGTGTTCGCATCGTCCAGGATGACGCCGGTGCACCTGGCGTGCTTGGCCACGCTCAGTTTCCTCTTGACGTCCTCTCGTGTGAGGTATGCCCGCGCGGTAGTCATGCGTTCGTTTTTATACACGTAACTCAGGATATGTGACACACCTATCTGTGATTCAGCGTCTACATCTCGATTGTAAGGGAAGTTAAGCGACTGTAGACCATCTATCAAATTCGAATGCCAAGGATTTGTAGTATTTGTGAAAAATTCTAACTTCATAGTGCCCGTTGTGTTGTGGAATGGCACAGAGGTAGGAGGAAGAAGATCCAAATCTTAGAGTCCTTCGTAGCGCAAGAAATATGGTTCCATGTCTTTCCAAGCCCAGCCCTCGATGCCCAAGTCATCGTAGTCGGCGCGGTTGCCGCGCGTGTACATCATGGAGTTAATGCTGGTGGAGCCGCCGAGGCACTTGCCGCGACTGATGCGACATTTCTGGCCAATACGTGACAGACACGAGACGTTGTTGGAAACTGTTTCGTAACTGTAATCTACATCAGAATCTAAGAGTGCTTTCGAGAACCCAGGAACCTGAATAAATTAAACATAATAAGTACATAAATACTATATGTAATGTATATACTAAAACGCGTAAACTAGGATTCGAACACAATGTGCGGTGTCTCACTTTGGTGGGCAGCGTGGGGTCCCCGCCCGCCTCCAGCAGCAGCACGCGCGCGCCGGCCAGCGCGAGCCGCGCCGCCGCCGGCACACCGGCCGCGCCCGCGCCCACGACGATGTACTCGTACTCAGCACCATCTGTGGATTACAATATTCTATTGGAGGAGACTTCCGTATTGGCTAGTTTACACTCATCAGTGGGCAGGGACGTAAGGAGGGAAGTGGGTAGCGCGTGGGTGTAGTGTAAACACGATACTGCCGCTCGCTACTACTCGCGCTGGCCGGCACTCCCTCGATTGTCGGGGTATGTTACGGACGGCGTCGCTTACAACTCACTTGCGCAAACGTATTTAGGGCAATATTCCCGGCAGCGGCAGGAGCAGAGGAATGGGCAGAATTTAAACGAGGTATAAGAAAAGAGTTATTGTCGCTACAATCTGGTGTGAACGTCTGCTTAACGCACCTGTTAGAACGACGCCGGCCGGAAGGGTGTCGTCACTGGTGTCATCCTGCCCAGAAATGGAAGTAGCGAGTGTGGATGTCAGGAGACATAACAGCGTAAACCTGAGCAATAAGTTGACAAAATAAATAGGATCTTTCACCAAATCCCACGGTTGTAAGACAAACTAGACTAGTTGAAATGCAAGTTGGCTCAATTTCCAAATTTTTAGGGTTCCGTAGTAAACTACAAGGAACCCTTATAGTTTCGTCATGTCCGTCTGTCCGTCCTCGGTCTAGCGCCTAGACACATAATGCTAGAAAGCTGTAATTTGGTACGTATACGCATAGTAACAATGCTAGAAAAAGTGGTAAAATAAAATTTTGAAAAAAAATTTTTTTTGGGTGCCTTCCCATGTAAAGAGGGAATGAAATTTTTTTTTCACCTCACAAGCTCGGAAAGAATCTGTTTGTCATTCGAAATCTGAGCGCAAAAGTGCATTTTGTGCCCTAGCGTGGAAATAATTTTTAAAATTCGAATATTTCTATTCTATAATTTTTTATACCGCCAGTCCTCTGAAAATGCATTAATACTTATTTCATGCCAGTGCGCCAACGCCAACCTTATTTTTAGAATAATCGAACTGGCTAGCAGGACACCGCATGAAAAAAATAAACACTTATTTAATACTAGCTTCTGCCCGCGGCTTCGCCCGCGTGGCATAGTAACAATTAGCATATTTTTCTTCAGAAACAAATTCCGGTCCTGCACGGCCCGGTACGGTACGGCTCCATCCGGTCCGGTCGGTCCGGTCAGTCCGGGTCGGTCCGGTCAGTCCGGGCCGGTCCGGTCGGTCCGGTCCTGATATGGAACCTACATGCCAATTAGCATATTTTTCTACAGAAAAAAAAACCGGTCCGGTCCGGCACGGCCCGGTACGGTGCGGTTCCTTCCGGACCGATCAGGTCCGATCCGTTCCGGTCCGGTCCGGTCCTTATATGGACCCTACATGACAAATTTGGCATCTCTAGACCCAGCGGTTTGGGCTGTGCGTCCTCTCGCAACTACGTTTGCGCATATCTCGCTTTCCCGTGGGATTTTGAAAAATCCTTTCTTAGTACATCCCTAGACGTCGTAAGGAACCTACATACCAAATTTGATATAGTCTCGCAACCTCGTTTGGGTATATCTCGGTTTCCCGTGGGAATTTCGAAAAATCCTTTCTTTGTACACCCCTAGACGTCGCCGTCGTAAGGAACCTACAGTCCAAATTTGGAATCTCTAGACCCACCGGTTTGGGCTGTGCGTTGATATATGTATAGTTAAGTCAGTCAGGACTTTGAATTTTATATACATGCCAAATTTGACATCTCTAGACCCAACGGTTTGGGCTGTGCGTCCTCTCGCAACTTCGTTTGCGTATATCTCGCTTTCCCGCGGGAATTTTGAAAAATCCTTTCTTAGTACATCCCTAGACATCGTAAGGAACCTACATGCCACATTTGGAATCTCTAGACCCAGCGGTTTGGGCTGTGCGTTGATATACCCTCGCAACTTCGTTTGCGTATATCTCGGATTCCCGTGGGAATTTTGAAAAGAAACATACACTAAATGATAAGTTGAGCAAATCGCCACATATTAGTGAAAACCGCATCCAAATCGGTTCAGTCGTTTCTGAGATTAGCGTGTGCAAACATACATACAAACATACAAACAGACGGACAAAAAAAATACGGTCCGGTCCGGCACGGACTCGGTACGGTGCGGTTCCTTCCGGACCGATCAGGTCTGATCCGTTCCGGTCCGGTCGGTCCGGACCATATAAGGACCCTACATGCCAAATTTGGCATCTCTAGACCCAACGGTTTGGTCTGTGCGTCCTCTTGCAACTTCGTTTGGGTATATCTCGCTTCCCCGTGGGAGTTTTGAAAAATCCTTTCTTTGTATATCCCTAGACGTCGTAAGTAACCTACATGCCAAATTTGGACTCTCTAGATCCAGCGGTTTGGGCTGTGCGTTGATATACCCTCGCAACTTCGTTTGCGTATATCTCGGATTCCCGTGGGAATTTTGAAAAGAAACACACACTAAATGTTAAGTTGAGCAAATCGCAACATATTAGTGAAAACCGCATCCAAATCGATTCAGCCGTTTCTGAGATTAGCGTGTACAAACATACATACAAACATACAAACATACATACATACAAACATACAAACAGACGGACAAAATTTTACGAAATTCTTGTTCTATTGCTTATTCTTCATCGCCCTAAACAATTTTTTTGGAAATATATTCAATGTACAGACAAACTTTTTTTACACTTTTATTATATTATAGATTATAGATAGATAATATTTGCGTTTTTCTTGCACCTAGCATTTTCCTCGCTGTAGTGAGGTGAAAAGTTGTGTGTTTCGCTCGGCAGCAAAGTTATTCTGCGTCTCGTACCTTTGAAACCCTCGCTACGCTCAGGTTTCAATATAAGTATTTGCGCCAAAAAACAACTTTGCAGCCTTGCATAACAAATAACTATTTCGCGCCCTATGTTGTGGAGTGTCGTTAGATAGGTCTCTTAAAAAAATTAAGGGTGCAGGAAGATAATTTTCCGATACAATGATCAGTATGCAAATTGTTTACATTTAACGTGCCAATTTTCGTTTTGCACGGTGGTCCCCCCCCCTCTATCTCCGAAAGTCTTATGTTTAGAAATTCGAAAAATTTCAAGGTAGTAGTCCATATAGTGAACCTACAAGGAAAACTATAACGGTTAAGTAGGCTCTACTAGTTACCGAGTAATAGCCGACGAACTTATAAAATAAAATTTCTTTGATGAAAACTTACAAATGTGATATGAATTTGATATTGGACTCAATTGCGTGGTACATTGCGCGTGGTCGTACACGTACTTGCCCGGTTTTTTTCTACATTGTGGTGACAATTGACATTGGAAATGTCTTTTCGTTCGCTTCAGTATAGGCTCCGATTTCACGAAAATGTGCGATCCCCTTATATCTCGGAGAGTTGTAAAGATATGGTATTCATAAAAGGCTCAAAAGACGCGTATTCACGAGAGCTGTAAGGTGCAAAAAGAATTATTTGAGAAAGTCAAAAACAAAAAGTTATGGCCGAAATTGTGAAAATAAAAATCATTTCTTTCCGAATTTTTGATTTTGGCGCTCGATATTTTGGAAACGAAGAATGATATCAAAAATTTGAGAAAAACTCGTCTGGACAATTTAGTCAGCTATAATTTGAGCCTAAAACAAAGATGATCGGGTTAAGAGTTTGCCCTGTAGCTTAACCTTTTTGACAAAAGTCAAAAACAGTAGTTTTATTTTGTAACTTATCCCGACTTTATCGTCGCTCATCATCATCATCATATCAACTCATAATCATCCCATTGCTGGGATACGGGTCTCCCTTCAGTCGAAGGTGATAGAGCGTACTCTGCCACGCTGCTCCAATGAGGATTGGCAGAGGCCGGTGTTTTCAAACCGCCCTAAGGCCACCGACTTGGCCTAACGACTGTCATCCATCGATAAGAGCCGGGACCGATGGCTTAACCCTTTATAGGGCATTTAAGTAGTAGATAAAAAAAACTATGTTTTTAGATTGTTTCTTTTTATGTTTCTCAAAAAATAAAAATAAAAACACGGTGGTAAAAATATTCCCTCTGCCCGTGTGGCTTGAGGTCCTGAGGTCTGCTGAGTACCAGATATATTGGGTAAAATTTCAAATCTTGCTGCCCGCCTAGAACGATCGCGTTGGGATGAGACGACGGAGGACGGAGGACTAGATGAAAAATCAACAGATGAACTGCTAGGTTCGACTTTCGAGAGGTATTATGCTGCTAGGTGGATCAGGTGTCGGCGCCATAGGCCCGTCATTAGGCTCGTCATTGTTTTTTAGGATCGTTCAATACAGTACGTATTGAACCTCGTCTCCAACAGATTCAAAACCATCATCAGATACATCGGGAAGACAAAATATGTCTTCCAATTCGTTGACTATTTGTAAATCTACATACATATAATAAAACAGTAGACCCCGATATGTCTGAACATATTTGGCAAAAATGGAGAGGGAACAGTTAGAGAAAGGTAATAATAGCGAAAAACTTTTTTTTTAATTTTATTGTCTATCTTTCTGTCTGTTTGTTTGAACGCGCACATCTTCTAAATTACTGCATGGATTTTAATTCACAGGAAGATAGAGCTCGGCTTGGAGCAGAATATAGGCATTTAAATCGGATGTCAGGAAAATAAGTTCTGGTCATTTAAGGGTCTCTACCCTGTCTATGTAAGAAAAAAAATATTTCTCGCACTTACAAACTTGAGACTTGGTACACCATAACTACCGACAACAGACTAGACCGGACCGGACCGAACCGGACCGAACCAAAACGGACCGGACCGAACTGAATCGAACCGGACCGGATGTCAGGAATAGAAGTTACCCTCATTTAAATTTTCAACAGCCTAAGAATTTTAAAATTGTCACTCACTGCAGAGTCGGAATCGCCCGATATCTCATAACGACCATTTTTAAATTCAGTAACACTGTGTATGAAAGTTTTTTTTAACTTGAGTTAACCATTTAAAATTTTGTTCCTCTAAAATTCACTAGATGGCACTGTTAGATTCTGAATCGCACTATGAAAGTTTTTTAGTATAACTGAGCTGACCATTTCAATTTTAATATAATTTTAATTTTTCATACTGATTTAACATGAGGTATTTCGATTAGGTACGATAAAATTAAATAAAACACAGCGGCGAGCAAATAGACAATGAGCAATAAAGAACACTGACGTCTCGGGGAAAAACTATAGCAGTAGTAATATATACTATTATAGTCATAAGCCCAATTCCACTCGGGCGAAGCCGCGGGCACAGCTAGTCGTTAAGTATTCTTCTACTCCTACTCATTTGCCAGATAGTCTGTAATAAACAAAAAAGGAAATAGGCTTAACGTGGTCCGAGCGAGAGTCTCTTCGCGAGTTTTTCAAAAGCACTATATTCTCACGGTGGCATCACAGTGCATTCCTGTTCAGGTGTGGATATTCATAATTCCAATACGCGTAACAGAAATAAATTAGCTGTTCCTAAATTCAGGCTTAGATAGATAGATAGAATATACTTTATTTGCAATTCACAATAGTTAGGACACAGTATACATAAACACAAGCTTAGGAAAGCGGGAAAGTTATTTATGATTCAAAGTATGCATTATGTATAATAAAATTCCAGAATATATAAAAAAATTGCGCAATAATCGATTTAAATTAAATGTCGAAAAATTCTTAACCAGTAAAGCGTACTATACTATCAACGAGTATCTAAATGAAAGGTCTCCCTGCCGGCTTGCGAAGGTGAAATGCTAAAACTTGTCGTGAAAAGCCAGTCAATGTTCATTAAATTAAATAAATAAAAAATTGTGTTCAATATTGTAATATGTACACGCGTCGTAGTGTCATCCAAATGGGGCTGTTTTTTATATTATTTACATTTTAATATAAATTAGATTAAATAATTGGTGACTAGGATGTTAATGTGTACGGGCACGTCATACTCGCAAATTGTCCAAACTGGCGGTGGCGTTGTGGGTCGGGTTACTGTTGTTCCCTTCAATATTGTTGATGGTGAGCCTAGTAATGGGGGCTGGCAGACTGACTCTCACGTCAACTCGAAAATACACGAGAACGGTTGCTGCCTTGCGGGCCTGGTCTGCACTGATTTTGCATTTTAGATTTTAGATTTAATTTTATTACAAATTAATGGCACTATTTATTGACGTAATATTGTATGTACCTAGTTTTAAATTTAATGGTAAAAAAACACGATATATTTATAAATGCCAAAAAAGGCCGTAGAAGGTTTTCTTTCGCCATTTCTTTTACCAGTGGTCATTTTGCTTTTGTTTCCGAAATAGTAGTAGTATATAGAGTAGATTAATCCCACCAAAAACATTTTCATGTAAAATGTTGCCAAGACGAGACCATAATGACTCGCACTGTCAAAAAGTTATCAGATCTCATGTAGAGCCAAGCTTCTAACTCTACACGCCCTACCTCTACAAGGCCTAACTTCACAAAATCTACACCTTCAAGTGACGAAATCGGGGGTTTTAAGACATTAATAAAATCTAAAGTATAATAGCTACGACATTCAAACTTTATGTTTAATGATTGTACTGGTGTCATTATATCTTGAAATTTGTAACTATTTAGCATCATCCAAAACAAAGTTATGAGAGTTCAAAAAAACGACGAAACGTTTCGAGAAAAGGTAGGTAGTGCCCTTGCGCTCCGTTTGGCTCGTCTTGTGCGAGATTTATACAAATCATTTATTACAATTGTATACTCTGACAGGAGAACGTGTTTGTGAAAAGTTTTGAATTTGAATTTGGTCACCCCACGGGCAAAGGGAATATTTTTACCACCACAAAAAAAGCGTGTAAGAAAAGCCTCGTAAATAAATAATGAAAAATTAAACTTATTCCAAATGCAATATACATTAGACATTAAGTTTAATATATTATTTGCGTTTTTCTTGCACCTAGCATTTTCCTCGCTGTAGTGAGGTGAAAGGTTGTGTGTTTCGCTCGGCAGCAAAGTTATTTTGCGTCTCGGACCTTTGAAACCCTCGCCACGCTCAGGTTTCAATATAAGTATTTGCGCCAAAAAACAACTTTGCAGCCTTGCATAACAAATAACTATTTCACCTCACAAGCTCGGAAAAAATCTGTTTGTCATTCGAAATCTGAGCGCAAAAGAGCATTTTGTGCCCTGGCGTGGAAAGTATTTTTAAAATTAGAACCTTTCTATTCTTTAATTTTTTATACCGCCAGTTCTCTGAAAATGCATATAATACTTATTTCATGCCAGTGCGCCAACCTTATTTTTAGAATAATCGAACTGGCCAGCACGACACCGCATGAAAAAAAAACACTTATTAAATATATTATTTGCGTTTTTCTTGCACCTAGGATTTTCCTCGCTGTAGTGAGGTGAAAAATTTTGTTTCGCTCGGCAGCAAAGTTATTCTGCGTCTCGTACCTTTGAAACCCTCGCTACGCTCAGGATTCAATTTAAGTACTCGCGCCAAAAAACAACTTTGCAGCCTTGCATAACAAATAACTATTTTTCAAAACACTAATTAAAATTAAAATTCATTTATTTCAGGCCATTTTTACCCATATTGACAACATTAATCAATTAATTAATTAATTCAAATTACAAAAATATAAATAAAATAAAATAAAATGAAACATAATAAAGTAAAATAATTATCTACCTCTAATAAAAGCTTTATTTTCATAATTGATATAAGTAGGTATAATTATCACCGTTTCTTGTTGGACCATCTGCTACCCATGACTAGTTGGTCCAACAGGAACAATTCGCAAAAAAAAAACCTGTTCGCACAACTAAGTTGTGCTTAGTTGTGCTATCCAAAATAAGTATTCCTGTTGGCACAACTATTTTTTTTTTCAAGATGGTTTTTTCCCCTAAATATTAATACTATGAAGGTAATAAAGTAACCTCGCATAAGCCTTGTTGTTCATTGTAAGCATATTGTAAATATTGTACTCATAGCGTAAGGAACTTTATTATAAAGTTTATATTTTTATCAACGCCAAGTCTCGTTTTCCAAATTCAAATTCAAAACTTTTATTCAGAGAATAGGTTTTCACAAACACGTTCTCTTGTCAGAGTATACAGTAATAAATGATTTGTATAAATTAATCTACTCTATGTACTACTACCATTTCGGAAACAAAAGCAAAATGACCACTGGTAAAAGAAAACCAGTTACGGCCTTTTTCGGCCTAAATCTCCGAAACTACGAGTGCCAGGAGTCTCAAATTTTGCATGGGGGTTCCTTTTGGAGCGTAGGTGCTCACTAAGAAAGGATTTTTGGAAATTCATCCCCTAGGGGTAAAACGGGGGTGCAAAGTTAGTATGAAACTTTGCCGTTTTTGGAGTTATTCGAATGAAATTCAGCATGAAGGTTCTTTAATGAAAGGCATGAAACACGAGTAAAATATTTTTCTCAAAAAACATCCCCTATGGGGTTAAACGGGGGCGCAAAGTTAGTATGAAACTTTGTTGTTTTTAAAGTTATTCAAATTAAATTCAGCATTGAGGTTCTATACTGAAAAGCATGAAACATGAGTAAATTTTTTTTTTTTAAATTCATTTCTTAGGGGGTTAAACTGGGGTGCAAAGATAGTATGAAACTATGCCGTTTTTGAAGTTATTCAAATGAAATTCAGCACGAAGGTTCTTTATTGAAAGGCATGAAACACGAGTAAAATATTTTTCTCAAAAATCATCCCTTAGGGGGTTAAACGGGGGTGCAAAGTTAGTATGAAACTTTGCCGTTTTTGAAGTTATTCGAATGAAATTCAGCATGAAGGTTCTTTATTGAAAGACATGAAACACGAGTAAAATATTTTTCTCAAAAATCAGCCCTTAGGGGGTTAAACGGGGGTGCAAAGTTAGTATGAATCTTAGCCGTTTTTGAAGTTATTCGAATGAAATTCAGCATGAAGGCTCTTTACTGAAAGGCAAGAAACATTAGCAAAATATTTTTCCCAAATAAAGCGGGGATGCAAAGTTGACTGATTCATGACGACATCTCCGAAACTACGTGCCAGGAGTCTCAAATTTTGCATGGGGGTTCCTTTTGGAGCGTAGGTGCTCACTAAGAAATTATTTTTTAAAATTTCCACGGGAAAGGGAGTAATAGGACTGCAAGTGTATTATAGCAGGCGCTCAACCTAGAAAGCTGAAATTTTGTATACAGGTTCTCTTTATGATGTTGACAAGGACAAAGATGGGATTTTATGAAATTCCCACGAGAAAGGGAGTAATAGGACTGCACGTGTGTTATTGTGGGCGCTCAACCTAGAACACTAGAATTTTGTATTGAGGTTCCTTTTATAAAGTAGACAAGGACTAAGACGGGATTTTTAAAATTCCTACAGATTCAATTATAGGGGGCGCTCAACCAAGAAAGCTGAGATTTTGTATTGAGGATCCCTTTAAGAAGTGGACAATAACAAAGACAGGGTTTTTTAAAAATCCTACGGTAACAGGAATAATAAGACTACACGACCGTGTATTATCGGGGGCGCTCAACTTAGGAAGCTGAGATTTTGTATAGAGGTTCTTTTATGATGTAGACAAGGATAAAGACGGGATTTTTTTAATTCCCCCGGGAACGGGATAAATAGGACTGCACGTGTGTTATTGTGGGGGCTCAACCTAGAACGCCTAGATTTTGTATTAAGCTTCACTTTATAAAGTAGACAAGGATAAAGCTGGGATTTTTTAAAATTCCCACAGGATTCGGAATAATTAGACTACGCGTGTATTATCGGAAGCGCTTAACCTGAAAAGCTGATTTTTTTTATAGAGATTCCCTTTATGTTGTTGACAAGCATAAAGTCGGGTTTTTTTTAATTCCCACGGGAACGAAAATATTGGTATTTTCGCTTGACCACGCGGGCGGAGCCGCGGGTAACAGCTAGTCTATATATATAAAATTCAAAGTCCTGACTGACTTAACTATATATTAACGCACAGCCCAAACCGGTGGGTCTAGAGATTCCATATTTGGACTGTAGGTTCCTTACGACGTCTAGGGGTGTACTAAGAAAGGATTTTTCAAAATTCCTACGGGAAACCGAGATATACGCAAACGAAGTTGCGAGGGTATATTTTTTTTTTTTAATAAATAAATAAATATATAGGGACAATTCATACAGATTGAGCTAGCCCCAAAGTAAGTTCGAAACTTGTGTTATGGGATACTAACTCAACGATATTATATTTTATAACAAATACACATATAGATAAACATCCAAGACCCGAGGCCAATCAGAAAAAGTTCGTTTTTCATCATGACCCGACCGGGGATCGAACCCGGGACCTCCTGGGTGGCGGTCTGGCGTGGTAACCATTACGCCACGGAGGTCGTAACGCCAACGCATAGCCCAAACCGCTTGGTCTAGAAATTCCAAATTTGGCATGTAGGTTCCTTACGACGTCTAGGGATGTACTAAGAAAGGATTTTTCAAAATTTTCACGGGAAAGCGAGGTACACGCATACGAAGTTGCGAGGGGACGCACAGCCCAAACCGCTGGGTCTAGAGATGCCAAATTTGACATGTAGGGTCCTTATAAGGTCCAGACCGACCGGACCGGAACGGCTCAGACCGGACCGGACCGGAACGGACCGGACCGAAACGGATCAGACCTGATCGGTCTGGAAGGAACCGCACCGTACCGGGCCGTGCCGGACCGGATCGAACCAGACCGGACCGGATTTTTTTTTCATAGATAAAATTCAAAGTCCCGACTGACTGACTTAACTATATATCAACGCACAGTCCAAACCAATGGGTCTAGAGATTCCAAATTTGGACTGTAGGTTCCTTACGACGTCTAGGGGCGTACAAAGAAAGGATTTTTCAAATTCCCACGGGAAACCGAGATATAAGCAAACAAAGTTGCGACTGTATATCAAATTTGACATGTAGGTTCCTTACGAGGTCTGAGGATGTACTAAGAAAGGATTTTTCAAAATTCCCATGCGAAGAGAAAGCGAGATATACGCAAACGAAGTTGCGAGGGGAAGCACAGCCCAAACCGCTGGGTCTAGATATTCCAAATTTGGCATGCAGGGTCCTTATAAGGTCCGAACCGACCGGAACGGACCGGACGAAAGGACCTGATCGGACCGGATGGAACCGTACCGTACCGGGCCGTGCCGGACCGGAATTTGTTTCTGAAGAAAGATATGCTAATTATTACTAGGCCACGCGGGCGAAGCCGCGGGCGGAAGCTAGTTTATAAGTATATCGTGTTTTTTTTTACCATAAAATTAAAACTAGGTACATACAACATGACGCACTCGGAATGTCAATAAATAGTGCCATTAATTTGTCTTAGCATAAAATTAAATATAAAATGCAAAATCGGTGTTAAAGATAGGAGCAGGCACGGCGGCCACCGTTCTCGTGTATTTTCGAGTTGACGTGAGAGTCGGCCTCCCAGCCTCCATTAGTGGGCTCACCATTAACAATATTATGAACAATATTGGAGGGGACAACAGTAACCCGATATCCGCTGCTTTACCCCAGAGTAAAATGCCATACGATAGCAAACTATGAAAATAACTGAAATAAACTAGTCGTGCCGTGTCGACATTGGTGACCTGTCGAACTTTCCTAACAGCGAAAGCAGCAGCACTGAGTCTACCTGTTAGGGTTCTAATATGAGGATGCCATTGTAGTTTGCTATCAAGTACAATGCCCAGAAAAGTGGTAGTTTCGACCAATTCTAAGTTTTAATCGTTAAGAACCACTGATGTAATCGTTTGGGATACATTCGGGAGTGAGAAAGCTATGCATTTGGTTTTGCTGGCGTTAAGCACCAAATTATTTACTGTGAACCATTCATATAGTTGAGATAACGTATTGTTAATAGTGTCTACATTAGGATGTCGTTATTACTCACTTTAATTTTTGCGCTAACTCCTATAATATGATTTATTTATTTATTTTTATAATGTCCTTGACTAGCATTGCAATATCGAAACCAATTCGCTCGTCAGGGATCATTAAAATTTGTACAACAAATCTCTAGACTGTGCGTTGATATACCCTCGCAACTTCGTTTGCGTATATCTCGCTTTCCCGTGGGAATTTTGAAAAAATCCTTTCTTAGTACACCCCTAGCCTAGACGTCGTAAGGAACCTACAGTCCAAATTTGGAATGTCTAGACCCACCGGTTTGGGCTGTGCGTTGATATACATATAGTTAAGTCAGTCAGAACTTTGATTTTTATATATAGTCCGGTCCGATCAGGTCCAGTCGGTCCGGTCCGGTGCGATCGGTCCGGTCCTGATAAGGAACCTACATACCAATTAGCATAAATATATTTCTTTAGAAAAAAAATCCGGCACGGTCCGGTACGGTGCGGTTCCTTCCGGACCGATCAGATCTGATCCGTTCCGGTCCGGTCGGTCCGGATCTTATAAGGACCCTGCATGCCAAATTTGGAATCTCTGGACCCAGCGGTTTGGGCTGTGCGTCCCCCCGCAACTTCGTTTGCGTATATCTCGCTTTCCCGTGGAAATTTTTAAAAATCCTTTCTGAGTACATCCTTAGACGTCGTAAGGAACCTACATGCCAAATTTGATATACCCTCGCAACTTGGTTTGCTTATATCTCGGTTTTCCGTGGTAATTTTGAAAAATCCTTTCTTAGTACACCCCTAAACGTCGTAAGGAACCTACAGTCCAAATTTGGAATCTCTAGACCCACTGGTTTGGGCTGTGCGTTGATATATAGTTAAGTCAGTCAGTCAGGACTTTGAATTTTATATATATAGATTGGGGAAGCCAACGAACGCGATAACCATATTGTTTATAATAGAGATAGCGTATACTTTTCCTCTGCAACTTCTCTATCATGTTATTTATCGGTTATGATGAAAAACGAACTTTTTCTGATTGACTTTAGTTCTTCTACAAATACATTATGTATTTGTTATAAAATATAGTATCGTTGAGTTAGTATCCCTTATTACAATTAAGTCTCGAACTTACTTTGGGGCTAGCTCGATCTGTGTGATTTGTATATATTTATTTATTTTAAGTACTGTATGTATACGTCTAAATCGGTTTCTACTTTCTGATTACCGCACTGTATGAAAACATCTTAGAATAGAAAGATAGAATAAAATAGCCTAATTGTAAGCTATTCTCAATAGATCAGACATCAGCCATCGCAGACTACCCTGCCGCTCGCCGCCTGTTTTTGCATTCTAGTAGATGTGAATATAGCTTAGTAGAAAGTTTAAATTGTAATAAAATGATAATACTGTTGTAAGTACCTACTATCCGACTAATCACACTAATATTATAAAGGCAAGTTTGTGTGTATGTTTGTTACCTACTCCTTCACGCTCAAATGGCTGGGCCAATTTTCATGTTATTTGGTAGGTAGCTAATACCTTGGATTAACACATGTACTTTTTATCCCGAAAAGTACGCGATTCCCGTAGTAGCATTTTTATCTACAAGCACTTTTGAATCGTCATACCGAGCCCTTCATATCAAAAACCAAAGAAACTAATCCACACACAAGAAACAGAAAAGCGTAAAATGATCCCCTCCTTTGAGCAAAGTACTTATTGTTGACGGAGAAATCGACGAAAATAGTAAAAAAATATTATTTAGTATTATTTACAAAAAACATAAAGAGGAACATAGAACCTCCTCCTTTTTTGAGGTCGGTTAAAAAATATGCTTAATAATAAAGGAGTTTCTTGCAATGAGAACTTTTATGTAGGTATTTTATATTTTTTATCGACTAATACTTATATTAATCAGACACGGTTCATTGCTATTGATATGACGCGAATGGCTGTAAAGCAAATATACACATAGATAGATAGATAGAATATACTTTATTTGCAATTCACAACAGTAGGTACCTATACATAAACACAATATACACACTAGTGAAATGGCAACAAGGCGGCCTTATTGCTAAAAAGCAATCTTTTCAAGGCAACCTTAGGCTAACGAAATATTTTATGGACTCATGAATAAGAAATAACATATGACACAATAACGAATATCATAATAACAATAAATATACATATAAAATAGTATAATATATAGGTATATACAGGGTGACTGGTTGAACAACGGACCCATTAAAGGAGGTGAATAAGAAGCTGATGCCTATTCCATTAAGTGTTAAAAACCACCACCTTATTTTTTTAAATTTTTATTTATTTTAATGTTCATTCTACGTTTTTTACATTGTACTATGCATGAACTCCCATGACCCGGCAATCCCCCCGCGCCCCGCCCGCACCCCAGCGCAAACGCAACCCGATCGCGGACCTCGCTCCCACCCCCCAGCAAAGAGTATATAATCACTACGTTATAAGAGTCGGGACTTCCATACAAGCTTTTTGACTTGTTTTGACAGTCAATTCACGCTAAGATCTCGTGCCAACGTACCAACAACAGAGACACAAAAAAAAAGTAATGCCAACTTTCTACAAAAGCATACTAGAGATGTGGTACGTTACAGTACAGAATGTATCGATATCGATAAAAAAAAGCGTGGCGTGGGTACCTTGCAGACAGGTTTTCTTTAACATACAAAAGGAAAATTAAAATCTCTTTACTTAGTTTGGAAATATTGAGTATTATTCAAAATTCAAATACCTACCTAATAATTATAATTATTATTATACAATTTATATCATAACAAAAACGAATAAAGTTACGTTTACAATGTTAGAATTATTTTTTTTGTCATTTTCTAATCTGGTATTCTAGGCGGAGTCTTCAGATGTTGTTAGCTGATCGATCGACACACGTTTTTGCACTGTTCTGTGAGCGAAGGCATTCATAATCTGAAATAATAAATAAATAGAGATTACTGTTATTAACGTTTGAGTACACACTAATTCAAAAGAGATGAGGGGTATTCAAGTGTTTCTGAAAGAAAACAGCTTATTGAAATGACGTTGATGTGGCTGATTAAATATCATAAATTCAAATTATTATAGTTTACCGCTTACCATGGCGGAGTATGGGCAATGCTTGCTCAGGGCTGGTGATTGCCCAGTCGACGTGTAGCGGGAGCGATGGCGATGTGCTCTTTCTATTAAAACCGCTGGGCTTGAAATGTGTGCCACATACATATTTTAATTTATGTAATTTTTCTATTGGTACATACAATAAGTCTTCATTACCAATGGCTTTGACCCATTGCTTGCATCTGCAATAGATAAATTTGTAAAATATATACCTACAGGGTGTAATCGTTAAGGGTCAATTCATACTACAGCAGAGTCGAGTCGAGAAGCTCATCGAAGCATCAAATTTCCAAGGTTTAACATTGTAGTGAGGGTCATTAGTTGCCATTGCCAGTTTAATTCGCGCGAATGCACGCGCTGTTGCGCGAATGCACGCGCTGTTGCGCGAATTTCCAATTAGCATCGGTCAAAAAGATGACTCTACTGTAGTATGAACTCAGACTCGGTCGCCCAGTTACTGTTATGATTAAAATAATAAAACTTCATTTAACATGAACAATCTAATAATGAATTAAACAAATGCAGCCGCAAATATCTCATTTACATTTTATACCCAAATTTACGAAAAAAAATTTTTTATCGATAATTTGGTACGTAGTAAGAACATCCCTATGGCGCACATGATTTTTGGTTATGAATTCTAAGGCAAAGTATTAAAGAGACCAGAACTTCTTCCTAATTACTTAACATCAATATAATAACATGAAAAACTACTTACCGCTTCTCATCTAGTGGGAATTGAGCCAGGAATACACGCTTTTTATTAGATTTCCTACCCGATTTTATCCCACATATTTCACAGGTTTTGTAATGCATTTTGCTGTTATGCACGTAAATAATACTAAACAGGTATGCACTTAATGATACAGGAAGTCACCGAGAACAATAAATACGTACGTGACTAGTAAAATTAACTAAAACTACGCGTTGTTTACAAATACAAAGACTGCACGCCACCATATTGACTAACAGCAGGGCGAGACAAGGAAGGTTAGACAGGAAGTAAGAGACAAAACATGTCGCCATTAAAATTAGCGTAAACTCCATATATATTTTTTGCAGTACTGAGTTTCGCCAGCCTGCCCCCCAGTCGCAAACTTGTTTTGGCATTGATCGCACGTCGCGTACCTACGTACTACCCGTCCGTTTCAAGTTTGCCGCTTCCGCAGTTGCTCGGACTGTTAGCTTATCGCAAAACAACGAAAGACAATTGATTATCAATCGGCGAGAGCGACACTGAATCGAGTAATAGCGAAAGATATTATTTTCGCTATTACTCGATTATTCTGTATTTTTTTTTTATTTCTACTCGTTAATGTGACGTCATAACGGTCGACACCGGCAAACTTGAGGCGAACTTGATTGGAATCGCGTGTGCCGCGCTTGTGTTGTGAACTTGTGTGTGAGTGAACTAGTGAGTAGTGATAATGGCTTATCAATACACCAATGAGGAGTATTGGGACATGGTGCAATGTTACGCGAGGGCAAATAACGTTGTTAGACACGCAATTACGTTGTATCGCGAGACGTTCCCAAACCGGCGAGTACCATCATATGATTTGATGTTAGGACTCAATTTTAGATTAAGAGCGTTCGGTCAGTTTACCGTGCCTACTCATGCCCAAGCACGAGGAGCAGAACCTTATCCGGTAGACTTGCATGAAGCCATTTTAGAATACTTTGACCACAACCCACGCGAGAGTACGCGGAAGACGTTTTAATGTGTCACAGTATACGGTGTGGATGTGGAATCTGCTACATACAGACAGACGACATCCGTTTCATTATCGACCCGTCCAAGAACTTGGTGTGAATGATTACGAGTGTAGTGATGTGTAGTAGAACAATTATTGTGATTTTCTTGATTTTCATATGATTTGAACAATTGCAAGAAGGCCACGTAGTAGGTAAGTAAAAATTTTAAATGTAATGTGATTAAAAATAACTAATAACTAGCCACCTACTTACCTACCTCATTCGATTCATTCTTCGCGCAAATTTATTTTTTGTCATTCGTAGCAACGGCAACGTAGCATACCTAGACCATCCTAGACTAAGTAGTAAATGAATGAATGGCCCCCGCCCGCGCACTCCGCGCAGGCCGCGGCGCGGCGAGGGCACATTCGACACCACGTGACACCACAGTATACGTAAATTGGCCGATTTTAATATTTTTTTAAAATACGCATATCTCGCCTATTTCAATTTTTTTTTGTTTTTTTTTATGCAGAAGGGATATAAATTAATTACTTCTTTATCTATTAAAATGCGTCCGATGTTTAACCAGTCACCCTGTATATTACATATTATATAATATATACATAAATATACATAATCATATACGAACATGAGAAACATGTACTATATAAAGTCAAAGGGCCAGGAAATGACATTTCACTTGCTTTTTGAATATGTCAATGGATTTCGCTTTCATAATGGTTACTGGTAAACTATTCCACAGTCTGATAGCCTGAATGGTGAAAGATTGATCAAAGAATTTGGAAGAATGAATAGGCAGAAGAGTGAGATTATCAAAAGAGCGGAGAGATAGGCCATGGGCAGAAGAGGAAATATGAAAGCAATATTTAAGATAGGAAGGGGTTCGAGGATTAAAGAGTGTAGGAACCTTTCTGTAATTGTAACATTAAAGCGGCATGTAAACCCGCGTGCAAGCGCTTGTTTAATAAAAAGCGCTACACTGAAGCGCTCTCGGGACAACACCTTTTGACGGCCTGTCTGAGGCGTTCTTGTATAGACGACTGCGAACCTCCGCTCATTGTTATATTTTTACTTGTATATTATAAATTCCAATAAACCCTACTTTTGTCATTAATTATAAACGCTACAAGAGTATAGAGTAGAGAAGGGAGAGAATGTGCATATCCCTACGCTGACGAATGGGAAGCCATTTTAATTGTGCACGGTATTCGGAGACATGGTCAAATTTACTTAGACCAATAAATCTGATGCAAAAATTTTGTAGGCGATCGAGCTTATTAATTAGAACAACGTTAAGGTCAGAGTACGAAGTATCTGCATAATGTAGGATAGGAAGAAGAAGGGATTGTGCAAGAGCAACTTTGGTGGCAGTGGGTAAGAAATTTTTCAGTCTGCGAAGGCACCCAGACGCAGCAAACATCTTCCTGCTTACCTCAGCCACGTGATCCTTCCAAGAGAGTGTGGAATCTATAATTATGCCGAGGTTTTTAACGTTGTCACTGAAAGGGATGTCAGATTCCTTCAAACATCACCGAAGGTATACGAGATTTGTCCAGTCCCGAAATATACGCTTGGCTACCTATTATAATTGATTGCGATTTGGCAGGGTTTACTTTTAAGCCAAAACGTTTACTAAACAAAGAAATTCGGTTAAGATTTACGTTGGTTTCTGCAACAGCTAAGGCAATATTGGTCAAAGAAGCCTGGCAATAAATTTGCAAATCATCTGCATAGAGGTGGTAGGAAGAAGAAAGTGAATTAGTGATAGGAGAAATGAAAATAGCAAATAGAAGAGGAGACAGCACACCACCCTGCGGCACGCCGGCGGTCGTATCGTATCACACCAAGTAGAATTTCGGTGATCAATTTTGACACGTTGCCGACGCCCGTACAGGTAATTACGAAACCAATCACACACTGCAGGAGATATGTTAAGAGAAGAGAGAACTGCTAACATAATATCAAAATCAACAGCATTAAAAGCATTGCTGAAGTCAAGTAAAGTTAATAGAGTGAGCTGTTGATTTTCCATGCCACGCCTAACGTCGTCAGTAATTTTAACTAGAGCAGTAGTCGTACTATGACCAAATAATTAATGTAAATAGAAAATAATAAAAACACTTGGTGCGATTCAGTGGCACGGATGGGCAAATGTAGTCCACACTAAACGCCAGTCGCGGACATCGGCGTCGCATCGCACTGAATCGCGCCAAACTACTCAATGGGGGACTACCCACTATAGGAATCAGGTGGAAATAATAACAATATTAATACAATTTGTGATTTATTATTGTAACTTAGTCAGTACACTCAGAATTAATGCTCGTCTCCATTCGCGCCCCTTTAATAGGCATGCTTTTTTACATCAACCCTTTATAAATTGTATATTTTTGAAAAGTTAAATAATAGCTAATTTGATTAAGAGGCTATGTGAAAAAAGAAGGGTTAAGGACCCTTCTTTTTTCACATAGCCTCTTAATCAACCAAAACCAAATATCTTCTAAACTACTAAAATTTAGACTCAGATTTTTGGATATGTATTAATTCATTCATCACATAATCGAAATTTTGGAAAGAGCCAAAACACGATTGTGACACATTTCCTCGATAGAAAAAAAATCCGAAGTAACCTCTGTTTTTTTTTCAGAACTCTTGTAACTTCTAAACGGTAAATAATAGACATTTTAAACTTCATAATAAAGAAAGACATTAATGTTTTCTAGATATTGTAAAGACAAATATTAAAAAACTTAATTACTTAATGAATTTTAAATAAGCCTAAATGTGTTTTGGCGCTTACGGTGTTAAAAATTCGCCGGGTTTACGGTGTCCCATCTGTCTCTCGAAGCAGGGATTGATATATGCGTCGCACGGGCGGGGCGGGCTCAGTCGGCCGCAATTATTTTACGACGTAGACCCTTAACAATGCATTTTAAACTTACATTTTACAAAATAACCGACTAGATTTCATTATTTGTACACAATTTTATAACAATAATCTACATGTAAATAAATTGAGGTAATTTAATATAAAGAATTAAGTAGTTCTCTTGACTTCATTAGAATACATTTAAAAATAATAATTGTAGGCATCAAAATAAAAGGAAATCTAACACCACTAACAATTTTATTACATGATTACTGATCAAAATCTTTAAAGATCCTAAATAGTAATCTAAGCATTTAATTTAAGGTACGAGACTATGAAACGCGGCTACTTTCTAGTGTTAATTACAAGCGCTTCTTGGTTCAAACTCATAAATCATTTATTTGCTCAGATAAAGGTAGATAAGATCATGACTCTGTGTAGTGTCGCCCGTAAGGTTTCTTAAATAAATCTCAACCTTCAGGTTAACAATATTGTTTAGTAGTAGTTTAGGGTTGCGTGGATTCGACCTGGTTACTTAGTAAATAGTTGGTCTTTTAGTAAGAAGTAAGTAATTTGAGTTTGATTTGAACTGTTGTGGCCCGTTTGACTAAATAAGCGTATTACGAGTATAGTACCTTTAAAATTCGATACCTGTGAAGGTTAAGCTGAAATTAATTCTCACCTAGAATGCTTCATCCATCTAATGGCACCAACAGAAAGTGAGTCAAAAGAATTCATACTTTTGAAAATTATATTTTTCCTGATACTGGCAGAGAGCTCGGCTGGGCTCAATTAAATGCATTGCGCAAAGTAAGTTTCAGAATGAGTTGAGTATTGAACATAATATGTAAAAACCGGCCAAGTGCGAGTCGAACTTGTACACGAATGGTTCCGTACTATCCTTCCTTACTATTGTTAAAAATGAGAAAGTGAGTTTATTTGTTTGTTATTCCTTCACGGCTTGACTAAGCAGCCGATCATTATGAAAATTTGCATACATATTGTTAGGAGTACAAAGCCCAACATAGGCTACTTTTTATCCCGTGAAAGTATGTCGTTCCAATAATAAATACTTTTTCTACTATAGAGGGCGCTGTATCGGCCAACAGATGGCACTGCCACAAGTCGCGCTATGGGTTGTTTTGTTGTCAAACGAGATCTATGTCATAAAATTAAGCGCGAGCGAAGCCGCGGGGAAAAGCTAGTTATCTATACAAGTAAGGATAAAACCGGGCAAGTACGTGTCGGGCCACGCACAATGTAGGGTTCCGTATTGGCTACGCATTCCTTGCTTGCAGATGAGTACCTACAATGCTAAATTCTATGACATTATTTGTACGCTTTCATCAAATAAATGTTACTTCATAAGTTCGTCGGCTATTATTCGGAAACTAGTAGAGATTACTTAACTGTAATAGTTTTCATTGAAAGTTAACCATATGGACTACCACTATGATTTTTTCAAATTTCTAAACACAAGACTTTCAGAGATAGGTGAGAAATAGGAGAGAAAATTGGTAGGTTAAATGTAAATAAATCGCAAATGAATTAAGGGCCTACGTCGTAAAATAATTGCGGCCGACTGAGCCCGCCCCGCCCGTGCGACGCATATATCAATCCCTGCTTCGAGAGACAGAGATGGGACACCGTGAACCCGGCGAATTTTTAACACCGTAAGCGCCAAAACACATTTAGGCTTATTTAAAATTCATTGAGTTTTTTAATATTTGTCTTTAAAATATCTAGAAAACATTAAATGTCTTTCTTTATATAAAGTCTAAAATTTCTATTATTTACCGTTTAGAAGTTACAAGAGTTCTGAAAAAAAAACAGAGGTTACTTCGGATTTTTTTTCTATCGAGGAAATGTGTCACAATCGTGTTTTGGCTCTTTCCAAAATTTCGATTATATGATGAATTAATACATATCCAAAAATCTAAGTCTAAATTTTAGTAGTTTCGAAGATATTTGGTTTTTAAGGACCCTTCTTTTTTTCACATAGCCCCTTAAAAAATTACCTTTCCACACCCTCGATGTTTTGAAGAGACTTCTCTATCCTAATTTTAGCAAATAAAAATATATTCTATTCTATTCTATCTAACGATAACCCACAACATGAGGTCGGCGCAAAAAAAATTATTCCCACTTTACATGTAGGGGAGGCACCAAAAAAATGTTTTAAAAATTTTGTTTTACCGCGTTAGCATTGTATTAATATGTGTACAGACCTGCACATTTATTTACTACAGCTTTCTAGCATTTAGCGTCAAGGCGCTAGACCGCAGACGGACAGACGGACATGGCGAAACTATAATGCTTCCTTGTAGTATTAAGGAACTTTAAAAACGGCAAAAACATTTTTGTTGCATGAATTAAAATATGAATATACTAGCTTCTGCCCGCGGCTTCGCCCGCGTGGCCTAGTAACAAAAAGCATATTTTTCTTCAGAAACAAATTCCGGTCCTGCACGGCCCGGTACGGTACGGTTCCATCCGGTCCGGTCGGTCTGGTTCGGTCCGGTCGGTTTGGTTCTGATATGGAACCTACATGCCAATTAGCATATTTTTCTACAGAAAAAAAACCGGTCCGTTCCGGCACGGCCCGGTACGGTGCGGTTCCTTCCGGACCGATCAGGTCTGATACGTTCCGGTCCGGTCCGGTCGGTTCCGGTCCGGTCCTTATAAGGAACCTGCAGTCCAAATTTGGCATCTCTAGACCCAGCGGTTTGGGCTGTGCGTTCTCTCGCAACTACGTTTGCGCATGTGTGTGCGTGGGATTTTGAAAAATCCTATCTTAGTACATTCCTAGACGTCGTAAAGAACCTACATGCCAAATTTGATATAGCCTCGCAACCTCGTTTGCGTATATCTCGGTTTCCCGTGGGAATTTTGAAAAATCCTTTCTTTGTACCCTAGACGTCGCCGTCGTAAGGAACCTACAGTCCAAATTTGGAATCTCTAGACCCACCGGTTTGAGCTGTACGTTGATATATATATATATATATATATATATATATAGTTCAGTCAGTCAGGACTTTGAATTTTATATATATATTCCGGTCCGATCAGGTCCAGTCGGTCCGGTCCGGTCCGGTCGGCCCGGTCCTGATAAGGTACCTACATACCAATTAACATATTTCTTCAGAAAAAAAACCGGTCCGGTCGGGTTCGGTCCGGTCCGACACGGACTCGGAGCGGTGCGGTTCCTTCCGAACCGATCAGGTCTGATCCGGTCCGATCCGGTCCGGTCCGGTCCGGTCCGTTCCGGTCCGGTCCGATCCGGTCGGTCCAGACCTTATAAGGACCCTACATGCCAAATTTGGCATCTCTAGACCCAACGGTTTGGGCTGTGCGTTCCCTCGCAACTTCGTTTTCGTATATCTTGCTTTCCCGTGGAAATTTTGAAAAATCCTTTCTTAGTACATCCCTAGACGTCGTAAGGAACCTACATGCCAAATTTGGAATCTCTAGACCCAGCGGTTTGGGCTGTGCGTTCATATACCCTCGCCACTTCGTTTGCGTATATCTCGGATTCCCGTGGGAATTTTGAAAAGAAACACCCTAAATGTTAAGTTGAGCACATCACTACATATTAGTGAAAACCGCATCCAAATCGGTTCAGCCGTTTCTGAGATTAGCGTGTACAAACATACATACAAACATACAAACAGACGGACAATATTTTTCGAAATTCTTGTTCCATTGCTTATTCTTCATCGCCCTAAACAATTTTTTTGGAAATATATTCAATGTACAGACAAACTTTTTTTACACTTTTATTATATTACTAGCTTCTGCCCGCGGCTTCGCCCGCGTGGCATAGTAACAATTAGCATATTTTTCTTCAGAAACAAATTCCGGTCCTGCACGGCCCGGTACGGTACGGCTCCATCCGGTCCGGTCGGTCCGGTCAGTCCGGGTCGGTCCGGTCAGTCCGGGCCGGTCCGGTCGGTCCGGTCCTGATATGGAACCTACATGCCAATTAGCATATTTTTCTACAGAAAAAAAAACCGGTCCGGTCCGGCACGGCCCGGTACGGTGCGGTTCCTTCCGGACCGATCAGGTCCGATCCGTTCCGGTCCGGTCCGGTCCTTATATGGACCCTACATGACAAATTTGGCATCTCTAGACCCAGCGGTTTGGGCTGTGCGTCCTCTCGCAACTACGTTTGCGCATATCTCGCTTTCCCGTGGGATTTTGAAAAATCCTTTCTTAGTACATCCCTAGACGTCGTAAGGAACCTACATACCAAATTTGATATAGTCTCGCAACCTCGTTTGGGTATATCTCGGTTTCCCGTGGGAATTTCGAAAAATCCTTTCTTTGTACACCCCTAGACGTCGCCGTCGTAAGGAACCTACAGTCCAAATTTGGAATCTCTAGACCCACCGGTTTGGGCTGTGCGTTGATATATGTATAGTTAAGTCAGTCAGGACTTTGAATTTTATATACATGCCAAATTTGACATCTCTAGACCCAACGGTTTGGGCTGTGCGTCCTCTCGCAACTTCGTTTGCGTATATCTCGCTTTCCCGTGGGAATTTTGAAAAATCCTTTCTTAGTACATCCCTAGACATCGTAAGGAACCTACATGCCACATTTGGAATCTCTAGACCCAGCGGTTTGGGCTGTGCGTTGATATACCCTCGCAACTTCGTTTGCGTATATCTCGGATTCCCGTGGGAATTTTGAAAAGAAACATACACTAAATGATAAGTTGAGCAAATCGCCACATATTAGTGAAAACCGCATCCAAATCGGTTCAGTCGTTTCTGAGATTAGCGTGTGCAAACATACATACAAACATACAAACAGACGGACAAAAAAAATACGGTCCGGTCCGGCACGGACTCGGTACGGTGCGGTTCCTTCCGGACCGATCAGGTCTGATCCGTTCCGGTCCGGTCCGGTCCGGTCGGTCCGGTCGGTCCGGACCATATAAGGACCCTACATGCCAAATTTGGCATCTCTAGACCCAACGGTTTGGTCTGTGCGTCCTCTTGCAACTTCGTTTGGGTATATCTCGCTTCCCCGTGGGAGTTTTGAAAAATCCTTTCTTTGTATATCCCTAGACGTCGTAAGTAACCTACATGCCAAATTTGGACTCTCTAGACCCAGCGGTTTGGGCTGTGCGTTGATATACCCTCGCAACTTCGTTTGCGTATATCTCGGATTCCCGTGGGAATTTTGAAAAGAAACACACACTAAATGTTAAGTTGAGCAAATCGCAACATATTAGTGAAAACCGCATCCAAATCGGTTCAGCCGTTTCTGAGATTAGCGTGTACAAACATACATACAAACATACAAACATACATACATACAAACATACAAACAGACGGACAAAATTTTACGAAATTCTTGTTCTATTGCTTATTCTTCATCGCCCTAAACAATTTTTTTGGAAATATATTCAATGTACAGACAAACTTTTTTTACACTTTTATTATATTATAGATAGATATTATAGATTCTATTTTTAGTATTTGTTGGTATAGCGGCAACAGAAATAAGTACATCATCTGTGAAAAATTCGACTCTCTCGCTATCATGGTTCATCATAAGATGCAGCCTGGTGACAGACACCCTTCGGATACGGAACCCTAAAAACGAAATTCAAGGCGAGACGCCAATGACGCTTGTTGTGATGGTGAGAGCTTAGAGACGTGGTCGAGAAGTGAATATCGATGGTTAGACATTAATAATTATTAATATTATTTATAATACTAATAATATTTATTTTATTGTATGTGTATTATTTAATAATGTGTTTGTTATCTGTATATTTATAATATATTATATTTTAGGAGCTATTGTTTGCTCGATGTCGGGCACCTCTGAATAATATAACACGGTTTCCACAGAAAACCAGCGTCGTGGTACTCGTGCCACGACATATGCTGAGTGGAGACCCATTTGGGACACAATTAGCTATAAGTAATTTTAAGTTATTGTTGTTTAGTGTTAAGTGTTCCAAATAAATATTTTTTCTTTCTTTCTTTCTTTCTTTCTTACATTAAATATCAAAATGTCTTAAAGGACATTTTGGCTAAAATCAGTTTTTTTTAATGCAGTTGCAGTCCTTATCGTTATTTCGATCTATACTCTATCGATTGGTATCGCCTATGTCTATTATTGAGTAAAATATTCTTCGATCATATACAACTGATATTATATATTTTTATATTATTTAATTTTCGGAAGAGGGTTTCATTCGAATTATAAATTTGTATTGGTAGCAAGAATAATTTCGGATCGGATAAAGAACTTTATGTGAACCAATGTGGACCCGTAATAAATAAATCATTAGCGTTATGTATTTTCAATTATTAGATAGTAAAACAAAATTAAAGTATTAGCTAGTTTAAAACATATTGTGTATTTTTATGAATTCTAATAATTTATGATTTTCGATTATTAGAATCATTAGTATTAACATTTTTTATGAAGAATGATCATTATGATTGATGTAAAATGGTATGAGCAATATTTTCGGACCTCCGACAATAGGACTTAAAAAGTTAGATAAGGAAAAGCGCACCCCTCTTCAATGCGGGCACGCACGTCTTTTGATCGTTTTCTATAAGGTCAGTTGGGGTAAGGCCGCTACTAGTGCCTGATAACTCGAGAAGTACATCTTCCTATTCTATTTTGATATACTAGTTATAAAGCGGACACGGTTAATATCTCCATTTAAAACACAGAAGTCGCTACTGCCATCGAAAATAAAAACGGACATTTGAAAAGTTAAGAATGCTAGGTTTAAGATCAGCTAATTTTATTTTTGTAGTTGTCACGGACACGGTAGCATCATAAAGATATGGGCTTTAAAATAATGTAACTTGTTAAACGTAAAATAAAGAGGTTTCTGTAATATTTTACTTTGAAAAAACAAAACCCGAAAAGATCAAGCGGGGTAAAACAATCAGTGAGCCCGGAGTAAGTATAAAACATGCTAAATTTGCTGTATATCAGGAGTAATAAACATTTTTCGAATGAATACTAATGAGAAGTGTTGTACACAATTATTTTAACTAGCTAGCTGTACCCGCGGCTTCGCCCGCGTAGATACTGCCTTTCCCGTGGGAATTCTATAAATTGCCGTCTTTATCTTTGTCAACATCATAAAGGAAACCTTTATACAAAATTCCAGCTTTCTTGGTTTAGCGCCTGCGATAATACACTTACAGTCCTATTACTCCCTTTCCCGTGGGAATTCTATAAATTGCCATATATATATTATATTTTAGATCCTTGTATATTTAATTTAACTCTAGGTCAAACAATTTCTGCATAAAACCAGATTTAGTAAATTCACAATAAAGTAAGTCCATCTTACCCCACCTAACCATAGTTGTTTCGGTTCAACTAAACATTCTTTTGAAAATAGTCAACCTCACCCCACCCCAGGTGGGATTCGAACCCACACGTCGTCTCCCGATATCCAGCCGAGTGCTATAACCATGAGCTACCGTTACTAACCTTCCCGGTAGCTCAGTAGTGATAAGAGATCTCGGCCGAATGTCGAAAACTACATATTTTAAAATCGGTATCGATATACACAGCATCGATATCGGTATTTTGTAAATATATCGACATTTGACAAATATACGCCACATCCATAAATGCCTACATAATAATGTTTTGGAGATAGTTTATAAATTAGCTCATTAGACACGCTCCATTACTATGACGCAAATGAATACTTTATTGTAAATTCTTACAAATTTTAAAAACAATTAGTGTTTTGTCACCTTTTTTTTTTTTTTTTATATTATCGTCAGAAAAATGCTTTGCAGCAGCCCCACCGCCCGGGGAATATGCGGTAGGGACTGTGGGACTTACCACTAAAAAACTGACGGGATGCCACTCGCCCCCTAAGTGACGGGGCCACGGGTACTGTGATACATCCGCGACCCCGCCAGGGCCGTCCGGCCAAAGTTAAACTGGCCGGACCCGCTCTCCCCGGAACGTCCCGTCAGCAGCACACCGCATCCAGGTGCACTGCCGACACCGAGGACCATTGCCCCCTCAAGACGACGGGCCTTCCCCGGCTCGCCGTCTCGGCTGGGCAAGGGTCCCCTCCATCTCTGCGGTCGCAACAACGTGCGACCGCTGGCCGGGCTCAGCGAGCCGCCGGCCCCTCTTCTTCAATTTTTTAACGAGGTTTTCTTCCTCCACCGCGCCTCCTGCGCCACTCCAAGTGCCACAGCGTCCACTACGTACTTAGTGGACTCTGTGACACTTTGCGCCACCGCGCACTCCCTCTTCCAGGGTGGTCTCATTCGCCCATGTGACCCAACCCTTAACGCCCCCCGCAGTGTCTGGGTTGGCGAGACCCAGTGTCTGCAGGGCCTCCGCGTTCCACCATACGGAGGTCGCCCCCGGTATCAACGGGTGGAGTAGGCCCGGACACCAGTCGGGGCGAAGACGCTTTTGGGGAGGATCAGCGAGCGAACGAGTCCACCACCGCTCATCATACAGCCGGCCGAGCCAAGCGCGGCCGGCTCCACCTCTTGTTTTTTAACGAGGTTGTCTCCTCAGTTGCTCCACCCCCAGCACCAGTACGGATGCAAGGGGGAGCGGATTTGTCCGCTTCCCACGTACTCCATCCAAGGTAGGAGCACGGGGAGCAGACCCACCGCGTCGGGAATTTGGCCGTCGGCAAGTAATTCCAGAGTTGGGTCCAGAAACTAAGGAATTACTCGCCGACGTTACCAGGGTGGACCGCGTGGAGGTATCCCAACTCCCCACCCCAGTGTTTTGTCACCTGTCTATTACATTTAGCGACAAGCTTTTATGTCATAAATTGTATAATAACGTTATAAGTTGATAGTAAAAGTTATAAAAGAAAAGTTTATTTTATTCTTTTTAGCGCAAAAAATAAGAGCTTGTTTTTAAATATATTTCTTTTTAGCACTTATTTAAATATTTTATGGCAATTTTTTTTTTAAATACCCTACTTTGGTACTATCTAGAGTCTAGAGTATATTGTAGTGGGACAGTGGTACAGCTATTAGCAATTATGAACATTATCATGGAATTGGGATATAATCCAAGATTATTATTATTATTATTTTTTTAAATCTTTATTTAATTTAGGGACTTTAGTCATACAATGACTATGTCAGTCCCATCGTAACTTATACATAAGTTTTACTGTCTAGAATACAAATGAAAAATAGTTTGAGCTGTGGATGAATTGGGTTGGCTAAAATGCTCTGAAATATCCCCACATCAAGAAAATTTAACCTAAAAGTGTTTACTAAATGGTATCTGATTGGTGCGTTGCGGACACATTCCACAAGTATGTGATACAAATCCTCAACCTTATCACACATATCGCAGTTCGGAGAGTTAACTTTACCCATTAAAAACGCAAATGAATTCACCGGATAATGTCCAGATCGCATCCTCAGAGCCGTTACAACGTTCTGTCTATTAAGGTTGCAAAGTGAGAACCACGGAACGTGAGGAGGCTCACTTTGTATGCTTTTGTACCAAATTCCTTTACTTAGGGATCTCTCATCAAAATATGTCTTCCACCTGTTGTAACATTTCATTTTATACTTGGGTAGCATTTCACTATGACTGGGAAGTATATTTGATAACAGACCCTCTTCTATGGCTTTTTTGGCATATGTGTCGGCCTCCTCATTTCCCGACAAACCTATGTGCGCAGGGATCCATTGCAATGTCAAAGATTGTCCGTTTTGACGTGTCAATTGTATTTGTTTTAAAATATCGTAGGTAATTGGCAGTTGTAGCGCACTTTTGCAATCGGTGAAAACAACGATTTGTTTCTTCTTTAAGGTATGTATATAGCATAAAGCTTTGAAAATAGCATACAGTTCGGCTGTCATAATGCAAAAACCAAAGTCAATTTTAAACATCTGAACATAATTATTACAGGGGTCGTAAAAAGATGCACCTAAACCATTTTTTGTTTAAGAGCCATCGGTGTATATGGTGTAGCATTGGCCATATCTTTGATGTAATTCTTGTATGACGTCAATTTTTAATGAATTTACTTCATACATTGTTTTGGCCTTTGTGATAGCATTTAACTCAATTTTAATTATATTTGATAAGTCTATGTAAGAAACCCAGTTATCTAGAGAAAACATATCTAAAGGATTAGCAGAGTGCAAGTTTTCATGTTGAACTTCATTATAAGTGGTGGCTAACAAAAATTTCTTCTTCTTATTCCAGTACCTTACATCGTTTAATGTATGAAGACAAAGTAATAAATTTTTAATAGTATTTTCAGACCATGACTTGCTTTTTAGACAGTATTTATAAGCGAGGTATAGTCGCCTAAGAGATAAAGGTGGTTAACAAAGGTCGCTTTCCATCACGTGTATAGGTGTTGTCTTAATAAAACCTCCCACAATTCTAACGCTATATTTTGGAGTTTATCTAATTTGGAAATATGAGTAGTTGCCGCGTTATCATAAATAAATCCACCGTAGTCTAGTCTGCTTCGAATAGTGGATATGTAAATTCTGCGTAGATGTATAGGATGTAGACCCCAGCCTGAACCAGCGAGTACTTTCAATAATGATAAATATCTATTTGACTTTTCGAGTATTTCATTAATTTGTTTTTTCCAGCGTAATTTTGAATCTAGCCATATTCCCAAATATTTTACGTTATTTACTTGTTCTATCTCCAAACCACTAATATTAATAGAAGTTTGATTGTTTTTACCACCTTTAGAAAAAATGCATGTTTTTGTTTTGTGACTTGATAATTCTAAGCCCAGCTGATCCAAAAGTATGATAAGGAAATCCAAAGATTTTTGGATTTTAATAACGTTCTCATTTAAAACTTTACCACTAACAAATAAAACAAAATCGTCTGCATATTGGCATATACACGTGTCTTGTATGTTACGGCATATGTCAATAGTAACAATGTTGAATATTAAGGGAGATAAAGGGTCGCCCTGTGGGATTCCACTATAAGTCTGTCTACTGTAGAAACTGTTGTTTTCGTCTAGTCTAATATTAAGATGCCTTTCTCTTAGATACTCCCAAAGATATCGACAAATTTTACTTCCTACATTCAATTCATTCAATTGATTAACTACTGCATTAACAAAAATATTGTTATAAGCTCCTTGAATATCCAAAAAGCAAGCCACGGTGTGTTGATTTTTCGAAAAACCAATATAAATTTCTGTTGTGAGTCGCACCAGTGGTTCTAAAGAGGGTTGTGCTCTTCGAAAACCGTTGGTACTTGGCGATAAAATCTTTTGGTGTTCAACATACCACTCCAATCGTTTTAATATCATTAAGTGGAAAAGTTTACATAGACACGACAACAAAGCAATCGGGCGCAACTTTGACTCAGGATCATTTATTTTTGGTATAGGGATAATCAAAGTATTTCTCCATTGATGAGGTATACATCCAGTTCTATAAATTAAGTTATATAAATTTAGTAAGTATTCTTTGGCGTTATCTGGCAAATTGTATATCATGGAGTATGTTATTTCATTATTACCAGGGGCAGTATCTTTTGATTTTAAGGAAACTTCCATCTCATATCTAGTGAAATCCATATCTAGTTGTGAATTGACAGAATTAATCGAAGGACTTTTAGGGGTAACATAACATGGCGTAAGGGAGTTTATTAATTCTTTTTACATTTCGTCTGAAACACAGCTGCGTGCTCGACTATTACCTTTCATCCATCTCATTTTTCTCCACATCTCAGTTGCTGACGTAGATTCATCAATGCTGTTACCAAAGTTATACCAGTTGTTTGATTTTGCTTTGCGTATGAGACGTTGAGCTTCTGATACTTTTGCTTTTAAAAGATTGTGATTAGCATCATTTGGATTTCGCCTAAATTGTTTGAGAGCTAAACGTCTTTGTGCTACTACTTTTGAGATATCTTGATTCCAATAAGGTTTAGCTACAAACCTGGAGGTGGGGTTTGTACAAAATTTGATTAGTGGAATATTTCTATTTACAGCCGAAAATATTTCATTTACAAAATAATCATACACGACCTGTACATTATCCATCGTAAAATCAGATCTCGAAAATTTTAAAGCTAATTCATCTTTGTATTTGTTCCAATCAGCCTTTTTAAAGTTTCTTCGGTTGATATTTTTAATGGAGTCTTGATATGTTAAACGTATTTTAATAATGCTATGATCGCTTCCTAAAGTTTCATTAGAAATATCCCAGTTAAAGTTCATTGATATATCGGTGGAGCAAAATGAGATATCAGGTGACGTTTTATGAATATTTCCATTAACCATTTTAATACGCGTGTGTCTATTATCGTTTAGTGAGATATACCCATATTCAAGAGTGGAGTCATGTATTTGTCTACCCCTAGTATCTGATTTAGACGACCAGTTGCTGTGATGCCCATTAAAATCGCCGAGTATCATTGAATGAGATGGAAACTTTGAAAAAACATCATCCCAATCACTTTGTTGCGTATTAATAGATGATGGACAATAAACAGAAATTACATTACTTAATAAATTACAATTTAGTATTTTAACGTGAATAATTTCAATACCTGGGTTACTTACATTTATGTGGCATGCGTGTGATTGAATAGATTTGTGACAAATGATTGCCACTCCGCCATATGAATCTGATCGGTCTTTTCTATAAATGTTATATCTGCTAATGTTTAAAATTGATTCCGGTTCAAACCAGGTCTCACTCAGAACAGCAATATGTATTTTTTCCTGATTTAACAACAATTCAAAATCAACTAATTTTGGTCTTAAACTCTGTGCATTCCATTGTAATATGTTAACGTTAAATATTTGATTGCAACCCATGTTTGAAAATGTTCATAATTTTGTCCAAAAATTCTCCGTCTTTTGCATAGTTAAAACACCATTTCATAATCTCCTCTATAAGCAATGTCACACTTGAGCTAATTTTCTGTTCAAACGATGCTTCAGATAAAATAATTTGTTTCATCTTGTAGTAAATTTTTATAATGGAAGAAAAAAATGTGCTCTCCTTCTTTTTTTTAACTTCTTGGTAATCTTCTCTATCTGCTCCTTCATTAGAATCTACTTCGTCCTGATCTGTTTCTTCTAATACTTTTGTCACTGTTTTCTGTTTCTTATTGTTTTTCTTTTTATATTGTTTGAACGGAGTATTAAGAATTACTGACGTATTGTCATCGTTTTCCTCCGTGGCGAAAGGAGTGACTGCTTCATTTTGTTTGTGTTGTACAACTTCTTTATATGATCGGCTTAGCACATTGGCATTAAAAGTATTTACAGTTGTACTTTCCTTAGATATAATATGTGAGGTCTCGTAATTTTTCTTCTTTAGTAAAAATTCCGAAAGTGCTTTTTTATATGTCCAGTTATTTTCACTCATTAGTGTACGTATATCCTTTTCCTTTAGGTATACGGAGCATGTTTTATGCTCCGTATACCGTAGTTTCAACAAAGCCGGCCCGATACAATAGTTTCGATTTCGGGACAAACCACCACACACTCCCATCGCTGTCTCCGGTAGACCCAGGATCAACAACGGCGACCTCAGATTGACAATAATAGCAATGAAGCTTATTGTCAATCTGAGGTAGTCGATATTTTCGGTTCAGGGCTGCGCCGAGTAATGTCCGTTTATGTATGTAGCAACCCTTACATATTATTATGAAATATTTTAAGACTGATTTAAAATGCTTCAGTCGTCAAATGAACATGATATAGGTATCTAGTACATGTCTTTCGATCTAGCCGGACCCCACGAGCTAGACTAAAAAAAACTAGAGGCAATGCTTAGTTCGTCCAATGTACCTCACGAATATATTGACATCCATAGTACCTCAACCGTTTTGACAGAAATTGGAAAAAACCAACTCGTCTATCCGCTGTTGTTTCTTGCTAGAAATACATTAAAATGATACGGATCGTTAGTTAGCGCAATGTACCTCTCGATTTATGCATTACCTACACGGAATCTTAATCTTATCAGAACGGGAGAAATTCAGCAAAAAGTTTTGTCCAGCCAGCGGGCCCCTTTGCAATTTGAATTCTACGCGCAGAAAATGTGCTGCATTGCATTGCATTTTCAATGTACCTCAAGAATTTTGCACTATTATCTAGTTTTTCGATGTTTTTTTACACTTTATTAACAAAAAATAAATAATTGATATTAGGTATAAAAAGTAAGGTTAGGCATGGACAAAATAAACGCTCAAAGTATGAATGAAACGAATGAAAGGAAAATTCTTCGTTCACATTTAAATATTTTTCTTTTGATAAAATCTTCGAAAATTTCTTCAAAGTACGCGAAATTGTTCTTTCAAGGTATCGAGAACTCGTCGACACGTATAATTGGAATAATGCTCGTTCCATTACTGGGTCGCTTTGCGGAGTTTGCGGAACCCGGCAGACGCCCCCTCCCCACACACGTTTTGTCACGGTGAAGGTATTAAATTGTAATAAAGACATCAATTTTATTTTCCACAATAAATTTGTTGTATATGCAGTCGACCTTTTCCGTAATTAGCGAGTAGTCTCTACTATACCGATAGTGGCTGAACAGAACAGCTACAAGGAAAAATAAGCAACAAACACAAACGACAATAAAATGGACTATTCTTAGATTAAACTAGATGGAGTGGGGTCATACAAGCGCTCTGTCAAAAGTGAATCGCTAAACGCTCGATGACATGTCGGTGACATGCTCTTGACACTTGGGGAATGTTGCTGTGTAGTTTCCAAAAAGCGTGGAAATAAATAGAGTTTGTTTAAATTTCTCAACTTTCAAGTAACAAAATTTTAGGTATATGATATCGTAAATTCACAAGAACTTCCATTAGAGAACGTGTCACATACCTACGTAAATATCAGTAGCAGCAGCAACTGTTTTAAAATTAATCAGTCGAAGCAATAAAAATAGTTAAAATGGGAAACAATTTCACAATCGGGCAACACCGAGCATTAAAATAATACGCTAAAATCGTATTATTTCTTTTTCATAATTAACTACAAATTACTATGAAATATTTTCCTGTGAAAAGTGATATCATCAACATTTCTTTTGTCTTTCAGACGTGTTGTGACACGATTTAATAGCACAAACCGCCATTTTTTTTTCCGGGAGACACGTTTGGTGCGCTTTGACATCGACAACTACGAAGCGGTTCGGCAAAGTTCGGCGTTTGGTGCCAGTGGCGTAGTACTATTATCTATTCTGTGCCAGTGGCACCAGTTGAGGTGCATCGAAACGGGTGCAGGGACACTCCCTCTATACATTGTTACTCTAAGGGACTATTTTAAAGGTAAAAATAGATAATAAAGAAATAACCTTTTTGCAGTAAAATCAAAACAATAATAAGCAACAAAATATAAATGAACTATAAAAGACAGAACTTCAAATATAAAACATAAAAAGGTGAAAAGGTAGGAGGCAGCCAGTCGCCAACGGAGCAGAGGCGGCAAGAACTATGAAAACGAATCTTCATTAATTTTACTACGGCTTATGTTTTTTGATGTGAAAATATGGAGTGCTAGAGCATCTACGAAATGGGCCAGATCGTCCGGGGAAGTATCACCCTCTCACAGAATATCGGTGTAAAGCAGTAAATACGTTTTGTTCAGTGAGTGAGAGATTCTAAAGCCCAATTCCTTTCCTTTCTCCTTTTTTATCCTTCCTTTTCCTATATCCATTTATTGTAGCAGGCAACATTGGTAGCGCTTTTTTATTAGGGCAGTAAATATTTTCCATCAGGCCTACATACTTGTTTGCTTTCGATGAGACAAAAAAATGACTGCAAACGCTACCCACGTTATTAAATGAAACAAACATGAATCAAAAAGCTATGCTTTCGTGGTAAAGTTTGGAGATTTACACCGAAATGGGCAAAGCAAACGTGCATCAGCGTGGCGGGTGCGGCGCGCGTCTGCCGCCGCGAACAACTTCACGAGGTGACATATTTCCGGAAGACGGACTCCGCCGTACTTGTTTCGTTGTTTGTTGAGACACGGATGTTTTCAGGTGATTGTTAGCGGTTTGGGAGGGTTCGACTTCGAAGTAAGGACACGTGTGCTCCCCCTGTTCGTATGTGGATGTATTCATTTAATCACCCTTTCCTCTTCGGGACACACATGTTTGCTAAGCATTTTTGTCTTATCACGTCTTTGTACATGTAATAAACGTAATATTCTTATACATGTGGATTGCGAGCAGACAAGTTGAGCTCACTGCAGTCGCTTGAAAAGTATAAAATAGGTGCTTAAAATTGACGGCTGATATAGTAATTCTTACTAATGATTTTTAATAATTTACTAATAGTTAATTAATTAAATTAAATAATTTTCGCTTCCAGTGGACAGAGGGGGCGAGTGTTAGTCGTGAAGGAAAGGGTTTAAAATCCATACTAATATTATAAATGTGAAAGTGTGTTTGTTTGTTTTGTTTGTCCTCTCTTCACGTCGAAAGTAATGAACGGATTGATATGATTTTTTTACTTATTATTATTTATTACCACTTATTGATTATTGTGATGTGTGTTATCCTGATCCTAATGAAAATCTTCTCAGCAAGCTGGATCGACTAATTAATAATGCCATTCGGTTCATCTTCTGTCTGAGCAAATATGACCACATTTCGTCATTTAGATCAAAACTTGGATGGCTACCTATTCGCCAGCGCAGACAGCAGAAGATATTATGTACACTCTTCTCCATATTATGTGACCCACATTCTCCAGTATATCTTAAAGAAAAATTTCGATATCTCTGCAACTCACATGACAGACAACTTCGCTCTAACAATTCCCTCAAACTTTTTACTCTTCTTTTTTTTCATTCTGGATTTATGTCTAATTCCTTCACTCTTCATGCTTCACGACTCTGGAATGCGCTGCCAGGCCCTATCAGGGATACCCATAATTCTTTTATTTAAAAAAAAGAGTGCGTGCTCATTTCTTCAGTTCTCTTAATTAAAATAATATTTATCTTTTAATTTAAATTACATTGCTTAAAAAAATAATACAAGAATCATCATTATTATTAGTATGTAAGTACCTAATATGTATTATATTTATTATGCATTTATTATCTATTTATAATATTTTATTGCATTATATTATGTTATTAATATTTGATTATATTTGTTTCATTTTAGCCGCAATCGTGAATTTCTGTACTCCCATTGGTTGACTGGTAGAGAATTGTATCAGTACTTGATGTATTGTGGTCAATAATGTAAAAAAAAAAAAAAAAAAATTTACGGAGATGATTTAAGGTCTGGAGAGTGACTAGGCTACTTTTTATCCCGGAAAAAATATCATTCCCACGGGAAAAAAGTAAAACATAATTTTTTCATAATTACTTCACGGAGATAATTTAAGGTCTGGAGAGTGACATAAGACTACTTTTTTCCCACTGGATAAAGAGATTCCCATGGGAACAAATATTGACATTTTCAGCAGCTATATAGTAAATATAATAAAGTAATAAAAACAATAAATTTTAATTTAATTCATCTTATAAACTATCCATTGTAAACTTGTAGCTCACAAGCCGTTGTCTTCCATGACAAAATCAGCGACTCGCTCCCCCATCGCGATGACGGCAGCGGCGGTGTTCCCGCGTGGCAGGCGTGGCAGAGCGCCTGCGTCAGCCAGTACACGCCGCGCACGCGCAGCCGCGGGTCCAGCACGGGGCCTAGCGCCGTAGTGCCCACCGCGTGGAAAGCGGACTGCGTCATGTGCCGGGCGTAGCAACGTCGGTACCCATCTGGATCCGTCGCGAACTGCGGGCAGGGCAGCTCTAGCCTCAGTACCGACACGTTCTGAGCCTTGAACACACTCGTCTCCACCAGCTGTTCTACGATGCGCATACCTCGCACAACCTCGTCCATGTCTGCGTCTGCAGTCAGGAAGTTGGGGTAGACAGCAGGCGCCTCAAGTGGGTCTCGGCTGGCGAGCCTCACGTACCCGTGCGACTCTCCTTGTAATATTACTGGCGTTACGGTTATTAAAGCGTAATTCTCATTCACATCAGCTAACTGGCCGGTTACGCTATCATCGAAATGTTGGATGTTCTCATTTGGAATAAGACGTCTCGCCAACGGTAACAAATATCTATCTATATACGCAAGAATGAGCTGCATCGTCGGCAGCTCGCAGTGGGCGCCGCTGTTCGTGAGCTGGCGCTTGTCGAAGTCGTAACACAGAGTGTTCGCAAAGGCAGTGACATCAGTGAGTCCGTTCGAGGTGAGCGGCCCATCGCGGAACATAAATAATTCTATGAGAGAGTTCACCATCGTTGCTGCTTTCTGGAACAACGATGCGAGCCCATTGGTCTTTTGGGGCACCTTCAGTAGCATCATGGGGGCGGAGTGGTCGTACATGTTCTCTCCCACGGGCAGGTCCACTCGCACCTGTATGCCCATGGATGTCAAGTGCTCCTTCGGCCCGATACCCGACAGCATCAGTATTTGCGGCGTGACTAGCGCGCCGGCGCACAGGATGACCTCCTTAGTCGCGTACAGGCTTAGTTTGCGTTCAGGCAACAGCCAGAGTCCGCTGACGGTGACTGTGACGCCCTTCGCCGTGTTCGCATCGTCCAGGATGACGCCGGTGCACCTGGCGTGCTTGGCCACGCTCAGTCTCCTCTTCACGTCCTCTCGTGCGAGGTATCCCCGCGCGGTAGTCATGCGTTCGTTTTTATACACGTAACCTAGGATCCGTGACACACCTATCTGTGATTCAGCGTTTACATCTCGATTGTAAGGGAAGTTGAGCGACTGTAGACCATCTATCAAATTCGAATGCCAAGGATTTGAAGTATTTGTGAAAAATTCTAACTTCATAGTGCCCGTTGTGTTGTGGAATGGCACAGAGGTAGGAGGGAGAAGATCCAAACCTTGGAGTCCTTCGTAGCGCAAGAAATATGGTTCCATGTCTTTCCAAGACCAGCCCTCGATGCCCAAGTCATCGTAGTCGGCGCGGTTGCCGCGCGTGTACATCATGAAGTTGGTGCTGGTGGAGCCGCCGAGGCACTTGCCGCGACTGATGCGACATTGCTGGCCAATACGCGACAGACACGAGACGTTGTTAGAAACTGTTTCGTAACTGTAATCTACATCGGAATCGAAGAGTGCTTGCGCCAACCCAGGAACCTGAATTAATTAAACATAATAAGTTCCTAAATAATATATGTAATGTACATACTAAAACGCATAAACTAGGATTCGAACGCAATGTGCGGTATCTCACCTTGGTGGGCAGCGTGGGGTCCCCGCCCGCCTCCAGCAGCAGCACGCGCGCGCCCGCCAGCGCGAGCTGCGCCGCTGCCGGCACACCGGCCGCGCCCGCGCCCACGACGATGTACTCGTACTCAGCACCATCTGTGGATTACAATATTCTATTGGAGGAGACTTCCGTATTGGCTAGTTTACACTCATCAGTGGGCAGGGACGTAAGGAGGGAAGTGGGTAGCGCGTGGGTGTAGTGTAAACACGATACTGCCGCTCGCTACTACTCGCGCTGGCCGGCACTCCCTCGATTGTCGGGGTATGTTACGGACGGCGTCGCTTACAACTCACTTGCGCAAACGTATTTAGGGCAATATTCCCGGCAGCGGCAGGAGCAGAGGAATGGGCAGAATTTAAACGAGGTATAAATGTATAAATGTATAAATGTATAGGGACAATTCATACAGATTGAGCTAGCCCCAAAGTAAGTTCGAAACTTGTGTTATGGGATACTAACTCAATGATATTATATTTTATAACAAATACATATATAGATAAACATCCAAGACCCGAGGCCAATCAGAAAAAGTTCGTTTTTCATCATGACCCGACCGGGGATCGAACCCGGGACCTCCTGGGTGGCGGTCTGGCGTGGTGACCATTACGCCACGGAGGTCGTCAAGAAAAGAGTTATTCGCTACAATCTGGTGTGAACGTCTGCTTAACGCACCTTTTAGAACGACGCCGGCCGGAAGGCTGTAGTCACTGGTGTCATCCTGCCCAGAAATGGAAGTAGCGAGTGTGGATGTCAGGAGACATAACAGCGTAAACCTGAGCAATAAGTTGACAAAATAAATGGGATATTTTACCAAATCCCACGGTCGTGAGACAAACTGGACTAGTTGAAATTGGAAATGGAAGTTGGCTCAATTTCCGCATTTTTTCTACATAGTGGTGACGAATTTTTTTTTAAGAATTCAAATGCAAATATGAATAAGGTCAAACCAATGTACATGTGACATGGATGTAGTAATCAAACATGTAATGAGATCTAAAGACATTTTTTTTCAAAACACTAATAATAGCTTTATTTTCATAATTGTTATAAGTAGGTATAATTGTTTCATTTTGAATTACAGATTATTTTAAAGATAAAAAATTGTGGTCACAGTAATCTCCTCCGCTCTGCACCAAACATATTTTGCAATGTACCTAGGTGTATTCAAATTCGGAATTTTCATATTCTTGATTGTAAACGGTAGACGTTATGTTATGTAGGAATTATAAAAATCAGGATTTTGTTAGATCGGGGTACTTACTCGGAGTTTTGAAGCATTCGGAATTTTCAAAATCGGAATTTTGAACATCGGAATTTTCAAAATCGGAGCTTCATATTTCGGAGTATTGTAGTGTATACAGCCATAGTAAACAAGATGTGGAGAAATTTAACTATGTATTATATGTCGCAAATAAAATTATGATACGTCATTACGTCATTTATTTGACTCACACACAGTGCCTTTCATACCATACTAGTGGGCGCCTGCGGCTTCGCCCGCGTGGAGTTTGGTTTTTTCTAATTTTACGCATGAACCCTAAATATTCCTGGGATAAAAAGCACTCTAAATGTTGACTCGAGATATTCTTGTAAAATTTCATCAAAATTAATTCTTCAAGTTCAGTGGTTTTTGCGTGATACGGTATAACACGCAGAAGTACAGACAGTTTTTTTTAAAAGCTTTTATTTAACTTGACCTGTATGTATGTATGTATGAATGTATGTATGTATGTATGTAAGGGTGGAATCTTGGAACGAAAATTTGAACCACTTCCCGAAGACCGATTGAGCTGAAATTTTGCTTAAAACTGTAGATCAGATGACAATACAATATTATGATAACAAAATTACGATACAGCCGTTTGTGTTCCGTTTTTCGTACAAAACCGTTCCGACCAAAAACCTATAGGGTACTTCCGGTTGTCCTAGAATCATGAAATTTGGCAAGAAGCAAGATGATGTAGTACAAGTACAGGAATAAATCTGAAAATCGTAAATTTGTAGTTACTTCTTCTTCTTTAAACAACCAATATAATGTGACCCTACCCTTGGTACATTTTACATTGGTACATGGCTCTTTTATACCGGTTATGAATTAAAATGTATTTTATCTATTACTAGCTTTTCCTCGCGGCTTCGCTCGCGTTAATTTTATGACATAGATCTCGTTTGACAACAAAACAACCCATAGCGCGACTTGTGGCGCCATCTGTTGGCCGATAGCATCCCACACAGCGCCCTTTATAGTAGAAAAAATATTTTCCCTTTGGATTGACATACTTTCACGGGTAAAAAGGTAGCCTATGTTGGGCTCTGTACCCCTGACATATACAAATTTTCATAATGATCAACTGATTAGTCAAGCCGTGAAGGAATAACAAACAAACAAACTCACTTTCTCATTTATAATATTAGTATGATAGTATGACTAGTATGAGGAGCTCGATGGCGTCGCTGTGTGTCACACTCTAATATGAACACACAAGTTAAGCGACGGTGACCCTAGCCAGCGTTTGGATGGGTTTCGTTATCTCGAGCTTCTTCGTGCTTCGGAGGGCACGTTAAGCCGTCGGTCCCGGCTGTTGTCGATAGATGACAGTCGTTAAGCCAAGTCGGTGGCCTTAGGGCGGTTTGAAAACACCGACCTCTGCCAATGCGCATTGGAGCAGCGTGGCAGAGTACGCTCTAATCACCTTCGATTGAAGGGAGACCTGAGACCAGCAGTGGGATGATTATGGGTTGATATGATGATGATGATGATGACTAGTATGATTATGGGAAGGAACCCTCATGCGCGAGTTCTACTTGCCCTTGGTCGGTATTTTATTTTTGATGGGTACATAAACCTGTTTAGTTTGTCGCAGGGTGACTGTAGTAAAATCAGGAAATTATATAGGTATTCAAATTGCTGGTGCTAGTTATAACAAATAAATTCATTAGACAAGTACCGCCCCTCGACAATAGATGGCACTGCGAAACCTGTCCAGTGATAACTAAAAAGTAAAAAATAAATTAAAAGTAAAAAAATATATTTAAAAACAAGCTTTTATTTAATTGCGCTAAAAAGAATAAAATAAACTTTTCTTTTAAAATTTTAACTATCAACTTATAACGTCATTACACAATTTATATGACATAAAAGATTGTCGCGAGATTTACTTGTTTAAGAAAACATAATTATCGAACTAACATTTATTCGTAGTACGAGTAAATGTTAGTAATTAAATCTCGCGACAAGCTTTTATGTCATATAAATTGTGTAATGACGTTATAAGTTGATAGTTAAAATTTTAAAAGAAAAGTTTATTTTATTCTTTTTAGCGCAATTAAATAAAAGCTTGTTTTTAAATATATTTTTTTACTTTTAATTTATTTTAAATTACTATTTTGGTACTGTATCGATAGTAAAATCCAGCTGATCAATATTTCAAAAAAATGTGTGTCCTGTGAAAACCGGTACAACACGAGTTGTATCAAAATGACCTTTTTCATTGCATGTGAATCAGAGAAAAATACAAAATTTTTTAAAAGCTTTTATTTAACTTGACCTGTATGTATGTATGTATGTAAGGGTGGAATCTTGGAACGAAAATTTGAACCACTTCCCGAAGACCGATTGAGCTGAAATTTTGCTTAAAACTGTAGATCAGATGACAATACAAAATTATGATAACAAAATTACGATACAGCCGTTTGTGTTCCGTTTTTCGTACAACACCGTTCCGACCAAAAACCTATATGGTACTTCCGGTTGTCCTAGAATCATGAAATTTGACAAGTAGCAAGATGATGTAGCACAAGTACAGGAATAAATCTGAAAATCGTAAATTTGTAGTTACTTCTTCTTCTTTAAACAACCAATATAATGTGACCCTACCCTTGGTACATTTTACATTGGTACATGGCTCTTTTTATACCGGTTTTGAATTAAAATGTATTTTATCTATTACTAGCTTTTCCTCGCGGGTTCGCTCGCGTTAATTTTATGACATAGATCTCGTTTGACAACAAAACGACCCATAGCGCGACTTGTGGCGCTATCTGTTGGCCGATAGTATCCCATATATTATTGGCATACTTTCACGGGTAAAAAGGTAGCCTATGTTAGGCTCTGTACCCCTGACAATATATATACAAATTTTCATAATGATCAACTGATTAGTCAAGCCGTGAAGGAATAAGAAACAAACAAACTCACTTTCTCATTCATAATATTAGTATGATAGTATGACTAGTATGATTATGGGAAGGAACCCTCATGCGCGAGTTCTACTTGCCCTTGGTCGGTATTTTATTTTTGATGGGTACATAAACCCGTTTAGTTTGTCGCACTGTAGTAAAATCAGGAAATTATATAGGTATTCAAATTGCTGGTACTAGTTATCTATCTATAATATAATAAAAGTGTATAATATAATAAAAGTGTAAAAAAAGTTTGTCTGTACATTGAATATATTTCCAAAAAAATTGTTTAGGGCGATGAAGAATAAGCAATAGAACAAGAATTTCGTAAAATTTTGTCCGTCTGTTTGTATGTATGTATGTTTGTATGTTTGTATGTATGTTTGTACACGCTAATCTCAGAAACGGCTGAACCGATTTGGATGCGGTTTTCACTAATATGTGGCGATTTGCTCAACTTAACATTTAGTGTATGTTTCTTTTCAAAATTCCCACGGGAATCCGAGATATACGCAAACGAAGTTGCGAGGGTATATCAACGCACAGCCCAAACCGCTGGGTCTAGAGATTCCAAATTTGGCATGTAGGTTACTTACAACGTCTAGGGATATACAAAGAAAGGATTTTTCAAAATTCCCACGGGAAAGCGAGATATACGCAAACGAAGTTGCAAGAGAACGCACAGACCAAACCGTTGGGTCTAGAGATGCCAAATTTGGCATGTAGGGTCCTTATATGGTCCGGACCGACCAGACCGGACCGGAACGGACCGAACCGGACCGGAACGGATCAGACCTGATCGGTCCGGAAGGAACCGCACCGTACCGAGTCCGTGCCGGACCGGACCGAACCGGACCGGACAGTTTTTTTTTTGTCCGTCTGTTTGTATGTTTATATGTTTGTATGTATGTTTGCACACGCTAATCTCAGAAACGGCTGAACCGATTTGGATGCGATTTTCACTAATATGTGGCGATTTGCTCAACTTAACATTTAGTGTATGTTTCTTTTCAAAATTCTCACGGGAATCCGAGATATACGCAAACGAAGTTGCGAGGGTATATCAACGCACAGCCCAAACCGCTGGGTCTAGAGATTCCAAATTTGGCATGTAGGTTCCTTACGATGTCTAGGGATGTAATAAGAAAGGATTTTTCAAAATTCCCACGGGAAAGCGAGATATACGCAAACGAAGTTGCGAGAGGACGCACAGCCCAAACCGTTGGGTCTAGAGATGCCAAATTTAGCATGTAGGGTCATTATAAGGTCCGGACCGACCGGACCGGACCGGATCGGACCGGACCGGAACGGATCAGACCTGATCGGTCCGGAAGGAACCGCAACGTACCGAGTCCGTGCCGGACCGGACCGAACCGGATCGGACCGGTTTTTTTTTCTGAAGAAATATATGTTAATTGGTATGTATAACCTTATCAGAACCGGACCGACCGGACCGGAGCGGACCGACTGGACCTGATCGGACCGGACTATATATATATCAAATTGAAAGTCCTGACTGACTTAACTATACATATATCAACGCACAGCCCAAACCGGTGGGTCTAGTGATTCCAAATTTGGACTGTAGGTTCCTTACGATGGCGACGTCTAGGGGTGTACAAAGAAAGGATTTTTCGAAATTCCCACGGGAAACCGAGATATACGCAAACGAGGTTGCGAGGCTATATCAAATTCGGCATGTAGGTTCCTTACGACGTCTAGGGATGTACTAAGAAAGGATTTATCAAAATCCCACGGGAAAGCGAGATATGCGCAAACGTAGTTGCGAGAGGACGCACAGCCCAAACCGCTGGGTCTAGAGATGCCAAATTTGTCATGTAGGTTCCATATAAGGACCGGACCGGACCGGAACGGATCAGACCTGATCGGTCCGGAAGGAACCGCACCGTACCGGGCCGTGCCGGGCCGAACCGGTTTTTTTTTTCTGTCGAAAAAGAATAAAAAAAGAATAAAAGAAACTTTTCTTTTAAAACTTTAACTATCAACTTATAACGTGTTAGTCCAACAGGAAACGGTGGTCATTACACAATTTATATGACATAAAAGCTTGTCGCGTTATTTGGTCTGAGACTACAAAATGATCATCAAAGCTCACCATTATCTCATCCGGTTCCAATTTAAGGTCTTTAATCATGTCTACAAAATGGCGAGAATCTTTCACAAAGGATGATGTCCTTCCTCCCAGTGGTTGCAATATTCTCCCCACGTGTCTCGCTAAGGCGTAGGTCGGGGAATCAATCTGGCTAACAATAGGGCGTAAAGGCACATATTTGGTCTTATGTATTTTGGGCAAGCCATATAATTTTGGGGGTTGCACGATTTTTGGCTTGTATAAATATTGAAAGACATCCTCATCAAAAAGATCCTCATTAACCCTAACTAAATCTCGTGTACTCCGCGTTACTCTGGCTGTTGGATCATACGTTACAGGTTTGTAGGTTAGTCTATCACTTAACAATGTTTCTAATTTACTATTATAGTCTGTGACATCCATAACTACGGAGGAATTGCCTTTATCCGCCTTAAGAACAAAAATGTCCTTGTTTTCCCTCAGATTTTTGGGGGCTTCCCTTTCTTCTTTGCTAACATTACTCTTGGGTCTCTTGGCTTTGCGTAATATCAACGAAACATCTTGTCTGAGGGACTCTGCGTCTCCAGGAGGAATTTTGTTCGTCACAAGAAAGTTTGAGTGCGCGTTAAAGCCCCGTTTTTAGTCAATAATAGTATTATATTTTACCAATTTATTATAATTTATTTTCAAAATATTCTTTTACACTATAAAAAAACATTTCTATCTAAGTAGCCACGCTTTGCATCTGCCCTTGAATATTTTCCCATTTAAACATTTGATTTCTTGTGGGCGTGGTAGCGTGCAGTGGACAAGCCGCGCTGTTCGCGAATTATAAATTTGCAGGGCGCGTCTGTATCCGCGCGCGCATCGCACTGCGCCCTATCTATGTAGCTGAACTAAATAAATAAACAAAAACACCTTGGCAACACCTAAGCTTAATTATAATACATTTTCTCTATTTTTAATAGCCAGGCTATAATTTAAGTACATGAAACGAGTTATCGCGCGTACTTATCTTAATATGTTTCAGCTCTGGCGGCTGTCCTCATTAGGCCTCGGAGAATATATATTAGGTATTTTATTCAACTTCTAATAATATTTTAAATTTGCTTAAAATTAGATAAGTAATTAATTGATAGACGAGTTAATAATATACTTTAGTGTGTTGGATGCGGATGATGAAATAGAAAGATATTGTCCGTTACACTTTACGTTTATTAACGTTCAATACTACACAATACACACAGAAAGTTTAGAAGGAGAAAAGAACAAAGAGATAAATTATAACAATTAAATATTAATATCTATAGGCGATCGCGATAACAACAATTACGCATCGATGCCAAAAACCGACTCTAGGTCGAGCGCGCGGCGGACAGTGACCTACGGCACGTGCAAGCAAAAATGCTGACGCGCAGAATTGGTTTTCCGTATATAAAACAAAAGTCTGCGCGTCCGCTTCAACATACAAAATAAATATAAGTTATTGTATAAAATATTAAACTTAACTTTAAAATATAAATATTAAAATAACAATGATAAAATAAATTAAAAGCAAACAAAAATAATAAATGTAAAAAATAATAAAATGTAAATAATAAAGGTACGCCACATCACCCCCCTCCAGAGACCGTCTCAAGGGCGATAATAATCAGGGAAGCGCACGGTACGGCCTGACCGAGTTGTTCGGATATCATTCCTGCCGATTTGAGTAGGAATGTTCTGTGGTGATGAGTAAAGTGAATTTGGCGATTTTTCTGTTTTGTTCGGTGTGTCAATGTGAGCATCGTGATTGTGTGTCGTGGTGTTGTCATGTAGTATGTATGCGGGTTTCAATCGGTCTACCGATACTGTGACAGTATTTCCACGTAGGTTCAGCTTGAAGACTTTGTCGCCCCTCTCCAACACCTCATATGGTCCTGTATAAGCAGGTGTGAACGACGGGCGGCATGTGTCATCTCGAAGAAAGACATGGCTCGCGGTAGCAAGATCTTTAAACACGAAGACTGATTGTTTACCATGACGTGAAGCTGGTGTCGGCTGTAGATTCTTGGTGAAAGAGCGTATTCGTGCCAAATACTGAGTGATGTCAGTAGTACCCTCTTCTTTCGAGTTGAAGAAATCGCCGGGTAGCCTCAGATTTTCTCCATATACGAGTTCTGCTGATGAGGCGTTAAGATCTTCTTTAAAGGCGCTTCGTATTCCAAGCAGAACAAGAGGAAGAGATTCTACCCAGTTGGTGTTTGAGTGACAAGTGATAGCAGCTTTCAGCTGTCTGTGAAATCTCTCTACTAGACCATTGCAAGCTGGGTGATAAGCAGTCGTCCTCTTGTGCTGGAATCCTATTAGCTCTGCCAGATTCTTGAATAGTGCGGATTCAAATTGTCTACCGCGGTCGGTGACAATGGTGGTAGGGCAACCAAACCTAGAAATCCATCCACTTAATAGGGCTCGTGCCACTGTCTCTGCTGTGATCTCCTGTAGTGGTATTGCTTCAGGCCAACGCGTGAACCTATCGACGGCTGTGAGACAATACCGATATCCCTGTGACAGCGGCAGTGGACCTATAAGGTCTATGTGAATATTCATAAATCTGGACTTTGGCAGTTTGTATGCGCCCAAAGGTGATGAGACATGTCGAGTGACTTTAGCTCGTTGACAGGCCAAACAGGTGCGAGTCCACTCTCGACAATCTTTCTTGACACCTGGCCAGACATATCTCTCTGCGACTAGTTTGGCTGTAGCGTTTGCTCCTGGGTGGCTGAGGGAGTGAAGACTTTCAAATACTTGGCGCCGATGTTGCTTCGGGACATATGGTCGCGTAATACTGCTTCTCTCATCGCAGTACAGTTCAGAGTGACCTCCAGGCAGTTTGATTTTCTTCAGGTGCAGTGAAGAATTCCCGTTCAGTAGTAGCTGCAATTCCGAGTCGGAGTATTGGGACTTCGCCAACTGTTCTAAGTCCACAGGTTGAACGATCTCCTCGACTCGTGAAAGGGTGTCTGCTACTACATTATCCTTCCCGGAAATATGTCTGATGTCGGTGGTGAACTGCGAGATAAAGTCCAAGTGTCTGAACTGTCTTGGTGAGCAGTTTTCTTTGCGTGAGTGAAACGCGAAACATATAGGTTTGTGGTCAGTGTAAATAACAAAAACCCTTGCTTCTACCATATGCCTGAAGTACTTAATAGCCTCGTATATCGCCAGTAACTCTCTGTCGTACGGCGAGTACTTCTGCTGCGATGGGCTCAGCTTCCTCGAGAAGAATGCTAGTGGCTGCCAACCTACGTCTTCTTTGAACTGCTGAAGTACTGCTCCAATCGCGACGTCTGAAGCGTCTGTGACTATGGCAAGTTTGGCTTCACAGTCTGGATGAGCTAATAGAGCAGCTTGACAAAGACCTTCTTTGCAGCGATTGAAAGCTAGGGACTCCTCAGTAGTGAAATTTACTGGATGAGAGCCTTTCACCGATCCTTCCAGCAGAGCGTTAAGTGGTGCTTGGTGCTGTGCAGCTTCAGGTATGAACCTCCTGTAAAAGTTTAACATACCCAAGAATCTGCGTAGCTCGCGTACGTTCTTCGGTGCCGGAAAGCTCTGGATCGCTTCTACCTTGGCAGGGAGTGGTTTGGTACCGTCCGCTGAAATGAGGTAGCCAAGAAAAGTAACCTCAGTGGCTCCAAATACGCACTTTGCGGTATTAATCACCATACCGTAGTCTTGCAATCTGGTAAACAGCTGACGAAGATGGTGCTTATGTTCTGCTTCGTCCCTGGAGAAAATGAGGAAATCATCCAAGTACGCGTAACAGAAATCCAACCCCCTTAACATCTCATCCACGAAGCGCTGAAATGTTTGACCGGCATTACGAAGTCCGAACGTCATGTACGGAAATTCGTAAAGACCGAAGGGAGTCGTGATAGCGGTCTTTGGGATATCCTCAGGGCTAACAGGAATCTGGTGGTAGGCCTTAACTAAATCTATGGTGGAAAAGATTTTGCATCCAGACAGGTTATGTGAAAAGTCATGGATGTGACGAATAGGGTATTTGTCGGGCACCGTTCTGGCGTTTAACATCCTATAATCGCCGCACGGACGCCAACCGTTGTCCTTTTTCGCTACCAGATGAAGGGGCGAAGACCACGCAGACTCGGAAGGTCTGGCTATACCACTCTGGAGCATAGTTTCAAACTCTTCCTTCGCGATCTTCAATTTATCCGGGGCTAGCCTACGTGGAGTACTAGAAACAGGCGGACCCGGTGTAGTACGAATATGATGTACTGTGTTGTGTGTAGGTGTACGGTGTGTACCATGTGGGCGAGTAATGTCGGGGTATTCCCTGAGTATGTCGTGATACACTGACTCACCAACGATACTTTTTACCGAAGAAATGATATCCGAAGTTCGGACAGGTAAAGCCACGGTCGCGAGCGTAGTAGTGTTGTCGATTAAACGTTGGTTCCTGCAATCAACAACAAGGTTATAATATGACAGAAAGTCAACACCGATTATCGCCTTTGTTACGTTCGCTACTATAAATCGCCAAGTATAGTCACGGCGCAAACCTATGTTTAAAGTTAAATGTACGTAACCATATGTTTCTATTGGCGTACCGTTAGCAGCGCACAATTTATAGCTAGATTTAGCCTGACGATTTCTTAAATAGTTGTGAGGGAATACACAGAGGTCACTACCAGTGTCCACTAAAAACTGCGTCTTCGTCCTGCTGTCTGTCACAAATAAGCGACCGGTACTATGGCAATCGTCGGCCGCCATTAGCGATTGCGCGCTGCATTTCCCGACGGCGAAGAGTAGTCGCAAGGCTTGATGCAATCTTTTGCTTTGCTTCCGAACTTACTATGGTACCAACAGGTGGGGTACCTGGTGTAATTGGAATGCGACCGCGTTCTAGATCTGGATCTGTGTCTATTTGGTGATCGACTATTCCTTTCACGACACATTCTATCTAGCCTAGATGTTAAAGCAGCTACTTGTTTCGTAAGTTCGGAAATTTCGCAACTTGTTGACGTACTCACAGTTGTTGATGCTGACGCTACCTGGAAGTTTGGCGCAACTACGTCGTGAATCCGATCGGCCAGATCCGCGAGCTCTGCTAAAGACGCCTTTGGCTGCGACGCAATGATGGTCTGCATACCAGCTGGTAGTCGACTCGTCCAAATTGTCCGAACGAAGTCTTCCGGAACACCTGGGCCTGCAAGGTTTTGTAGGTGACGAACGAACTGAGACGGCTTCCTGTCGCCTAATTCCTCGTCGACCAGCAGTTGCTTCACCTCACGCTCCCTGGATACGGAGAGCCGTCTGATGAGTTCGGTCTTCAGCTTCATGTACTTCTCTGTCTCGGGCGGAGCGGTGATGATGTCCTCCACCTCGGCTGCGTACTGCGGTTCCAAGTGCGCTATCGCATGGTAAAAGCAGGTGGAGTCGGCGTTGATACCAGCCAGCATAAACTGTCCTTCGAGCTGCGCGAACCATAGTGCCGGCTTCTTGGGGTAAAAAGGTGGTACTTTTACGCCAACTCGGCATAAATCTGCAGTGGCTGCGTTGTTGCTGCAGCTGCTACCGGAGTCGCCATTTCCTTTGTTCATTTTCGTGAACGATACGGGGTCACCAATTTAGTGTGTTGGATGCGGATGATGAAATAGAAAGATATTGTCCGTTACACTTTACGTTTATTAACGTTCAATACTACACAATACACACAGAAAGTTTAGAAGGAGAAAAGAACAAAGAGATAAATTATAACAATTAAATATTAATATCTATAGGCGATCGCGATAACAACAATTACGCATCGATGCCAAAAACCGACTCTAGGTCGAGCGCGCGGCGGACAGTGACCTACGGCACGTGCAAGCAAAAATGCTGACGCGCAGAATTGGTTTTCCGTATATAAAACAAAAGTCTGCGCGTCCGCTTCAACATACAAAATAAATATAAGTTATTGTATAAAATATTAAACTTAACTTTAAAATATAAATATTAAAATAACAATGATAAAATAAATTAAAAGCAAACAAAAATAATAAATGTAAAAAATAATAAAATGTAAATAATTTTCTTCTTACAAGAGTTACGGGTTGAGAACTAGACGAGTTGCTACATAGGCGACTTGAGTTTGCTTGCACCAACTTAATACTAACACAGAGATGGCGAGATGCTAGATTTTAAAAACTTGGCGAGTGCGTGTCTGACCACGTGCAGTGTAGTGTAGGGTTCCGCATTCGTTAAGTATGACACTAGCTTCTGCCCGCGGCTTCGTCCGCGTGTCCTACTAACAATTAGCATATTTTTCTACAGAAACAAAGTCCGGTCGGAAATAATTACCCATTTCCCCGTATTTTCTCACCATTTCCTGTTGGACCAACTGTCACCACATAGGCCTAGGTGGCGCGCCACCTAGGAGGGCTAGTGTTCGAAACCCTGTCGGGTTATGATGAAAAACGAACTTTTTCTGATTGGCTTTAATCTTGGATGTTTATCTATACAAATACATTATGTATATGTTATAAAATATAGTATCGTTGAGTTAGTATCCCATAATACAAGTCTCGAACTTACTTTGGGGCTAGCTCGATCTTTGTGATTTACCCTATATATTTATTTATTATAAGTACTGTATACGTCTCACCCTGCCGCACGCGCGCCGCCTGTTGGTTTTTGCATTCTAGTAGATGTGAATATAGCTTAGTGGAAAGTTTAAATTGTAATAAAATGATAAACAGTTGTAAGTAGGTAACTATGCTATAGTAATATAAGTAGGGATGTCGACGAAAAATTAAACCGACTTCATATCAAAAACCAAAGAAACTATATGTATACACTAGAAAAGCGTAAAATAATCCCATCCTTTCGAGCAAAGTATATTTGACGGAGAAAGATAAGATAAGAATTTATTTGTATGAAACATGAGTACATACATAGGTAGGTGAAATGTTTACATGTTGTGATTCCGTCATGTTTTGCAATATTATTTGCGTATACAAAATATTGAGAGGAGCCATTAATAATAATTAATTAACAAATTAAAAATTTGATTATAAAATTAAAATAACAAAATCGACGAACATACATAAAAAAACTATTCAGTATTAATACAAGTATTGAAAGATCAATTCAGTTTTCACAAAATTAAACAAGGATTACTTGGTTATTTATCGATTTATTCACGTCGACATTTCAAGCAAGAGTCAATTTCAGTCAACGGTGACGTTTCTTTTTACGAACTGTCCAACGAGACGTTCGTTCTTTTTTTTCCTTTTGTTTGGCAATCCAGACTTCAGACGAAGATTCCATTGTGCCATCTTCAAGTTATGCTTGTGAATGTTTTTATTTTTCTTTCATGTTTTGCTCGTGTAGGACGAGGAGGCGGTATGTATGAGGGATGATATTATTATGGAGTGTGCGGAACTTATGGGGATATTATGGCGGTAGAAGGGGGGTGGAATGAGTGGGGATAGTCTAAAGAAACTAGGATACACAGAACATTTCAATTTAAAGGATTTTTTTCCTTTTCAAAAAAGGATATAAACTGAAACAAATAATAAGACGTTCGTTCTTTTATTTTGTCTAACTACCCCATGGATGTAGTAATCAAATAGGATTGAGTTATCGATATCAAAAAACGGGCCCACGTGACACAACGACAACAGAGGTGTTTGTCCCTTTTCCACAGGGTGTCCACACAACTAAAAATTTATGGGCGACCTAATTAAGATTAATAATTTAGGATGATAATAAAATAAAAATGTTTTTAGAACAATGATTTATCTTTATTTATCCCGTTGTTGTATCATCGCTATTATACATAGACTTAGTATATACTTACGCTAGTATATACTAAGTCTACGCTATTATATAACCTGTACCTATTTTATTGTAAAAGAAAGCCTTTGTTCTTGTTGAGACACACGAAGATGTGTAACACTTTGACTCAACGAAAATCAAATTATCGATGTGTAAGAGTATTTCACTTTGCACATACATACGGTAGCTGGTTTCGTACAATGGTTAGTAGGGCAATATCGCACGAATGGTTGTTCAATCGACTATGTACATAAATATCCCATAAATTTTTTGTTGTGTAGACACCCTGTGGGAAAAGGACAAACACCTCTGTCCTCGTTGTCTCACGTGGGCCCGTTTTTTGAATCCGAGAACTCAATCCTGTTTGATTACTACATCCATGAACCACCCGCATAATTTTATATCTTAAAACGTCAACGTTGAATGTAAACGTCAAAATGGTCAAAATAAAGAAAACTTTATATTGAAAATAAACATTACTTATCAATCAGTTCATAAAATGGTAAATATAGAATATTATTATCGAATATTTCACTAATTCTTACAGTATAGTTACAGAGGAACATAGAACCTCCTCCTTTTTTAAGGTCGCTTAAAAATATGCTTCTTATTGAATGAGTTTTTTGCAATGAAAACTTAGTAATCATAATTTCTTTATTCTATGAGCCCTATCTAAGATTCGTGGGTTCTCAAGGCACTATTTATATTTTTTATACTAACATATTTATACCTATTCATATTTTTTTGGAAAAATTTAAAGCGGATATCGGTATTTTTAAATTATGTCGACATTTAATTGCCTTTACGACATCCCTATTAGCGAGACAAATACGCCATATCCATAATAGAAATAAATAAATAATAGTTAATTGGACACGGTTCATTGCAAAATATAGACGCAACTGGCTATAAAGTAAATAATTATTGTACCTAAATAGAAAAAAACCGGGCAAGTACGTATCGGGTCACGCACTATGTAGGGTTCCGTATTTGCTGTGCTCTGCTTGACTTCAGTTGAGTCCAATATCAAATTCTATCACATTTGTACAAGTTTCTAGCATTAAGCGTCTAGGCGCAAGACCGCGGACAGACAGACAAACGGACATGGCAAAACTATAAAAACACTTGTTGCGATTCAGTGCCACGCAAATGTCCGAGATGGACGGGCAAATGCATCACACACATCCACACTAAACGCACCTAATAATAACGAATGGTTATAAAACGAGAAAATGGGGGCCGAGGGTTCATTAACATAAGCGTTTTAAGGAAGAAGTAAGTAAAAACCCTCGACACCATTTTCTACCAAAAATCTCTATACAATAGGGTTTTATAAAACAGGTGGCGCTTCTGTGCATAAATACACGATGTAAATAAATAATATCACAGTGTTATTTTTACATTTGTATGTTCTAAAAGTAAAACTTATATAAATAAGAAAAATAGACGAACGATATATAATAATAAAGATTATTGAGAAGGACTTTGCTAAACTGCCGAATACCTTCAAAGATAATTCATATTCATTTATTTACGTAAAATGGTTTACTATGAAGTTCACACAGTAAGTGGTCACTATAGGTCTTATATAAAATTTTAAAACCACCTTTTCAAGGTATGAGTAAATTATTAACACTATTTTAAACAATTTTAACTAAACTAAAATACAAAAATAAGAACAAAACAATAACAAAAAGAATAGAAAAATAGCATAAAAACAATTTTTACAATTAAATTATTAATTTATAACATTATTATTATTTTTACACATATTTCATTTTAACATTTATATTTTATTTTTATTGCACAAAATTTTAATTATTATCCTCAAAATATTCCTTAATGCTATAGTAAGCTTTGGCAATGAGTCTCTTTTTAAGTTCTATGTCAAAACCTTTTCGGAGGGCTTTCAAGGCGTGTGGCAGGTGATTCTATATTTTTATTGCCATATAGTGCGTCCATCAGAGTGCAACTTATGGCGCGATAGAGGCAAACACAGGTCATTTCCCGGTCGCGACACGGTCACTAATCTTTTGAAAATAATTTTCTACACGTCTCCCTGGGAGCAAGAAACGATATAATTCTACGAAAACTGTTTGAACCTCTGTGGAGTTCCCCCAGAAAATAATACCGTATCTAATCCACGCAGCAGCTTGGCTATGGTACGCTGTAAGTGCGCATACACTATAAGTAACTTTGCGCAACTCACGCAGTGCGTATGTAAAGCGCCTTAGCTTGCTAACTACTTCGTTTACATGGGGTTTCCAGGATAGAGTTGAGTCTAGTGTAATGCCTAACAGTGAGAATTTATCAACCTCTTCCAGACTTTTCCCTTGGTGTAATATGTTGAGAGGCGGTGTCGGCCTTTGGTACGGTCTAAATTGCATAAGCTTGGTTTTTCTAAGTTTAAAATTAGGCCTATTTCTTCTAAATGGTCTACTATATTAGTTAGAGATGTAATTATTTCCATATTTAGTATATCAGGTTTGTTTTGTTCACATGAGATAATAAGCGTAGCATCAACTGCAAACAACAAGACTATGTTGTGTGGTACTGTAGAAGGGAGGCTATTAATATAGACTAGGAAGAACAGGCATCCAAGCACGCTTCCTTGCGGTATAGACCCTAAGATTGCTTGGTGAGTCGAACTTATTTGCTTCAGCTCATTGTGGGTGAATAATTAAAAACATAGGTAACTTAAATATTCATAGAATTGTATTTTGTAGAACGCACATTTTTTGTAATATATTGATCAAGAGAAAAAACAAAAAGAGTAGCGTCGGAAAAGTGAACTTACAATAGCAAGGAGTTTCGTTGATATTATCAAATAACATTATTTAATTAAACAGTGGGCTTCATCAACATGAGTTATCTGAACAAATTGTTCCCTATCGCTAAGGTATGACGTTAACCATTTAATTGCATGTCCCCGTATTCCGATCGATTCCAACTTCCTCAACAAAATTTGATGGGATACACGGCCATAAAGATGGCAATAGCATTTTTATTTTTATTTAATGAATTTAATATTTCTACGTTGCAATCGAACACGGCTAAAACCGTGGAATGGTGTTTGCGAAAGCCGTGTTGGTTTTTATGTCATATCTTATATTTTTCTAATATTTTTGGTATGACCGGTAAGATTGAGATTGGTCGATAATTGGTAATATTGCATTTGTCACCCTTTTTAAAAATAGGTAATATCTTGGCTAGTTTTAGACTTGATGGAAACACACCTTGCTCGTATGATTGGTTTACTAGATAGGTAAATAGGTAAATTTCGTCTACGCAGTGCACCAACAGTTTTGCTGGGATGTAACCATATCTAAATAAAAGGAATTTGTTAGTTGTTGTGTAACAATTAACAATATTGTTCGGAATAAGTTTATTTACATTTGAACTAATGCTTACATAGTATTCATTAAAACTTTCTGCAATTTTTTTAGGACATGCAACTTTATTATTTTGTATGTCTAAGGTTATATTTTTATATTTACATTTTTTTAGCTGGTTTTACTTTTTCATTTATTATATCCCACATTGTTTTATATTTATTTTGAGAATGAACTTTTCTATTTATGTACAATCGTCTTTTTTCAGTAGCAATTATTTTCTTTAATATTTTACTGTAAAAATTAACATAAGTTCTTGTGTACTGGCTCTTTGATAAAGTAGAAAGATGTCTTAGTAATCTCTTATGATAGCAACATTTTTTTATTCCCTTTGTAATCCAACTATTTTTAATTTTGTTTGTTGTATTTAAAAGTCTAATATATCTCCTAATTGTTTCTGAAAGTTGTAGTTTTCGTTTACATTATTATTTGCTGATATAACTTTATTAAAATCTATGTTACTTATCGCTTTATTAAACAATTCCATATTTTTTACAATTAAATACATACAGTTTGTTTTGTATTTCTTAGTATTTTTTTTAATACTTTCGTTGAGTGGAATTTGTCCAATCAAGGTTTTATGATCTGATAGAAGGTAGTCGTGGACTGATGTTGTTATATGTAAATTTTCACTAACTATGAACTGATCTATGCAAGAAGACTTTTCGGATGTTACGCGAGTAGGCACACTAACCGAACAGCGAAGGCCGAAACATTTAAGCATATTTATTAGTCTACGTGACTCTTTAGTATTTTTTGTTACATCTATGTTTATGTCTCCTGCTATAAGTACTTTTTTATTTAAGGAATGTTTTGCTATGTGGTTTAATAAGGCTTGCATTTGTAAAAAGAATGTCTCTACGTCCCTGTCCGATCGATAGATTGATATTATTAGCAAATTATTTGCGCTTACCTGTATCGCACAAAATTCCACCACGAATTCTACGCTATAGTATTGGATGTCCATTCTTCCTTTACTTTTAATATTTTCCCGAGTAAATATGGCAACTCCTCCGTGAATATGTCGTACATATTTTGCGCGCAGATCAAAGCCCTCCAGCGAATAAAGGTGTTGGTTTGGAAACATGTTGAGGAGGTACTAAAACGGAACGGACACAAAGTCAGGAGAAGTCAACCCAGACGAAAGCCTGGGGTAAAAAAGTCAGTGGTGAATCGCAGACCCGTTTTTATGCCCTATGTGAAAGGAGTGACTGACAAAATTGGATCAGCATTTCACAAATACTCCATCAAGGCTGTATATACCCCATTACTCCAAGTAGCGAAGCAATTGATTTCACCGAAAGACAGGATACCCTACCAAACATCAGGTGTCTACAAAATTGACTGCAGTTTTGGTAGTTCGTACATTGGCCAAACCAAGCGAACAATTGCTGAAAGGGTCAAGGAACATATAACAGCTGTAAAAAACCGTCAGACAAATAAATTAGCTATTGCAGAACACCTGATCAACACTGACAGCAACCACTGGATTGAACTCAACAAATCCAAGGTTCTATCGACTGACCGCCACTGCCACAGACGGATAGTACGGGAAGCTATAGAAATTAAAAAGCACCGTACTTTTAATAGAGAAGATGGGTTCAAATTGTCACCAACATGGAATCCAGTGCTGGACAAAATTAAACTGCGCGGTGTGACGTCTGCGGTTAATGCCGATACAGTTAGAGTTGTGTGTGTGGGTCTTTATAACTAGTGAATTTTATTGACAATATAGTGGGTAGTTTAACATCTTACTATCGTCGTCATCAACCTGTGCACCACAGTACCCCCTCCCCGTGACCACGGCAGATGCAACTCTGTTGAAACGTCGGGTGAACAAGTAAGCTTGAGTGCGCGTTCAAGCCCCGTTTTTAGTCAAAAATAATGTGTTCAAAACGCGAAAGTTTAAAACATACAAAATATAATACTCTTAATACTTAATAAAATTATTATAAAATTTTAATGTTGCATGTTGATAAGGTAAATTTGAAACCATCACCTTTATGTAACCACCTATGTACACACAGATGGAAATAAAAGTCTTTTCAATTAAAAAAAAATAATTTCAAAATAGTTTATTTGGAATACATAACAAGGCTTACAAAAACAAAGTACACGATGACATCTGTAGGAGTATTAAACTGTAACACAGATATCAACGCCCTCCCCGAACTCAAGGTGCGCTTGGATTCCAATTAATTACATAGTAGGTAGGTATTTAATTTCAAACTAATCCTAATTTTAAAAATATTTTTTACATGTGAATAGTTTTTTGTTTGGGTGAGTTAGTGCATGATGCAGGTATATATGTGCTGTGACGCACGTATGTGTGATGTGGGTATGTATGTGTGTGCTTGTATGAAGAATTTAAGTCACTTTGCTAATTGCAAATAAGATCTTCAGAGTCTTTATAGGAAAAGGTAAGAATATATTTAAGACTTTTATTACATGAATGATGAGTTAGTGGGTAAATATTCAGTTCTTTATTTTACTTATTATTAAGCGGGCTGCCAGAAAAACTTCATAGAGTCAGATTTCAATGTAACAAAAATTATATAGACTTAGTGGAAGAAATACGTAACAAACTTACAGTAACACAACATACAAATATTATATTATGTGTACCGACTTATAAATATTCGTCTAGAGCGAATTCTTTAACTCACGAGTTGACGATTTCATAACTTTGCTCTACAATGACAACTCAACTTATCAATATTGCTATAATATTGGCCTCCAATAAAAACTTACGAGTGTAGTTTCGCATGTTCTCTAGATATAATGGCACTATAAACTTGCAGGGCCTAAAGACAATTTTTAAAAATATACGCGAACAAATTCTGGTTATTGTTAAAGTTGGTCCAACAGGAAATGGTGATGAATTCATCTGTCTGCCCAATGTAAATGCGGACACAAGTCTTGGGCAAGCTAATCATTCCTTTCGTGCCTAAACATTGTACTATAATTTGTCAAAATATTCAATGTATAACTAATAAAATTGATATTTTAAATGTATTTTTGATGGATTCTAAAATAGATATCATTGTGATGAGCGAACATTGGTTGCGACCAAACAACCAACACCTTTATTCGCTGGAGGGCTTTGATCTGCGCGCAAAATATGTACGACATATTCACGGAGGAGTTGCCATATTTACTCGGGAAAATATTAAAAGTAAAGGAAGAATGGACATCCAATACTATAGCGTAGAATTCGTGGTGGAATTTTGTGCGATACAGGTAAGCGCAAATAATTTGCTAATAATATCAATCTATCGATCGGACAGGGACGTAGAGACATTCTTTTTACAAATGCAAGCCTTATTAAACCACATAGCAAAACATTCCTTAAATAAAAAAGTACTTATAGCAGGAGACATAAACATAGATGTAACAAAAATAACAAAAGAGTCACGTAGACTAATAAATATGCTTAAATGTTTCGGCCTTCGCTGTTCGGTTAGTGTGCCTACTCGCGTAACATCCGAAAAGTCTTCTTGCATAGATCAGTTCATAGTTAGTGAAAATTTACATATAACAACATCAGTCCACGACTACCTTCTATCAGATCATAAAACCTTGATTGGACAAATTCCACTCAACGAAAGTATTAAAAAAAATACTAAGAAATACAAAACAAACTGTATGTATTTAATTGTAAAAAATATGGAATTGTTTAATAAAGCGATAAGTAACATAGATTTTAATAAAGTTATATCAGCAAATAATAATGTAAACGAAAACTACAACTTTCAGAAACAATTAGGAGATATATTAGACTTTTAAATACAACAAACAAAATTAAAAATAGTTGGATTACAAAGGGAATAAAAAAATGTTGCTATCATAAGAGATTACTAAGACATCTTTCTACTTTATCAAAGAGCCAGTACACAAGAACTTATGTTAATTTTTACAGTAAAATATTAAAGAAAATAATTGCTACTGAAAAAAGACGATTGTACATAAATAGAAAAGTTCATTCTCAAAATAAATATAAAACAATGTGGGATATAATAAATGAAAAAGTAAAACCAGCTAAAAAAATGTAAATATAAAAATATAACCTTAGACATACAAAATAATAAAGTTGCATGTCCTAAAAAAATTGCAGAAAGTTTTAATGAATACTATGTAAGCATTAGTTCAAATGTAAATAAACTTATTCCGAACAATATTGTTAATTGTTACACAACAACTAACAAATTCCTTTTATTTAGATATGGTTACATCCCAGCAAAACTGTTGGTGCACTGCGTAGACGAAATTTACCTATTTACCTATCTAGTAAACCAATCATACGAGCAAGGTGTGTTTCCATCAAGTCTAAAACTAGCCAAGATATTACCTATTTTTAAAAAGGGTGACAAATGCAATATTACCAATTATCGACCAATCTCAATCTTACCGGTCATACCAAAAATATTAGAAAAATATAAGATATGACATAAAAACCAACACGGCTTTCGCAAACACCATTCCACGGTTTTAGCCGTGTTCGATTGCAACGTAGAAATATTAAATTCATTAAATAAAAATAAAAATGCTATTGCCATCTTTATGGCCGTGTATCCCATCAAATTTTGTTGAGGAAGTTGGAATCGATCGGAATACGGGGACATGCAATTAAATGGTTAACGTCATACCTTAGCGATAGGGAACAATTTGTTCAGATAACTCATGTTGATGAAGCCCACTGTTTAATTAAATAATGTTATTTGATAATATCAACGAAACTCCTTGCTATTGTAAGTTCACTTTTCCGACGCTACTCTTTTTGTTTTTTCTCTTGATCAATATATTACAAAAAATGTGCGTTCTACAAAATACAATTCTATGAATATTTAAGTTACCTATGTTTTTAATTATTCACCCACAATGAGCTGAAGCAAATAAGTTCGACTCACCAAGCAATCTTAGGGTCTATACCGCAAGGAAGCGTGCTTGGATGCCTGTTCTTCCTAGTCTATATTAATAGCCTCCCTTCTACAGTACCACACAACATAGTCTTGTTGTTTGCAGTTGATGCTACGCTTATTATCTCATGTGAACAAAACAAACCTGATATACTAAATATGGAAATAATTACATCTCTAACTAATATAGTAGACCATTTAGAAGAAATAGGCCTAATTTTAAACTTAGAAAAACCAAGCTTATGCAATTTAGACCGTACCAAAGGCCGACACCGCCTCTCAACATATTACACCAAGGGAAAAGTCTGGAAGAGGTTGATAAATTCTCACTGTTAGGCATTACACTAGACTCAACTCTATCCTGGAAACCCCATGTAAACGAAGTAGTTAGCAAGCTAAGGCGCTTTACATACGCACTGCGTGAGTTGCGCAAAGTTACTTATAGTGTATGCGCACTTACAGCGTACCATAGCCAAGCTGCTGCGTGGATTAGATACGGTATTATTTTCTGGGGGAACTCCACAGAGGTTCAAACAGTTTTCGTAGAATTATATCGTTTCTTGCTCCCAGGGAGACGTGTAGAAAATTATTTTCAAAAGATTAGTGACCGTGTCGCGACCGGGAAATGACCTGTGTTTGCCTCTATCGCGCCATAAGTTGCACTCTGATGGACGCACTATATGGCAATAAAAATATAGAATCACCTGCCACACGCCTTGAAAGCCCTCCGAAAAGGTTTTGACATAGAACTTAAAAAGAGACTCATTGCCAAAGCTTACTATAGCATTAAGGAATATTTTGAGGATAATAATTAAAATTTTGTGCAATAAAAATAAAATATAAATGTTAAAATGAAATATGTGTAAAAATAATAATAATGTTATAAATTAATAATTTAATTGTAAAAATTGTTTTTATGCTATTTTTCTATTCTTTTTGTTATTGTTTTGTTCTTATTTTTGTATTTTAGTTTAGTTAAAATTGTTTAAAATAGTGTTAATAATTCACTCATACCTTGAAAAGGTGGTTTTAAAATTTTATATAAGACCTATAGTGACCACTTACTGTGTGAACTTCATAGTAAACCATTTTACGTAAATAAATGAATATGAATTATCTTTGAAGGTATTCGGCAGTTTAGCAAAGTCCTTCTCAATAATCTTTATTATTATATATCGTTCGTCTATTTTTCTTATTTATATAAGTTTTACTTTTAGAACATACAAATGTAAAAATAACACTGTGATATTATTTATTTACATCGTGTATTTATGCACAGAAGCGCCACCTGTTTTATAAAACCCTATTGTATAGAGATTTTTGGTAGAAAATGGTGTCGAGGGTTTTTACTTACTTCTTCCTTAAAACGCTTATGTTAATGAACCCTCGGCCCCCATTTTCTCGTTTTATAACCATTCGTTATTATTAGGTGCGTTTAGTGTGGATGTGTGTGATGCATTTGCCCGTCCATCTCGGACATTTGCGTGGCACTGAATCGCAATAAGTGTTTTTATAGTTTTGCCATGCCATAATGTAAAGCACATACTGCAGAAAATTACAAATACAAATATAATTGTGGCCCTACCTACATATATATGTGGAGCGCCTATATATAATTACAAAATAGACAATTTCAATAGTTTACTGTATAAAATTTTGGACTCTTTGAAACATGTTTCTTGCTTCGACTCTAATTTTAATCTAACTCTAGACATGTTTTCTCAAAAAACCGGTAAATTGAAAAATTCGGGAATATATAACATTTTTGAGAATATGTCCGAAAACTTTTTTCGTCGCTAAAAGTTGGTCTAAGCGATTATATAAAAAACATGACAAGGGTAGAGATTGTTCTTTGGATTTATTTTCTGTTTCAAGTGAATTGAGTAAGTGTAATAATGACAACCTGTGTGAGTTTTCTCAAATTGATAACCTGTCAACAACAACTTTATGTGTATATCACCAGAATGTATGTGGTGTTAATAGTAAAAAAGATGATTTAGAAGTTTATATTCAAGGCCTTGATCGCATCCCAAACTATATTTGCCTGACTGAACATTTTCTAAACGAACAAAATATTTCAGTTTTAAATATAAATAATTATCACCTCGCATCTTATAATGTCAGAAAAAATAAAAAGAGAGGTGGAACTTTAATTCTCGGACATGTGAACCAAAAATATGAGGCGTTAGAGATATGTAGGAAACTTTATAAGATAGAATGTTTCGAGATATGTGGAGTTAGGGATATTGATACAAATACCTACATAATTTGTTGTTATAGAAATCCTGTAGACAAAAATTTTGAGGAATTTATGGACCGACTTGAAAAGATTTTGGAGCATTTTTTCAATAAGAAATGTGTCATATGCGGTGATTTTAATGTAAATCTAATTGTAAGTGGTGATAATGCAAATGCTTTTCTTAATCTGTTAAAGAGTTTTAATTTCCGACATACAGTGAACAGTGCAACTTTTAAACGTCTTGAGTATCTTTCCTGTCTAGACAACATACTGACAAATGTACCCGAAGAGTGTATGCCGGAAGAGGTGGTTATTGAATTTAACTCGTTATCAGATGGTCATGCTGCTCTGATTGGTACTTTGGAACTACCAGCTAACAAATCAGGTTACAACAATAATACTAAACATTATTTAATTAAAAATCAAAGGATTTACAACAATAAAAGTATTAATACTTTTAAGGAAAACATTTTAAATTGGCGTTATAACTCACTAGAGATAGACGATTTCATTACAGATTTTAATGACATATTTAAAAATAGTTTCAAAAAGAAACGAATCAAAATTACAATACGCAAGAAAACCTGTAAATGGATAACCGAAGGAATCAAAGTATCCTGTAAAATGAAACGTTTCCTAAATATAAATAAAAATAGTATGCAATTACCGAATTGTCTACTAGATTATAGAAATAAATATATAACGATATTAAACAAGGTAATCCGAAATGCGAAGAAAAATGCAGTAAAAAGAGAGTTAGAAAACAGTAAAAGTTCTTCCAAAGCTATTTGGAATATTGTAAATAAACATAGAGGCAAGAAAGATAATAATAAGAAAGCTTACACCGTCTTGAAAATTGAGGATAAAATTTACGTGGAACCACAGCATATAGTTAATATTTTTAGCGATACTTTCACTCAGCAAGACCTTACATATAAAGGATCTAATGCAGCTATACAATATGTACGTTATAATGTAAACAGAGTGGAAGAACATTTAGAGTGGGAAGTAGTTACAGCTCGAGAAATTAATAGAATTGTCAAAAATATGGTAAATAAAAAATCATGTGGTCACGATGACATGCCTATATCTTTAATTAAAAATAATATTGGTGTGCTCTCTGGACCTTTAACGTACTTGTTCAATAAATGTTTCAATGAGGGTTATTTTCCTGACGGTCTTAAATTGGCAAAGGTGGTTCCAATTCACAAGACAGGTCCAAAAACTGATCCACGGAATTATAGGCCAATATCCTTACTGCCTATAATTTCAAAAATATTCGAAAAACTTATTAAAAGCAGGCTCATTAAACATTTAGATTCTAATGACGTTCTACATAAAAGACAATTCGGATACAGGCGACATGTCGGCACAACAGATGCAATTGATCATTTGATAGATGATGTAGTACAAAAACTAAATGAAAAGAAAAAGGTGATTGGCCTTTTCCTTGATCTTAGCTCTGCCTTTGATATGGTGAATCATCAGATACTGCTTGAAAAATTAGACTATTACGGTATACGGGACAAAGAACTAAACCTAATTAAATCCTACCTCAATAATCGACGACAGTTTGTAGAGATAACTTTAGTTGATGACTATGAAAGAAACGAAGTAACATATAGATCGGATTCCATTCTTATAGAAAGAGGGGTACCCCAAGGGTCAATCTTGGGTCCCATTTTGTTTGTTGTTTTCACAAATGACTTGATAAATTTCATTTGTAATTCGAACCCAAATACAACTCTGGTCGTCTATGCAGATGATACAAATGCAATTATTTCTGGTGATACTCTAAACAATTTACAGCATGACACAAATCGAATACTAGCGTTATTTATGGAATGGTTTGAGGCAAATGGTTTAAAAGCAAACACACGAAAAACGAATTTAATGTTATTTAAAACAACTACTAGAAACAAAGATACAATTGTGGCTAAATATATTGATGACACTGTTCAAACTGTACAAGAGGTAAAATTTCTGGGTGTGCGCATAGATTCGTATCTTAGCTGGCAAAAAGAATTGAATGGAATAGTTGGCACCATTAGTTCCGCGTGCTATGCCCTAAGATCCTTGAGAGACGAAGTAACCATGGAGCACCTCAAAACTGTATATTATGCGCTGGTAGAATCTAAATTAAGATACAGCATCAAGTTATGGGGAAACAGCTACAATTACAACGTGAAATCTGCCTTTGTCGCGCAAAAACGAGCTATTCGGACCATGGTGAGAATTCCATAGACAGAGTCATGTAGGCCCCACTTCAAAACACTAAAGATATTGACAGTTCCGTCTTTATACATCCTGGTAACTTTATGTAAACTGGTTAAGTGTCTTGATCAAATTGAAACAAAAGAAGAAAGAGCGGTTAGAGAAAAAACTAGACGGAAAGATTTAAAGGCACATTTTTTCTCAAAATTGAGAGTAGTAGATCACTGCACAAGAAAGCAATCAATAAAGCTTTTTAATGGATTACCCAAGGCATTTAAGGTAATTTATAATGAAAATGTATTCAAATTAAAATTAAAAAATCTGCTTGTATCAAAATCCTATTATTCAGTTGATGATTATTTAAATGACCCAGAATTGTGAAATTTTTATTGCTTATTTAGGTTATTATTATTTCCATTATTAATGTTATGCAATTTATTTAGTTAATAATTTTGAAATGTATTCCAGACGCAATTATGTTGTTATTGGATTAATAATAAAAAATAAAAAAAAAAAATACCCCTACACTACCCCTACCCTACCCCTACCCTACCCTACCCCTACCCTAACCCTACCCTACCCCTACCCTACCCTACCCCTACCCTACCCCTACCCTACCCCTACCCTACCCCTACCCTACCCTACCCTACCCCTATCCTACCCCTACCCTACCCCTACCCTACACCTACCCTACACCTACCCTACCCCTACCCTACCCCTACCCTACCCCTACCCTACCCCTACCCTACCCCTACCCTACCCCTACCCTACCCCTACCCTACCCCTTTTCTTAATATTTTTTTCCGTAAGAACCTTGTACAAAGTATTAGAAAACTACAAAAAAAAATCAGCCAAATCGGTCAAGCCGTTTTCATGTTATGTCGTGACAACGGAAAACGGGTTTCATTTTAATATACTTGGGTAATCCATTAAAAAGCTTTATTGATTGCTTTCTTGTGCAGTGATCTACTACTCTCAATTTTGAGAAAAAATGTGCCTTTAAATCTTTCCGTCTAGTTTTTTCTCTAACCGCTCTTTCTTCTTTTGTTTCAATTTGATCAAGACACTTAACCAGTTTACATAAAGTTACCAGGATGTATAAAGACGGAACTGTCAATATCTTTAGTGTTTTGAAGTGGGGCCTACATGACTCTGTCTATGGAATTCTCACCATGGTCCGAATAGCTCGTTTTTGCGCGACAAAGGCAGATTTCACGTTGTAATTGTAGCTGTTTCCCCATAACTTGATGCTGTATCTTAATTTAGATTCTACCAGCGCATAATATACAGTTTTGAGGTGCTCCATGGTTACTTCGTCTCTCAAGGATCTTAGGGCATAGCACGCGGAACTAATGGTGCCAACTATTCCATTCAATTCTTTTTGCCAGCTAAGATACGAATCTATGCGCACACCCAGAAATTTTACCTCTTGTACAGTTTGAACAGTGTCATCAATATATTTAGCCACAATTGTATTTTTGTTTCTAGTAGTTGTTTTAAATAACATTAAATTCGTTTTTCGTGTGTTTGCTTTTAAACCATTTGCCTCAAACCATTCCATAAATAACGCTAGTATTCGATTTGTGTCATGCTGTAAATTGTTTAGAGTATCACCAGAAATAATTGCATTTGTATCATCTGCATAGACGACCAGAGTTGTATTTGGGTTCGAATTACAAATGAAATTTATCAAGTCATTTGTGAAAACAACAAACAAAATGGGACCCAAGATTGACCCTTGGGGTACCCCTCTTTCTATAAGAATGGAATCCGATCTATATGTTACTTCGTTTCTTTCATAGTCATCAACTAAAGTTATCTCTACAAACTGTCGTCGATTATTGAGGTAGGATTTAATTAGGTTTAGTTCTTTGTCCCGTATACCGTAATAGTCTAATTTTTCAAGCAGTATCTGATGATTCACCATATCAAAGGCAGAGCTAAGATCAAGGAAAAGGCCAATCACCTTTTTCTTTTCATTTAGTTTTTGTACTACATCATCTATCAAATGATCAATTGCATCTGTTGTGCCGACATGTCGCCTGTATCCGAATTGTCTTTTATGTAGAACGTCATTAGAATCTAAATGTTTAATGAGCCTGCTTTTAATAAGTTTTTCGAATATTTTTGAAATTATAGGCAGTAAGGATATTGGCCTATAATTCCGTGGATCAGTTTTTGGACCTGTCTTGTGAATTGGAACCACCTTTGCCAATTTAAGACCGTCAGGAAAATAACCCTCATTGAAACATTTATTGAACAAGTACGTTAAAGGTCCAGAGAGCACACCAATATTATTTTTAATTAAAGATATAGGCATGTCATCGTGACCACATGATTTTTTATTTACCATATTTTTGACAATTCTATTAATTTCTCGAGCTGTAACTACTTCCCACTCTAAATGTTCTTCCACTCTGTTTACATTATAACGTACATATTGTATAGCTGCATTAGATCCTTTATATGTAAGGTCTTGCTGAGTGAAAGTATCGCTAAAAATATTAACTATATGCTGTGGTTCCACGTAAATTTTATCCTCAATTTTCAAGACGGTGTAAGCTTTCTTATTATTATCTTTCTTGCCTCTATGTTTATTTACAATATTCCAAATAGCTTTGGAAGAACTTTTACTGTTTTCTAACTCTCTTTTTACTGCATTTTTCTTCGCATTTCGGATTACCTTGTTTAATATCGTTATATATTTATTTCTATAATCTAGTAGACAATTCGGTAATTGCATACTATTTTTATTTATATTTAGGAAACGTTTCATTTTACAGGATACTTTGATTCCTTCGGTTATCCATTTACAGGTTTTCTTGCGTATTGTAATTTTGATTCGTTTCTTTTTGAAACTATTTTTAAATATGTCATTAAAATCTGTAATGAAATCGTCTATCTCTAGTGAGTTATAACGCCAATTTAAAATGTTTTCCTTAAAAGTATTAATACTTTTATTGTTGTAAATCCTTTGATTTTTAATTAAATAATGTTTAGTATTATTGTTGTAACCTGATTTGTTAGCTGGTAGTTCCAAAGTACCAATCAGAGCAGCATGACCATCTGATAACGAGTTAAATTCAATAACCACCTCTTCCGGCATACACTCTTCGGGTACATTTGTCAGTATGTTGTCTAGACAGGAAAGATACTCAAGACGTTTAAAAGTTGCACTGTTCACTGTATGTCGGAAATTAAAACTCTTTAACAGATTAAGAAAAGCATTTGCATTATCACCACTTACAATTAGATTTACATTAAAATCACCGCATATGACACATTTCTTATTGAAAAAATGCTCCAAAATCTTTTCAAGTCGGTCCATAAATTCCTCAAAATTTTTGTCTACAGGATTTCTATAACAACAAATTATGTAGGTATTTGTATCAATATCCCTAACTCCACATATCTCGAAACATTCTATCTTATAAAGTTTCCTACATATCTCTAACGCCTCATATTTTTGGTTCACATGTCCGAGAATTAAAGTTCCACCTCTCTTTTTATTTTTTCTGACATTATAAGATGCGAGGTGATAATTATTTATATTTAAAACTGAAATATTTTGTTCGTTTAGAAAATGTTCAGTCAGGCAAATATAGTTTGGGATGCGATCAAGGCCTTGAATATAAACTTCTATATCATCTTTTTTACTATTAACACCACATACATTCTGGTGATATACACATAAAGTTGTTGTTGACAGGTTATCAATTTGAGAAAACTCACACAGGTTGTCATTATTACACTTACTCAATTCACTTGAAACAGAAAATAAATCCAAAGAACAATCTCTACCCTTGTCATGTTTTTTATATAATCGCTTAGACCAACTTTTAGCGACGAAAAAAGTTTTCGGACATATTCTCAAAAATGTTATATATTCCCGAATTTTTCAATTTACCGGTTTTTTGAGAAAACATGTCTAGAGTTAGATTAAAATTAGAGTCGAAGCAAGAAACATGTTTCAAAGAGTCCAAAATTTTATACAGTAAACTATTGAAATTGTCTATTTTGTAATTATATATAGGCGCTCCACATATATATGTAGGTAGGGCCACAATTATATTTGTATTTGTAATTTTCTGCAGTATGTGCTTTACATTATTTATAATTTCCGTGTTGTTGTTGGATGATGTGGTCTTGAAGTCTTCTTCTCCAATTAAAATCACGCAGTAATCCTCTTTTGTATAATCTTTAACTTTGTTGTGTAAGTCTTCCAATAATTTAATAATTCCTACATGTGGTTTTACATAATGACAGAATTTTAGCTCTATGTCGAGTCTCTCTATTGCTTGGATTACTTTACTCCTGTTGTTGCTGCTTACTACACACAGTTTCCGGTCCTCTGCGGTACTCATCTTTACGGATTCAATTTCTTCATCATGCTTCGTCTTTCCCAAAGATTCATTATTGCAATGCTGTCTGTCTTTGTGTTTACCATTTGACTTGTTTTCGCTTGTGACTTCCAATTCTGTTCTCCTTGCTCTACTTTGCTTTCCTCTTCTCGGCGTTGAACGACAGATACGATCTAGGGTATCATTTTTCTTTTTGCATGTACTAACTTGTTCTCTCAAACTAGCATTTTCTATCAACAGGTTGTCTATTTCTAGATCGGCAATCTGTAATTTCTTTTCTAAATTGCTGACTAGGGATTTTAACTCTGCAATTTCCTCCGCTGTGTTATGTCCTATTTCAGGACAGCTCCTGTTTAAAATACCAATTTCTGTGTCATGGTCGTCGTCACTGTCCACTGATAGCAAGGACTCAAATGAGTTTTGAGTAGTTACGTTTACCTTATATTTAGATCGTGTGATGACGAAATTGTTTGATGCTAGAGGAGTATTGTCGCATATTGCAGTTTCTACAATAGGTATTGGTGTAGCATTAAATTTGCTTTCTGGGACTGTTTGACTCGCCTGAGTACCATTTATAGAGTGCGAGGAGGATGGTGAAGCTGCAGTCGTTTGTGGTGAAGTACGCGTGGATTTTTTTGTTGCTAAATCAAATGACTCATGTGGCGTAGAGTATCTATTTTTTTGGTTTCGCGTTTTACACATGCGCCCTTTTGTTGGTGACGATGGTGTGCTATCACTGATATGTTCTCGTTTTTTTTGTATACATTTTACGCACTTCCAATTAGAGGTTTTGTTTGCTTTCATTAAATGAAATAATTTTTCTGAGACACTTGTGCAGTCTAGGTGGTATGACTTAGAACAAACTGTACATGTCAGATACTGTTTGTCAGTGACAATTTTGCAACATTTCGTACACTTTTTTGCCATTATGATCTATGTCCCTTAAAAAGCGACTGTCCAATTAAAATTTCTTCGTGCAAAAAGCCTATTGTGCGAGGCACCTGTCGGGGATCGAACTGGCATTAGTTGCAAATTGCGGGCGCTATCTTAACCGTTCGTCCGTCAACGTCTTAGTTTTAGCCGGTGAAAATATGGTATTGTATTTCTAACATGAAGTAAAAGTTCGTTAGTATTTTTTATAATGTTTTCAAATGACCCACACAATAATTATATATTTTTTTTATCACTTGTTTCACTAGTTATTTTTGTTATATTGATTTCTTTATAGTATTATTTACTGTTTATTTCTTATTTTATTGTAGATACACTTAAGTTTATCGCGGGTTTTGTATAACTACAATGATATTCACTTTGTTATTACTGCACTGTTTTTTGTTCAGATAACTTCTCTTACGTCGCTATCCAACAAATAAATATCACTTCCACTAATAGTTTGTTGATAACACTACACTTTTTGAATGTTTATTTCATGCAATAACTAATGTTTATATTTTTAACTAATTATTTAACACGGAGTCAAGATATATGCGACTGACCTTGATTTGTCGATTTGTCGATTATTAGGTAGGGTAGGGGTAGGGTAGGGGTAGGGTAGGGGTAGGGTAGGGGTAGGGTAGGGGTAGGGTAGGGGTAGGGTAGGGGTAGGGTAGGTAGGGGTAGGGTAGGGGTAGGGTAGGGTAGTGCCTCTAAGGCAAAACAAAGTTTGCCGGGTCAGCTAGTATCTTATATTTTTCTAATATTTTTGATATGACCGGTAAGATTGAGATTGGTCGATAATTGGTAATATTGCATTTGTCACCCTTTTTAAAAATAGGTAATATCTTGGCTAGTTTTAGACTTGATGGAAACACACCTTGCTCGTATGATTGGTTTACTAGATAGGTAAGTGGGGGGACAATTACGTCTACGCAGTGCACCAACAGCTTTGCTGGGATGTCGTCATGGCCATGTATTATTCTTTTTAAAAGCTTTTATTTAACTTGACCTGTATGTATGTATGTATGTATGAATGTATGTATGTATGTAAGGGTGGAATCTTGGAACGAAAATTTGAACCACTTCCCGTAGACCGATTGAGCTGAAATTTTGCTTAAAACTGTAGATCAGATGACAATACAATATTATGATAACAAAATTACGATACAGCCTTTTGTGTTCCGTTTTTCGTATAAAACAGTTCCGACCAAAAACCTATAGGGTACTTCCGGTTGTCCTAGAATCATGAAATTTGGCAAGAAGCAAGATGATGTAGTACAAGTACAGGAATAAATCTGAAAATCGTAAATTTGTAGTTACTTCTTCTTCTTTAAACAACCAATATAATGTGACCCTACCCTTGGTACATTTTACATTGGTACATGGCTCTTTTATACCGGTTATGAATTAAAATGTATTTTATCTATTACTAGCTTTTCCTCGCGGCTTCGCTCGCGTTAATTTTATGACATAGATCTCGTTTGACAACAAAACAACCCATAGCGCGACTTGTGGCGCCATCTGTTGGCCGATAGCATCCCATACAGCGCCCTTTATAGTAGAAAAAATATTTTCCCTTTGGATTGACATACTTTCACGGGTAAAAAGGTAGCCTATGTTGGGCTCTGTACCCCTGACATATACAAATTTTCATAATGATCAACTGATTAGTCAAGCCGTGAAGGAATAACAAACAAACAAACTCACTTTCTCATTTATAATATTAGTATGATAGTATGACTAGTATGAGGAGCTCGATGGCGTCGCTGTGTGTCACACTCTAATATGAACACACAAGTTAAGCGACGGTGACCCTAGCCAGCGTTTGGATGGGTTTCGTTATCTCGAGCTTCTTCGTGCTTCGGAGGGCACGTTAAGCCGTCGGTCCCGGCTGTTGTCGATAGATGACAGTCGTTAAGCCAAGTCGGTGGCCTTAGGGCGGTTTGAAAACACCGACCTCTGCCAATCCGCATTGGAGCAGCGTGGCAGAGTACGCTCTAATCACCTTCGATTGAAGGGAGACCTGAGACCAGCAGTGGGATGATTATGGGTTGATATGATGATGATGATGATGACTAGTATGATTATGGGAAGGAACCCTCATGCGCGAGTTCTACTTGCCCTTGGTCGGTATTTTATTTTTGATGGGTACATAAACCCGTTTAGTTTGTCGCAGGGTGACTGTAGTAAAATCAGGAAATTATATAGGTATTCAAATTGCTGGTGCTAGTTATCTATCTATATATATAAAAATGAAACCCGTTTTCCGTTGTCACGACATAACATGAAAACGGCTTGACCGATTTGGCTGATTTTTTTTTTAGAATATTCCTTGAAGTACGAGGATGGTTCTTACGGAGAGAAAAATTTAAAAATTCCCACGGGAAAGCGGGATACACGCAAACGAAATTGCGCGGGTTTCGCTAGTAACAAATAAATTCATTAGACAAGTACCGCCCCTCGACAATAGATGGCACTGCGAAACCTGTCCAGTGATAACTAAAAAGTAAAAAATAAATTAAAAGTAAAAAAATATATTTAAAAACAAGCTTTTATTTAATTGCGCTAAAAAGAATAAAATAAACTTTTCTTTTAAAATTTTAACTATCAACTTATAACGTCATTACACAATTTATATGACATAAAAGCTTGTCGCGAGATTTACCTGTTTAGGAAAACATAATTATCGAACTAACATTTATTCTTACTACGAGTAAATGTTAGTAATTAAATCTCGCGACAAGCTTTTATGTCATATAAATTGTGTAATGACGTTATAAGTTGATAGTTAAAATTTTAAAAGAAAAGTTTATTTTATTCTTTTTAGCGCAATTAAATAAAAGCTTGTTTTTAAATATATTTTTTTACTTTTAATTTATTTAGTTGTAGAATTGCTTTTTTAACTTCGTTTTCCGTAACCATATCTAAATAAAAGGAATTTTTTGTTGAACAATATTGTTCGGAATAGGTTTATTTACATTTGAACTAATGTTTACATGTATTATAGTATTCATTAAAACTTTCTGCAATTTTTTAGGACATGCAACTTTATTATTTTGTATGTCTAAGGTTATATTTTTATATTTACATTTTTTAGTTGGTTTTACTTTTTCATTTATTATATCCCACATTGTTTTATATTTATTTTGAGAATGAACTATTCTATTTATGTACAATCGTCTTTTTTTATTTTTACTTTAGAATTAGAAGAATTGAATAAATCCAGACTTCATCCAGATAATAAAATTAGTTAGGTACATAAGAATCGATCTTTAGTTACAATGTTTAGATGTAGGTAAATAAGTTGACTACAATTTTTTTTTATAAATCACGTTTAATACATACCTAAATCAATCATTACAAAGGTTAGTAGGTACGAATAACCAAAATATCGAAGGACGGTCAGAGTCGCCTTCGAGTGTTACGTTTCACCAATTCCTAGTTCAGACACAGTTCCTTTACCACGCGGCACGCACTAATTTCCGTCCCCAGGAAATCCATCGAGGTCAATCCCTGAAACTGAAAAGCCGTAGGCCGCCGCGCCGCTGCTGCCTCGGGCTCCGACGACACGGAGGCCTGCCATCAATGAAACGCCATGCCATCACCAACACACAATATGTCAGTCTTGCAATAAGCAAGGGAAATGTAAATAATTCCGAAGTGGATCATTGTATCGAAAAATAATCTTACCACACCCTCAATGTTTTGAATAGACCTATCTAACGATACCACACAACATGGGGTGGGCGCGAAAAAAAATCATTCCCACTTCACTCACATGTAGGGGATGCCCCAAAAAATATTTTTTTCAAAATTTTGTTCCAGCACTTTGTTTGCATTGTTAATATACCTAACACACCAAATTACAGCTTTCTAGCATTAAGCGTCTAGGCGCTAGATCGCGGACAGACAGACAGACGGACGGACATGGCGAGACTATAAGGGTTCCTTGTAGTTTACTACGGAATACTAAAAAGAAAGAAACGCGAGCCGCGTGCACCAGGCGTAGCAGTGAAACAAAGGCAAATTTTTAAATAAATGTAATAAAGTAACAAAAACAATAAAATTTTCAGTTTATTCATCTTTTATACTATCCATTGCAAACTTGTAGCTCAGAAGCCGTTGTCTTTCATGACGAAATCAGCGACTCGCTCCCCTATCGCGATGACGGCAGCGGCGCTGTTCCCGCGTGGCAGGCGTGGCAGAGCGCCTGCGTCGGCCACGCGCAGCCCGTACACGCCGCGCACGCGCAGCTGCGGGTCCAGCACGGGGCCCAGCGCCGTAGTGCCCACAGCGTGGAAAGCGGGTTGCGTCATGTGCCGGGCGTAGCAGCGCTGGTATCCATCTGGATCCGTCTCGAACTGCGGGCAGCCTAACTCTAGCCTTAGCACCGACACGTTCTGAGCCTTAAACACACTCGACTCCACCAGCTGCTCTACGATGCGCATACCTCGCACAACCTCGTCCATGTCTGCGTCTTCAGTCAGAAAGTTGGGGTAGATAGCAGGCGCCGCGAGTGGGTCTCGGCTGGCGAGCCTCACGTACCCGTGCGACTCTCCTTGTAATATTACTGGCGTTACGGTTATTAAAGAGTAATTTTCATTCACATCAGCTAACTGGCCGGTTACGCTATCATCGAAATTTTGGATGTTCTTATTTGGAATAAAAAGTCTTGCCAACGGTAACAAATATCTATCTATATACGCAAAAATGAGCTGCATCGTTGGCAGCTGGCAGTGGGCGCCGCTGTTCGTGAGCTGGCGCTTGTCGAAGTCGTAACACAGAGTGTTCGCAAAGGCAGTGACATCAGTGAGTCCGTTCGAGGTGAGCGGCCCATCGCGGAACCTAAATAATTCTATGAGAGAGTTCACCATCGTTGCTGCTTCGAACAACGGTGTGAGCCGATTGGTCTTTTGGGGCACCTTCAGTAGCATCAAGGGGGCGTAATGGTCGTACATGTTCTCTCCCACGGGCAGGTCCACTCGCACCGTTATGCCCATGGTGGTCAAGTGCTCCTTCGGGCCGATCCCCGAAAGCATCAGTATTTGCGGCGTGACGAGCGCGCCGGCGCACAGGATAACCTCCTTAGTCGCGTACAGGCTTAGTTTGCGTTCAGGCAACAGCCAGAATCCGCTGACGGTGACTGTGACGCCCTTCGCCGTGTTCGCATCGTCCAGGATGACGCCGGTGCACCTAGCGTGCTTGGCCACGCTCAGTCTCCTTTTGACGTCCTCTCGTGTGAGGTACGCCCGCGCGGTAGTCATGCGTACGTTTTTATACACGTAACCCAGGATATGTGACACACCTATCTGTGATTCAGCGTTTACATCTCGATTGTTAGGGAAGTTGAGCGACTGTAGACCATCTATCAAATTCGAATGCCAAGGATTTGAAGAATTTGTGAAAAATTCTAACTTCATAGTGCCCGTTGTGTTGTGGAATGGCACAGAGGTAGGAGGCAGAAGATCCAAATCTTGGAGTCCTTCGTAGCGCAAGAAATATGGTTCCATGTCTTTCCAAGCCCAGCCCTCGATGCCCAAGTCATCGTAGTCGGCGCGGTTGCCGCGCGTGTACATCATGAAGTTGGTGCTGGTGGAGCCGCCGAGGCACTTGCCGCGACTGATGCGACATTGCTGGCCAATACGCGACAGACACGAGACGTTGTTAGAAACTGTTTCGTAACTGTAATCTACATCAGAATCTAAGAGTGTTGTCGAGAACCCAGGAACCTGAATGAAATAAACATAATAAGTACCCAAATAATATTTGTAATGTATATACTAAAACGCGTAAACTAGGATTCGAACACAATGTGCGGTGTCTCACCTTGGTGGGCAGCGTGGGGTCCCCGCCCGCCTCCAGCAGCAGCACGCGCGCGCCGGCCAGCGCGAGCCGCGCCGCCGCCGGCACACCGGCCGCGCCCGCGCCCACCACGATGTACTCGTACTCAGCACCATCTGTGGATTACAATATTCTATTGGAGGAGACTTCCGTATTGGCTAGTTTACACTCATCAGTGGGCAGGGACGTAAGGAGGGAAGTGGGTAGCGCGTGGGTGTAGTGTAAACACGATACTGCCGCTCGCTACTACTCGCGCTGGCCGGCACTCCCTCGATTGTCGGGGTATGTTACGGACGGCGTCGCTTACAACTCACTTGCGCAAACGTATTTAGGGCAATATTCCCGGCAGCGGCAGGAGCAGAGGAATGGGCAGAATTTAAACGAGGTATAAGAAAAGAGTTATTGTCGCTACAATCTGGTGTGAACGTCTGCTTAACGCACCTTTTAGAACGACGCCGGCCGGAAGGGTGTCGTCACTGGTGTCATCCTGCCCAGAAATGGAAGTAGCGAGTGTGGATGTCAGGAGACATAACAGCGTAAACCTGAGCAATAAGTTGAAAAAATAAATAGGATCTTTCACCAAATCCCACGGTTGTGAGACAAACTGGACTAGTTGAAATGCAAGTTGGCTCAATTTCCTCATTTTTAGGGTTCCGTAGTGAACTACAAGGAACCCTTATAGTTTCGTCATGTCCGTCTGTCAGTCCTCGATCTAGCGCCTAGACACATAATGCTAGAAAGCTGTAATTTGGTACGTATACGCATATTAACAATGCTAACAAAGTGGTAGAATCAAATTTTGAAAAATATTTTTTTTGGGGTGCCTCCCCTACATGTAAAGAGGGAATGAAATTTTTTTTTTCGCGCCGACCCTATGTTGTGTACTGTCATTAGATAGGTCTCTTAAAAAAATTGAGGGTGCAGTAAGATAATTTTCCGATACAATGATCAGTTTGCGAATTGTTTACATTTAACGTGCCAATTTTCGATTTGCACGGTGGTCCTCTATCTCCGAAAGTCTTATGTTTAGAAATTCGAAAAAATTCAAAGTAGTAATCCATATAGTGAACCTCCTACAAGAAAAACTATAACGGTTAAGTAGGCTCTACTAGTTACCGAGTAATAATAGCCGACGAACTTATAAAATAAAATTTCTTTGATGAAAACTTACAAATGTGATAGAATTTGATATTGGACCCAACTGCGTGGTACATTGCGCGTGGTCGTACACGTACGTGGTACCTTCCAGGGACTATCACAGGGACCACGGGCAAAAAAGGGTACAACTTACCCGGTTTTTTTCTACATTGTGGTGACAATTTTTTTAATGAATTCAAATGTAAATATGAATAAGGCCAAACCAATGTACATGTGATCTAAAGACCTTTTTTTTCAAAACAAAAGTTAAAATTAATTTATTTCAGGCCATTTTTGGGTAAAAATCCAACAAGATTATTGTTGTCAATATACCCATATTGACAACAATAATCAAATAATTAATTAATTCAAATTACAATAATATAAATAAAATAAAATGAAACATAATAAAGTAAAATAATTATCTACCTCTAATAAAAGCTTTATTTTCATAATTGATAAGGCATAATTATCACCGTTTCTTGTTGGACCAACTGCTACGCACAACTAGTTGGTCCAACAGGAACAATTCGCAAAAAAAACTCCTGTTCGCACAAATAAGTTGTGCTTAGTTGTGCTATCCAAAATAAGTATTCTGTTGGCACAACAATTTTTTTTTTTCAAGATGGTTTTTTCCCCTAAATATTAATACTATGAAGGTAATAAAGTAACCTCGCATAAGACTTGTTGTTCATTGTAAGCATATTGTAAATATTGTACTCATAGCATAAGGAACTTTATTATAAAGTAAATATTTTTATCAACGCCAAGTCTCGTTTTTCAAATTCAAAACTTTTATTCAGAGAATAGGTTTTCAGAAACACGTTCTCTTGTCAGAGTATACAGTTGTAATAAATTGTAATTTGTTTATATTAATCTACTCTATAAACTACTACCATTTCGGAAACTAAAGCAAAATGACCACTGGTAAAAGAAATGGCGAAAGAAAACCAATTACGGCCTTTTTCGTAATTTATAAATTTATCGGGTTTTTTTTACCATAAAATTTAAAACTAGGTACATACAACATTACGCACTCGGAATGTCAATAAATAGTGCCATTAATTTGTCTTAGCATAAAATTTAATCTAAAATATAAAATGCAAAATCGGTGTTAAAGATAGGAGCAGACCAGGCTGACCAGGCCCGCAAGGCAGCAACCGTTCTCGTGTATTTTCGAGTTGACGTGAGAGTCGCCCTGCCAGCCTCCATTACTGGGCTCACCATTAACAATATTATGAACAATATTGAAGGGAACAACAGTAACCCGACCAACGCCACCGCCAGTTTGGACAATTTGCGAGCATGACGTGCCCGTACACATTAACATCCTTGTCACCTATTATTTAATCTAAATTATATTAAAATGTAAATATCCTTACATATTATATATATGTCGCATACGGTCATGAGTATGGACATGGACACTACGAAAAACGAGGGTGCGCCATCTAGCGGCGTGTTGAGAAAACGTTGCTTTGGCGCGCTCCGGCAGAGTCGTGATACGGAAGGCGGGCTCGACTGAACACTTCGTTATGGAGCGCCACCGAGAGTAGTACTCGTAGTCACGGAACTGTCGCGTTTTACCTAGTGTCTATTTTGTGTTGAGTTATATTAAGAAATTGTACCTAATTAAACTGTGTTATAACGACGATTGATAAAGACCTAGACTAAGATTAATTATAATGTTTCAATGTAGAACAAACTGTTGTTTCTCTCATATCACGACTACCCTCGTTACGCCCTTGTGATGTTGAATTGCAAATCGAATTACCGCTAGGCTATCCGATATCAGAATTGGGATGCAAGTCGTGGTATTGAGAGTTTAACAGATCTCAGTCTGGTCTCACTCAGTCTAGTTGTGACGGGTAAGACGTGACAAATCAAGAAAGTACGTGTTCGATGTACGACGGACAGTCTGCTGTCGTCGACCACGAGTGGTGGAGTTTGCGGACTACGAGTAGCGGATTCTACCGACAAAGAGTATCGTATGGTGGGTACTTAACCTCAAAATGTATGGAGATTCTAAGATGGTGTAATTTCAGGTGTATGACCGTGCGATACTCGACGATGTGTGACGGGTAGCTGAGGCTGAGACGCGACGCGCACCAGGCGGTGGCGGTACTGGCGGTGCAGCGGCGGCGGCGTGATGGCGACGCGCCCCGAGTCGCAGTGCAACCAAGGCAGCGACGCGCCCCGAGTGACACGGGTGTGTGCCCGTGGTAGACTGGTGGAGTGTACCCTCCGATATTATTAAAAAAAAAGGTCAGTGTTGATTATGTATGATGCTAAGTTAAGCTGAAACTGTGTAAGTTTAAGCTGAAACTGTGTATGAAGTTAAGCTCATTGGTCATTTAGCACTATTCATTAAAATTAATGATTTAGAGGTCAAGATCATCAAAGTTCAATGCGAGGTCAAGGTCATTAAAAGGTTAGCACACAATGATTTAGAGGTCAAGGTCATTTAAAGGTTAATGCACACACAGAATAAAGTATTTTTGACTTCAACTTTGACTTTGAGATTTTTGACTTTGGGGGTCAAAATCAAATGTATCACGTGGAGAGTGGGGTTCTTAAAAGGGGTTCAAAATTTTCATCCTTTTATCGCTAGGACGCACCGTTTTCGAGATAAACGTTTTGTTTAAATTATTTTTACTTAGTAACTTCAATGAACTCAAACAATTGTTTTATTTTCGATTTCCGGACAATGGAACGAGACGAGAATCAGCGGGTCAGCAGTGTGCGGACTCTGAAGTGGACCAGGTCTGCTCGTGATGGTGGCGAGCTGGCGAGGCAGATGTGACCACCTGCGCGGCATAATGCGGACCGCAGTGATCGCGCTTGCTGTCGAGGTTACTGCTCTTCGCGGGACCACCGGCGCAGTCGAGGTGTCCGGGATGTCTTGAGGAGAGTATTGTTTGATGATACTGGAGTGACTACTGAGCAATAATGTTGTTTAGAATTTTAAAAGTTCTGTTTTCATGTAAATTGAGACATTTTAAATTTTCATGTAAATTGAGACATTTTAAATTAAATGTTGAGAAATAATTGCTCAATGGTTTCGATGGTGGAGTATAAATTAAAGTATAGTTCGAATTGTGCTCAGAAAGTAACCAGTTTAAGTTAACGTAACTATGTAGCGAGAGACCAGTGGGTCTGTGAGATACCACAAGGAGGTGTTGGTCAATGTTGAGTTGGCAATGGTGATTTTTCCGGTCGGCTGGTATTGCCGTGGAGATACAGCAATTTGAGACAGAGCTATTTGAGATAGAGCTATTTGAGATAGAGCAATTTGAGACAGAGCTATTTGAGATAGAGCCATTTGAGACAGAGGTATTTGAGATAGAGCCATTTGAGTAGAGCCATTCAAAGTAGAGCCAGTCAGGATAGAGCCATAGAGCCATTCGAGGTAGAGCTGTACGAAGTAGAGCTATACAAGGTAGAGCTGTACGAGATAGAGTCAGTTGAAATAGAGTTATTGATAAAACGAAGGCGAAACTTTAAGGTTTCTATTCTCGAAATGGAGACAAATGAAAGTGAGTAATGAGAAAAGTTTAGTTGATTTAATTACGAGTTACTGTATTGAAATGTAATGTAATGACTGGACGTTTTGTGTCCGATGTGTCCGATGGACTGGAGGTTGTATGTTCGATGGACTGAACATAGTGTGTGACTCGATGCCTATGGATAGGATTGAGTTTGTGTGTTGGAACAACACTGTTGGTAATAAGGAGTGATGCAATGCAGTGTTGACTGTATTGTAGAATGTTAAATTAAGTTTCTTTGAGTAAAGTTTTGTCATTACTACAAACGATCTCTTTTGTGATAAGGCCAAGGGAACTGAGTAGACATGTAGACATGCCATAACCGGTTTTCTTTCGCCATTTCTTTTACCAGTGGTCATTTTGGTTTATTTCCGAAATGGTGGTAGCTTATAAAGTAGTTAATTGATTTAATAAACATTTTGATTATCTGCCCAAGTTTTGGTTTTAATTGAAAATATATAATTTACTAATTACCTACTTTGTTTAATTTACTTTCTTGATACTTATTCCCTTTTAATGATCTTAATAACCTGACATATTAGAGAATTATCTAACATCAGAAGTGGGATAGATCCTCGTGTTAACATGGTATTAATATTTTTGAAAATTTCAGTCAGACATAGAACTATAAGGGGGGTTGCATTAGATATTCGCATCCCGATTTATTATGAAAGGGGGGAGGGAGGTGGAGGGGGCAGGGGGAGGGTCCTCCTCCCCCACCCCCCAGGCGCGGAAACGTATAGTTTTTTTTTAATGAAGATTAATAACCTACAAGTCGGCGCATTAAATGTAAAGGCTTTCGGAATGGGAAGAGAGGGGAAGAGGGGCGGGGGATGCGGGGGTAGGGTAGGGGTAGTAGTTTCGCCCCCCACCCCCAGGAGCGGGTCGCGCCTCGCTCGCTTCGCTCGCTCGGCGACGTTATGATCACAAGCTAACCCTAACCTAACCCATTAATTTCTTTTCGATAATTAATCATTTTGAAACACATCAAAATGTGGGAGAGTAAATATGTGCTTGCGTTTTTTCTGTGTTGTGTTGTGTTCTTTCTCTTATAACCTAAAAGTAATAACTGTAACGCAAAATAACGCTCCGTTACACGTAAGTTCAAACACGTGTAAAAAAAAAACTACGCATCTCCGGGGGGGGGGGGGGGTGGTGTCGATTGAAAGGGGTCAACCAACCCCTATAAAAATCAACCCTAATCAATTCCAAATTCGGGATGCGAATTACTAATGCCAACCCCTATAAGGATCCGGCTGTGCTTGCGAGTCTGTTCGCCGCGATTCAAAATGCAGCGACAGGAAACCACAACGAAATAGCGGCAGCACGACGTCTGCCAGTTTTCGACCCTGCTTCCAGGGAAAACGGAGCTGCGGTCTGGTGCGACGGCATCGAGAAACTTGCTGGTGCAGCTTATCCCAGCTTGCAAAAGCGGGTAAACCCTCCAAGGGTTCTGCATTACCGTCTAGTCGAGTTACTATCACAATATGGTAGTATTCGTGATCACAATGTAAGAATGAAGAATGGCATCTTTTAACATAGCAGTGTTAGTACCACTTCCGTGCTAATTATTATTTTTCCTACATGTTCGCTGGTAGCGATAATAAATAAATTGCAATAATAACCAAATTGCAAGTACTGGTAACTAAATATTGTTTTATACCAAAGTAATTTTCATGACGTAATAATCAATAGCAAAGCAACTAACATTGAAAAAAAAAGACAATACATATTCTAATTAATGAATAGGTGATAATATTTGAATTAAAAATTGTATAATAAATTAAGAACAATAATAAACCTTAAAAATACAAAGATAATAAAATAAAATAGATATATATTTTTTCTTTTTTAGTAAAACTAAAACATTAGGACTTAACTTCGCGACGTTGTACAACATCTCGTTACAAATGAATTTGCGACGTTTTATGTAAAATGTCTTAAACCCATATCCATCTATTAGTTAGAATCATAGTAATTCCTCGCGGTACTTGGAACAGGTACCATAATTTGTCATCATAATGAATTTGCTATCTATCAGGTTGACCGAACGGCAGGATATTTCGATTTAATTTACAACTCTTTTGATAAACATTATATTTATAGAATTCATAGGTTTGTCTGTTTTTCAACTTCACATATTATGCTCACGTCTGTACATTTTCTCATTTTAAAAAGTTTTCTTCATCGCTTCCTCTTTTCGTTGCCTCTCCATCCTTTAGTTTAATTACTTGTAATTTACAGTATATTAAAATATTTAATAATAAAAAAAAAAATACATCCAAGCGTCATCACGTCGTGATCTAAAATCCATAAATATTCATTCAAATTCAATAACTAATGAGATAACCTGTAGTAACGCAGATATTAGGAAAATTCATATTTTATCACTCTAAATCCGTCTTTACAACTCTTTCAGCTTCATGTCATATTTGGTGATTCAAATGTGATACTTACTTCTTTTCCTAAGATTCTATTAAAACTAAAATTATTATTTGATCAAATTGCGTATTGGCATCGGAATAAAATCTTAAATAACTACTAAATGTTACATTTTAGATGTTAAGATCAGAAACCGTCGTTTCTGATCTCTCCGGCTTAATTCTTTCTTTTAAATCAATTGGCTTAGACCTAAATTTTAATAAATGTGAAATTTTTATCTCGGAAAATGTAACCTCCACCCGTCGTTCGGAAATTATTTCAAAATTTAATGCAATTGCACCAAACATCAAAATTCTTAGTGAAGAAAACTTTAATCTCTTGGGGTCTCCCGTATTCGAGAGCGCAATAACTCCACATGTGGAAAATTTGACAACAAAATTTAATGATTGTTCAAACCGCCTTTTAGAAATAAATTCTCACTGCGCGCTCTTAATCCTAAAATTCTGCCTTTTTGTCCCAAAATTTACTTATCTCATGCGTTGTTGTCCTTTGTGGAAATCGCAAAATTTAACACACAAACTGGACAACATCGTAAAATGTCATCTTGAGAAAATTTTAAATATTCAACTTACTGAACAGTCATGGATTCAGGCATCCCCATCCGCTACGGAGGTATTGGGATCCGTAAAATTTCTAGTGTAGCGCTACCGGCGTTCTTGTCCTCTATCCACAGCACAGCCACGCTTGTAAACAAAATATTGATGCGAATTCCCGCACCATTCGAGGTGGCGTGCTTAGTAGAGGCAAGTGACGCCTGGAAAATGGCCTACCCAACCAAAAACTTACCGGAAAACCCAAATTCACAACGGAGCTGGGATAAGATTTGTTGTGAAGAAATTCAAAATTTGTTACTTTTGAATAACAGCACTGACGCCGACCAAGCACGACTCAGAGCTGTGTCAAGGAAGGAGGCCGGTCACTGGTTGCATGCCTACCCATGTGCCAATGTGGGCACCCTCCTTGACTCCGAGATCCTCCGAGTCGCGATAGGCCTTCGTCTTGGTGCCCAGGTTTGTATTCCACATAGATGTCCTTGTGGCACAATGGTGAACGCATTGGGACACCACGGGCTTTCTTGTACCAGAAGCGCCGGCCGCCTGTGGCGTCACGCTTCTATCAACGACATAATCCGTCGGTCTCTCGTCACTGTCAACGTGCCTGCTATTCTTGAGCCGAACGGCATCGCACGTGACGATGGTAAGAGGCCAGACGGAATGTCCCTCGTACCGTGGAGTATGGGACGGGCCTTGGTGTGGGACGCGACATGCGTTGACACACTTGCCCCGTCACATCTTCACGGTACGAGTAGGAGTGCGGGAGCGGCGGCGGAGTCCGCCGAGAAACTAAAAGCCACAAAATATCAGCAACTGACTGGTTCCTACGATTTTGTGGCTTTTGGTGTAGAAACATTAGGCCCGTGGGGTACCAGTGCGTTGTCCTTCTTTAGGGACATCGCAAAAAGGCTGCGACAAACCACTGGTGACCCAAAGGCTGGCAGTTACTTCGCTCAACGGATATCTATCGCCGTTCAGCGAGGTAACGCTGCTAGCATTTTGGGCACCCTGCCACAGGGACCATGTCTTTTTAATGCTTAGTTTTAGTTTTTATTGTTAGTTTAGTTTTTAATTTTTAATGTTACATTAATTATAATTAAACTAAATTAAATTAAACTTTCTTAATACTTACATTACGGCTAGTTACATCAACTTAATATCTTGTTAATATGCGAATTTAAAAACTTATACTCGGTTGCTACAAAATAGCCTAATTTGCTAGCGTGATCGTTACTGATTACACCACATAATTATATATATTATAGTGTAGGGTTCTGTTCTTTGTCAGGCGGTAAATGAAACAGGTCTTGATCCGAATAAGTGGTTTATTAAGCCAACTTGAAGCACAGCGTGGGAAGGAGACAGAAGATAAAATGTGACAGACAATCCGTCGTATGCGTCAAAGTGTGACGTGATTTACGCACGCAGGTACTACGAGGTCCAGGAAATCCAGACGAGGATGTTCCTCAACGCTACGTAATATTCGCAGTATTAAGGGCAGAATCTAGCCTAAGCCGTATGTAGTGCCTCTGGTTAGGTCCGAGTAATCCAGTGATGGATGTAATCGTACACTGAGCCGAAGACAAAAATACAATATTTGTCATAGTACTTAACATTGAGCGAAAACGAAACCATAGCGTGATTCAGAAACAGTACAGCGCCATCTATTGGCGAACGATGAAACTATTGTCTCGCTACAGTCTCCCCCTCTGGCTCCGAAGACGTCCCGGCGAGGAAGACAGGATGACGCGCTGCTCACGTCGTCGTCTTTGCTGGGCGTCCTCGATGTCGTCTGGCTTGTGTGGATGAACTTGTACTGGTAGCCTCTGTGGTAGGGCTTGCAGCAAGCTCGTTCTTCCTTGGGCGTCCTCTTTTTCTGATTGGGACTACCGGTTGTGGTAAGGGTGTGTCATCTGACCTCTTAAAAGGGCGCAAAGCAGAGGAATGGTATAAGCCAATAGGCTGATTAGGATTGTTCGGAGAGGAAATTTCATATGAGCTCGGTCCATGCATGCGCAAAATGATGTAAGGCCCATCACGCCTTGGAGCTAATTTAGCGCAGAACCCTTGAGCAGATTTACTTAGTAGGTGAGAATTAACTAAGACGTAATCTCCGGGATTGTACTGTGGATTTGGTCGGCGTTTGCGATCAGCATACTCTTTTCTCTTCTCTTCCTTCATCTCTTGCACTTCTTGAGCACGTTTGAGTGTATCTACCATTAGGAGTAGTTTCGGTGTAATTTCAGGTATGAAATTTTCACTTATGATTATATCTTTCAGGTCATGTCGACAATCATCTGGTGTTCGCAATTCTCTTCCAAAGGTTAAGAACGCAGGAGTATAATCCGTGGACGACATCAACGCAGTATTCATCGCGAAACGGATGCTAGGCAACTTTTCTGGCCAATTGGTATGAGAGTCTCCAACTAGTATTGCCAATTGCGTTTTCAAGTCTCTATTGCGTCTTTCTATAGGATTTGTCTCTGGATGATAAACTGGAGTAAGACCTTGTGTGATGTCCAAGCAGTATGTCAGTTGTTGCATGACACCACTTACAAATTGGGTACCATTGTCACTAATAAAACGGCGTGGGGTACCATATCGGAGTATTATTTCATTAAGAAGGATTTTAGCACACTCTTCAGCTGTAGCCTGTGTCAGTGCGAATAACTCTACCCATCGGGTTGCAACGTCTTCTATGATAAAAATCCAATTCATATTATTATCTGATTTTGGCAAGGGGCCAAATAAATCGAACGATATAACTTCGAAACGCTGGTTCATTGCAGTTGTCTGAAGTAAACCCGCAGGTTTTAGGTTGCTAGGCTTATATCTTTGACAATCAATACATTTCTTGATGTAAGCTTCCACTTTCGTTCTTAATCCTTTAAAATAATAACGTTTCGAAATGCGCTCTATTGTTTTGTCCACACCATAATGACCTGCCATAGGGTCATCGTGATAAATTGACATGACATTATCTTGTTCATGTTGTGGAACTACCAACTGACAATGTTCGTTGTCACTTTCCGGGCTGTATCGGTATAAAAGACCATTATTCATGAGGTATCCTTTCCGACTCCAATAAATAGCCTGTTCTTCGATACTTCCTTCTAAATCATTAATAATTTTCAGAATATCTTTATCTTTGAGTTGCTCCTCTCTTATTTCTTTACTGCTTCTTTTAGGCACATCTGCTGTTACCGTGCACACTCCACAGTTATTTATTGTTTCAGCATCGCAGCTTGGACGCGAGAGTGCATCGGCAACTACGTTCTTTTTGCCTGTTATATACTTTATAGTTATATCAAAGGGCTGTAATTGTAGAGCCCATCTTGCCAAACGTCCCGTCGGCGACTTCAGCGACATCAGCCATTTGAGAGCTTGGTGATCTGTTAAGACTGTTATGTGTGCGCCTTCTATGTAGCCACGAAATTTATCTATGGCCCAAACAACTGCTAGTGCTTCGCGTTCTGTTGTAGAGTAATTTCTTTCTGCATTATTCAGTAAGCGACTAGCATATTCTACTGGGTGTTCTTGTTCGCCCTCCCCCTGCACTAGAACTGCTCCTATTGCATAATTGCTTGCATCTGTTTTCAACGTATAGGGCTTTGTTCCGTCTGCTTGTGCTAATACTGGGGCTGTTGCAAGCAAGTGACGAAGTTTGTTAAAGGCTTCCTTCTGTTCATCGCTCCATGTCCAAACTGAGGTTTTCTTTGTGAGCCTGGTCAGTGGTTCGGCAATTTTCGCAAAGTTCGGAACGAATCTGCGATACCAGGAACACATCTGAATAAATGATAACAAATGTTTTAGGTTTCTTGGCGGCAACATATTCATTATACAGCTTACTTTATCCGGATTGACTTCCAATCCTCTTGGTGTAATATAATGTCCGAGGTATTTAACTTTTGAACAACAAAAGTTACATTTTCCTTTGTTTACAGTAAGGTTATATTCTCTCAAACGATTAAATACATCTTGTAAGTCTTGTAAATGTTGCTGGTAAGTGCCCGAAAGAATTATTATATCATCTAAATACACTAATATTTTGACATGACTCAACGAGATTTTAATTCTGTCCATCAAGCGTTGGAATGTAGCGGGAGCATTCCGTAGTCCAAATGGCATACGAAGAAATTTGTACATTCCAAATGGTGCCACAAATGTAGTCTTGATTTGGTCTACTTCTCTGACTTTGATTTGCCAATATCCGGCTTGTAAGTCGATTGTAGTCATAAAAGGCGTTAATTTGGCATTGTGAAGTAAATCGTCAACGCGTGGCAACGGGTATACATCTGGAGTAGTAATACTATTTAATTGACGATAGTCAATGCAGACACGTATCCCTCCATCTTTTTTAGGAATCATGACGACTGGTGCTGACCACGGTGACATACATGGCTCAATGACACCTTCTTCTAACATTTTATTAACTTCCTTTTTTAGTAATTCTAACTTAGATGGGGATAATCTGTATGGTGGCACTGCAGTAGGTGCATGATTTCCGGTGTCTATAATATGTTCAATCGCTGTTGCCGGTTGCTTGTTAGAGATGAATATATCTTCATTTTTTCCTATCAACTGGCTTAATTGTTCCGTTTCATTAGCATCCAGCGATGCTATGTGTGATTCAGGGAATAAATCAGCAGACTCTGGAGAAAGGTTTATATCATAATTGGAAATAGTTTCCTCAGCATTTTGATAAAGTGCATCCATAACGGGAGAATAGCCATCAAACAATACACATTTGCGTTTATGTGGCGGTGTCTGGTAGAAATAGTTCATAGAAGATCCATCCGTAGAGTAGCTAGAACTTTTCAGTGGGGTGGATGCTTCAAATGGTATACATGATTGGTGCACAGTCATAGGTGCTGTTATGGATGATGCTTGTTCGGTATAATCGCATTTTATAGGTGAAAATACTAGAGATTGTTCCGGAGTGTACATCGTGCTAGACGTAACAAATTCTTCTTTAATTAGGTCATATACATTATCAGGTTCGTCTACGAAATGGCAGGTACGTTGTGGCAGGTTTAGTACCATTCCAACATCTTCGATGAAACGCCCAATAGAGTTCTAGTATCTTTTGCTTCAGGAAGCGCAATAAAAGATGTCGTTACTCGTCTACCGTAAACTGCAACTGAGGCTTTAAAAGTATGTGCAACTTGAGTTCTAGTTATGCCATCAGCGAAAGTGATATTCATTACTGACTTTTGGAAGCTATAGCCTTTTTCTTCAAATTCCTTATAAAGCTTGTATGAAGCAATGCTTGATTTAGCGCAGGAGTCAATGTACGCCATTCCTTTTACTCCATCAATTGAAACTGGAATTGTCGGTCTATGTCTCGCATCTATATTCGATTTCAGAGAGCAGAAGGTTAAGTTAGCGGCTTCTTTTCCGGCGTTGCATTTAGGACAACGACTGCGTACAACATTAGGTTCACCACATCCGTAACACGTGATTTTAGGCTTCGTATCAGTATTTCCTGAAGTCTCTGGCTTGATTTGTATATTTAAATCTTGCTTCGATTTTTCTTCTTTTTCAGCTCTAATTCTCTTTCGGCAAGCATCAATGGTATGACCAATAAGGCGACAGAAGTTACAGCGAATTTTTATTTTATGAGTCTTTCCAGAGGACACAGTTGGAGTCTCTTTAACCGTGTCTGTAGACAAACTCCTTTCTTGGAGGTTTCTTTCTATCTCTCGTACTTTTCTTAATAAATCGTCGAAGTCTTCTAACGAGTCTCTTGTTAATTTTTCCCTTATTTGGAAATGCAGCTGTCCATAAATCATATCGATTTGCTGCTGCTCAGTGGGTGTGGGACCAGGTAATTGTGCAATTAGTGCTCGTTTTTTCGCAACAAAAACCTCGCTCAATGTATTTATGTCCTGTTTTTGTTCTATAATCTCCTGATACAAAACATAGGCCATTTTCTTCGGGGCAAAAGCATTGGAAAGTCTTGTTTCAAAATCATTCCAAGTTTTCACATCTTGCTTTACTCCACACCACCAGGTTAAGGCATCATTAGTTAACAAAAGTGGTAACGCGGTAAGGGCACTTTCATCATCAATATGTTCAACTTTTTTGAAAACTGAAACAGTAGCTAAAAATTTTTCTACTTCATCTCCACTTTTAGTACCATTAAAGCGGGCTGTGCAACTAGCAAAGGTGCCTTTCCTTGCATCTTTAGAGTTGATGGAGGATATCAACTCCTTAAGCTGTTCCTCAGTTAAACTTACTGAAACCATTTTCTGAATTTCCGGTTTTCTTGCTTTTACCGTCCTTGGATGGTTAACAACAAATACAGGAGGTCCAGGTCTTGGTCTAGGCCGCAGGCCTGGAATTCTATATGTCGAATCCACGTTTAGGGCGCCAGATATAGTGTAGGGTTCTGTTCTTTGTCAGGCGGTAAATGAAACAGGTCTTGATCCGAATAAGTGGTTTATTAAGCCAACTTGAAGCACAGCGTGGGAAGGAGACAGAAGATAAAATGTGACAGACAATCCGTCGTATGCGTCAAAGTGTGACGTGATTTACGCACGCAGGTACTACGAGGTCCAGGAAATCCAGACGAGGATGTTCCTCAACGCTACGTAATATTCGCAGTATTAAGGGCAGAATCTAGCCTAAGCCGTATGTAGTGCCTCTGGTTAGGTCCGAGTAATCCAGTGATGGATGTAATCGTACACTGAGCCGAAGACAAAAATACAATATTTGTCATAGTACTTAACATTGAGCGAAAACGAAACCATAGCGTGATTCAGAAACAGTACAGCGCCATCTATTGGCGAACGATGAAACTATTGTCTCGCTACAATATATATATATCGGCTCGGAGAGGGGATTGAGCGGACTGGTGTGGGTGTGAAAGATGTCATTTATGAAAAACATTATTAAAATATTGTATTAGTCTTAAGTATTTTATAGCTAATCACATTATTATAAACTAAAACTAAAAAATTTTTTGCTTAATCTGGAATATGTAATTTTTTTTATTTGTAGTTTATAAAATTTATAGATGTTTCATTTAAATTTTTTTTAATTGTATGTGCCAAATTATTTATATTTAATATTGTTCCGAGGTAAATAATTAAATTTACCCGACGACGCACAGTTTTTATAAGAGAGTAATCGCGCGGGGTCCTAAGAAACTTCAAATTAAAAGGCGTTATTTTGCGTTATTTTAATAGTTTTAATCAGTTGTAATAATTATGAACGATTTTAAACCTGTTAAAAACTATGAATGATTTGACTTGACTTGACTGATGAACTGCTGAAGTTATTTGCTTTTCTAGCCTATCTCATGCGCAGCAGGTGTGGGGCTAGAGTTTATAAAGTAAATGACCGTTGTTACTAGTTAGCTTAACTGTAAAAAGCGGAGCTGTAACAATGCCAAAACTGTAAATATGAGTAATGAACTGCTGAAGTTATTTGCTTTTTTAGCCTATCTCATGCGCAGCAGGTGTGGGGCTAGAGTTTATGTAAAGCAAATGACCGTTGTTACTTGTTAGCTTGAACTGTGAAAAGCGGAGCCTGTAACAATGCCAAACTGTAAATAAATATGATTGTAATTACTTGTAAGTTTTGTAATATTTGCCAACTTAATGTGAAAAGCGAGACTGTAACAACGCCGAAATATAAATGTGTATTAATGTAGATAATTGCACATAGTTTTTCACTTTTTTTTAATTTCATTTTTTTATGTACATCGAGAACGCTGTACTCAGTATGGCCGTGTTGGGATGGTAATATTGTCCATGTTATTGTGTTGACTAGATGCCACTTGACACTTTCGATTCACAGGTGGATTAGAACAAATGATAATTTTATAATTATTAAGTAATTAATTTTATTACATCTTGAATCATATTGTTATTGCTAAAGATGTAATAAAATTATTAAATGATACTCGGCACTTCCGGTTCGACTTGTTAAATGTTACAAATCGTACTTCCGTTCTGAAAATAACTTGGTTTACGATGTATTTATTTGTTTTAAATCCTTGTTAAATTTATGTTAAAATTGTTTTACGTTTATTATAAATTTATTTAATTTATAATTTTAAAATTAGAAGTAAACGGAGTTGCTATTTTGACTTGTTGTGACGATTGGCGGGGAGCGAGGTTATATAAGGACATGGTAGAACGTTAGGCGGCAGTTATTGTGAGGCCGCCGGACATTAAAGTTCCAATTGTTTTTGTTATTATTGTAATTTTGTATTTGTTTGAAAAAGATGTTTGGCCTCAATTCTCTTATTTTACCACAAATTGCTATGTCGCAGACATGCCATTGATTTGCCAAGGCCATTGATTTAAAAACGGTATTCTACTAATTTTTAGAAGAACATCGTCAGCATCGCGCTGGCATGTCGTCATTATCGCATCAGCTTGGCTTTAAACCACAGATTAAAATTTCATTCATTCATAAAAGCCATTTAAAAAAACGTATTTTGTTTTGATTTTGTACAAAAGTTTTGTTTTGAGTTTTGGTCTAAAGTTTAATAATAAATAAAGTACATAGATAAACATGTCAGCGGACACAGTAACGTTGGAGCAGCAAGAGGCTCTTATAGAGTTCGTGGAGCATCAGAAAGAGCTGGCGCTGCTGGGCAGATTCAGCCGGACCAAAGAAGGGCGCAGTTTGTCGAAACTGCTATGGGTGGAAGGCGCTAATATATATTAAACAGTGTTTGGTAAACTGTCCCACAAAAGGGGCTGAAGCCTGGCGCACTGTATGTTGTTATTATCTTTAATTTACATTGGTGAAAAAACAAAATATGCTTATTGTTAGGTACTTATTTAAATTGATATAAACTTTTATCTTTATTTTAATACTATGCTGATTATAAATCAAATTTGTTTTTAATAAAATCAATCAAATCATACAACCATAGGGTCGATATTCCGCCTCAGCAAGGCTTGCGCTCGACGACGTTGGAGCCTTTCTTCCCGCCGCCGTTCCTTCCTGCGTCAATTCCAAATATCTCTACCTTAAAATGGGATGCGGCATCGTCGTTTTTGTCATTTTCGAAAAATGCTAATACGATCGATGAAGAAGAATGTAAGAGAAAACGTATGGCTGCACAATTGCTTCTTGATGGCCAATTTTGACAGATGTCGACGATGCCAACGCCATCGTTGCAAACGGGAAATAAGAGGAGAATACATATTTGTGTTGCCGTGCTGACGCTATTGTGACGCTATTGGTTAATAGAATTCCAAAATGTTTCAATAGCGGCTGGGTAGCCGCTATTCAACTTTCATAACAGGAGCAGAATACCAAAAGTGTCATTTTATGCTATTGCTACGCTAACGACGTGCAATTGAACTACATTACATTTAGCAGAATTGAGGCCGATCGATAAAAAAGGCCATAACCGGTTTTCTTTCGCCATTTCTTTTACCGGTGGTCATTTTGGTTTATTTCCGAAATGGTGGTAGCTTATAAAGTAGTTAATTGATTTAATAAACATTTTGATTATATGCCCAAGTTTTGGTTTTAATTGAAAATATATAATTTACTAATTACCTACTTTGTTTAATTTACTTTCTTGATACTTATTCCCTTTTAATGATTATCTAACACGTATATGTATGTTATGTAAGTATTTATATATGTATATAAGTATTTATATATGTGTAATTGTATATGTAGTTAAAATTTAATCTAGATTATTAATGTATTTTCAATATTTTTTTATTTTATTTTTTATGCTGCACCCCTTATTACCGATTCAGATGTCCCAAAGGTAAACTGGGAGACAATGCTTTAGCATTAAGTTCGCCTTTTGTATACACATTATGTATTGTGTGCAATAAAGTTTAAATAAATAAATAACGAGGGTAGTCGGTGATATGAGAGAAACAACAGTTTTAGTTCTACTTAAAGAATGTTTATTGAATTTACTAGCACTTCGGAATGACCACTGATGGAAAAGAAATGCCGCAAGAAAAACCTCAGTCTAGGTCTTTTTTCAATCGCTGTTACAACACACATTTTATTAGGTACAGTTTCTTAATATAACTCAATACAAAATAGACACTAGGTAAAACGCGACAGTTCCGTGACTACGAGTACTACTCTCGGTGGCGCTCCATAATCAAGTGTTCAGTCGAGCCCGCCTTCCGTATCACGACTCTGCCGGAGCGCGCCAAAGCAACGTTTTCTCAACACGCCGCTAGATGGCGCACCCTCGTTTTGCTTAGTGTTCATGTCCATACTCATGACCGTATGCGACATATATATATCTATATATATAAAATGCTTTGTCCTGACTGACTGACTGACTGACTGAGAATCAACGCACAGCCTAAACCACTCATCGTAAAAATCTGAAACTTGGCAGGTGGAACTATTATAAGACGTAGGCGTCCGATAAGAAAGGATTTTTCGAAATTCGAACTCTAAGGGGGTAAAAAAGGGGGGTAAAGTTACTATGGGACAACTTGATTCCTTGGTCCCATCTACTTCAAATTTTGCATAAAAATTGTTTAAGAGAATTGATGGAAGATGTGATTCTTATTTTATTGAAATTCTTGAAAAAAATGTATTTTGTGGGTAATTTTCTTCGAGTTGATATCAATACTCATACTCCTTAGTCCTTTTGATTTCAATTACATTTCATTTTGACACATCCGTGAAGTGAAGTGTATCATCTGTCATGTAATTATAAATTTGTGAATATTCAATCATAATGTCGTCTATTTATTCTGTTTGTGATATCGGAAAAACAGCTAAAATTCTAATCACTACATAGTATAAAACAAAGTCGCTTTCTCTGTCCCTATGTCCCTATGTCCCTTTGTATGCTTAAATCTTTAAAACTACGCAACGGATTTTGATGCGGTTTTTTTTAATTGATAGAGTGATTCAAGGGGAAGGTTTTAAAGTATCATACATTCCAAAATTCCCACGGGAAAGCGGGATACACGCAAACGAAGTTGCGCGGGTTTCGCTAGTCCTTACATATTATAAAACAAAGTCCTCCCGCGCGTCTGTCTGTCTGTCTGTTCACGATAAACTCAAAAACTACCCAACGGATTTTCTTGCGGTTTTCACCAACGGATAGCCTGGTTCATGAGGAAGGTTTATGTATAAAGGGGTTTGAACTTTTTTGTATGAGCGCTGGCATATCAACCCGCCGCCATTTTGATTTTTTTCAAAATCGCGGCGCGCGATAAAATTGGTATGTATGGATAGAGGACATATAAACGAACAAAAAATGTCAAGTAACATGGTACCCTAAAGTGTCACGTTCTCGAGATATTTGGAGGTAAAATCGACAAATGAGTACAACGACAATCATTAAAAATAGACTTCTTACGTGTATGTAGGTAGCGTATGTAGGTACATTACGCGCGCGTGATATACTTTGACATAATAAAGCGTTTTATTGCGATTATTTGCGATGTGATGCGATTTATTAGGCAAATAATTAACGTGCTCCTAGTAGTATGCTCAGACCAAATGTAGTATGTATTGTAATTACCTACCCAATCTATTCCAATAAACAATAATAATATTAATCAACATGAGAACGATTATTTGGATACAATCTGATGTCTATAGACACGTAAGAAGTCTATTTTTAATGATTGTCGTTGTACTCATATGACGATTTTACCTCCAAATATCTCGGGAACGTGACATTTTAGAGTACCATGTTACTTGACATTTTTTGTTCGTCTATATGTCCTCTACCCATACATACCACTTTCATGGTGCGCCGCGATTTCGAAAAAAAATTAAAATGGCGGCGGGTCGATATGCCAGATAGGTTCTATCCCCTTTATCAGGATTTTGTGTAAATTGGTTGAAATATGGGAGCTGTCGACGAAAACGCTGGCTAAACCCTTTGAGATATAAAAAAACAAAAATTATAGGATATTCCTCTTATTCAAGGTTAGGGTTGAGAAAGAGATAAAGAATAGAAGAGAATCAAATAGAATATTTATTAAATTAGACTCAGGGTGCGTGGTAGAGAGATTCACTTGCAAGCCTCTAGGGACACTTAGCTCAGCTTCTCCGGGCGTGCAGACGACGAGCGCAGGTTTCGGAAGTGTAGGGCTTCCAGAAGTAGACCGGCTCAGCACTCAGTAGCCGCCGTCGGGGTAGCGTAGAAGATGCGCAGGGAGTAGCGTGGCTGAAGCTGTAGCGTAGCTCAGGGGTAGCGTAGTTCAGGGGTAGCGTAGCTGAACCCGTGGGGTAGTTCAGAGGCAGCGTAGATGTAGCTGTAGCGTAGCTTAGTTGTAGCCGTAGGGTAGGTTAAACCGTAGGGTAGTTGTAGCCGTAGCGTAGTTGTCCTGGAATTTCGAGTACGACGGTTTTAGGTCCCGTCTTCCAGGCACTCTGTGAGCCATCCTAACAATCCTGACGCTGGCTGGACGCGAACAAGCTAAGCGTCCAGGTCACCAATTGTTATAGGGGCTCCACAGAGTTACACAGAAGATAAGCTCGGTTACGTACGTTTGAAGAACATACGCAACCTCACACAAAGAAACAGATATTCAAATTAGAAATAAACACTAGGAAGTTAAACATTCTACAAAACACAGATTAAAGCAATTTAGAAAACTTATTAGAAATTACTTAGTGCACTCACCTGATTCGGACACTGAATTTAATACGCGATTAATGTTATAAATGCAACTTTACACTAATACGTCTCGAGAGCTTTGTACACAATTAGCGGAGTTGACTGGACAGTCTGGAGATCGGATGCCGAATGTCAAGCGGAGTTGCCGATGTAACTCATTGACTCTTATGAGCCGTTGCAGCTGTAAATGGAATTCTCGAATCTACCAGAAACTTCTAATCCTTTGTCTACAAGTGGACATGAGCGCGCGCTCGTAGGTGCTAACCAATGACTGGACTTTAGTGTGTTAGCTGGCCATAATGAAGCCCCACCCCAATTAACGGCCGGTAATTGACCAAACAAATATGAACCTTAACGCTATGAAAAAGGTCCACCAACTAGATGACCATATTAGGAAGTATCGTTCACCCAAACTATTTGACATTATATGGATATTTTAATACGATGATACATTATTTGATTACGTTCTAATCCACCCGCCGGTAGAATATTAATATTTAAACATTATAATTATTAAATTACGTGTGAATATAATTCACAACGTAACATTAGGTCTCCAAAAAAGTCCGCAATAGCAAATATTTATCGTTTACGGATAACTTACTATAAAATAAAAAGCGATTTCCCAGTAATAATGCGGAAATTGGAAATCGATTTTGTAGTATACAGTATTAATCCTTATCCAGTTAACTACGTTAGTTACCTTAGCATTTCATGTACATTATTATAATCTTTACACCATATAATTTAAATGGATACTTTAGAAGTTATAGCATAAAATTTACGAGCTTGCCGAAATTAATTCAAGTTCTTTCTATTCTACGCTAGATGGCGCTATTCAAAAGTTACATCGCGCTATGGTTACGTTTTTTTATTTTTTATATGCTTTATTTGCAACACACGGACTGTAAACATTAGAACACAACAAATACAATACGATACGGTAAACACAAAAAATAGATTACAGACTTGTGTATTGGCAACAAGGCGGCCTTATTGCTCAAAGCAATCTTTTCAAGGAAACCTTAGGGTAACAGAGCTATACAGGGTGACTGGTTAAACATCGTACGCATTTTAATAGATAAAAAAGTAATTAATTTATATCCCTTCTGCATAAAAAAAAACAAAAAAAAAATTTAAATAGGCGAGTTATGCGTATTTTAAAAAAATATTAAAATCTGCCAATTTACGTATACTGTGGTGTCACGTGGTGTCGAATGTCGAAGTCGCGCGAGCGCCGCCGCCCGCCACCGCCCTCGCCGCGCCGCGGCCTGCGCGGAGTGCGCTGGCGGGGGCCATTCATTCATTTACTACTTAGTCTAGGATGGTCTAGGTATGCTACGTTGCCGTTGCTACGAATGACAAAAAATAAATTTGCGCGAAGAATGAATCGAATGAGGTAGGTAAGTAGGTGGCTAGTTATTAGTTATTTTTAATCACATTACATTTAAAATTTTTACTTACCTGTACGTGGCCTTCTTGCAATTGTTCAAATCATATGAAAATCAAGAAAATCACAATAATTGTTCTACTACACAACACATCACTACACTCGTAATCGTTCACACCAAGTTCTTGGACGGGTCGATAATGAAACGGATGTCGTCTGTCTGTATGTAGCAGATTCCACACCGTATACTGTGACACATTAAAACGTCTTGCGGCATTCCGCGTACTCTCGCGTGGGTTGTGGTCAAAGTATTCTAAAGTGGCTTCATGCAAGTCTACCGGATAAGGTTCTGCTCCTCGTGCTTGGGCATGAGTAGGCACGGTAAACTGGCCGAACGCTCTTAATCTAAAATTGAGTCCTAACATCAAATCAAATGATGGTAATGGTACTCGCCGGTTTGGGAACGTCTCGCGATACAACGTAATTGCGTGTCTAACAACGTTATTTGCCCTCGCGTAACATTGCACCATGTCCCAATACTCCTCATTGGTGTATTGATAAGCCATTATCACTACTCACTAGTTCACTCACACACAAGTTCACAACACAAGCGCGGCACACGCGATTCCAATCAAGTTCGCCTCAAGTTTGCCGGTGTCGACCGTTATGACGTCACATTAACGAGTAGAAATAAAAAAAAAAAACAGAATAATCGAGTAATAGCGAAAATAATATCTTTCGCTATTACTCGATTCAGTGTCGCTCTCGCCGATTGATAATCAATTGTCTTTCGTTGTTTTGCGATAAGCTAACAGTCCGAGCAACTGCGGAAGCGGCAAACTTGAAACGGACGGGTAGTACGTACGTACGCGACGTGCGATCGATGCCAAAACAAGTTTGCGACTGGGGTCACTGGGGGGTGGGAGCGAGCGAGGTCCGCGATCGGGTTGCGTTTGCGCCATAGGGTGCGGGCGGGGCGCGGGGGGATTGCCGGGTCATGAGAGTTCATGCATAGTATAATGTAAAAAACGTAGAATGAACATTAAAATAAATAAAAATTAAAAAAAATAAGGTGGTGGTTTTTAACACTTAATGGAATAGGCATCAGCTTCTTATTCACCTCCTTTAATGGGTCCGTTGTTCAATCAGTCACCCTGTATATGAAGTAAGCAGGGCTAGCAATTGTTAAGTATTTATGTTCCAGGAGCGAGAGAGATCAATTAAACACGGTAGTTGGTTGCACACTGTTTATTGCGTCATCCTCCGGCCCACGGTTGCGCGGGCGTCCCCCGCGCACAGCCCCCGCGCACACGCACACATACACATGTCCGAAGGACACGACACGCACACAAGAAGGACGTCCGCTTACATATCCAACAATCCTTCCCCTTATAGCTAACCTAATACTAATTAATACCTAATGTTATACTATTATTAAAAATATTTAAGTTTCAAAATTAATTATCTGAAGAACCACTTTGGTATGAGTTATCATCGTCGGAACGGGGAGTAGCATATCCCTCAGACGGCGGTGTTGAGGGGACTGGTGTCAGTTCGCGACGCCGCAAGTTCCGAGCCCTCTGAAGTGACTCGACCACATAATCATCACAAGGTGTCGAGTTCTCATTAGTAACATCTCGGAAACGATCATTCGCCGCTGTGTCCAAATCCGGAAGCACGTCGGGGTCCCAGTAACGCTCCTCCCTTCCCGCTGAAACTCTCGCCCGTAATTGGTCAATGTGCCGGGTTACCTCGCCGTCCATACTTGGCACAAAAACAGAGTACATTACAGTTCCTAGCCTTTTTACGATGATTCCTTCGATCCACTGGTATTTTTTATTGCTAAAGTTTTTTGTTAACCACACTGTATCGTTTTGTTTAAAAATCGGCCTTTGTTTTCCCTTGTAATGTTTAGCCTGTAAGCACTGATTTCGTTCGACTGTTTGAGAAAGATCAGAGGATGGTTCTGATGTCGCAGGTGGAAGTAACAAGTCTAACCTCGATCTTAAAGATTTCCCGTAAACCAGTTCGGCGGGCGTCTTACCGGTGGTACTACTCCTAGAGTTTCTATAATCAAAAAGGAATTTCGCAATTTTCTCTTGAATTGGCTTTTTATTTGGATTGTTGATTATGATGGATTTTAGACCTTTTTTATTAATTTAACCATACTTTCAGCCTGCCCATTACTCGACGGATGGTATGCAGGAGATAAAATATCGTTAATTCCGTTTAGCTTGCAAAAATCACTGAATTCGCGCGACGTAAAAGACGTACCATTATCGCTCACCAAAATGTGCGGTACCCCTACTCTCGACATAAAATCATATAGTTTATTCATTACAGCCTTCGAACCATATGTAGTGCCCATGGTGTAGCACTCCACCCATTTGCTGTACGCATCAACGATGACAAAATACATTTGGTTATTTAACGGCCCTAGAAAATCAACATGCACACGGTAAAAAGGTTCCGGAGGGTATGGCCAGCTAGCAAGCGGCGCGTGCGGCGGAGCGGGGTGCAGCGCCGCGCACACCGCACACTGCGCTGCGAGGTTTTCAAGTGCTGCATCAACGCCCGGGAACCACAGCCTTTTACGCGCTTCCGCTTTCATTTTTATAATGCCGAAATGCGAACTATGTAACTCGCTACAAATTTTATCACGCAGCAACAACGGAATAACTACCTTATGTCCGCGCATTACACACCCATTTTCGCATGACAACTGAAAACGACAATTATGATAGGGCTTGAGTTCGGGATCGGATATTTTCCTCGGCCAACCCTGCTCAATGTGATATTTAACTCGGGACAAAACGGGATCACTCGCGGTTTCACGTCGTAGACAGTCTGACGTCACCGGTAAGTCCCCTTCTACGACGAAATTAACGTAGGCCGCGCTCTCATACTCGTCCCGCCGCTCGCCCCCTCTGCTGACAACTTGAAAACGCGCATCGTCGCTTGCCGGCATCGGCGCCCGCGACAAGTAATCCGCGCTATTACAGCTGCTGCGTATATATTCTATTGTATAATTATATGCCGATAGAAAAATGGCGTAGCGCTGCAGCCGGTTAGCGGACACTTCGGGAATGCCTCGGTGCGGACCAAATATCGCGAGAAGCGGCTTATGATCGGTGCGCAAAACAAAGGGTGTAGCACGGCCATAGAGGTACTGGTGAAAATGACGCACTCCAAATATAATGGCGGTGGCTTCCCTTTGTATCTGAGCGTAATTCTTTTCCGCGGATGAGAGCGTGCGGGACGCGTACGAAACCGGTCTTTCACAACCATTTTGACTTATCTGCGAAAGTACCGCACCCAACCCTGTGGGCGAAGCATCCACCGTTAACACTAACTTCGCTTCCGGGTCAAAATGGGCTAAAAAATTGTCTGACGCCAAAGTTTCTTTTATTTTATTAAAACTTTCGTCGTGCTGGGCTGTCCACTCCCATTTAGCGTTTTTATGCAACAGATTATATAATGGACACAAAATCGATGATGCGTCAGGTACAAAATTCCTGTAGTAGTTTGTCAATCCTAAAAATGATTGTAATTGTGTAACATTTTGCGGTTTAGGAGCACTTGTTATCGCTTTAACCTTGTTTGGACACTTAAATAAAATAAACTTAGATTAAAAATATAAACAAGAAGATCACATATAAATACTCATTTGAGTAGGTGAAGTAAATACTTCAGCATATGATATATTTAACATACCATACTATATAATAAATAAATACTCACACATATATACATTATAGGTCGCACGGGCGGGGCGGGCTCAGTCGGCTGCAATTATTTTACGAAGTAGCTTAACAATGCATTTTAAACTTACATTTTACAAAATAACCGATTAGATTTCATTATTTGTACACAATTTTATAACAATAATCTACATGTAAATAAATTGAGGTAATTTAATATAAAGAATTAAGTAGTTCTCTTGACTTCATTAGAATACATTTGAAAATAATAATTGTAAGCATCAAAATAAAAGGAAATCTAACACCACTAACAATTTTATTAATTGATTACTGATCAAAATCTTTAAAGATCCTAAATAGTAATCTAAGCATTTAATTTAAGGTACGAGACTATGAAACGCGGCTACTTTTTAGTGTTAATTACAAGCGCTTCTTGGTTCAAACTCATAAATCATTTATTTGCTCAGAGATATGACTCTGTGTAGTGTCGCCCGTAAGGTTTCTAAAATAAATCTCAACCTTCAGGTTAACAATATTGTTTAGTAGTAGTTTAGGGTTGCGTGGATTCGACCTGGTTACTTAGTAAGTAGTTGGTCTTTTAGTAAGAAGTAAGTAATTTGAGTTTGATTTGAACTGTTGTGGCCCGTTTGACTAAATAAGCATAGTACGAGTATAGTACCTTTAAAATTCGATACCTGTGAAGGTTAAGCTGAAATTAATTCTCACCTAGAATGCTTCATCCATCTAATGGCACCAACAGAAAGTGAGTCAAAAGAATTCATACTTTTGAAAATTATATTTTTCCTGATACTGGCAGAGAGCTCGGCTGGGCTCAATTAAATGCATTGCGCAAAGTAAGTTTCAGAATGAGTTGAGTATTGAACATAATATGTAAAAACCGGCCAAGTGCGAGTCGAACTTGTACACGAATGGTTCCGTACTATCCTTCCTTACTATTGTTAAAAATGAGAAAGTGAGTTTATTTGTTTGTTATTCCTTCACGGCTTGACTAAGCAGCCGATCATTATGAAAATTTGCATACATATTGTTAGGGGTACACAGCCCAACATAGGCTACTTTTTATCCCGTGAAAGTATGTCGTTCCAATAATAAATACTTTTTCTACTATAGAGGGCGCTGTATCGGCCAACAGATGGCACTGCCACAAGTCGCGCTATGGGTTGTTTTGTTGTCAAATGAGATCTATGTCATAAAATTAACCGCGAGCGAAGCCGCGGGGAAAAGCTAGTTATCTATACAAGTAAGGATAAAACCGGGCAAGTTCCGCATTGGCTACGCATTCCTTGCTTGCAGATGAGAACCTACAATGCTAAATTCTATGACATTATAATTTGTACGCTTTCATCAAATAAATTTTACTACATAAGTTCGTCGGCTATTATTCGGAAACTAGTAGAGATTACTTAACTGTAATAGTTTTCATTGAAGGTTAACCATATGGACTACCACTATGATTTTTTCAAATTTCTAAACACAAACTTTCAGAGATAGGTGAGAAATAGGAGAGAAAATTGGTAGGTTAAATGTAAATAAATCGCAAATGAATTAAGGGCCTACGTCGTAAAATAATTGCGGCCGACTGAGCCCGCCCCGCCCGTGCGACGCATATATCAATCCCTGCTTCGAGAGACAGAGATGGGACCCGTGAACCCGGCGAATTTTTAACACCGTAAGCGCCAAAACACATTTAGTTAGGCTTATTTAAAATTCATTGAGTTTTTTAATATTTGTCTTTAAAATATCTAGAAAACATTAATGTCTTTCTTTATATGAAGTTTAAAATTTCTATTATTTACCGTTTAGAAGTTACAAGAGTTCTGAAAAAAAAAATAAGAGGTTACTTCGGATTTTTATTCTATCGAGGAAATGTGTCACAATCGTGTTTTGGCTCTTTCCAAAATTTCGATTATATGATGAATTAATACATATCCAAAAATCGAAGTCTAAATTTTAGTAGTTTAGAAGATATTTGGTTTTTAAGGACCCTTCTTTTTTTCACATAGCCCCTTAAAAAATGACCTTCCCACACCCTCGATGTTTTGAAGAGACCTATCTATCCTAATTTGAGCAAATAAAAATATAGTCTATTCTATTCTATCTCTAACGATAACCCACAACATGAGGGCGGCGCAAAAAAAATAATTCCCACTTTACATGTAGAAGAGGCACCAAAAAAAAATGTTTTCAAAATTTTGTTTTACCGCGTTAGCATTGTATTAATATGTGTACAGACCTGCACATTTATTTACTACAGCTTTCTAGCATTTAGCGTCAAGGCGCTAGACCGCAGACGGACAGACGGACATGGCGAAACTATAATGCTTCCTTGTAGTATAAAGGAACCTTAAAAACGGCAAAAACATTTTTGTTGCATGAATTAAAATATGAATATATTCTATTTTTAGTATTTGTTGGTATAGCGGCAACAGAAATAGGTACATCATCTGTGAAAAATTCGACTCTCTCGCTATCATGGTTCATCATAAGATGCAGACTGGTGACAGACACCCTTCGGATACGGAACCCTAGAAACGAAAGTCACGGCGAGACGCCAATGACGCTTGTTGTGATGGTGAGAGCTTAGAGACGTGGTCGAGAAGTGCTAGATATCGATGGTTTAACATTAACAAAATGTCTTATCGTTATTTCGAGCTCTATCGATTGGTATCGCCTATGTCTATTATTGAGTAAAATATTCTTCGATCTTATACAACTGATATTATTTAATTTTCGGAAGAGGGTTTCATTCGGATTATAAATTTGTATTGGTAGCAAGAATAATTTCGGATCGGATAAAGAACTTTGTGTGAACCAATGTGGACCCGTAATAAATAAATCATTAGCGTTATGTATTTTCAATTATTAGATAGTAAAACAAAATGAAAGTATTAGCTAGTATAAAACATGTGTATTTTTATGAATTCTGATAATTTATGATTTTCGATTATTAGAATCATTAGTATTAACATTTTTTATGAAGAATGATCATTATGATTGATGTAAAATGGTATGAGCAATATTTTCGGACCTCCGACAATAGAACTTAAAAAGTTGGATAAGGAAAAGCGCACCCCTAAAAAAGGTAGGTTTAAAGAGAGGTAGGGCACAGCGGATAATCCGCTCAAATCGGAGCAGCCCGTCTGGGGAAGGACCTCCACCTTACAGAAGATCGTAGCCAAATAGCATTGGTCTCGGCCATGTTGTGTTCCTACGGTGAGTAAGGTCTCCAGAGCTCCACTTGGGGGGGTTGGGAGGGTTGGCAACGCGTGAGTGATACCCCCGGTATTGCTTACGTCTATAGGCTACGGTGACGGCTTACCATCAGGCCGACCGTATGCTTGTTTGCCACCTGTGTGGTATAAAAAAAAAAAAAAAAAAACCCTCTTCAATGCGGGCACGCCTTTTGATCGTTTTCTATAAGGTCAGTTGGGGTAAGGCCGCTACCGAGGCAAGACTACCAGCAGTGTTGCCAACAGGGGAACGAGCTGTCCACCAGATTCGTATTTTAAAACCACCAGAAAACCACTAACCAAAAACAACCCAAGTTAAAAAGCCACTAAATTTGTCACTAAATCTTTTTTATTGTTATAATGAAAGAAAATAAGCAGGAATATATGAAAAACGTTTATTACTAAAATGGAATATATTAAAATTATTACAAATCGTCATCAGATGTATCTGTTTCACCGCCACCATCATCATCAATTTCCAAGGAACGATATGATTCATTGGTGCCAATTTTTTTAATAACGTGTATTGGTATTTCATAGTCATTGCAGCATTTTCCCATCACTCTCTACCACAGCGTACTCTTAATATGACACATAAAAGATTCAACTTCATACGATTCCTGTTTATTTTTTATAATGTTCATGCTGCTAATTAATTTTTCCGTCTTTCGCAACGCGCGATAAGGAACTTCGTTCCAAAAATTCTATTCCACAAAAACCTCCAGAAAACCACCAGCCACTAAACGCAATATTTTCCCCACTAGAAGGGGCCAAACCACCAGTTTTAGTGGAAAATCCACTAAGTCGGCAACACTGACTACCAGTGCCTGATAACTCGAGAAGTACACCTTCCTATTCTATTTTGATATACTAGTTATAGAGCGGACACGGTTAATATCTCCATTTAAAACACAGAAGTCGCTACTGCCACAAATATGACCACCGCATCGAAAATAAAAACGGACGTTTGAAAAGTTGAGAATGCTAGGTTTAAGATAGTTTTATTTTTGTATAATTTTTTTTGTGTGAAAAATAACGTTCCTATCGAGTTGTCACGGAAACGGTAGCATCATAAAGATATGGGCTTTAAAATAATGTAACTTGTTAAACGTAAAATAAAGCGGTTTCTGTAATATTTTACTTTGAAAAACATAACCCGAAAAGATCAAGTGGGGTAGATATAAAACATACAGTGAGCCGGGAGTAAATATAAAACATGCTAAATTGGCTGTATATCAGGAGTAATAAACATTTTTCGAATGAATACCAATGAAAAGTGTTTGTACACAATTATTTTAATATGGCAGGTTAGTATAAGATACCTTGTCTGGTTTCCGGACTGGGTTTTGTAAATCATATGTTGGACTTGCCCTGTTTTTTATTAACTTAAATTACTACAAAACTAAAAGGTTTTTCTGTTCTACCTACGATTCAAAATATTCGTTTCCCTTTTATGAGGGTGCCTATTTTTGAAAAAATCTGTAAAGTAAACATTTAAACCAAAAAAAACTAACTGGTAGTCATACCCCGATTGGCAGGGCAAGACTACCAGTTTACAGGTTTTACATTTTCCTTATTATTACTGTTTTTAAAGAATTTTGTGGCAAAAATTTCATAGTATTTTAAAGCTTATTTTATATTTTAGATCCCTGTATATTTAATTTAACTCTAGGTCAAACAATTTCTGCATAAAATCCGATTTAGTAAATTCACAATAAAGTAAGTCTATCTTACCCCACCTGACCATAATTGTTTCGGTTCAACTAAAAATTCTTTTGAAAATAATCTGAAAGAAAAATGTCAACCTCACCACACCCCAGGCGGGATTCAAACCCACACGTCCCGGTAGCTCAGTATTGGTAAAAGCACTCGGCCGGATGTCGAAAACTATTTTAAAATCGGTATCGATATATATAGCATCGACATCGGTATTTTGTTAATATATCGACATTTGACAAATATACGATATTCGTGTATCTTGTAATTTTAAATTATAAATGGAAGTAAAAAATATACGCCACATCCATAAATGCCTACATAATAATAATGTTATGGGGACAGTTTATAAATGAGCTCATTAGACACGCTTCATTACTATGACGCAAATGAATACTTTATTGTAATTATCCTTACAAATTTAAAAAACAGTAAGTGTTTTGTCGGATTGTTCCACCTAAATCACCTGAGCAAATCACCCAGGTGATTTAAATCTACTCAAGTAGTCGACTTTACCTGTCTAGAAAACATAATTATCGAACATAATAAGAGTAAATGTTAGTAAATAAATCTCGCGACAAGTTATGTCATAAATTGTGTAATGACGTTGTAAGTTGATAGTAAAAGTTTTAAAAGAAAAGTTTATTTTATTCCTTTTAGCGCAAAAAATAAAAGCTTGTTTTTAAATACATTTCTTTTAATTTATTTGCACTTATTTAAATATTTAATAGCATTTTTTTTAAATACACTACTATCTAGAGTCTAGAGTATATTGTAGTGGGACAGTGGTACAGCTATTAGCAATTATGAACATTATCATGGAATTGGGATTTATTCCAAGATCAAGTATTAATTACAAAATGGCATCCTAGTTCTTTTAAAATCCGAAAAATAATGAAGGAGATAAAAATGAAACAACAATAATTGATTCTACATTTATTGTATTTTACGACATATAAATACCTTCTGTCGCCGATGACATCGATAACATAATAATATTATTGAGTTGTGTTGTGCTCAACACAGCTCTCACTAGATCGCCCTGACTTTGGTGCATCCAACAAATCAGTTATAATGACTCGGTTTATTCTCACTTGTTCGACTCATCAGTACGGTATCTTAACTCGATTGATTATGAAGGCGTCTGATAGTTTATTTTTAGTATGTTAATGTTAATATTTTTAGGCTTAGTCAATGTTTTTAGTACATTTTTTTTTTTTTGTCTTTACTACATTTTTAATATTTTTAATTTATATTTTCTTTGATAAATAGTATTGTTTATTGTGTTATTTGAATTAGATTAGCCTTTTTACAGCCTGAAACACAGGATCGTTTAGAACCTAGCTCAGGCATCCTAATATTGTATTCCTTTTTATATTTAAAATACCTAAGTTTAAGTTTATACAATAAGTTACATGAATAAAGATTTTATTTATTATTATTTATTTTATTTATTATTTATTTAGTTCCATCTTCGAACAAGTGAAATTTTTTTTCATTAGTTCGACTGTCAGATTTATTAACACGAGCTGTGCTAAGACAGAATGTGTGACAGTAGGTTCGTTAGGTTTACCTTGTGACTCCACAACTAGAAATAGGAGCCCCGCAACGGGCTCCGTCGACCAGTTTCTCGATAAAAATAAATCCGATAGTCTAATAAATGAGATTTTTTTTTGTAGAACAAGTGAGAAAAAATGGGTGGCATATTATTATGTGGCTTTTGAATGCCGCCCGCAGTTCAGAAAAGCCGGCGGAGAAAACCACATACATAAAAAAGGCGCCATCTTGGAACTGCTCACCGCTCGGAACACATTACTGCTCAAGACTTTACGTTAAATGCAGTGTATGTCAACAAATGCAATGGCTCTAATCTCAAATCTAAAACCGCCCAGACTATTTTTGGAAACAATTGATGAACCAAATATACATAGCAAGAGGTGGAACATGAGACAAGTGGCGCCATCTTCCGTAAAATAACAAAACTTGACAACTTCTATTAGAACCACACTTTTATGCATCTCTGCTGTGTTCTTTTCCAATAAGATTCGCGGCGGCAGAAATTGGAACTAATTTAGTTTCCGATTTTCCCGCTGGACTAATGGCATCACTTAATTGATCTATGGATATGGATGTAGAGGAATGAGGGTAAAAAATTAGTTGTTTTAAAGGGTTGGTATGCTTATTTTCTTTTTGTGAAAAATATTAGGGTAAGTTGACTAGAGTATGATGCGACCACAGCTTATAAAACTATCAAAAGCAAGGGAATATTCAAAAGATCTTAATTTATAATTTTCAATTCAATTCTCAAAAATGTCTGGGCGTTTTGAAAAGTGTAAATTAGTCCTCCCACAAACTACGCTAAACTGAGACTAGTTAGCAACAATAAATTGCAAAATTTATGGTACAGTTGACAGCACATCAGGCTACCCCTGTCAAGACATTTGTTGGTTAGAGGTGGCTTGATGTGCTGTCGTACACAACGTGCGCATTAACAATCATGTTTATGGTTACAGCTATAGGCCTTAGTACTACTGGAACACTAATAGTAGGTCAATTCCGTTTCGCCCAGCTGCAGTACGTGTAACACCAACTTATTCTATATTGTGCGTCATGATGTGCTGCGGCCTCTCCGCCACGCCACAGATCAATATCAAATTATTATTTTTTACCTATATAGTATTTTTTCTTTGTTTCCGAAATGTTGGTGGTGTCGACATGGCCTGAGCAGGCCTACGCTCTGAATAAAGATTTTCATATCATTTCAAAAAATATATGATTACTTCATTGCCTGCGTAGGTATACAAAAAAGGCAGTTATCAAAATATTAATTTGTCCACACAATCTTTTACACATTGTGTGTTTTTTTATACCACTAATGTGGCAAACAAGCATACGATCCGCCTGATGGTAAGCGGTCACCGTAGCCTATGAGCGCTTGCAACGCCGGGGGTGTCACTTCCAAAGTGTTATGGAATGAACAAACTACTTCATGTTGTAAATATACTCAAAATTTGATAAGTTGTTAAAATTGTATTGAAAAAATTTAAAATTTTGAATTAAAAAACATATATTAAATTTATTAACAACAAATAACCTTTTACAACAGTATGCTCAAGCCTCTCTATAGGGGGCGCTGGCGACGAATCGAGCGCCTCAGCACATTCATAGCCTGCGATTACCAATTACCTACTACACATTTATAATTCAATATTCCCTACTGTTTATCTTTGGTTTAGCCTTATTACGATTAATTGGTAAATTGTAATGTCAGCCTTTGTTTTGTGACAACTCTGTACTTGTTAATGCATTGTCTGCTTCTAGTGCTTTTGTACATTTTGAAGAGACATTTTTAAGAAAGTTTTCCTTTAAGGTTGCTACACACATCGACATTGTAGTTTCAACAAAGCCGGCCCGATACAATAGTTTCGATTTCGGGACAAACGCACCACACACTCTCATCGCTGTCTCCGGTAGACCCAGGATCAACAACGGCGACCTCAGATTGACAATAATAGCAATGAAGCTTATTGTCAATCTGAGGTAGTCGATATTTTCGGTTCAGGGCTGCGCCGAGTACCGTTTATGTATGTAGCAACCATTACATATTATTATGAAATATTATAAGACTGATTTAAAATGCTTCAGTCGTCAAATGAACATGATATAGGTATCTAGTACCTAGCATAATAGTGCCTAGTCATGTCTTTCGATCTAGCGGGACCCCCCGAGCTAGACTAAAAAAACTAGAGGCAATGCTTAGTTCGTCCAATGTACCTAACGAATATATTGACATCCATAGTACCTCAACCGTTTTGACAGAAATTGGAAAAAAACCAACTCGTCTATCCAGCGGGCCCCTCTGTTGTTGCTTGCTAGAAATAAATGAAAATGATACGGATCGTTAGTTAACGCAATGTACCTCTTGATTTATGCATTACCTTCAAGGAATCTTTAACAGAACGGGAGAAATTCAGCAAAAAAGTTTTGTCCAGCCAGCAATTGCCCAGCCCAGCCCTTTGCAATTTGAATTCTACGCGCAGAAAATGTGCTGCATTGCATTGCATTTTCAATGTACCTCAAGAATTTTTCACTATTATCTAGTTTTTCGATATTTTTTTACACTTTGTTAACAAAAATAAATAATTGATATTAGGTATAAAAAGTAAGGTTAGGCATAGACAAAATAAAATATTTCCTTTGATTGAAGCTAACTGCGAATGTTTAAAATAAGTATAAGTAGCTAATTATTGAACAATATAGGTACCTTAATAATAAACTGATGACTTGTAGATAAATATAAAACACATTATACCTACTCTCATTGTGGGAAATATTTTATTTTGTCTATGCCTAACCTTACTTTTTATTTTTAAGTATAAGTGTAAAAAAACATCAAAAAACTCACCGACATAACAGACAGAACATTCCATATCAGAAATCGTAGCAAAAACGCACACTATCAAATGTTAGTCACACAGACACAAATGGGTACTTTTGTACTGCTTGCTTTAAACGGTTGAGGTAGGTACTATGGATCTTGTCAATATATTCGTGAGGTACATTGGACGAACTAAGCATTAATGCCACTAGTTTTTTTAGTCTAGCTCGTGGGGTCCCGCTAGTTCGAAAGACATCCTACAGTCGGGGTTTCGTGTTAGGCTCTACAACTATTTCAATAGTTTTTTGTAATCATCCCCTATATTATGAACAATAAATAGTCGTGTGTTAACATTACTGGTTATACAACGATAAAATAATCTCACATTATGCCTTACTCTAAGGTAATACTTCTAAATGCTAAATAAATGCTATGCATTTGTAAATAATCATAAATAATATTTTTTTGACGAGGGTCTTTTAATACTGTCCAATAAATGATTCGATTTGGCTATATTTCGGAGTGTGCGCCGGGTCGCGTAACGCCGACAATGCGCTGGCTGTCGGCCCCACACTCAGCTGCCTGACACTTACGATACTGAACAATTAAATACACATTCGGCATCCAATCAAGATTACATGAGACTGGTGCGAATAATAAATAGTATCTATACAGATCTTTACAGAGATACGCCGTTTTCGGAGACATTATGTTCGCATTGTGGTTTTCAACCGTTTAGTTAGTCAATTAGTTGTTCCCGCTGGCCGTGCTCGGTCACAGCAGCGCGCAGCGGCCCCGGCGCCGGCGCCGCTTGTCGCTCTGCGGCGGGTGGCTGCGGATGAGCCGCACCAGCTGCGCAAATTCATTTAATTTAATTTACATGATCATCCTAATTATTTTAAAAAGAGAAATAATAAGTGCAGCCACTGAACTTTTTATTGGCCACATCATCCAACTTCTTTTTTTATAACTAATCAACGGGAAAATGAGTTAGCCTCGAATAAACTCATTCGCCTTTTTTATAACGCCAACTAAATATCATAAAGACAGCATCAAGTAAAGAACAACAATTATTATTACTTGTCCTTGCGATTTATACCTTGCCACCTAAATTACTAACTCAGCCACGGATTTTATAACTTATCACCATTATACATTTTACAGCTTCAATACAAGTTCCTCAAAAAAATATCATTCAAGCTTCAATTGATAACATCTTAAATTATAACTAAGCATTTATTATTATGCGTCATATTCTTTTAACGGGAAAATAGCCACCGCACAATTTGGCGCGAGTGCGAAAGATGACAGCTACAGGCCATTTGCACCAATCAGAGAGCGTCATTCGATTCATGTACCTACCGTGTGTACCAACGAGTTTCCGTCTATTCACAAATGACCGAATGTTTAAAATACCGAAAGTTCAAAATCCCGAAAATTAGAATACCTACACATATAGCTATTTTGAAATGACATTGTTTTTTATAAACCCGGAGGCGCGAAGGGAGGGCAGCCCCCGTAGCGGCTGAGGCTGGCGCAGGCGCAGGCGTCCAACGAGCCGAAGCTGCGGCGGCGAGCACGAGTCAATGCGCTTTGTTACGCAAGGGCGACGGGGCTGCACATCCCGCAGCGCCGGAGACGTCACAGTTCTACCAACCATCCAGCCAAGTCAAGACTGCCAAGCCAAGCCTGCAAAAACTGCGAAGACTGCCAAGACTTATTTTAAACTTTCGATCAAACAACCATTCGGCAACCATTCCATTTTAATATTCGGTTTTCAGTTCATTGGTTTTATGAAATTTGGTATTTTGGCTATGGCATTGTAATACGTAGTTGTATATATATGGACAAATCACACAGATTGATGAACATTAGGGGCTTTAATATACTATTTGATGATAATTTTATATAAATTTGACGATCAATGTAATGTAGGCCGAGTTATATTTTAAACGTACTAAGTTAAAAAATTAGAAGCTAATAGAATTATTATTTTAAGTATTTTAGAAGTTTACTGCTTGAATGCATGTTACAAAAAAAAATAACCTCCGTGCTGAGTTATATTTAGAGTGGCTTGCATATAAGATAACTAGTGGCTAAGACAATGTTATTTACCTGATGTGGCACGTTGATTGTGGCTGACTTAGTCATTTAGAAGGCAATTTATATTTTTAGAAGCGTAAAATGCTATTAAAAAGAAGGCCGTTTAATTTAAAAAGAGAGGGTAGTTTTAGTACCTCGTGGAAGGCGCGCTCGACGTTGAGCGGCGGCTCCTTGGCGCTGGTCTCGACGTAGGGCGCCTTCAGCTCGTGCGCCAGCTCGCGGCCCAGCTCGTCGCCCACCTGCCGCGCGTGCAGCAGGTCCACCTTGTTGGCCACCAGCAGCATCGGGTACGAGTCGCGGTCCTTCACGCGCAGGATCTGCGTGTGGAAGTGCCGGATGTTCTGGTAGCTCTGCATGTCCGTCACCGAGTACACCAGCAGGAAGCCGTCCCCCTTGCGCATGTACTGCTCGCGCATCGCGCTGAACTCCTCCTGGCCCGCAGTGTCCAGCACTGTGCACGCACAATTAAAGAATAGCACATGTGTGTAGGTAGTAAAAAGTGACTTAGTACTTTTTTGTCTCTCTGTAACTGTATTTATAATGATACTAGCTTCCGCCCGCGGCTTCGCCCGCGTGGCCTAGTATCTTTCTTAATAATAATAATAATAAACTTTATTAGCAAAAAATTGTAACAATAAACAATACATGTTCCTGACCTCTGAGGTAGATTTAATAAAATCTGTGTTTCAGAGATCAGTATCCTCTTACATTCCCAGCTCTTACATTATCGTTGCAAAATATAATAAAACAAGTATCAAAAAGTTTAAACAATAGCTAAGTTAATATTGTCTTGTTTTATTCTAAATAATAATATATTGTATATAAATATTTAAATATGGATAACGTTAAATTAATTTAATGGTATTACAAGTAAGGAAGATAAATTAAAGAAATTAAATTAAACAAATAAAATTATTCAAAACCGAACTAAAGTTTGTGACAGGACTATTAAATTTTGTAGCCAGATACCCACTCATATTGCTGCATTTATTTTACAAGGTTGAGTTGTTAGTAACAACTCAGTGTCTTTATAGTTTAAAGAAAGAAGCCAGTTTTTTAACCTGAGCTTAGCAACGCGATTGGTTAAAGGATGTATATTAATTAATTTGTTTACCCTATTATAAAGATGAATAGACATCGAGGAGAACTGTTTTCCTGCCCATATCGTGCGAGTTTGGAGAGATTGACAGACATTAATAATGGTGCGTTTTGAGGTATAAGTTTTTTCATTATAAGGTGTTGCTTTGTGTTTTTTTAAGGTAATTTGGAAAATGTAAAGTTGCCTTACAGTTAAAACTTGACAATTTTTATATAAGGATTCAGTACAATACATGTACGGGCTAAAAGTCATAGTTTTCAATAGTGACCTCTGCGCTCTTTCCAGTTTTAGCATTTGAGTCTTGTACGGTGGCCTCGAAGATAGGAGGACCATTTTAGAAAAATATCGCTTGGACATCTTGTAAGCGGATTTTTTGTGAGCTCCGTCCTTTTCATTGTTACTAAACAGGGTTTTTGTTTATTAGAGCCACATGTGTCCACTAGGATGTTGCATGTTGCAACCAAAAATCATCCTAAAGATGGTCCTGCTATCCTCGAGGCGACGTACGTACCACCCCAGACCGTAACACAGTATCTCAAAATAGACTGGACGAAGGCATAATACACTTGTCGCAACGTATCAAAGTTAGCACAGAATCGCAGTCGTTTAAATACCCAGAGTCAGTCATAAGTTTCCTAACACGTGAGACCGTGAGATCAATGTGTGAACCCCAGTTTATTTGATCATCTAGTATAATCCCAAGATATACTATGCTGGAAGTTTTAATTAAAGAAACACAAGAACAAAGTATACCAGGTGTGAAATTGCAAGTATGAATTTTTAAATCAATACTTGCCGGCGAAATCTTTGCAATATTAAACTGCATATATTTAGTTTTTGTGGTGTTCAAGGTCAAGAAATTGAAATTCAGCCATCTACAGATTTTATAAAGTCCAGACTCGGCACAGTTTACGGCTTCATTCCAAGTCTCACCATAGAAAACCAGAGCAGTGTCATCGGCGTAAGAGGAGATTTCACCATTCGTTAAGGATTGCTGACACAGATCATTCACATAAATTAGGAAAAGACTAGGGCCAAGGATACTGCCCTGTGGGACTCCATAAACAATCGGAGCTTCAGGACTAATGAGTTCTCCAATCTTTACTTGCTGAGTACGGCCATATAAGAAGTCACTTAGAATCATAAGGGCAGCATCCCTTATTCCGATACGACTAAGTTTGTGCACAAGTTTGGGAATCGAGACAGAGTCAAACGCCTTGGCTAAATCCAGGAATACACCAAGGCATTTTTGTTTAGCGTCCATTTGTTTGGTCACCACACTCATTAATTCAACAATAGCGTCCTCCGTGCTTCTACCTGGTCTAAAACCATATTGGCGGTCAGATAGGATACCTTTGTGTTTTAAAAAGTTCATAAGTCTATTGTTAAGAGCCCTTTCTAAAATTTTAGATAATGAAGAGAGAACAGAAATAGGACGATAATTTGACACACAGTTCCGACTCCCACCCTTATGCACAGGAGTGATTAGGGCTTTTTTGAAAACGTCTGAGAAGACTCCTTGGTTAAAGCAGAGTTCGAGAATTTTGGTAAGTGGGGGGACTATTATATCTTTAGCTAGTTTAAGTAGTTTTACTGGAATGCAATCCCAACCGGAAGAGCAATCATACTTAAGGCCATTTATGAGAGATTTAACTTCACATTCATCAGGAGGAAGAAGCACAATAGAATCAGGAAGTTGAGGAATTTCGAATTCATGTAGTGTACTTTCATTTACATCAGATTTATCTTTATCCTCGGCTAAGTGTTTACCAACATTTGAAAAGTAATTATTTATATCTCTTATTTTAGTAGTAGCATTACCTTCTGATATTAAGACTTCAGAAGAATTTTTTTTGGTGGGATAATTAATTATTGATTTAATAGCATTCCACTTCTCTTTATTAGATTTAGAAGTTAAAAGTAGTGATCTTTCGTGAGATCTACGAAGTTTTTTTAATAACGAATTACAAAAGTTACGGTAGCGTTTGTAGGTTACTGAAAGAATTTCGTTGTCAGGGTCTTTTTTTAAATCTCTCTGAAGTTTATCCCGCCCGATGTCGAATACAACGGAGTAGGCCGGGAGTTAGCCAAGGCTTAACAATCCTTTTCCTGCTTGGGACTACACACAGATTAGAATTGTTCTTAATAGCCGCAGAGAATAGAGAGAGTCTAACACCCGTATTTATAAAGAAGTAAACGTGGTAACTTGAGTAAAAGTAACTACTCAAGTAGCGATTTTCATTCTATAGTTTAGTAATTGCGTGAAGTTAGAACTGTCAAAAGTTAGAATTTTCAGCCAAGTAATAGTCACCATTTCCTTTACTTAAGACTTGAGAACACGCTAGAATACGTCAATTTTGCGTTTATTGTGAGGTTATTTTGTTAGTAACCCGTACTTCTGACATTGACAATCAAGGGACTGACAATTGACTAGCTAGTAATGATATAAAGTTAAAAATATCCTGTAACTAACTAAACCAAGTTTAAAAAATGAACACCTTAAATTGAAGGGATTATGTCGTCTGAAACGTTTCATTTCCACAAGCATTCCTTTTTGTTTAAAGACAATTAGTTTATCTAAAAGTTTTAAAAAAATAGTTAAAATACACTGGGCGTCAAAAATAAGTAGTACAGTTTTAAAATTGCAATTACTCTTAAATTATAGAAGTTAGAGTTTTGAAATAAAAGACATTTTATAGCAAATTTAACAAAGTTTTCTAAAAATAATATTTTATTTAGCATTAGTAAAGTTTTACACTAAAAATCAAGAAAAAACTAAAAAGCTAACCATTTTAAAGGAACTATCAAGAACTTAATTTTTACGTTTTGGGCCTTGTTCCCACTTTAGTAACTTGGTGTTGCCGCCTCGGGCTCTGATGACAGCTTGGAGCCGATTTGGCATGCTGAACACTAAGTTTTGGAGGCGGTGTTGGGGAATATTCACTCATTCTTCTATCAAGGCCTGTTTAAGGGCTCTGAGGTTGGCGGGGGGTGGTCTGCGTCTTCTGACTAGCCCCCAAGCTCGTCCCAGTCGTGTTCAATCGGGTTAAGATCTGGGCTTCTTGATGACCAAGTCATGAAGCTGATGCCAACCTCCTGAATGTACTCTTGTACGCGGTGAGCGGTGTATGGCCGGGCGTTATCATGCATTAGTATCGCTCTATCACTCATATTTACTAAATATGGCCCTGCATACTCGTTAAGGATCTCTAATGCATATCTTTCACCAGTCAGAGTGCCATTTTCTATGACCACTAGCTCTGTGCGACCCTCTGAAGAGATGCCAGCCCATACGTGTACAGAGCCCCCGCCGTATTGAACTCTTCCGAGATGCAACCTTGAATGTATCGCTCACCAGGTCGCCTGTATACTCTCCGCCTTCCATTGGAAGTGAATAAAGAAAACCGAGACTCATCTGTGAACAAAACTCTTGTCCATTCTTCTTCGCCCCATTGTACGTGTTGACGGGCGTAGCGTAGTCTTGCTACTGCCCTGTCTCCAGCTTGGGGCCATTTGCTGGCCTGTACGACTTCAGGTTGGCTTCAGCAAGTCTTCTCCTCACTGTACTCTCACTAACGTAGTCTCTTCGGGTCTGAAGAAGCTGTTGCTGGACCTCAACTGCATTAAGGTGACGATTTCTTAACACAGTAGAGACAATTAAGCGGTCTTCTCGGGTACTAATGCACCTGAGTGCCATTACTCTGCCATTAATTGGTCTCCTTAGATGGTTTCCAGTCTCTTCGTACCTTCGCTTTACTTGCTGGATCGTTCTTACAGTTACACCCACCGTTCTTGCAGTACGACGCATACTGATGCCTACTTCGAGTAAAGTTATGATTCTTGCACATTCTTCTGGTTAAAGAGGCATGATTAGTAAAGTTTACTCGCTGAAGACACATTTGCTTTTGAATTGCAATTGATTTATCAGCAATAAAGAAAACAATAAAAAACAAAAGTACAATACAAAAAATAGTGTTTTTGTTTATTAACGTTTTTTTCAGTCAATCTTTAAAAATGATATTATGCATGAAATTTTTATTAAATGAAATTAAATTGTCTTTTAACTTTTTTTTATTTCAAAGGTCTAGCTTCCGTAGTTTAGGAGATATTGCAATTTTAAAACTGTACTACTTATTTTTGACGCCCAGTGTAGTTTGTATAACGATAATCTTATCAGAATTAAATTATAAAGTATGATTAATGTAATATTAACTTAATCTATGCAATTCTATGTGGAAACAATCTAGACCTGACGTTTTCCTTCTCATGAAACGTAACGCAGCAACGGAGTGTTGCCAGTGAGAAACAACTATCAAGCGTCGACTTTTACTTAAGCAATTGCTTAAATAAGTAACGTACATTACTTGACTGTAGAATAAGATTTGGTACTTAAGAATTCTAGCCTCAAGTAATGACTTAATTAAGTAATTACTTAGTAACAAGTAATTACTTCTTTATAAATACGGGTGTTAGTACATCCCTAGACGTCGTAAGGAACCTACAGTCCAAATTTGGAATCCTAGACCTATTGGTTTGGGCTGTGCGTTGATATATAGTTAAGTCAGTCAGTCAGAACTTTGAATTTTATCTATGAAAAAAAATCCGGTCCGGTCCGGTTCGATCCGGTCCGGCACGGCCCAGTACGGTGCAGTTCCTTCCAGACCGATAAGGTCTGATCCGTTCCGGTCCGGTCCGGTCCGGTCGGTCTGGACCTTATAAGGACCCTACATGTCAAATTTGGCATCTCTAGACCCAGCGGTTTGGGCTGTGCGTCCTCTCGCAACTTCGTATGCGTATATCTCGCTTTCCCGTGGGAATTTTGAAAAATCCTTTCTTAGTACATCCCTAGACGTCGTAAGGAACCTACATGCCAAATTTGGAATCTCTAGACCCATTAGTTTGGGCTGTGCGTTGATATATAGTTAAGTCAGTCAGTCAGTCAATCAGGACTTTGAATTTTATCTATGAAAAAAAATCCGGTCCGGTCCGGTTCGATCCGGTCCGGCACGGCCCAGTACGATGCGGTTCCTTCCAGACCGATCAGGTCTGATCCGTTCCGGTTCGGTCCGGTCCGTTCCGGTCCGGTCCGGTCCGGTCCGGTCGGTCAGGACCTTATAAGGACCCTACATGTCAAATTTGGCATCTCTAGACCCAGCGGTTTGGGCTGTGCGTCCCCTCGCAACTTCGTATGCGTATATCTCGCTTTCCCGTAGGAATTTTGAAAAATCCTTTCTTAGTACATCCCTAGACGTCGTGAGGAACCTACATGCCAAATTTGGAATCTCTAGACCCAGCGGTTTGGGCTGTGCGTTGATATACCCTCGCAACTTCGTTTGCGTATATCTCGGTTTCCCGTACGAAATTAGAAAAATCCTTTCTTAGTACACCCCTAGACGTCGTAAGGAACCTACAGTCCAAATTTGGAATCTCTAGACCCACCGGTTTGGGCTGTGCGTTGATATATAGTTCAGTCAGTCAGGACTTTGAATTTTATATATATAGATGAAAAAAAAAACGGTCTGGTCCGGTTCGATCCGGTCCGGCATGGCCCGGTACGGTGCGGTTCCTTCTAGACCGATCAGGTCTGATACGTTCCGGTCCGGTCCGGTCCGTTCGATCTGGACCTTATAAGGACCCTATATGTCAAATTTGGCATCTCTAGACCCAGCGTTTTGGGCTGTGCGTCCCCTCGCAATTTCGTATGCGTATATCTCGCTTTCCCGTGGGAATTTTGAAAAATCCTTTCTTAGTACATCCCTAGACGTCGTAAGGAACCTACTTGCCAAATTTGGAATCTCTAGACGCAGCGGTTTTGGCTGTGCGTTGATACACCCTCGCAACTTCGTTTGCGTATATCTCGGTTTCCCGTAGGAATTTTGAAAAATCCTTTCTTAGTACACCCCTAGACGTCGTAAGGAACCTACAGTCCAAATTTGGAGTCTCTAGACCCACCGGTTTGGGCTGTGCGTTGATATATAGTTAAGTCAGTCAGGACTTTGAATTTTATATATATAGATGACAACTAGGTATATATGTATTTATGCCGTTGGCTGTACAATACAAATACGCGACGTTAGAACATTGTATAAATCTATATACAGGGTGTTTGGTAGAGGATTGAACATGGGATAATGGCAGAAAGGTGAGATGGTCTGCTATATGCTGAGCGAAAAAAAATTGACCTAGGGCCCATAGTTTTTTTTAAATTTTTTTTTTTTAATTTTCACCAAACTTTCTTCCTTCTTGAATTTGAAGTACTAAAACTTTTTTTTTATTGGATCAATCGTCCAGCTTATTTTTTTATTCTTATCTTAACTGAATGTAGCTTAATTTTAAATTGATATTTGTCGGTTAGAGTTACCACAAAAAATGATATGAGTCCTCAAACATCAAAAAGACGAAAAGTACACGCCGAGCTTTCAACTTTGGACTGCAGTTAAAAAAAAACTAAAAGTGGTAAGTACAGCAGTTCTAATTATAGGAAAACAGCTCTAGTTTATGCCCTTTCGAATGGTATGTAATTTGTATAGTTTATTTTTTTTTTAAGTAGTCTTTCTCGTACTTTCTACATGAAATTGACCATTTCTAACATAAAAATTAAATTTAAAATTTAAAAAACCCCCGACTCGAAACCTCTGAAAAGTAAATAAATAATAATTATGTACCGTATTCGACTTTTTAATTTTATGATATAATATTTATATTAGTTAATAGTTGTAAGTCATAATACTTCCAAAGCGTCATCCCGTCGGGGGACGTGGGTGACGGGGGTGTGTGTGTGCGTGTGTGTTTGTGTGTGTGTGTGTGTGTGTGTTTGTGCGTGTGTCTTTCAGTCGCCTGTAGTTACACATTATACCTAAGAAGGTTTTCAACGAAATCATAATCAAGGGGCTGTAACCAATCTGTCAATCTACGTTTGCATTCACGGTAGGTTAAGGGATAAATCTCTAAAGCTCTATCTAAGCGGTTGTAAATCATAGAAGACATACCAATATATTGTAATTGGGCAAAACTGCTTTGTGCGTTATACAGAATAGCAACTCTGTCTCTTCTTCTCAGAACAGAGGTAGGATCATAATCCAGGGTTCGGTGTTTTTTTAAGACTATGTAATATGTAAAGTTTCCTAACGGTGAGTAGTTTTGATAATTCGTATAGTTCTTGAGTTGGGAATCTGCGTTTTTTAAAATACATCACCTTTATCAGGGCTCTTTGTGCTCTTTCTAGCATTAGAAATCTTGTTTTATGAGCACTACCCCACAGCGATATGCAGTATGTTAGTATTGACTGGGCTAACGCAAAGTAAATGCGGTTCAGAAGTTTTTGAGTAGTAACATGTCTAATGGTTTTAAAAATCCATATAAGTTTACGCATTCTACCAGCCACATGGTCCAGGTGAGTCTGCCATGAAAGTCTCTGATCTAGCTTGACGCCAAGGTATTTAACGGAATCCACTTTGGATATTGAGGGACAGTTGCAGGTAGTATTCCTACCTGCAATACACATACACATTTAATAGTGGAGGCGATTTCTAGTTCGTCCAATTCTTCTAGTGTTTTTGTTGTGCTAATCATTTAAAAATTGAAAAAATAACAAATAATCTTGTATAGACTTTCGTATATGTGTAATAAAGGGAATATGAGGCAGACTGTGTGCATGTAAGTAATGGTTTCGCGTGTGTGTGTGAGTGTGTGCGAGTGGATGATGGTGATGTGTGTACATATATAATAAAAATCGATGAAAAAGTTATTAGAGGCAATGAAACTTTTGGTATAGTGTCATTTAAAAAGGATCTTAATCTTAAGTCCGCTCTAAACAAATCCAAGTTTTTAATTACTACATAATTCTGCGGTTCTGCCCATTTGGGCATTACAAATATAGCAACAGTACTAAGAGCAAGCACAGTAAGCAAGTAAAAACGCACTAGTCAGTCCTTATTCATGAGTTGTTGAACCTGGGCCTCCGATGTGATGGAGATTATGGGTGCAGTGTCCGTCTTACGCACGTACACCTTCCCGTACGCCGTCCAGCAGTACTTATAGCCAGCAGACTTAACAAGGTCTCTTGCTAAGAAATGGAGGCGGGCCGCTTTCTGTGTAAGATGCTCTGAGACAAATACGGGGGTATCTTCATTTTTACTGAACCCCAAGTGTTTTGCACAGAGTTTGGTTTTTTGTCGAGTATTAAAAGCCCTGCATAGCTTGAGGACCGTTGTTTTCATTAATGTAGACGATATTTCAAATACGAGTGATGAGTTTTTGTCGTTGTTTCTACCACGTATCCTGTATACGTCCTTAATGTCGCCGTTGCTTAGGTTACATCCAATGGTAGCAGACAAGCGCAAGATCATGTCTATAAGTTCTTCTTTAGTTTCATTTTCGCTATTTGAAGCATTTCAATTTTGTCCTCTAGCACTCTAATATGTTCCCTATCCTCTTTGGTCTTGTGTTCTATTTGGGTAATCTTTTTATTCAACTCTGTTGTTTGTGCCGAGAGCAAAGCCATGGATTTTTCTATGTTTAAATTCGTTTGCATTGTCTCTAAGTTCCGGCACAATGCCCTTTAGTTCTTGTTGAGGTGCTAAAAGTGATCTCATAAAGCTCTTCATTTCCTCTTTAAAGTTATTTAAATTATCAGCTGTGACATATCTAGTACGTGCAGTGACATAATTTGGTGGTGTGATTTGGTCGTCTTGATATTCAGAGACAGACATGTTAGTCACATTGGCTTCCGTACTCATTCTTGATAATGGAACACTCTGTGTATTTTAATTTAGTAAAACGAAACAATCAAAGCTTTGTATCGATATAATGGAACGCGCCGAGGACTCGACCGACACTGACGTATGACTTTGACGTGCCCAGACGTAACGTGACAACTGACAGCTGTCAAACAAGTTGTTTGTTTCGGTTAGATTGGTAGACTTGGTTGTAAAGAAGTAGTAAATCAACTCTATGGGTATTCTTTAGTAATTTTGATCAGAGGGTATTTCTTGAAGTTGATTTTGTAAGGTACCCCACTTTTGGATAGTTTAAATGAATGCTATTGAATTTGCAATTAAAATTGAGTAGGACTCACAGCGAAATGTCCGTGTCCAATCAAATATTGCGTCTTCAGTATTCCTCACGAACGTTGAAACTTGTGAACACCGTTTATAAAAGTATATAGACTATTTAGCACATTAAATTAAAATAAAATTGCGTAGCTGTCAAAAACACGTCCGTACTGTACGAAGGTCCGAGGGGGGGGGGGGTCCACAATACCTAGTACATACCTACCTACACAGTTATGTTTAAATGTCTATAGCGGTCCCCCGACGTGATGACGCTTTGGAAGTATTATGACTAACAACTATTAACTAATATAAATATTATATCATAAAATTAAAATGTCGAATACGGTACATAATTATTATTTATTTACTTTTTAGAGGTTTCGAGTCGGGGGTTTTTTAAATTTTTAATTTAATTTTTATTTGGCGTTTTTTATAGTTTCGTTCCTATTTTATTCTAATCCCTATCCGTTTCATTTGTATTTTAGATATGTATTAGAGGTATTGCAAAATATGTATGAGGGTATTGTGAAATATGTATGAATGGTATTGCGAAATATGTATGAGAGGTATTGAAAGTACTCGTCAAGACGTATCAAACGAGCCCAAACTCGATGGGGTTGTGTCTTTTAATTACTGAGTACCTACCCATGACCATCTTACAGCTCCATCATCAGATCAGCTCCATAACTGTCTTAACAAATGTGTGTGACCAAGAGTAGGTCGAACCTCGCTCGCTTCGCTCGCTCAGTTTTTGATGGTCACAAGCCAAACCTAACTAAACCCAGCAACGGCGGAATATCATAGATAGTCATCCAGCTTCATCATCAAATCCTGGTTACCATTCTGCATCAAAGTACTCGTCAATACGGATCAAACGAGCCCAAACTCGATGGGGTTATGTCGTTTAATTACTGAGTTCCTATGGCAACCACCCAGCTCCATCATGAGACCCTGGTTACCATCTGGCACCAAAGTACTCATCAAGACGGATCAAACGAGCCCAAACTCGATAGGGTTATGTCGTTTAATTACTGAGTTCCTATGGCAACCACCCAGCTCCATCATCAGACCCTGGTTACCTCTAGCACCAAAGTATACAGATACACATGTCAAACTTATAACACCCCTCGTTTTGGGTCGATGATAAAAACATAGCGCGATAGCAATAAACATTAAGTATGACGAGCGAAGCCGCGAGCCCAGTTAGTGAATTATATCTAAAAATGAATTATTCAATGAGACCATTCCAATGAACCCAAACACGATACATCTGCTGTAATTTGACGAGGAGTTGAGTACACTGCAGGTTCCAGATGATGCTGCAGCATCAGATCAAGTTTACCATATTCTTGCAATATCATGACAGTAACAGTATACCAAATTTCAAATCGATCTAACCAGTGGAAGTTGCTCATTTCCTTTCATCAAATAGAAAAAAGCTGGTGATCTTCAAACGGCTGAACAGATTTTCATGAATCATAGCTAAGAACACTCCCGCATAGGTCACCTTTCAAACAAAAAAAACTGCATCAAAATCGGATCATCCGTTTGGTTGCTACGATGCCACAGACAGATCCACAGATCCACAGATACACAAATACACAAATAAATACACACGTCAAACTTATAACACCCCTCTTTTTGCGTCGGGGGTTAAAAAATACTTTAATAATAAAAATAAATCAAAAAAATGTTACGAAACATAGAGCGGGATGGTTACGGTTCATCATTATCAGCATCCTTTTTTTTTTATTCTTCATAGGTGGGCAATGCATCCAAGACCTTGTAGTGGTGAAGAGTGGTAGCGTAGCCATTACTATGAACTAGTAGTAGCTCGTAAATGGTCAGGCTCGACCGGGGCAGTACCTCGTATGTCCCCCGTGTTTCGTAGGATGAGTGAGAGAGCCGGAAGCCTGATACACCTCCTGTTTCCTACTCCCTTATTAACTTTCCTTCCCCGGTCCTTCTTTATTCATTCCGTCATAGGTGGACAACGCATCCAAGATTTTGTAGTCGGTGATTGCTTACCATCAGGTGACTTGCTAGCTAGTTTGTCCTCTTCGTGTCATACAAAAAATCGTAGATGTCAATAGGCAGCGGTGATTGCTTACCACTTACCACTCTTCACCACTACAAGGTCTTGGATGCATTGCCCACCTATGAAGAGTGAAAAAGGAAGAACGGATGCTGATATTGATTAAGAGAAACGTTAACGTTTCTACCTGCCTTGTGTAACCATCCCGCTCTATGTTTCGTAACATTATTTTGATTTATTTTCTTTTTAGGATTTTTGTCAGAAATGGTCAATTTCATGTAGAATGTACGAAAAAGACTACTTAGAAAAAAAAAACTATGTAAATTAAATACCATTCCAAAGGGCATGAACTAGAGCTGTTTTCCTAGAATTAGAACAGCGTACCACTTTTTTTTTTTTTTTCAGCAATCCAAAGTTGAACGCTCGGCGTGTACTTTTCGTCTTTTTGATGTTTGTTGACTCATATCATTTTTTGTTTGTGGTAACTCTAACCGACAAATATCAATTTAAAAGTAAGCTACATACAGATTAATATAAGAATAAAATAATAAACTGGCCGATTGATCCAATAAAAAAAAAGGAGTTAGTATCATATCGGTGCATTTGTAACTCGCCTTTGTTGTAGCTCGCCTATGTAGCAACTGGTCTACAAATGAAATCGGTGCATTTGAAGCTCGCCTAGGTAGCAGCTGGTCTACAATTTTTTTTTTACAATGTTTTTAAGATGTATTAGAAATTCCTTTAGGATTATTTTGGAATATTTTTGGGATGGATTAGGATTGACTTTAGGATTATTTTGGGATGGATTAGGATTAACTTTAGGATTATTTTCAAATGTTTTTGGGATGGATTAGGATTACTTTTAGGATTATTTTGTGATGGATTTCACAAAGGAAGAAAGTTTGGTGAAAATTTTAAAAAAATATTTTGGGCCCTATGTCAAATTTTTTTCGCTCAGCATGTAGCAGACCATCTCACCTTTCTGCCATTATCCCATGTTCAATCCTCTACCAAACACCCTGTATATAAAATTCAAAGTCCTGGACTTCCTGACTGACTGACTGACTTAACTATATATCAACGCACAGCCCAAACCGGTGGGTCTAGAGATTCCAAATTCGGACTGTAGGTTCCTTACGACGTCTAGGGACACCCCTAGACGTCGTAGTACACATTAAGAAAGGATTTTTCAAAATTCCTACGGGAAACCGAGATATACGCAAACGAAGTTGCGAGGGTATATCAACGCACAGCCCAAACCGCTGCGTCTAGAGATTCCAAATTTGGCATGTAGGTTCCTTACGACGTCTAGGGATGTACTAAGAAAGGTTTTTTCAAAATTCCCACGGGAAAGCGAGATATACGCATACGAAATTGCGAGGGGACGCACAGCCCAAACCGCTGGGTCTAGAGATGCTAAATTTGACATGTAGGGTCCTTATAAGGTCCAGACCGACCGGACCGAACCGGAACGGACCGGACCGGACCGGAACGGATCAGACCTGATCGGTTTGGAAGGAACCGCATCGTACCGGGCCGTGCCGGACCGGATCGAACCGGACCGGACCGTTTTTTTTTCATCTATATATATAAAATTCAAAGTCCTGACTGACTGACTGACTTAACTATATATCAACGCACAGCCCAAACCGGTGGGTCTAGAGATTCCAAATTTGGACTGTAGGTTCCTTACGACGTCTAGGGGTGTACCAAGAAAGGATTTTTCAAGTGTGCCAGTGTAGCAACACTAACAATGTAAATGGTGCACTCTCTGCTATTCAAAACTGGTTTACTTGCAACAATCTGTTATTAAATTCAAATAAAACTAAAGTAGTAAAATTCACTTTGCCAAATGTTCGTCAGGTAAATATTATTCTCGATGGTACTAAATTAGATTTTGTAAATGAGACGATATTTCTTGGTATTACCTTGGATTCAGGCTTGAAATGGGCTCTCCATATAAAAAAACTTGCCAGCAGACTCAGTTCTTCGCGGTCAGGAGAATTAGGCGAATGACTGATGTAGCGACAGCGCGTCTAGTTTATTTTAGCTACTTTCATAGCATCATGTCATATGGCATATTGCTGTGGGGTAGGGCAGCCGATATTGAGGCAATATTTATTTTACAAAAAAGAGCTATCCGCTACATTTATAATATGGGTTCCAGAGAATCATTACGGGAATATATTTATGAAAATATAATGTATGTACGTAAAAATATAAGCACATTTGTAAAGTTTAGTGAATACTCGGATGTAAATCTTAGAAATAAACATAAATTAGTTATACCTAAGCACCGGCTCGCCTAGACCTCAAATAGTTTTGTTGTTAATAGTATTCGATTTTATAATAAACTGCCTGAAAACGTGCTGAATTTACCAGGAAAAAGGTTTAAATCCTACATTAAATATTCTCAGCAAAAAGGCTTATAATAGAATTGAAGATTATCTAAATGATAAAAATAGCTGGAATGATAAACTCGGCACAGATACCAAACACAAGTTTACCTACTGCTAGGCACTTAATATATTGCGCATATGAAAAAAAAAATACTATTGCTTTTCCTCCGTGTATCAAAGTATAGCTTTGAAGAATTTTGTTTTTGGAATAGCTTCTACAAAATCAGATTTTCCTTTCTTGATCTTCAACTTTTTTCGGTTGCTTGCTAGTCGTCGATTCGTCTTCACTTGTCTTCTGTGAGGGCATTATCTCCCCTTTTTTTCAAGACTATTAGAGATTGACAGTACTACCTACCACATTGATGGGTTTTGTATCTGTATATAGAGACAACGCTTCATTTTCAATAGAACTGCTGCATCCTGTATCAGATACTCGTTCTCTTCTTTAGAATTAAATAAAGGCTGTGTGCTAGTTGAAACAGTAATAACAAAATGAACGTGACAAGTTTAACTATACGGTTGACTGTACTCTTACTGGTGTGTGGACGTACTACCTCACTGGTGAATCTGATTTTGTGGGCTCCTGTCATCAATCACTCTTTCGTCTTCGCTTGATAAACTGGAAAAACTTTAACTACTAGAACTGAACGAAGCAGAGGGTTCTATAATTCGTTGGTGCTTGTGTGATGGGTACTTCTGACCAAAAAACTTGATCATGTCAACGTAAATAAACCGAACAAATAGAGAAGAATTCTCATGTTGCTTACGCAAATTACGTGTTACATATGCAAATTAGCTTTGAATGTGTAACACGCGTCTAGTAAATTGACAATATGAAACATATTTTCAATTGAGTCGGCTTGTAAACGTTAACACGTTCCAATGACGACAAGGAGGAGACCCTCCTGTCGTTTGACGACCTCCGTGGCGTAATGGTTATCACGCCAGACCGCCACCCAGGAGGTCCCGGGTTCGAATCCCGGTCGGGTCATGATGAAAAACGAACTTTTTCTGATTGGCCTCGGATCTTGGATGTATATGTGTATCACTACATAGTATAAAACAAAGTCGCTTTTTCTATCCCTATGTCCCTATGTCCATATGTCCCTTTGTATGCTTAAATCTTTAAAACTACGCAACGGATTTTGATGCGGTTTTTTTTATTTGATAGAGTGATTCAAGGGGAAGGTTTTAAAGTATCAAACATTCCAAAATTCCCACGGGAAAGCGGGATACACGCAAACGAAGTTGCGCGGGTTTCGCTAGTTTGTTATAAAATATACTATCGTTGAGTATCCCATAACACAAGTTTCCAACTTACTTTGAGGCTAGCTCAATCTGTGTGATTTGTCCCTTTATATTTATTTATTTAATGTAATCAAAAAACTCGTACTAAGCTAATGGTGGTTCTTTTCCTGCATGTATATCACTTTTTGAGTCAATAATACTAACTAACAATCGCCGGCCCTACTTTATGTTAATTGCAATTTATATATACTTAATCTAAAATATGTCTAGAAAATTCACATGATTTCCTGCAAGGACGTTAGAATTCTGAATAGTATATTTTGAGTTTATTGTAGCAATGCATTTTTTTTTTTTGTACAACAATGTCCTAGAGTCATAACGCCAAAAAGTAACAAAACATCTGTAGTTTTTTCAGCAATAACGACATATTGTTAACAAAAACAGTTTATTTTTTGTTGTAATAACGTCATAACACAAAGTAATTCCATATAGTACCTAATTACATTTAGTTCGGAAAGGGTACTTACCATTTGTTGCAAGAACATATTAATTTTAATCATGACGGTCTTAAAGAGCACGGCGCGTACTTCTTCTTGAATACTTTTGAATAACAAAGATTAGTACTATATTGAAAAGAATATAGATGCCGTTCAACACCGTACTTGACAGTACTTGTACGAGCACGTACGTTTTAATTTTGTAATTCCTTAAGCGCTTACCACACGCACAAGCTTCACCACAGTTTGGCCTGCGCAGGCCGGTTTGTACACGGAACACGGAGCGTGAGGTTGGTAAAACTGTATCACGCGCCAACCCCACAGCGCGGAGGACCACACCCGTCGTTGGTCAGCGAATCCATCGGACTTAGCCGGTTAGTGTAGCTAGGCTGTACTACCGACCATTCCCCTATCCGCCACCTGGGGGACGCTCCCCTACGCTGTGAAGGCCAGCGCGGGGATGTACCTACATTTAGTGCTGAGTCGCCTGCGCGCGACACTTAAAACTACTGCAAATCGGTCAATTAAGTTTAGTATAATAAACATATTTACTCGGTCAACACCTTTTTTTACATTTAACAAACAGGCAATTGCTGAAAATCCTACATTTTGGCAGTTGCTCCAACAGTACTAAAACGACACTTGTCACTAGCCACCTAAAGCCAGTAAAAGAATATTTCAGACATTCTTGTACTGAAAAATATACTGAACAAAGAGCTATGTTTTCATATTATCCTAGAAACGCACGATTTTGTAGTACGGGAGGTCACGATATTTTTGGTAACGATATCCTAAATGGATTATTTTGGATTGACAAGATAAAGAGCAACTCTCTGATGCCAAATTCGTCGGTCTGCCTGCGTAAAGTAGTTGCGTTCTCTGTATAGGACGCCTGAAAACCTACTTATCATGACCAAAAAAAAAATGATAAGGTAAATGGCTGAACAAGTTATATTAAGTAAGTACTAGTTGTTCTCATATCAATAGCGTAAAAACTGACCAAATATTCGGTTGCGCTATGAAGCAACGAGCGTTCAAACATGATTTATTGTGACCAAAAAAAAACGATCAGGTAAATGGCTGAAAATTACAAATCGTAAAGTATCAGTACGTACTAGCTTAGTGGCACCAAAACTGACCAAATATTTGGTTGCAATTCATAGTTATCGGCGATCTTAGTTCCAAATACCTATACTGTAACTAGTAAAAGCTTAGTTTAAAAACGAAAAAAACACGCTTTTATGACCGGTGAGGAAACTTTTCATCGATGATTAAAATATCTAATCGCTAAAAATCTGAAATCTCACCCTGCTCCATCATCAGACTCTCACCACCAAGTGTAGCAAATAGGTCATCAGTAGAATGAGTCCAAGTTCAAGGGGTTTCACAACAGCCATGGAAGAATTATATTGCCCACCATGACTCCATCATCAGATCAGCTCGATGGTAGCAATTGCAATTGTCAACGGACTCTCATAAACTTACAAAGTTCAAATCAATACGATACTTAACAACAAACAAACTTAGCTTGTTCTTATTTGTTAAACTAAGAAACTGGAGTAGAAAAAGAAAACTCTGGTAAGTATTGGGAGTTTTTTAAATGAAATATTGCAATTGAAATCTTTCGCAAAAATTTAAAAATCATCTTCTTCATCGCTGACGTCGCTGTCAAGGCATACAGAGGAATCTGTAAAAAAAAAGAATAAATTAAAAAGTTGACACAATACATGAATAACTTGTAACGTTTTATTTACAAAACCAGTGCTTGGCGAGCATCAGCAGAGTGACATTGATTCGTTTAACGCACCATTTATTAATTATTTATAATTTCTTGATAACCTCATCATCATCATCATCTCAGCCACAAGAAGTCCACTGCTGGACATAGGCCTCCCGCAAACGCCTCCAATGCGACCGCTGGCAGCGGCCTGCATCCAGCGGCTTCCTGCGACTTTCTTTAGGTCGTCTGACCACCTTGTAGGTGGGCGTCCTATGCTGCGCTTTCCGGTACGTGGTCGCCATTCCAGAACCCTCTTGCCGCACCGGCCGTCGTTTCTGCGCGCTATGTGCCCTGCCCACTGCCACTTCAGGTTGCTGATCCGTTTGGCTATGTCGGTTATTTTGGTTCTACTACGGATCTCCTCATTTCTCATTCGATCTCGTAAAGAAACCCCGAGCATAGCCCTCTCCATGGCGCGCTGAGTGACCGCGAGCCTTCTTATGAGGCCCATAGTGAGCGACCACGTCTCGGATCCATATGTCATCCATCACTGGTAACACACATTGCTCGAAGGTTTTTCGTTTTAAGCACTGATGAATTTTGGACGAGAAGATATGCCGTAATTTCCCGAAAGCTACCCAGCCGAGTCGGATTCGTCGATTGACCTCTTTCTCGAAGTTGGACCTACCTAATTGGATTGTTTGTCCAAGGTATACATACTCGTCAACAACTTCGAGGATCGAGCTCCCAACTGAGACTGGAGCGGGCGCGACATGGACATTTGACATGATTTTTGTCTTGTCCATGTTCATTTTTAGACCCACCTGTTGGGAAACTTGATTGAGGTCTTCGAGCATGGTGCTAAGGTCCTCCAGCGACCACAATGTCGTCGGCAAATTGAAGGTGAGTGATATACTCGCCGTTGACGTTGATGCCAAATCTTTTCCATTCCAGAAACTTGAAGGCATCATTCTGTGCAATGAAATTGTTCTGTTCCTGTACTCGGACTGACATAGTGGCGTTTTTGTATAAGCACTTCAACGCTTCGATATACCTGTAGTCTATGCGGCACCGCTGGGGAGACTGTAGCACGGCCCATGTCACGATGATCGAATCGAAGGCTTTCTCATAGTCCACAAACGCTAAGCATAGTGGCAGATTGTATTCCTCGGTCTTCTGTACAATCTGCCGCAGCGTATGGATGTGGTCTATGGTACTGTAGCCTTTTCGAAATCTGGCTTGCTCGGGAGGCTGGAAGTCATCGAACTTGCGAGCGAGACGATTCGTGATGACCCTTGAGAACAGCTTGTAGACGTGGCTCAGAAGCGAGATAGGTCTATAGTTCTTCAAGAGGGTTTTATCACCCTTTTTCAAGAACATAACCACCACGCTTCTGTTCCACACCTCAGGCGTTTTGCCCTCGGACAACACGGAATTAAAGAGCTTCTGCAGGACCTTAAGCGCCGGTGTACCACCCGCTGTCAGAAGCTCTGCTGTGATTCCGTCCTCGCCCGGCGCCTTGTTGTTCTTAAGCTGTTTAAGAGTCATCCTAATCTCGTACAAGCTGATGTCCGGGATGTCTTCGGTGTAGTTTTGGGTTAGCGTGGCTCTTGGGTCCCTCGCAGTGCTGCTGACGGGTTTGGTTACTGAGGCATAAAGCTCATAGAACCTCTCGACTTCCCTCAACACCTCTGCCGTCGTTGACGCCACGCTACCATCATCCGTCTTAAGCTTAGTCAGCCGGCTCTGCCCAATAGACAGACATGTCTCTTGCGAACACTTTCGAGGCTTTATTCCGCTCTATCTACTCCTCAATACTTTTAGCATTGAAGGAGCGAATATCACGTCGCAAGGACCAACCAAGGACCAACGTCTATTGAGCTGCCGGTACACTTCAGCGTCTTCGGAGGTACGCAGCGCCATAGATCGGCGTTGGTTCATTAAGTATAGGGTGTCAGTCGAGAGCCGCTGTGGCCTGTTTTTGCGGTTAGGCCTGTAGTGTTTCATGCCTACCTCACAGACAGCTTTTACCAACCCGTCATTTATATCGTCCACTGAGGCGCAGACCTCTAGACCATCAAAGCGATTGGACAGATCGAGTTGAAACTTCTCAGCGTCCCGGATATGGGCACGTGTGGGTCGAAGAGTAGACTTCATCAGACGAGACCTCTTAAATGTGAGATTTAAATTCAGTGTGCCTCTGACCATTCGGTGATAGCTTCCGGATTTAATCCTATTGATCACAGAGACATCACTGAATATTTGTCTCTTTGTTGTCATGATGAAGTCTATCTCGTTCCTGGTGGAACCATCGGGGCTCATCCAGGTCCATTTCCTGTGGGGCGGCTTTTTGAAGAAAGAGTTCATCGCGAAGATTCCCTCTTTCTCCAAAAAGTCCGCCAACCGCTGGCTGTCCCCTTTGGTTCCGCCGCCCATACCCAAACTGCCCCAGTCTCAACTCCCCATCGCTTCGTTGGCCGAGTTTCGCGTTGAAGTCCCCCATAACATCATTAAAGTAGATATTCGAGGAGTGTATAGCCCGACTAATGTCTTCGTACAACTCCTCTACCTCTTCATCTGAGTGTGCCGAGGTCGGCGCATACACCTGGATGACCTTCAACGAATATCTTTTAGATATTCTGAGTATCAGGTATATTACCCTGTTCGACACACTTTCGATGGTAACGATGTTGTTTATGAGGGACTTGTGGACGAGGAACCCGACACCACCTTGGGACTGTTGGTCGCCCTCCCGGTAATAGAGCAGGTTACCAGACTTGAGGGTTATCGAGTCCTCCCCCTGTCTTCGGACTTCTGACAACCCTATAATGTCCCATCGTAACCTGCCTATTTCTTCTTCCAGCTCGACAATCTTCTCGTCAGTCCTCAGAGTGCGAATGTTGTGTGTTACCAGGGCTAGTCGTCGTCGTTGGGGGTGGTAGCCGGATCTCTTCCGGAGATTCTTAGCACCCCCTACCCCGCCGTTACCTTGACCGCTACCGGAGCCAGGAATAGCGGAGCTGCCGGGTACTGGGGGCCTGGGCCATTTGGTCATATAGAAAATTGTACCGTAGTAACAATATTCAGAGCTCACTTTCAAAGGTTTTGCTTTGAGGCGGGGCGATGCTGGTCTGGTGCCTGGACGTTATAGTGTGCTACGACCTTAAGCCAGCTTTCGGCAAGCATAGCCAGCTACGGGCTCAAACACATTAATTTAACTAGTGGTGATGGCAACCCAGCGGTACATGAATACTGCGCACTATACGAATCCTAAATTCCGATTTTTTTTCTAATAGTTTCACATTATATATTTCATATACCTATTTCCTATATTATTTGTAGTAGGTTATCAAGAAATTATAAATAATTAATAAATGGTGCGTTAAACGAATCAATGTCACTCTGCTGATGCTCGCCAAGCACTGGTTTTGTAAATAAAACGTTACAAGTTATTCATGTATTGTGTCAACTTTTTAATTTATTCTTTTTTTTTACAGATTCCTCTGTATGCCTTGACAGCGACGTCAGCGATGAAGAAGATGATTTTTAAATTTAAATTGCAATATTTCATTTTAAAAAAAGGGCCCAATACTTACCAGAGTTTTTCTACTCCCGTTTCGTAGTTTAACAAATAAAAACAAGCTAGTTTGTTTGTTGTTAAGTATCGTATTGATTTGAAACTTTGTAAGTTTATAGAGTATATGAGTCCGTTGACAATTGCAATTGCTACCATCGAGCTGATCTGATGATGGAGTCATGGTGGGCAATGTAATTCTTCCATGGCTGGTGCGAAACCCCTTGAGCTTGGACTCATTCTACTGATGACCTATTCGCTACACTTGGTGGTGAGAGTCTGATGATGGAGCAGGGTGAGATTTCAGATTTTTTAGCGATTAGATATTTTAATCATCGATGAAAAGTTTCCTCACCGGTCATAAAAGCGTGTTTTTTTCGTTTTTAAACTAAGCTTTTACTAGTTACAGTATAGGTATTTGGAACTAAGATCGCCGAAAACTATGAATTGCAACCAAATATTTGGTCAGTTTTGGTGCCACTAAGCTAGTACGTACTGATACTTTACGATTTGTAATTTTCAGCCATTTACCTGATCGTTTTTTTTTGGTCACAATAAATCATGTTTGAACGCTCGTTGCTTCATAGCGCAACCGAATATTTGGTCAGTTTTTACGCCATTGATATGAGAACAACTAGTACTTACTTAATATAACTTGTTCAGCCATTAACCTTATCATTTTTTTTTGGTCATGATAAGTAGGTTTTCAGGCGTCCTATACAGAGAACGCAACTACTTTACGCAGGCAGACCGACAAATTTGACATCAGAGAGTTGCTCTTTATCTTGTCAATCCAAAATAATCCATTTAGGATATCGTTACCAAAAATGTCGTGACCTCCTAGACTAATATGTCAGTCTTGCATAATTCCGAAACGGATCGTTGAATCGAAAAATAATCTTAACACACCCTCAATGTTTTGAATAGACCTATCTAACGATACCCCACAACATGGGCTAAGCGCGAAAAAAAATCATTACCACTTTACTCACATGTAGAGGATACCCCAGAAAATATATTTTTCAAAATTTTGTTCCAGCACTTGGTTAGCATTTCTAATATACCTAACACACCAAATTACAGCTTTCTAGCATTAAGCGTCTAGGCGCTAGATCGCGGACACACAGACAGACGGACATGGCGAAACTATAAGGGTTTCTTGTAGTTTACTACGGAACACTAATAAGAAAGAAACGCGAGCCGCGTGCACCAGGCGTAGCAGTGAAGCAAAGACAAATTTTAAAATAAATATAATAAAGTAACAAAAACAATAAAATTTACATTTTATTCATCTTTTATACTATCCATTGCAAACTTGTAGCTCACAAGCCGTTGTCTTCCATGACGAAATCAGCGACTCGCTCCCCTATCGCGATGACGGCAGCGGCGGTGTTCCCGCGTGGCAGGCGTGGCAGAGCGCTCGCGTCGGCCACGCGCAGCCCGCACACGCCGCGCACGCGCAGCCGCGGGTCCAGCACGGGGCCCAGCGCCGTAGTGCCCACCGCGTGGAAACCGGGTTGCGTCATGTGCCGCGCGTAGCAACGCTGGTAACCATCTGGATCCGTCTCGAACTGCGGGCAGCCCAACTCTAGCCTCAGCACCGACACGTTCTGAGCCTTGAACACACTCGTCTCCACCAGCTGCTCTACGATGCGCATACCTCGCACAACCTCGTCCATGTCTGCGTCTTCAGTCAGGAAGTTGGGGTAGATAGCAGGCGCCGCGAGTGGGTCTCGGCTGGCGAGCCTCACGTACCCGTGCGACTCTCCTTGTAATATTACTGACGTTACGATTATTAAAGAGTAATTTTCATTCACATCAGCTAACTGGCCTGTTACGCTATCATCGAAATTTTGGATGTTCTCATTTGGAATAAGAAGTCTCGCCAACGGTAATAAATATCTATCTACATACGTAAAAGCGAGCTGCATCGTTGGCAGCTCGCAGTGGGCGCCGCTGTTCGTGAGCTGGCGCTTGTCGAAGTCGTAACACAGAGTGTTCGCAAAGGCAGTGACATCAGAGACGCCGTTCGAGGTAAGCGGGCCATCGCGTAACATAAATAATTCTATGAGAGAGTTCACCTTCGTTGCTGCTTCGAACAACGGTGCGAACCGATTGGTCTTTTGGGGCAACTTCAGTAGCATAAAGGGGGCGTAGTGGTCGTACATGTTCTCTCCCACGGGCAGGTCCACTCGCACCGGTATGCCCATGGTGGTCAAGTGCTCCTTCGGGCCGATCCCCGACAGCATCAGTATTTGCGGCGTGACGAGCGCGCCGGCGCACAGGATGACCTCCTTAGTCGCGTACAGGCTTAGTTTGCGTTCAGGCAACAGCCAGAGTCCGCTGACGGTGACTGTGACGCCCTTCGCCGTGTTCGCATCGTCCAGGATGACGCCGGTGCACCTGGCGTGCTTGGCCACGCTCAGTCTCCTTTTGACGTCCTCTCGTGTGAGGTACGCCCGCGCGGTAGTCATGCGTTCGTTTTTATACACGTAACCCAGGATATGTGACACACCTATCTGTGATTCAGCGTTTACATCTCGATTGTTAGGGAAGTTGAGCGACTGTAGACCATCTATCAAATTCGAATGCCAAGGATTTGAAGTATTTGTGAAAAATTCTAACTTCATAGTGCCCGTTGTGTTGTGGAATGGCACAGAGGTAGGAGGAAGAAGATCCAAATCTTGGAGTCCTTCGTAGCGCAAGAAATATGGTTCCATGTCTTTCCAAGCCCAGCCCTCGATGCCCAAGTCATCGTAGTCGGCGCGGTTGCCGCGCGTATACATCATGGTGTTAATGCTGGTGGAGCCGCCGAGGCACTTGCCGCGACTGATGCGACATTGCTGGCCAATACGCGACAGACACGAGACGTTGTTGGAAACTGTTTCGTAACTGTAATCTACATCAGAATCTAAGAGTGCTTTCGAGAACCCAGGAACCTGAATAAATTAAACATAATAAGTACCTAAATACTATATGTAATGTACATACTAAAACGCATAAACTAGGATTCGAACGCAATGTGCGATGTCTCACTTTGGTGGGCAGCGTGGGGTCCCCGCCCGCCTCCAGCAGCAGCACGCGCGCGCCGGCCAGCGCGAGCCGCGCCGCCGCCGGCACACCGGCCGCGCCCGCGCCCACCACGATGTACTCGTACTCAGCACCATCTGTGGATTACAATATTCTATTGGAGGAGACTTCCATATTGGCTAGTTTACACTCATCAGTGGGCAGGGACGTAAGGAGAGAAGTGGGTAGCGCGTGGGTGTAGTTTAAACACGATACTGCCTCTGCTACTCGCGCTGGCCGGCACTCCCTCGATTGTCGGTGTATGTTACGGACGGCGTCGCTTACAACTCACTTGCACAAACGTATTTAGGGCAATATTCCCGGCAGCGGCAGGAGCAGAGGAATGGGCAGAATTTAAACGAGATATAAGAAAAGACTTATTGTCGCTACAATCTGGTGTGAACGTCTGCTTAACGCACCTTTTAGAACGACGCCGGCCGGAAGGGTGTCGTCACTGGTGTCATCCTGCCCAGAAATGGAAGTAGCGAGTGTGGATGTCAGGAGACATAACAGCGTAAACCTGAGCAATAAGTTGACAAAATAAATAGGATCTTTCACCAAATTCCACGGTTGTGAGACAACTGGACTAGTTGAAATGCAAGTTGGCTCAATTTCCTCATTTTTAGGGTTCCGTAGTAAACTACAAGGAACCCTTATAGTTTCGTCATGTCCGTCTGTCCGTCCTCGGTCTAGCGCCTAGACACATAATGCTAGAAAGCTGTAATTTGGTACGTATACGCATATTAACAATGCTAACAAAGTGGTAGAATAAAATTTAAAAAAAAAATTTTTTTTGGGTGCCTTCAAGCTCGGAAAGAATCTGTTTGTCATTCGAAATCTGAGCGCAAAAGTGCATTTTGTGCCCTAGCGTGGAAATAAATTTTAAAATTCGAACCTTTCTATTCTATAGTTTTTTATACCGCCAGTACTCTGAAAATGCATTAATACTTATTTCATGCCAGTGCGCCAACCTTATAGAATTAGAATAATCGAACTGGCCAGCACGACACCGCATGAAAAAAAATAAACACTTATTATTTGCGTTTTTCATGCACCAAGCATTTTCCTCGCTGTAGTGAGGTGAAAAATTGTGTGTTTCGCTCGGCAGCAAAGTTATTCTGCGTCTCGTACCTTTGAAACCCTCGCTACGCTCAGGATTCTATATTTGAACCACTCGCTTCGCTCGTGGTTCAATCCTAGAATCCTTCGCTAGCTCGGGTTTCAATATAAGTACTCGCGCCAAAAAACAACTTTGCAGCCTTGCATAACAAATAACTATTTTCACCTCACAAGCTCGGAAAGAATCTGTTTGTCATTCGAAATCTGAGCGCAAATGTGCATTTTGTGCCCTAGCGTGGAAATAATTTTTAAAATTCGAATATTTCTATTCTATAATTTTTTATACCGCCAGTCCTCTGAAAATGCATTAATACTTATTTCATGCCAGTGCGCCAACGCCAACATTATTTTTAGAATAATCGAACTGGCCAGCAGGACACCGCATGAAAAAATAAACACTTATTTAATATAATATTTGAGTTTTTCTTGCACCTAGCATTTTCCTCGCTGTAGTGAGGTGAAAAGTTGTGTGTTTCGCTCGGCAGCAAAGTTATTCTGCGTCTCGTACCTTTGAAACCCTCGCTACGCTCAGGATTCTATATAACAAATAACTATTTCGCGCCCTATGTTGTGGAGTGTCGTTAGATAGGTCTCTTAAAAAAATTAAGGGTGCAGGAAGATAATGATCAGTATGCGAATTGTTTACATTTAACGTGCCAATTTTCGTTTTGCACAGTGGTCCCCCCCCCCTCTATCTCCGAAAGTCTTATGTTTAGAAATTCGAAAAATTTCAAGGTAGTAGTCCATATAGTGAACCTACAAGGAAAACTATAACGGTTAAGTAGGCTCTACTAGTTAACGAATAATAGCCGACGAACTTATAAAATAAAATTTCTTTGATGAAAACTTACAAATGTGATAGAATTAAGCAAAAGTATTTCTTGTAAATCTACTTGCAAAATAAATGATTTTATTTTATTTTTTATTTTTATTTTAGAATTTGATATTGGACTCAATTGCGTGGTACATTGCGCGTGGTCGTACACGTACTTGCCCGGTTTTTTTTCTACATTGTGGTGACAATTTTTTTAAAGAATTCAAATGCAAATATGAATAAGGCCAACCAAACCAATATACATGTGATCTAAAGAACTTTTTTTCAAAACACAAATTAAAATTAAAATTCATTTATTTCAGGCCATTTTTACCCATATTGACAACATTAATCAATTAATTAATCAATTCAAATTACAATAATATAAATAAAATAAAATAAAATGAAACATAATAAATTAAAATAATTATCTACCTCTAATAAAAGCTTTATTTTCATAATTGATATAAGTAGGTTAGGTATAATTATCACCGTTTCTTGTTGGACCAACTGCTACGCACAACTAGTTGGTCCAACAGGAACAATTCGCAAAAAAAAACCTGTTCGCACAACTAAGTTGTGCTTAGTTGTGCTATCCAAAATAAGTATTCCTGTTGGCACAACAATTTTTTTTTTCAAGATGGTTTTTTCCCCTAAATATTAATACTATGAAGGTAATAAAGTAACCTCGCATAAGCCTTGTTGTTCATTGTAAGCATATTGTAAATATTGCACTCATAGCGTAAGGAACTTTATTATAAAGTTTATATTTTTATCAACGCCAAGTCTCGTTTTTCAAATTCAAATTCAAAACTTTTATTCAGAGAATAGGTTTTCTCAAACACGTTCTCTTGTCAGAGTATACAGTAATAAATGATTTGTATAAATTAATCTACTCTATGTACTACTACCATTTCGGAAACAAAAGCAAAATTACCACTGGTAAAAGAAAACCAGTTACGGCCTTTTTCGTCATTTATAAATATATCGTGTTTTTTTTTTACCATAAAATTAAAACTAGGTACATACAACATGACGCACTCGGAATGTCAATAAATAGTGCCATTAATTTGTCTTAGCATAAAATTAAATATAAAATGCAAAATCGGTGTTAAAGATAGGAGCAGGCACGGCGGCCACCGTTCTCGTGTATTTTCGAGTTGACGTGAGAGTCGGCCTGCCAGCCTCCATTAGTGGGCTCACCATTAACAATATTATGAACAATATTGGAGGGGACAACAGTAACCCGACCCACAACGCCACCGCCAGTTTGGACAATTTGCGAGCATGACGTGCCCGTACACATTAATATCCTTGTCACCTATTATTTAATCTAAATTTTATTAAAATGTAAATATGTAATATAAAAAACAGCACCACTTATAACACTACGACGCGTGTACATAATACAATATTGAACACAATAATAATAATAATCTTTTTATTTACGACAACAAAGGTCCATGTTTGTTAGTTACTTACAAGAGATGCTTAAAAAACTATGTTAGTCAACAAATATACGTATCTAGTGTTAGTAACAATTGCCTTAAAAACTACGTTAGTATTCTACAACTAATAGCGATCGGGTACGACTTATGAGCCCCCACATGAGCGGGCTGTCAAACCTGTCCGCTACCGCATGCAAGATACTGTTGCGACTACCTCGCACAATACGCAGGATTTTTTCGCCAGATAGCGTCGAAACCATCGGTCCGCGCTTCGGCAAACATTGCCGACGCGCTGCAGAAACGAGGTAGTCGCAACAATACTCTAAATGCATTGTTGTATTGTATTCGCAGCGCGTTGTAGGCCTTTTGGGTGTAATTGAACCAAAGGGCGCTCGAGTACAGTGAAGTGCAGAATGCTTTGAAGAGGGTGATTTTCACTGCATCCGTACATCGAGCAAACCTTCGGGCCAGCATATTGGCCCTGACCGACAACGCTCTGCGCTCCCTCTCTATATCTACATTGTCTTTCAAGTCATCTGTCACCAGATGTCCTAGGTACTTAAATTGATACACTCGAGTTAGGGCAACACCATTAAGTACTATTGGCGGCACCGTATCAGGACACTGGGAGCCAGACCTGAAGACCATGTACTGCGTTTTATTCGTATTATAAATTAAGCCATACGAAGCAGCGTAAGCTTCACATATACCAAGGAGCCCCTGCAGAGCGCTTACAGAGGGCGCCAATAGAACCATGTCATCCGCATAACTGAAGTTATTCATACAGACTCCATCAATAAAACAACCTACATGTGTGCTACTTAGTTTTTCTAAAAGGTCATTTATATATAAATTAAAAAGCAAAGGCGAGGTTAGCCCTCCCTGTCGCACTCCACATTGTGGCGTAGACGGTTCCGATAGCTCGCCCTTACATAATTTTTTTGATTAAGGTACCAATACCTTAAGAGAGACGTAACATTTGGCGGTACGGATGACGCGTTTAGTCTTTCCTTTTCTCATCTACATTTCAAAAATTTTATTCTAGAGAAGCCATGCCCATTTAGAACCGCATACATGCTCATTAAAATATGTATTCATAGTCACCATCACTTAAATTTGTATACCTTAATTTTATTGTAATGTACTTATAAGACTTTATTATTTTAAGATTTTATTTTTATATCCATTTGAGAGCACTGGTGTTCTGTAATACAGGCTTGGCCTTCAACAGACACCAGTCTCCTAAATAATTTTGGTTACTTTTAGTTAAATTACTGTACTTTATTTTGGAGAAAATAAACACTTTTTTCTTTTTTCTTTTTTTTTATACCGAGTGGAACATAATAGCGCTTCCTCAGGCTACGTAGTACTATTATCTATTCTGTGCTCAAGCTAAAATTGTTAATTTAGAGCATTATATCAATAAAGTTTTACTGAAAGGTAGAGTTGTTATGGAGTTGGAGGGATGCAAAACACCTTCTAGGTAAACTCAATTTCGCATCTAACGCGATCCCGCTGGGATCTCTTAATTGCAGATGTATGCAGATAGCGGCCAAACAACTCTCGGACAAAGTAAGACACAAAGTATCGCCCCTCCCAAATCAGGCAAAAGCAGAATTGAGTTGGTGGCTACAAAACTTAAACAAACACATAACTCTTCAAATTGCCCCACCATCAGCTTTCATAACCACCGATGCCTCGGACTCCAGCTGGGGGGCGATAGTAAACGGAAAAAAACTTTACGGACACTGGCACGCCTCACAAAGTCATCGGCATTGCAATCGCAAAGAACTTTGGACACTATTCGAAGTGCTACAAAAAGAAGGCAACACTCTGCAAGGGCTAACAATTATCTTCCAAACGGACAACCGCACAGCAGTTGCTCATATCAAAAAACAAGGTGGAACAAGGTCGAAAGGCCTGCTCAATATCGCAGCGAAAATCTTGAACCTTGCCCACACACACAACATCATGTTAATACCGAGATATCTGCCGGGCAGATACAACGGGCTAGCTGACAGTCTGTCCAGATCGAAGAGTCACCAAGAGTGGCACCTAGACCGACATTCGGTAACGGTCATCTTCCAAAAAATGGGAACACCATCCATAGATCTGTTCGCGTCAAAAGCGTCAGCGGTGGTTCCCAGGTATGTGAGCGAAGACCCGAAAGACCTAGAGAGCGAGTTCACGGATGCGTTCAGCAGGCAGTGGGACTACCACTTAGGGTGGATTTTTCCCCCACCAGCACTTATACCACGAGTGTTGAACCACCTAACCTTTTCTCGCGGACACTACCTTTTGGTAGTACCGATATGGGAGAAGGCCTTCTGGAGGTCCGAAATCAAGAGAAGGGCAACTCTGCCCCCACATCGCATAAAGAACCTCAACCAACATCTGTGCGATCTTTTGACGAACCTCCCTCCTCGGGACATAAAGAATCTGGCCTTAGAAGTTTGGAAAATACAGGCTGGTCCCAAGAAATAGCAGGCTGGAGTATACGGTCGAGCGTGGATTCTTGCAATCGGCTTGGAGAGCTTCAACTCTCAAAACGTATGATCAGGCATGGAAGAGTTGGTGTAGCTAGGCCTTTGCCTAGCTACACCAACTCTTCCATATCAAAAAACAAGATAGATAATAACGTTTCAGCGGTCGCACCAAATCACAGCGATTTGGCTAAATACTTGATTTACCTTAACATAAACAGAAAATTGGCAACTAGAACAATTTTAGTGCATAAGTCCGCTGTTGCTACATTCATAAAACCTTCTTTGAGTGAATCTATTAGCTGCCATTCTTTAGCAAAAAAAGTGGTAAAAGCAATAATGCTGAAGGACCACCCAAAACATAAACCTACAACATGGAATTTAGATGAACTGCTAGAATGGATTAAACAACGTTTAATAGACGAGTCAAGTTTGTTCCAAGTGTCCCAACATGTAGCAGTGTTACTACTCTTAGCCACGGGACGACGAGTTCACGACTTCATACACATATAAGTGCTGAATGTTGTAAAATAACAGATAATGAAGTGATCTTCTGACCTGGGATCTAAAACAGATAATACGAACTACCGACAATCTGGCTGGAGCCTGTCAAAATGTAACAATCCTAAGCTAAACTTTTGTTACTGGATCCCCCTGCTAATTAAAATATCAGAGTCCCGTCGCAATGCGAAGTCTGGTCTGACAAATTTATTCATTTCCACATGGGGGAAAGTTAAAGAAGCAACTAGATAATAAGACATAATAGCCGGCCGGCTCAGGATACTGCTGAAAGATGCAAATATAAAAGGATCGCCTGGCAGTTTTAGGTCAGCAGTGGCCTCCAACAACTGGTCTGAAAAAAATCTTGATTTAGACGAGGTGTAATGAGATAAATAAGAGTAATAAAGACTCATCTTTTATTATGGCTGATTCTTTCGACACATTATAATAAGGAAGTGATGTGATTCTAGCAAATTTAAGACTGATTAGCAAATTGTAATTGTTACTAGAATAATAAAGTATTATTTTTGAGTTCAGAAATATAATCTTTCACTTCCGAGTTCCACTATCTATAGAGAAAATTAAAGTCATAGTACGCTTCAACGCCGGCAGATAGTAAACGTCTTTTTTTTTTTTTTTTTTTTTTTTTTTTACGTCAGAAAAATGCTTTGTGGCAGCCCCACCGCCCGGGGAGCACGCGGTGGGGCCTGTGGAACTTACCACTAAAAAACTGACGGGATGCCTCTTGCCCTGTGTGGCGGGGCCACGGGAAACTGGGATACAACCGCGACCCCGCCAGGGCCGTCCGGCCAAGGTACCAGCCGGACCCGCTCGCCCCCGATACGCTCCGTCAGCAGTACACCGCATCCAGGTGCACTGCCGACACCGAGGACCATCGCTCCCTCAAGACGACGGGCCTTCCCCGGCCCGCCGTCTCGGCTGGGCTATGGTCCCCGTCCACTCGGCGATCGCACCCACTGTGCCGACCGCCAGCCAACGGCCACACCACACTTATTCAGCGTGGCGCGGCCGTCAGCTCCGCTCGTGATTTTTATAGAAGTTGTCTTCCTCGCGGCCCGGGCGGTTAAGCCTGAAGGCTCGAACACCCAAATATACGTGTTTTTCCCCCCGAAGGGATAAAAACACTTATTTGGGTTTCAGCCGAAAGGCTTGACCCACCATACTTCTTGCCGGCTTCCTCTTCGCCTCGATTCTGGTACTGATTAACAAGATGGCGCGCGTGGCACTCGCGCCGCTACCCCCACTCCAGTATGGATGGGAATTGTAGGTAAAAGTACCCACAGGGTACGCTAGGTGGCGCCGATGTTCTAAAGGGTTATCTCACTTTGGGTCAAGTCTTTCGGCTGAAACCCAAATAAGTGTTTTTATCCCTTCGAGGGAAAAACACGTATAATACAGTTGTAAGTACATACTATTCGACTAATCCCACTAATATTATAAAGGCAAGTTTGTGTGTATGTTTGTTACCTACTTCTTCACGCTCAAATGGCTAGGCCAATTTTCATATTTGGTAGGTAGCTAATACCTTTATTCTAATTACCATTTAATCAAAAGTCTGAAAGAAATGGCGCCTTATGAAATAGGTGTCGCTACTGTGCATAAACTTAAACGCGGATATTACCGCGGACAGCAGCTAGTAATAATATAATGTCGAAAAAAAAATTATCAAATCGAATATTTTTATCTACAAGCACTTTTGAATCGTCATACCGAGCCCTTCATATCAATAAATTAAATGTAAAAAAAAAATATATCTAAAAAGAGAGATATACGCATACGAAGTTGCGAGGGTATATCAAATTTGGCAAGTAGGTTCCTTACGATGTAACAAGAAACGATTTTTCAAAATTCCCACGGGAAAGCGAGATATACGCAAACGAAGTTGAGAGAGACGCACAGCCTAAACCGCTGGGTCTAGAGATGCCAAACCCATTCGATTTTTTGTCGTGTCGGAATTTTCATTCATAGGTGTATTCAAATTCGTTTTTTTACTTTTAATTTATTTTTTATTTTTTAGTTATCACTGGACAAGTTTCGCAGTGCCATCTATTCTCGGGAGGCGGTACTAGTCTAATGAATTTATGTGTTATAACTAGCACCAGCAATTTGAATACCTATATAATTTCCTGATTTTACTACAGTCACCCTGCGACAAACTAAACGGGTTTATGTACCATCAAAAAAAAAATACCGACCAAGGGCAAGTAGAACTCGCGCATGAGGGTTCCTTCCCATAATTATACTAGTCATACTATCATACTAATATTATAAATTAGAAAGTGAGTTTGTCTGTTTGTTATTCCTTCACGACTTGACTAATCAGTTGATCATTATGAAAATTTGTATATATATTGTCAGGGGTACAGAGCCCAACATATTATTATGCTACCTTTTTACCCGTGAAAGTATGTCAATCCAAAGGGAAAATATTTTTTCTACTATAGAGGTATGTATGGGATGCTATCGGCCAACAGATGGCGCCACAAGTCGCGGTATGGGTTGTTTTGTCGTCAAACGAGATCTATGTCATAAAATTAACGCGAGAGAAGCCGCAAGGAAAAGCTAGTAATAGATAAAATACATTTTAATTCAAAACCGGGATAAAAAGAGCCATGTATTTGAGCCATTTATTATTGTAACTTAGTCAGTATACTCAGAATGAATGCTCGTCTCCATTCGCGCCCATTTAATAGGCATGCTTTTTTACATCTACCCTTTATAAATTGTATATTTTTGAAAAGTTAAATAATAGCTAATTTGATTAAGGGCTATGTGAAAAAAAGAAGGGTCCTTAAAAACCAAATATCTTCTAAACTACTAAAATTTAGACTCAGATTTTTGGATATGTATTAATTCATCATATAATCGAAATTTTGGAAAGAGCCAAAACACGATTGTGACACATTTCCTCGATAGAAAAAAAATCCGAAGTAACCTCTGTTTTTTTTTCAGAACTCTTGTAACTTTTCTTTTCTTGTAATAGAAATTTTAAACTTCATATAAAGAAAGACATTAATGTTTTCTAGATATTGTAAAGACAAATGTTAAAAACTGAATTACTTAATAGATTTTAAATAAGCCTAAATGTGTTTTGGCGATTACGGTGTTAAAAATTCGCCGGGTTCACGGTGTCCCTTCTCTGTCTCTTGAAGCAGGGATTGATATATGCGTCGCACGAGCGGGGCGGGCTCAATCGGCCGCAATTATTTTACGACGTAGGTCCTTAACAATGCATTTTAAACTTACATTTTACAAAATAACCGATTAGATTTCATTATTTGTACACAATTTTATAACAATAATCTACATGTAAATAAATTGAGGTAATTTAATATAAAGAATTAAGTAGTTCTCTTGACTTCATTAGAATACATTTAAAAATAATAATTGTAGGCATCAAAATAAAAGGAAATCTAACACCACTAACAATTTTATTACATGATTACTGATCAAAATCTTTAAAGATCCTAGATAGTAATCTAAGCATTTAATTTAAGGTACGAGACTATGAAACGCGTTTACTTTCTAGTGTTAATTACAAGCGCTTTTTGGTTCATACTCATAAATCATTTATTTTACTCAGATAAAGGCAGATAAGATCATGATTGTGTGTAGTGTCGCCCGTAAGGTTTCTAAAATAAATCTCAACCTTCAGGTTAACAATATTGTTTAGTAGTAGTTTAGGGTTGTGTGGGTTGGGGTGGTAGTCAGGATACCTCCACGTGGTCCACCCCGGGCAACGCCGGCGCGTCCTTGCCGGCGGCTGAACTCCTGACACGTGGTCCGCTCTCCGTGCTCATCATTATGAGTGCGTGGAAGATGCGGACGCCGTCTCCTTGCCGCAGTCGCGGAAGGAGACGGCCGAGTGGAGCCCGGATGCGGGCGAAGCGCCGGCCTAACCAGCCGGCGAGCGCAGACCGTAACCCCGTGGGACGATTCCTCCCATGGGGCCGGGGGCCTTGGCTTAATCGCCCGGGCCGCGAGGAAGAAAACCTCTATAAAAAATCACCCGAATCCCAAGGTTCGGACCGCGCCGAGTCACTAGCGGTCTAACCCCGCCGGAACTGGCAACCGAGCGGGCGTATCAGTGCCTTACCGTCGGAGATGGCCGTCACTCTGCGGTGGACCCCATTATTTCGTGCCATTCTCGTGGGTCTAAAAATGGAATTTGAATTTGAATTTGAATTTGAATTTGAATTTGACTTTTAAAATATTAAATATTGATGTTGCGGAGAAGGAGTGTGAAGGAGTTAGAGGAAGAAGAGGTGAAAAGGATGGGGAGAGGAAGTCTTAGCCCGGTCGTGGTAGTGGAGCGGCTGGAGGTAGAGGCAAGAGGAAGTGGAGCGGAGAGCAGTCGCCCGTGGAGGTTTGGGCCGACGCTCTCGGACTCTGATTCGGCAGCAAGCATGCTGTCGGTCAAGTCGGCTGGAGCGCGCCCGCTCCAGGTACGCTTTAAAAAGCGAAAGCTGGCGCAGGACGGGGAGGACTCCGGAGCGGAGTCGACGGCGAGCGAGGCTAGTGTTGCCCCGCCGCCGGCATCGCTCCCTCCCCGGGAAAAAAGAGGTCGTGGCCGCCCCCCCACTACTGGGGAGTTTGTGGGGCGCAGGAAGGCGCCAGAAGAACTTAACGCCGCCATGCGCGAAGCGATGGAGCTGCAGGCCGAGAAGAAGATGACCAAGCAGTGCGCGCGCGCCCGTGAAGCCCGTGATAAGTCGGCCCGCGTCGCCAATCTAGCGGCGACTAGCGGTGCCGACCAGGCGGCGGCTTCGGATGGGGAGGCTGAGGGCAAAACCAGGGCGGCGCTGTGCGACGTCGTCCAGGAAAACCTGGAGACGATCCTCCAGGTGGCGTCGAGGTCCTCCAACCTCAAAGGGATGTACCAGAAGTCCCTGAAACAGTCGGTCGCCGGTATACGAGAGGCGACCGCACTGCTTCAATGTCGGCGGACCGAGTGTTGCCTGCCGCCGCCTATATGTAGGGGTGGTGCGGTCTATGGCCCTCTACGGAGCTCCCGTGTGGGCCGACGCTCTGACCACACGCAACACGGCCCTGCTGCGACGACCACAGCGGGCCATGGCGGTCAGAGCGGTGAGGGGATACCGCACCATCTCGTGCGAGGCGGCGTGCGTGCTAGCGGCGAGTCCGCCGTGGGAACTAGAGGCAGTGGTGCTGGCGGCGGCCTACAAGATGACCGTCGAATTGCGAGAGGGCAGAAACCCGTTCCCGGATGGGGTCCTACGCTGGAGAGAGAGTGCCCAAAGGTCCCTTATCCGGGAATGGGCGGCAAGGCTGGATGAGACGGACCGGAGAGCTGGAGCGCCACGTCAGCGCACCGTGGACGCCATCCAGCCGGTGTTGAGCAATTGGTTAGCACGTTCGTGGACACAACGGCCATTGCAGTCGATAGTAACTTTCGCAGAATGACGCGCCGGTTATAGCATTCGATGTTCTTCTTCGCAATAGAGACGCAACTGCATTAGCAGATGAATTTTCACACTACTACAGTAAAATTCAGTATTCAGTGCCCCCATTTGGAATTCTTCAAATTTCCTGGTGTCACATAACATGTATTTTTATACCTTTGAACAAGTGACTACACTCCGGCCAATCCCTTGATATAAGTGCGCACTCACACTGACGCACCTGCAATAGCAGCGCTGATTGTATGGCGATTTGTTCAGTCGCGCAGCAAGTGCGCCGCTGAGTGGAAACGTAGTAAGAGTCTTGCGTGTGCGACTTGTGATCAACGTAAGTAGAAAAAAAAAAATACATTTTCCTGAGTAAATATGATGTAAATTTTATTAATTTTAAGATCAAAGTAAAACATAGTGCTTTTGAATCGATTTGTGAACATAATAACGTCTATAATTACCTTATAATTTCGTTTTTATGTCGGTTTTCACGTATTTTTCTCGTAGGATATATCTAATATTATGCTACATTGTAATGTTCTAGTAAAGTCTAGTTAAATTATGGTCACTTACAGGAAGAGACGCATTTATTACGATACCACGATTACCAAAGAAGCACGTAGAGGTCTTGACATTACGGGTATTGACATTGCACAGAGGCGTCAGACAGGGAGATGTCATATCTCCGAAACTGTTCACGACCGCTCTGGAAGATGCCTTCAAGCTTCTGGATTGGAAAGTATTTGGCATCAACGTCAACGGCGAGTATATCACTCACCGTTGATTTGCCGACGATATCGTGGTCGTGGCGGAGTCGCTGGAGGATCTTAGATGCTCGAAGGCCTCAATCGAGTTTCCCAACAGGTGGGTCTAGAAATGAACATGGACAAGACGAAAGTCATGTCCAATGTTCATGTCGCACCCGCCCCGGTCTCAGTTGGGAGCTCGATCCTCGAAGTTGTTGACGAGTACGTATACCTTGGACAAACCATCCAATTAGGTAGGTCCAACTTCGAGAAAGAGGTCAATCGACGAATCCGACTCGTCTGGGCAGCTTTTGGAAAATTACGGCATATCTACTCGTCCAAAATTCCTCAGTGCTTGAAACGAAGAAATTTCGAGCAATATGTGTTACCAGTGTTGACCTATGGATCGGAGACGTGGTCCCTCACTATGGGCCTCATAAGAAGGCTGACGGTCACTCAGCGAGCCATGGAGAGAGCTATGCTTCTCTACGAGATCGAATCAGAAATGAGGAGATCCGTAGCAGAACCAAAGTAACCGACATAGCCATACGGATCAGCAAGCTGAAATGGCAGTGGGCAGGGCACATAGCGCGCAGAACTGATGGCCGATGGGGCAAAAGGGTTCTGGAATGGCGACCACGTACCGGAAAGCGCAGCGTAGGACGCCCGCCTGCAAGTTGGTCAGACGACCTAAGAAAAGTTGCAAAAAGCCGCTGGATGCAGGCCGCTGTCAGCAGGTCGCATTGGAGGCGTTTGGGGGAGGCCTATGTCCAGCAGGGGACTTCTTGTGGCTGAGATGATGCTGATGATGATAGACGTAAACATTACTAATATGTAACTTCTGCTGTGGTTCAAAGAACAAAAAATTTTCTTTACTAGATGTAAGGATCTAACTGTTTTAGTCACAGAGTTTTAGTATTAGTAGTTTTAAAAGTGCAATTTTGATTGAGAGAATTATTAATAGAAGAAAATGTTAAAGCTGTGATTAGAATGGCTTTTTTGTTGAATAATTAATATAGGAAAACAATTTATTTTCATGTCATTCATTAAAATTAATAAAACTTATAATGTCTGCGTATTATTATTAGTAGTCACCCGAATAAGCGAACATAAGTCCTTGTTATTGTTCTCGTTTGTTCAGATTTTGATAAGCTCTTATGGGACGTCTTCAGTAAGGCGAAACCTAAATAACGAATTTCGAAGGTTAGCCATCAGACATTCGTTATTTAGATTATTATTTGAGTACCTGATACCTGCCACAAGTAATATACCGACTAAAAACATGATAGTTATAGCCGGCGTGTCCTATTTATAAAGATTAATCACTGTTATCGGCGACAGAACGTCTACAGCCGGCGAAGGCTGTAGCCGGTGCATCCTTTTTATGTAATAAATGTCTATTATCAGCGACGGAACGTCTATAGAAGGCGAAGGGTATAAACGGCGCGTTCTATTTATGTACAAAAATTACTATTATCAGCGACGGAACGTCTATAGCAGGCGAAGGCTATTGTAATGAATGGGTTTATGGGAGACGAGTGATAGGTTCGATAGCTGTGTAAAAACTGTTCTTTATTAATTCATACATTCGTTCATATACTACTATACTACATACACACTACACCAGCCCCCCTTTAAAGAAAAAAAAAAATTAAACTAATTTTAACTTTTTTTTTTAAACATTAATTAACAACAACAAAATTAAAATTAATACTAAGAATGCGCTGAATTGCAATTTACACAAATGAATAACAACCTGATTGGATTACTATCTTGTAAGTGAAACTTTATACAACACTAATTATGGGAAAGAATGTAGCGCATAATATGAAGCCTTACTTTATGCTTATTTCGTTATGTTTATCTATTATCTTATTAACTTACAACTTTTTATAAAAAATATATATATTCCCATTTTAAAATGTAGGTTTTGAAACAAAAATACAATTTAAACTGTAAACCATAAAAAAATGTATGTAAAAACTAATTAACTATAAAAATTAAACATAAAAGTAATGCCAAAAGTATTATTTTTTTATTTTTTATGTAACAATTTAACTCTAAAATTTATTTAGGTACATATATCTTAGAATAATACAAAAGATTTTTAAAGACACTAATTTTAAAATAATTACTAAAAGGTTATTATAACAATAAAATTGTTCATGATAAAAGCAAAATTATAATACCCAAAAATAATATGAAGAATATAAAATTTATGTACTGTTTAGACATTTTTCACTCTACTCTATTATCTACTACTTTGTCTCTATTATATTATTTACTCTAAGTTATACCTACTGATCTAATATTGTATATTTTATTATATTCTATTCTACTGTATTTCTCACATTTATTATATTTCCCATACTTTTTATTATGATCTTTCGTATGTTATATTTAAGACATTTTTTATACTTTACGTAATTGTTTCTTTTCTTAGTTTTCTCTTTAATTATATATTTAAGATTATATTTATTAATTCTCTTCACCATTTTATTTAATATTTTATAATAATAATTACTTTTCATTATAATATTTCCTTTCACATAATCTTTTTTCCCTTTGACATATCTTAATTTAATTTTCCTTAACATATTCATAAGATTTACTTTATTTTGATTAAATCTTAAGTTTATACTTTTATCTTTTTTATTTGTATTTAAAGTTACGTCGACATAATGTTGTTTTAATAAAAATTTATCGTTCTCTGTTAATCTAGTTTTTAAAATGAAATTAATTAAAAATTGTTGAGACTGTCTATTTAAAGTGCTGCTGTAAAATTCTATATTATTTATTAATTCTTTTGTAACTTTATCATTATTATTCAAAACCGGTAAAAAGGCAATTGCAGTTTCTAAATCAAAATTATCACACATTTTTACTTATTGAAAAAAAAACTAATTTTTCTCCAATGACAAAAAAAAATATGATCTCTAACACAAATTAATCTCTTTTTTTTTTAATTGACCGAAAAAAATTGTTGTACTAAAAGGATACTTGTTTTCGTCTTGTCCGAGTATTTTGCGTTGTTCCGCTGGGATGCCTCTCTTCGCTGCTGCTCCTCCGCTGGGCTAGCTGAGTAGGCTGACAATCCTTGAAGTCCGTGCGACGAATTGGGCCGGGCTATACCCTGGACACCATCCTGGACTCGTACGCTTCTTTTTTCTTTCTTCGTATTATTATTATTTCTTACTTCAATACTTCATATTATAATATCTTCTAACTTCATTATATTTTCTTCATTTTTTCACATAACATTAAACTTCTTTCTTCAGTTTTCATAATACATTTCTTCATTTTATTTCTTCACACTTTATCTTCGTTTTTCATTCTTGAATACTTCTTACTTGATTCTTAATTATATTTTCCATGTTTAAATCTTCATTTTTCTTACTTCAATATTTTTTCCTCAATATTCTTTCTTGAAATCTTAAACTTAATGTAGTTTCTTCCTAATTATATTTTCTTATATTTTATTATTCTTATTTAAATCTTCTATATTAATATTTTTCCTAAATCTTCTAAAATTTTCTTTATTCACTATTTTATATTTTAATTATTAATAAATGGCCGCGCCGGCGCATGGTTGCGCCGACTGGCAGGGTCGCCATGTAATGTATGAGTGTGTATGGGCACGAGTGATAGGGTCGATAGCTGTGTAAAAACTGTTCTTTATTAATTCATACATTCGTTCATATACTACTATACTACATACACACTACACTATAGACGGCGCGTCTAATTTATGTACAAAATTGATTATTATCAGCGACGGACCGTCTATAGCAGGCGAATGCTATAGACGGCGCGTCCTATTTATGTACATCAATTACTATTGTCAGCAACAGAACGTCTATAGCAGGCGAAGGCTATAGACGGTGCGTTCATTTTTAAATACATAATAACTATTAAAAATCGACGGAACGGCTCAAGCATTTCATACAAAAATGTGGTGTCAAAGTAAGGTTACAAAATCAAGCGTCCGCGAACGTGTTAGGGAGGCGCCACGGTGCGCTGTCGTACCACGTTGTGCAGGTGTTATCCGGCCATGGGTGTTTCGGCTGGTACCTGCACAACGTGGCGAGGAGAGAAAACACGGCGGAGTGTCACAAGTGCGGCTGCGCGGAAGATACGGCGCAGCACACACTAGAAGAGTGTCCCGAGTGGGCTGCGCCTCGCGCCGCACTCGTGGCTGTTGTTGGCGACGACCTCTCGCTCCCGGCTGTTGTCAAACAGATGGCCGAGAGCGAGAGGTCGTGGGACGCGGTAGCCTCCTTCTGCGACGAAGTACTGACGCAGAAGGAGGCAGCGGAGCGGGTGAGGGAAGCGGATCCAGCAGCCCCCCCGCTCCGACGAAAAAGACCGGGCGGCAGGCGTTTGGCCCATGCCCGGCGACTGCCACCTTAACGGGGTCTGGGGAAACCGTCGCCCATCGGATCGGAAGTCCCCGAGCGGTGCGGCGCGCCTATTCCAACGTGCGCGTCGCCAATAGTGCCGAGCCCAAGAGGACGGGTCTTTGGACAACCGCCGGCGGGGTCACGGAAGTATAGTTCCCGTGGCCCCGCCCATCTAGGCGGATAAGGTGGCAGTGAGTGAGAGTTTTAGTCGGTATACCCTAAGTAGCTTAGAGGGGGAGCCCGACATACCCCCGCTTGGGGAAGCGGCGGCGCATGCAGTAATGCATTTCTCTCACTATAATAAAAATAAAATAAAAAAAAGGGTTGCGTGGGTTCGACCTGGTTACTTAGTAAGTAGTTGGTCTTTTAGTAAGAAGTAAGTAATTTGAGTTTGATTTGAACTGTTGTGGCCCGTTTGACTAAATAAGCATAGTACGAGTATAGTACCTTTAAAATTCGATACCTGTGAAGGTTAAGCTGAAATTAATTCTCACCTAGAATGCTTCATCCATCTAATGGCACCAACAGAAAGTGAGTCAAAAGAATTCATACTTTTGAAAATTATATTTTTCCTGATACTGGCAGAGAGCTCGGCTGGGCTCAATTAAATGCATTGCGCAAAGTAAGTTTCAGAATGAGTTTTGAACATAATATGTAAAAACCGGCCAAGTGCGAGTCGGACTTGTACACGAAGGGTTCCGTACTATCCTTCCTTAATCTATATATATAAAAGAGAAAATCACTGACTGATTCATCACGAAATCTCCGAAACCACAAGTGCCAGGAGTCTCAAATTTTGCATGGGGGTTCCTTTTAGGGCGTAAGTGCTCACTAAGAAAGGATTTTTAGAAATTCATCCCCTAAGGGGGTAAAACGGGGGTGCAAAGTTAGTATGAAACTTTGCCGTTTTTGAAGTTATTCGAACGAAATTCAGCATGAAGGTTCTTTACTGAAAAGCATGAACATGAGTAAATTTTTTTTTTTAAAACATTCCCTATGGGGTTAAACGGGGGCGCAAAGTTAGTATGAAACTTTGCCGTTTTTAAAGTTATTCAAACGAAATTCAGCATTAAGGTTCTTTACTGAAATATTTTTTTCAAAATTCATCCCTTAGGGGGTTAAACGGGGGTGCAAAGATAGTATGAAACTTTGCCGTTTTTGAAGTTATTCTAATGAAATTCAGCATGAAGGTTCTTTATTGAAAGGCATGAAACACGAGTAAAATATTTTTCTCAAAAATCATCCCTTAGGGGGTTAAACGGGGGTGCAAAGTTGGTATGAAACTTTGCCGTTTTTGAAGTTATTCAAATGAAATACAGCATTAAGGTTCTTTATTGAAAGGCATGAAACCGAGTAAAATATTTTTCACAAAAATTATCCCTTAGGGGGTTAAACGGGGGTGCAAAGTTAGTATGAAACTTTGCCGTTTTGAAGTTATTCGAATGAAATTCAGCATGAAGGTTCTTTAGGCGACACGAAGTTCGCCGGGTCAGCTAGTAATATTATAAATTAGAAAGTGAGTTTGTTTGTTTGTTTGTTATTCCTTCACGGCTTGACTAAGCAGCCGATCATTATGAAAATTTGCATACATATTGTTAGGGGGTACAGAGCCCAACATAGGCTACTTTTTATCCCGTGAAAGTAGGTTTTTAAAGACCCTTCTTTTTTTCACATGCTCCCCTTAAAAAATGACCTTCCCACACCCTTGATGTTTTGAAGAGCTAGAAGCTATCTATCCTAATTTGAGCAAATAAAAATATATTCTATTCTATCTAACGATAACCGACAACATGAGGTCGGCGCAAAAAAAATCATTCCCACTTTATATGTAGGGGAGGCACCAAAAAAAATTTTATTTTTATTTTGTTTTACCGCGTTAGCATTGTATTAATATGTGTACAGACCTGTACAGCTTTCTAGCATTTAGCGTCAAGGCGCTAGACCGCAGACGGACAGACGGACATGGCGAAACTACAATGCTTCCTTGTAGTATTAAGGAACCTTAAAAACGGCAAAAACATTTTTGTTGCATGAATTAAAATATGAATAAGATGCAGCCTGGTGACAGACACCCTTCGGATACGGAACCCTAAAAACGAAAGTCACGGCTAGACGCCAGACATGACGCTTGTTGTGATGGTGAGAGCTTAGAGACGTGGTCGAGAAGTGAATATCGATAGTTAAACATTAAATATCAAAATGTCTTAAAAGACATTTTGGCTAAAATGAGTTTTTTTAATGCAGTTGCAGTCCATATCGTTATTTCGAGCACTATCGATTGGTATCGCCTATGTCTATTATTGAGTAAAATATTCTTCAAACATATACAACTGATATTATTTAATTTTCGGAAGAGGGTTTCATTCGGATTATAAATTTGTATTGGTAGCAAGAATAATTTCGGATCGGATAAAGAACTTTATGTAAACCAATGTGGACCCGTAATAAATAAATCATTAGCGTTATGTAATCTCAATTATTAGATAGTAAAACAAAATGAAAGTATTAGCTAGTATAAAACATGTGTATTTTTATGAATTCTAATAATTTATGATATAATATATTTATGATTATCGATTATTAGAATCATTAGTATTAACATTTTTTATGAAGAATGATCATTATGAATGATGTAAAATGGTATGAGCAATATTTTCGGACCTCCGACAATAGGACTTAAAAAGTTAGATAAGGAAAAGCGCACCCCTCTTGAATGCGGGCACGCACGCCTTTTGATCGTTTTCTATAAGGTCAGTTGGGGTCAGTTGGGGTAAGGGCCGCTACCAGTGCCTGATAACTCGAGAAGTACACCTTCCTATTCTATTTTGATATACTAGTTATAAAGCGGACACGGTTAATATCTCCATTTAAAACACAGAAGTCGCTACTGCCATCTATCTGTGCCTCTAGTGTAAAGGGGTTAAACTCAAAAATCATAATTTTACATGGTGGCAAAAAAAGGTTTTAAATCTGATTTTGTCCGTTACTGTTTTAAATATATTATATTCTTAAACTGATTACGACTAGAACTATAAATAAACTTGAAGTTGAACTCAATATTAGGCTGTAGTTTAATAATGCTGCTGAGATATAAGCCTGCAAAAATTATTTTCACCACTGTTCACCGCGGAAAGCACTGTGAATAGGGGTTAAAATAGACTTTAACTTGCTAAAATGATTACAAAGCTTTACGGAATTTGTGTAAAGCGGTCAATTTTCTAACTAGAACTATGTTTTTAATAGATTATTTGTGTATAAACACAATAATTGTAAATAGCTCAAGAAATAAATGAAATGCTTTAAGGAAATTAAGTAGTTATATTTTAAGAAAATTATACATAGTAATCAAGTTAGAATTAGTACAAAATATTAAAAAATGTAAGAATTAAATTTAAATTTGTGTTACAAAGAAAATCAGTCGGTACTTGAGGTCTAAGCTTCCAGTTGTCTATCTTCGAGATCAGGATCGATAGTGACACTGGAATCAGATTTGAGACTAGAATAAAACTCTTGAACCTCTTTGTCAAAGTCATTGATACAGGAGAAGATTTCCACAGCAAAATTACCCTTAAAGATGAATATCAGTGCTCATGAAGCCGCCCAAGTGATTGCACTGCTGCAATCAGGCATGCATGCGGCAGTGACATGTCGCTCGGCAACAAAACTTGAGCCGTTTTTTGGGACGAAGAGTTTACCAGCGGTTCCCGGAGACCTGTGGTTACATCCGGAGACATGGATCTGGTAGAGGTTGCTGCACCTGGGAGAGAGACAAACGATTCATCGTATCGTAATCGCACCACCTTAACTTTCACCGTTTTTACAAAAAGATTCGTTTGTGTAAAATAATCAAAGTACACTTTTTTTTTTTTTAGAAAAAATTTGAGTGCGTTTGACCACAATCCTGCCTGGTGTTAAGCAGTGATGAGGTCTAGGGTGGTACACGCAAACTCAAAAAATGCCTGTTCACTCTTGCCTTGAAAATCCCTAAATTGTATGAATCGGGAAACATAGACGCGGGGAGGGAGTTCCATACCTTGGCGGTTCGCATTATAAAAGTGGAGGCAAATCGACAGGTGCGGTGAGCAGGAATATCGACCACATACGGATGGAATCGCTCCCCACGCCGTGTCGTCCGATTTCGAAATGGTGCAGGGGGAATTAAATTATGTAATTCCTGAGCACACTCCCCGAAGTATAGCCTGTAGAAAACACACAAACTCGCTATCAGTCGGCGGTGTTCGAGGCTCTGAAGTCTGGTCGAAAGTGTGTCCTCACCAATGAGTCTCCTGGCACGCCTGTCGATAGCTTCCAAGGCCTCGAGCTGATAACGGGCAGATCCATCCCACAAATGGGAGCAGTACTCCATACATGAACGGACTTGGGCTGTATAAAGATTCAGCAACTGACACGAGGTAAAATATCGTTGAACCTTGGAGAGGATACCCAGTTTTTTGGAAGCAGTCTTAGCCCTGGTCTCGATATAGCTACCGAAGTTAAGGTTGGACGAGAGGTCGATACCAAGAAGCTCGAGATGGTCGGTCACAGGAACAGGCACACCACGAAAAGTAGGAGCCAAGTTGAACGGGCTTTTTTTGCACTGAACAGACATGCCTGAGTCTTAGAGGCATTAAAGCTGACACGGTTGGCATCACCCCAATCGGAGACGGCCTGCAAGGCACGATTGGTACGGTGCACCATTGCCTCTCTGAGATCGTCGATTTCCGGTTTTTTAGCCCTTGAACTAGAAAAATATCTTTCAGCAACTGTGCTATCATCAGCATACCCAAAGGTACCGGGTTTAAGCAGATCATCTATTTGAAGCAGAAAAAGAGTTGCTGAAAGAACAGATCCTTGAGGTACGCCAGCATTAATTGCTAATAGGTCAGACGAGCAGCCGTCAACAACTACTCGAATAGACCGTTCCCTCAGGAAATCGGCAATCCAATTACAAAGGCCAATGGGGATACCGTACGCGGGAAGCTTCGCCAAAAGACCATCATGCCAAACTCTGTCGAAGGCCTTTGAAATGTCAAGTGAGACACCAAGTGCTTCACCGAACCTCTCAAGAGCCTCACCCCAAATATGCGTGGCATACACAAGAAGATCCCCAGTAGACCGACGCTGGCGAAACCCGTATTGTCGGTCACTGAGGAGATCATTGTCTTCAAGGTACGCCAGCAGTCTCTTGTTAATAACACGTTCCATCACTTTACAGAGAATGGAAGTGATCGCGATTGGGCGGTAGTTTTTAGGGTCGGCACGACTACCCTTCTTGGGTACAGGTTGTACATTGGCAAGCTTCCACGCTTTGGGTACGATTCCGGACCGAAAAGACAGACGATACAGACGCGTCAGAACAGGAGACAGCTCAGCTGCGCAAATCCGTAAGACAATCGCAGGAATATCGTCAGGACCACTGGCTTTATTGACATCAAGGTTGCGTAGAGTTTTGAGAACCTCCTTTTGGTGAATGCGAACTTCATGCATTTTACATCCACGAGGAGATAACTGAGGTGGTGTTTGAGAGCTCGCATCCAGACGTGAGTTTTCAGCAAATAGAGAAGCAAGTAAATTGGCTTTTTCTATTGCTGTATGCGCCAGTGTTCCATCTGGTTTCTGCAAAGGGGGAAGTGAGGAGCGGCAGAAGTTTGCTTCAACGCTCTTGGCCAGAGACCAAAAGGCTTTACTACCAGTTGGGTACGAAGCAAGTTTGGTCCCCACTCGGCCTGTGGTCGTAGCCAGCCTTCTTAATCAGCTTTTTGCAGGACTTGGCCGCAGAGTTAAAAGCTTTCTTCTTTATGCGCGTATCCGGAGCTTTGCGACTACGAGCGTCAGCCCACGCCTGGTATGCTGACTGTTTGATAGCTTCAGCTTTCAAACAGTCAGCATTGAACCATGGCTCAGACTTGATGCCAGAGGTTCGGTTTGAAAACGGAATATAATATTCCATCGCTACACCGATGACCTCAGCAATAGCGTTTGCACAGCTCGACGGATCGCCAGAGGAGAAGCATACTTGCAGCCAGGGGAAAGACGCAAAAAAGTGTCGCATCTCATCCCAATCTGCTGATTTGTACCTCCATACCCGTCTAGTGCCTCTGGGGCTGGGGTCGGACGGAGGACAAGTCAGGACAGACCTCACCAGACAGTGGTCAGAGCTTCCCAGAGGGGCTGAAACAGACACATGATACCGGTCTGGTTCGGTCGTCAGCAGAAGGTCCAGGCAATTGGCTGTGTGGTTTTCAACGTCGGGAACCCGCGTAGCCTGGTCAACCAACTGGGAGAGGTTCAAGGACAAGGCAAACTTGTACGCCTCTCTACCAGCGTGGTCCGTATCTCTAAACGGAAACAACCACTGCTCATGGTGAGCATTAAAATCACCCATAAAAACAATTTGCGCAGTAGGGTACCTTTGTTGAGCCACATCAGCCGCCTCACTTAGGTGTTGAAACAGCCGCGAGGTCTCCTGGTCACCGCTATGCGAACGGTAAACACCAGCATAGACCGTCTGCTCAGTGCCAGAGTTCACATACACCCAGATTGTGGAAAAAGAGGGATTTTCCAAGTTACGGATGCGCTTACAGCAGATGTCATCGCACACATAGAGACAAACACCTGCCTTTGGGCGGAAATTGTGCTCCAGGACATATCCTGGGTAGTGTAGGTAAGATGTATCAGCGGGGGTTTTAATTTGGGTCTCCGTAAGCAAGAGGAGATGCGGCCTAGCAGTCTCAAGATGGTGGTGGACTGGGACGAGATTTGAGTGCAATCCTCGAATATTAGTGAGGTGCACTTTAAGCGAGAGGCCGTGCATCCGCTGTTGATTCCTCAACTTTCTGTTTCTTTTATTCATGGTAATTTTTTATAAGACAAGAAGGAAGAACAGGCAAAGAATGGCAGTTACGCGAGGCACCAGCCAGCCCCATCAGAAGTCACAGTGCCGCTGCGCGGTAGGAAAAACTAGCGCGGAGACTGCGGGGACGCCCGGACCCCCCTAAGGCCGCCTGTCGAGGCCTCTCGCCCGGTCGCCAACCAGCCCGACAGGAGCAACCTCAGGATTATGCGCGCGATGGCGGAGCAGCCTTTCGCAAATGGCTAATCTGCAATTGGGCTCCCAACTATCGGCGGGCGGCCAGCGAAAAACCGTTGCTCCGGATCCCGCTACCCTCCGAAACTAGGCACCGCGCGCAGCAACACTGTGAGTCTGAGAACGGTACGCCGACGGACGCAACTGCGTAGACCCACTCTTCAAACGGCTACTCAGTGCATGCAGGGTGGAACGCGCGAACGCTTGGCATCCTGATTAGGTCACTGAGGGTGGTCACCAGCCACGGCAAAAGCCTACCACCGGTAAGGTTGTCACTCATTAGCACCACCCAGGGTTCACGTGTAGGGTCTCGAGGGTAAAGCCTACGGACGCGAGTGACAGTCGAACCCCGACACTTTTATTTCTTTACACAAACTCTCATGTATAATGTGGTTTGTTAATTAAGATCAAATTAAAGTGTAACCGTTTTTCACAATTTTAATTTCAAGAAATGACTGCTTTAGTAACTAAAATGGAGTTTAACCGTTTTTAACAAAATGATTGTAAAATTTTGCAGACATTGATCACTTTACACAGCTCCTAAAATTGAAACTTATGGTCGTACTAACTGAGTGTCAAACATATTGATCTAGCTGTGTGAAAGACATAGAGTGGTTAAAAAATGTAAAAATTGGATAAACTCGAGTTTAACCCCTTTACACTAGAGGCACATAAAATTCAAAGTCCTGACTGACTGACTGACTTAACTATTTAGCAACACACAGCCCAAACCGGTGGGTCTAGAGATTCCAAATTTGGACTGTAGGTTCCTTACGACGTCTAAGGGCGTACTAAGAAAGGATTTTTCAAAATTCCCACGGGAATCCGAGATATACGCAAACGAAGTTGCGAGGGTATATCAACGCACAGCCCAAACCGCTTGGTCTAGAGATTCCAAATTTGGAATGTAGGTTCCTTACGATGTCTAGGGATGTACTAAGAAAGGATTTTTCAAAATTCCCACGGGAAAGCGAGATCTACGCAAACGAAGTTGCGAGGGGACGCACAGCCCAAACCGCTGGGTCTAGAGATGCCAAATTTGGCATGTAGGGTCCTTATAAGACCAGACCGAACCGGACCGGACCGGAACGGACCAGACCGGAACGGACCGGAACGGATCAGACCTGATCGGTCCGGAAGGAACCGCACCGTACCGAGTCCGTGCCGGACCGGACCGAACCGGTCCGGGTTTTTTTTTCTGAAAAAATATATATGCTAATTGGTATGTAGGTTCCTTATCAGTACCAGACCGACCGGACTGGACCGGACCGACTGGACCTGATCGGACCGGACTATTTATATAAAATTCAAAGTCCTGACTGACTTAACTATATATCAACGCACAGCCCAAACCGGTGGTTCTAGAGATTCCAAATCTGGACTATAGGTTCCTTAAAAAAAAAAAATAAAAAAAAATCATTTATTTTGCAAGTAGATTTACAAGAAATACTTTTACACGTCAATTTTTTTTTTTTTTTACCCTACTAGCACTTCAGACGTGAATGGCCTGTTGAGAAGAAGTGCCGCAAGAAACTCAACTATAGCCTTTTTTAAAAGCCATTTTAACATTTTTTTTATCATTATTAATACATTTTAAAAAAATATTTAATAAGAAAAGAAAAATTATAGTGACCACAAATTTTTATCTTTAAAATAGTCTTCCACTTTATAATAACCCTTTTTCATTAAGCAACTTTTAATCCTTACGACGGCCACGGACGTCTAGGGGTGTACTAAGAAAGGATTTTTCAAAATTCCCAAGGGAAACTGAGACATACGTAAACGAGGTTGCGAGGGTATATCAAATTTGGCATGTAGGTTCCTTACGACGTCATAAATCATAAATCATTTATTTGCTCAGATAAAGGTATATACAAGGTCTTAACATAATATTTATGTGTTTTTAAAGTTCCTTTGTCTGCTACTTGTATAGCATGCAAATATTACATTTAGGTCGAGCATTATTATTTGAAAATATAATAAAACACCATTAAATTCCTTTAAAAAAAACAATAATAATAATACAATAATAAATTAAATTAACATGGTTACGAAATTGGAATTTTACAATTAAAATTTTTTATCTAACAAAAATTCATTCACAGAATAATATGTTTTTTCCATTAACATTCTACATGCAGCGTTTATAAATTTATTTTTTGGTAACGTTTTAATATGGTCTGGAAAATGATTAAAAAAAATTATTGACATGTAGAAGCAATTATTTTGATACAATGCTGTACGTGGGGTATGATTTATTTTATATTTATTTTTAGTCTATTACTATTCCTTGTATTGCGTGGATATAAATCAGATGCAGTTTCGTACATGTGCATTTGTGTTTTGGTAAACTTCGCCATTTCTAATATATATATGCAAGGTAAGGGATGTACTAAGAAAGTATTTTTCAAAATTCCCACGGGAAAGCGATATATATGCAAACGAAGTTGCGAGAGGATGCCCAGCCCAAACCGCAGAGTCTAGAGATGCCAAATTTGTCATGTAGGGTCCTTATAAGACCGGACCGGACCGGACCGGAACGGACCAGACCGGAACGGACCGGACCGGACCGGAACGGATCAGACCTAATCGGTCCGAAAGGAACCGCACTGTACCGGGCCGTGCCGGACCGGACCGGTTTTTTTTTCTGTAGGAAAATATGCTGATTGGCATGAAGGTTCCTTATCAGGACCGGACCACCGGACCTGACCGGACCGACCGGACCTGATCGGACCGGATGGAACCGTACCATACCGGGCCATGCCGGACCGGAATTTGTTTCTAAAGAAAAATATGCTAATTGTCACTAGGCCACGCGGGCGAAGCCGCGGGCAAAAGCTAGTCGAAAATAAAAACGGACATTTGAAAAGTTAAGAATGCTAGGTTTAAGATCAGCTAGTTTTATTTTTGTATTTTTTTTGTGAAAAATAACGTTCCTATCGAGTTGTCACGGACACGGTAGCATCATAAAGATATGGGCTTTAAAATAATGTAACTTGTTAAACGTAAAATAAAGAGGTTTCTGTAATATTTTACTTTGAAAAAACAGAACCCGAAAAGATCAAGTGGGGTAAAACAACCAATGAGCCCGGAGTAAGTATAAAACATTAGGGTATAGAGAACCGGTACTATCTCAAGGAACCGGGATTTTCGGTACCGGACTATGCTGGAACCGGGATTTCCCGGGATTTCCCGGGAATTTCGGTACTTTCGGGATTTTTTTTCAATACATCAACACCGCCTAGGGATGTTTTGATTTTGCTCAATTTACATATTTTTTGTTAGACATACTTATTTTTAGAAAGCTCATTTATTGGACTAGGTACATGTAAAAGTAAAATGATATTATATTTATTGCGTAAATATTTTTTAAAAAGTGAAATAATGATGCAAGTAACGACCGTATTTGTTTAATACGGTCGTCACAAAGAAAAAATAAAAAATTATGCAGTTTTTTGCAATTATGCGAAAAATCAGTTATCAATAATAGTTATTTGTTATGCAAGGCTGCAAAGTTGTTTTTTGGCGCGAGTACTTATATTGAAACCCGAGCTAGCGAAGGTTTCTAGGATTGCCTGAAAGAAAATAAACACTTATTTAATACCTATATTATTTGCGTTTTTCTTGCACCTAGCATTTTCCTAGTAGTGAGGTGAAAAGTTGTGTGTTTCGCTCGGCAGCAAAGTTATTCTGCGTCTCGTACCTTTGAAACCCTCGCTACGCTCAGGATTCTATATTTGAAACCACTCGCTTCGCTCGTGGTTCAATCCTAGAATCCTTCGCTAGCTCATGTTTCAATAAAGTACTCGCGCCAAAAAACAACTTTGCAGCCTTGCATAACAAATAACTATTTCATGTCATAAATCAAATCTTTTTGGGCGACATTACCCAAGTCCTGGTATGATGCTAAAAAGTTGCTCTTGTCGCAAGGCTTGCAGCAATCAAGGTTAAAGTAACGTTATCATGCTACTGGGGAAGTAAGTGAAAGAATGCCATGGCCAGAAGCGCAAGGACCATACGCACGAAGACCGATTTTTGCTAACTGATGCGAAAAAACAGCCAAATGTTACGGCAATGCTGTTTCTTCAAATGCTCTCGTCAGAGCACCAGTTGATTGTGTTAAATAAAAATTGACGATTGGACACCACTGATTCTGTCGCTCGCTCGCAACTGACTGAAAGGTTGTGGTGTTAATGTCCGTACGCAGACAGCGCGAGTGGTGACCAGCTGGCTTCAGGAGCATGCATGACATTTCGGTCTTAGACTGGCCTGCGCAATCACCAGACCAAAATCCCAAAAAGAACGCATAGAACATGCTTCCTCCACAAACATTGAGACTGAAGAGCAATTTTTTTGCATCTTAACAGGACTTGAGACAATTCTTGGGAAAATTGAGACTTCGTGATCTTGATTCGAAGCATAAAACCCGTTTCAGAACCATTGTAAACATAGGTGTTTTTAAAGACAACATTTTGTTTGGCAAAATTGCAATTTTTTTTAGTTTTTCTTAAAAACATGCTCGATTGTTTGTTGACCATCAAAATATAATCGATCGCACGTAGCGTCACTAGCGTCCGTGTTGCCAATTGCCATGTAATTGAATAAATAAAAAAATCCCGAAAGTACCGGAAAATCCCGGTTCTTGTATTTCAATTCCCGGTTCTTTTACAGCTATAAAAGAACCGGGAATTCCCGGGATTTTCGGTACCGGGATTTCCCGGTTCTATACCCTATAAAACATGCAAAATTTGCTGTATATCAGGAGTAATAAACATTTTTCGAATAAATACTAATGAGAAGTGTTGTACACAATTATTTTAATACTAGCTGTACCCGCGGCTTCGCCCGCGTAGATACTGCCTTTCCCGTGGGAATTCTATAAATTGCCGTCTTTATCATTGCCAACATCATAAAGGGAACCTCTATACAAAATTCCAGCTTTCTAGGTTGAGCGCCTGCGATAATACACTTACAGTCCTATTACTCCCTTTCCCGTAGGAATTTTATAAATTGCCGTCTTTCTCTTTGTCAACTTCATAAAGGGAACCTCTATACAAAGTCCAGCTTTGTAGGTTGTGCGCCTGCGATAATATACTTATAGTCCTATTACTCCCTTTCCCGTGGGAATTCTCCAAAACCCCATCATTATCCTTGTCAAAAGAACCTCTATACAAAATTCCAGCTATCTAGGTTGAGCGCCATACATATTTTTTGGGTAACTTGAACCGTTTACGCAGCGCACGCAACGGAAGCCCTCAATTTGAATAATTTTCCCCGTTTTTGCAACATTTTTCACTGATGCTTCGCTCCTATTGGTCGCAGCGTAATGTTATAAAGCCTAAAGCCTTCCTCGACAAATGGACTATCCAACACAAAAATAATTTTTCAATTCGAACCAGTAGTTCCTGAGATTAGCGCGTTCAAACACACAAACAAACAAACAAACTCTTCAGCTTTATATATTAGTATAGATGGCTTGATGGCAGGTTAGTTTGAGATACCTTGTCTGGTTTCCGGACTGGGTTTTGTAAATCATATGTTGGACTTGCCGTTTTTTTATTACTACAAAACTAAAAGGTTTTTCTGTTGTACCTAAGATTCAAAATATTCGTTTTCCTTTTATGAGGGTGCCTATTTTTGAAAAAATGTGTAAAGTAAACATTTAAACCAAAAAAAAACTAACTGGTAGTCATACCCCGATTGGCAGGGCAAGACTACCAGTTTACTGGTTTTACATTTTCCTTATTATTACTGATTTTAATGAATTTTGTGGCAAAAACTTCATAGTATTTTAAAGCTTATTTTATATTTTAGATCCCTGTATATTTAATTTAACTCTAGGTCAAACAATTTCAGCATAAAACCCGATTTAGTAAGTTCACAATAAAGTAAGTCTATCTTACCCCACCAGACCATAGTTGTTTCGGTTCAACTAAACATTCTTTTGAAAATAGTCTGAAAGAAAAATGTCAACCTCACCCCACCCCAGGTGGGATTCGAACCCACACGTCGTCCTCTCGATATCCAGCCGAGTGCTATTACATGAGCTACCGTTACTAACCTTCCCGGTAGCTCAGTAGTGGTAAAAGCCCTCGGCCGGATGTCGAAAACTATTTTAAAATCGGTATCGATATATTTAGCATCGATATCGGTATTTTGTTAATATATCGACATTTGACAAATGTACGCCACATCCATAAATGCATACATAATAATAATGTTATGGGGACAGCTTATAAATGAGCTCATTAGACACGCTTCATTACTATGACGCAAATGAATACTTTACACCTAAATCACCTGAGCAAATAAGTCTACTCAAGTAGTCGACTTTACCTGTTTAGAAAACATAATTAGCTATCGAACTTAAATCTCGCGACAAGCTCGCGACTTTTATGTCATAAATTGTGTAATGACGTTATAAGTTGTTATTAAAAGTTTTAAAAGAAAAGTTTATTTTATTCTTTTTAGCGCAAAAAATAAGAGCTTGTTTTTAAATATATTTCTTATTAGCACTTATTTAAATATTTTATAGCAATTTTTTTTTTAATACCCTACTTTGGTACTATCTAGAGTCTAGAGTATATTGTAGTGGGATGGGACAGTGGTACATCTATTAGCCATTATGAACATTATCATGGAATTGGGATATAATCCAAGATTAAGTATAATTTACAAAATGGTATCCTAGTTCTTTTAAAATCCGAAAGATAATGAAGGAGAAAGGAGATAAAAATGAAACAACAATAATTGATTCTACATTTATTGTATTTTACAACATATAAAACATACATTAACAATAACATACCTTCTGTCGCCGATGACATCGATAACATAATAATATTATTGAGTTGTGTTGTGCTCAACACAGTTCTCACTAGATCGCCCGCCCTGGCTTTATAAAGGTGCATCCGACAAATCAGTTTATTCTCACTTGTTCGACTCATCAGTTCGATCTTCGAACAAGTGAAATTTTTTTTCATTAGTTCGACTGTCAGATTTATTAACACGAGCTGTGCTAAGACAGAATGTGTGACAGTAGGTTCGTTAGGTTTACCTTGTGACTCCACAACTAGAAATTGGAGCCCCGCAACGGGCTCCGTCGACCAGTTTCTCGATAAAAATTAATCCGATAGTCTAATAAATGAGATTTTTTTTTTGTAGAACAAGTGAGAAAAAATGGGTGGCATATTATTATGTGGCTTTTGAATGCCGCCCGCAGTTCAGAAAAGCCGGCGGAGAAAACCACATACATAAAAAAGGCGCCATCTTGGAACTGCTCACCGCTCGGAACACATTACTGCTCAAGACTTTACGTTAAATGCAGTGTATGTAAACAAATGCAATGGCTCTAATCTCAAATCTAAAACCGCCCAGACTATTTTTGGAAACAATTGATGAACCAAATATACATAGCAAGAGGTGGAAAATGAGACAAGTGGCGCCATCTTCCGTAAAATAACAAAACTTGACAACTTCTATTAGAACCACACTTTTATGCATCTCTTCTGTGTTCTTTTCCAATAAGATTCGCGGCGGCAGAAATTGGAACTAATTTAGTTTCCGATTTTCCCGCTGGACTAATGGCATCACTTAATTGATCTATGGATATGGATGTAGAGGAATGAGGGTAAAAAATTTGTTGTTTTAAAGGGTTGGTATGCTTATTTTCTTTTTGTGAAAAATATTAGGGTAAGTTGACTAGAGTATGATGCGACCACAGCTTACAAAACTATCAAAAGCAAGGGAATATTCAAAAGATCTTAATTTATAATTTTCAATTCATTTCTCAAAAATGTCTGGGCGTTTTGAAAAGTGTAAATTAGTCCTCCCACAAACTACGCTAAACTGAGACTAGTTAGCAACAATAAATTGCAAAATTTATGGTACAGTTGACAGCACATCAGGCTACCCCTGTCAAGACATTTGTTGGTTAGAGGTGGCTTGATGTGCTGTCGTACACAACGTGCGCATTAACAATCATGTTTATGGTTACAGCTATAGGCCTTAGTACTACTGGAACACTAATAGTAGGTCAATTCCGTTTCGCCCAGCTGCAGTACGTGTAACACCAACTTATTCTATATTGTGCGTCATGATGTGCTGGGGCCTCTCCGCCACGCCACAGATCAATATCAAATTATTATTTTTTACCTATATAGTATTTTTTCTTTGTTTCCGAAATGTTGGTGGTGTCGACATGGCCTGAGCAGGCCTACGCTCTGAATAAAGATTTTCATATCATTTCAAAAATATCTAATTACTTCATTGCCTGCGTAGGTATACAAAAAAGGCAGTTACCAAAATATTAATTTGTCCACACAATCTTCTACACATTGTGTGTTTTTTTAAACCACTAATGTGGCAAACAAGCATACGGCCCACCTGATGGCAAGCGGTTACCGTAGTCTATGGACGCTTGCAACACCGGGGGTGTCACTCGCGCGTTGTCACTAACAAGTGTTAAACAATGAACAAACTACTACATGTTGTAAATATACTCAAAATTTTATAAGTTGTTAAGATTGTATTGAAAAAATGTAAAATTTTGAATTAAAAAACATATATTAAATTTATTAACAAATAACCTTTTACAACAGTATGCTCAAGCCTCTCTATGGGGCGCTGGCGACGAATCGAGCGCCTCAGCACATTCATAGCCTGCGATTACCAATTACCTACTACACATTTATAATTCAATATTCCCTAATGTTTATCTTTGGTTTAGCCTTATTACGATTAATTGGTAAATTGTAATGTCAGCCTTTGTTTTGTGACAACTCTGTACTTGTTAATGTATGTCTGCTTCTAGTGCTTTTGTACATTTAGAAGAGACATTTTTAAGAAAGTTTTCCTTTAAGGTTGCTACACACATCGACATTGTAGTTTCAACAAAGCCGGCCCGATACAATAGTTTCGATTTCGGGACAAACGCACCACACACTCCCATCGCTGTCTCCGGTAGACCCAGGATCAACAACGGCGACCTCAGATTGACAATAATAGCAATGAAGCTTATTGTCAATCTGAGGTAGTCGATATTTTCGGTTCAGGGCTGCGCCGAGTAATGCCCGTTTATGTATGTAGCAACCCTTACATATTATTATGAAATATTTTAAGACTGATTTAAAATGCTTCAGTCGTCAAATGAACATGATATAGGTATCTAGTACCTAACATAATAGTGCCTAGTCATGTCTTTCGATCTAGCGGGACCCCACGAGCTAGACTAAAAAAACTAGTGGCAATGCTTAGTTCGTCCAATGTACCTAACGAATATATTGACATCCATAGTACCTCAACCGTTGAAATTTGAAAAAACCAACTCGTCTATCCAGCGGGCCCCTCTGTTGTTTCTTGCTAGAAATAAATGAAAATGATACGGATCGTTAATTAGCGCAATGTCTGAATCTTTAACAGAACGGGAGAAAATCAGCAAAAACAGTTTTGTCCGGCCAGAGGGGCCCTTTGCAATTTGAATTCATACACGCAGAAAATGTGCTGCATTACATTGCATTTTCAATGTACCTCAAGAATTTTTCACTATTATCTAGTTTTTCGATGTTTTTTTACACTTTATTAACAAAAAATAAATAATTGATATTAGGTATAAAAAGTAAGGTTAGGCATAGACAAAATAAAATATTTCCTTTGATTGAAGCTAACTGCGAATGTTTAAAATAAGTATAAGTAGCTTATTATTGAACAATATAGGTACCTTAATAATAAACTGATGAGTTGTAGATAAATATAAAACACATTATACCTACTCTCATTGTGGGAAATATTTTATTTTGTCTATGCCTAACCTTACTTTTTATTTTTAAGTATAAGTGCAAAAACACATCAAAAAACTCACCGACATGACAGACAGAACATTCCATATCAGAAATCGTAGCAAAAACGCACACTATCAAATGTCAGTCACCAGCCACAAATGGGTACTTTTGTACTGCTTGCTTTAAACGGTTGAGGTAGGTACTATGGATCTTGTCAATATATTCGTGAGGTACATTGGACGAACGAAGCATTGCCACTAGTTTTTTTAGTCTAGCTCGTGGGGTCCCGCTAGATCGAAAGACATCCTACAGTCGGGGTTTCGCGTTAGGCTCTACAACTATTTCAATAGTTTTTTGTAATCATCCCCTATATTATGAACAATAAATAGTCGTGTGTTAACATTACTGGTTATACAACGATAAAATAATCTCACATTATGCCTTACTCTAAGGTAATACTTCTAAATGCTAAATAAATGCTATGCATTTGTAAATAATCATAAATAAATACTTTTAATACTGTCCAATAAATGATTCGATTTGGCTATATTTCGGAGTGTACGCCGGGTCGCGTAACGCCGACAATGCGCTGGCTGTCGGCCCCACACTCAGCTGCCTGACACTTACGATATGGAACAATTAAATACACATTCGGCATCCAATCAAGATTACATGAGACTGGTGCGAATAATAAATAGTATCTATACAGATCTTTACAGAGATACGCCGTTTTCGGAGACATTATGTTCGCATTGTGGTTTTCAACCGTTTAGTTAGTCAATTAGTGGTTCCCGCTGGCCGTGCCCGGTCACAGCAGCGCGCAGCGGCCCCGGCGCCGGCGCCGCTTGTCGCTCTGCGGCGGGTGGCTGCGGATGAGCCGCACCAGCTGCGCAAATTCATTTTATTTCATTTACATGATCATTTAAAAAGAGAAATAATAAGTGCAGCCACAGAACTTTTTTTTGGCCACATCGTCCAACTTCTTTTTTTATAACTAAGCAACGGGAAAATGAGTTAGCCTCGAATAAACTCATTCGCCTTTTTTACAACGCCAACTAAATATCATAAAGACAGCATCAAGTAAAGAAGTTGCAATACCCTATTCAGGGTCCATGTACCAATTAGATTAATTAGATTTAAGCTGTACATGTGCAATGAATGATAATAAATAAATAAATAAATAAGAACAACAATTATTATTACTTGTCCTTGCGATTTATACCTTGCCACCTAAATTACTAACTCAGCCACGGATTTTATAACTTATTCACATTCAACCCTCATTCCACTTGAATCCATTATTTGATCCATCAATGGATCCTAGGCGACTTATTTTTCCACTTGAATCCAAAATTCTTTAGGGTTATAACTCAATCATAAGGGTTTTCAAAAGTTTTTCTGATAGTTTTCAAATGATTTTTGGATGGTTTAGGGACGGTTTAGGGATGGTTTAGGGATGGTTTAGGGGTGGTTTTTGGATGGTTTAGGGATGGTTTAGGGATGGTTTAGGGATGGTTTAGGGATGGTTTAGGGATGGTTTAAGGGATGGTTTAGGGATGGTTTAAGGTTGGTTTAGGGATGGTTTAGGGGTGGTTTAGGGATGGTTTAGGGATGGTTTTTGGATGGTTTAGGGATGGTTTAGGGATGGTTTAGGGATGGTTTAGGGATGGTTTAGGGATGGCTTAGGGGATGGTTTAGGGATGGTTTAAGGTTGGTTTAGGGATGGCTTAGGGGATGGTTTAGGGATGGCTTAGGGGATGGTTTAGGGATGGTTTAAGGTTGGTTTAGGGACAGTTTAGGGATGGTTTAGGGATGGCTTAGGGGATGGTTTAGGGATGGTTTAGGGATGGCTTAGGGGATGGTTTAGGGATGGTTTAAGGTTGGTTTAGGGATGGCTTAGGGGATGGTTTAGGGATGGTTTAGGGATGGTTTAGGGATGGTTTTTGGATGGCTTAGGGGATGGTTTAGGGATGTCTTAGGGGATGGTTTAGGGATGGTTTAAGGTTGGTTTAGGGACAGTTTAGGGATGGTTTAGGGATGGCTTAGGGATGGTTTTTGGATGGCTTAGGGGATGGTTTAGGGATGTCTTAGGGGATGGTTTAGGGATGGTTTAAGGTTAGTTTAGGGACAGTTTAGGGATGGTTTAGGGATGGCTTAGGGATGGTTTTGGGATGGTTTTTGGATGGTTTAGGGATGGTTTAGGGATGGTTTTTGGATGGTTTAGGGATGGCTTAGGGATGGTTTAGGGATGGTTTAGGGATGGTTTTTGGATGGTTTAGGGATGGTTTAGGGATGGTTTAGGGATGGTTTAGGGATGGTTTTTGGATGGTTTAGGGATGGTTTTTGGATGGTTTTTGGATGGTTTAGGGATGGCTTAGGGATGGTTTAGGGATGGTTTTTGGATGGTTTAGGGATGGTTTAGGGATGGTTTTTGGATGGTTTAGGGATGGCTTAGGGGATGGTTTAGGGATGGCTTAGGGGATGGTTTAGGGATGATTTAAGGTTAGTTTAGGGATGGTTTAGGGATGGTTTAGGGATTTGTAAGGATTTGTATGGATAAGGATTGACTTTATGATTATTTTGGAATGTTGTTGGGATGAATTAGGATTGACTTTGGGATTGACTTTATGATTATTTTGGAATGTTTTTGGGGTGAATTAGGATTGACATTGTGATTGACTTTAGGATTATTTTGGGATGTTGACGGTGTCAACGTCTTTTTCTTTATATAAGGTCCTAATTTATTAATGAACTTTCTTTTAACACATGACTATATAGGTTACATTATAATCGTTTAAGCAAGGAAATAATGGTCTAGTATTCAGTAAATATATCATGGCTTTATGTAGTAATCAAAATTTATTAGGCACGCGTTTATATGTGCAATCGCCAAAAAATTGTATACATTGATTTACCTTACTTTTTTCCATAGCTTTTCGGCTCATTAATGTGGAGAAGATAAATAGTCTATCTTCATCATCATTGTCATCGGAATACACTAAAAAGTGCTTCGCGAATATTTTTGGAATATCAAAAACATTCGAAAATAATCCCAAAGTCAATCCTAATTCATCCCAAAAACATTCCAAAATAATCCTAATGTCAATCCTAATCCATCCCAAAATAATCCTAAAGTCAATCCCAAAGTCAATCCTAATTCATTCCAAAAACATTCCAAAATAATCATAAAGTCAATCCTAACCTAATCCATCCCAAAATAATCCTAAAGTCAATCCTAATCCATCCCAAAAACATCCCAAAATAATCCTAAAGTCAATCCTTATCCATCCCAAAAACATTCCAAAATAATCATAAAGTCAATCCCAAAGTCAATTCTTATCCATCCCAAAATAATCCTAGTCAATCCTAATCCATCCCAAAAACATCCCAAAATAATCCTAAAGTCAATCCTTATCCATCCCAAAAACATTCCAAAATAATCATAAAGTCAATCCCAAAGTCAATTCTTATCCATCCCAAAATAATCCTAAAGTCAATCCTAATCCATCCCAAAAACATCTCAAAATAATCCTAAAGTCAATCCCAAAGTCAATCCTTATCCATCCCAAAAACATTCGAAAATAATCCTAAAGTCAATCCTAATCCATCCCAAAAACATTCGAAAATATTCATAAAGTCAATCCCAAAGTCAATCCTAATTCATCCCAAAAACATTCCAAAATAATCATAAAGTCAATCCCAAAGTCAATCCTAATCCATCCCAAAAACATTCCAAAATAATCTAAATCTAACCTACATTATATTGCAAAATCATAGGCGAGTTGATAAATAGGCGATTTACAACTTAGGCGATTTACAACTTACAAGAGTTACCAGTTGATAAATAGACCAGTTGATACATAGGCGAGTTACAAATGCACCGATATGATACTAACCAGTGCTCAAGTAAATAGGTCATAGTCATATAGGCTTTATGATTTCACTATTCAATCAATATGATTTATTACTATAAACTGAATTATTATATGTAAATGTGTACTTGTATCATTGTGCCTCAGTTATGCAAAAAAAAAATTGACGAGCCTTGATGTTACAATTTACAAAACTGTTTCAAAATTATCTCAAAACCGTCCCTAAACCATCCCTAAACCGTCCCTAAACCATCCCTATACCATCCCTATACCCAACTACAACGCATACCAAAACAATCCTAAAGCAATCCTAGATAATACCAAATAATGGATTCAAGTGGAATTTTAAAAGTCGCCTAGGATCCATTGATGGATTCAAGTGGAATTAAAAAGTCGCCTAGGATCCATTGATGGATTCAAGTGGAAAAAAAAGTCGCCTAGGATCCATTGATGGATCAAATAATGGATTCAAGTGGAATGAGGGACATTCAATACAAGTTCCTCAAAAAAATATCATTCAACCTTCAATTGATAACATCTTAAATTATAACTAAGCATTTATTATTATGCATCATATTCTTTTAACGGGAAAATAGCCACCGCACAATTTGGCGCGAGTGCGAAAGATGACAGCTACCGGCCATTTGCACCAATCAGAGAGCGTCATTCGATTCATGTACCTACCGTGTGTACCACAGATATCACAATACAAGAGATATGGTTTGTGGGCGGGGCACATGACGCCATTTTCTGCACAAATGTGCAGGAACTTGATTGTTCTAAGTCATTCACAAAACAACGCTTCCGCGAACACACGTCCGTGAATGTCAACAAAAATGCCGGCTTGTGCTTTAATTACGTGCAAAAATCGCAGTGATACGGTAAATTCAAGTAATAGTGGTGTTACTTATCATAGGTAAGTCATTTATTTAATATTTTTCTATATAAATGACAAATTAACGAAATATTTTTGAGGCATAGAAATCATTAAACAATATACGGCATAGTCGATACTTCCGTTAAAAATATTGTCCATTGCTTGTTTTGGAAACGCGTTTTTCAATGTTTTGCGGTATGCACGTACAATGGAATGCAAACGTAACGATAATTACAATGTTGTGAAAATATCGTGGTACCGCCGCTTGTAGCTTCCGCGATCTGTCAAAGTGATAATGGCCGTCGCACAAGCCATGTAGTGCTGCCAAAAGTAGAATATTTTAGTATCGATAATTTTGTATTTCTAATTTTTGAAAGTATAATAATTTGAAACTTTTACTACAGTGCATTCCTTGTACAGGGTGTACTTGTACTAGTCCCATAAGTATTGGATCAAACTCAAGGGGAAAGTAGCTCACCTAAAAACTCATTTGATTAGTTTAAAAAAAATCGCTTGTTATTATGTACTAATTTTTTTCAAGTTCTTTCTTTTAATTGGTTGTATAAAAATTACTATTTTCCAAAAATAAAATAAATAAAAACTAAAAACTTTGGTAATTTTTTTTTCTTTTTTAATTATTTAAAATTAAATAGGTATTTTAGTTCATAGTTGTAGTCCGTAATAAATTGTTATTGTAAAATATCGAGAGGTAGTTATCGATAATGCTTGTCGCCCTTTTTCATTAGGTGCCCGTCACTATAATACACTTCTTACATCTGTGTTCGTAATCGAACTGCAAATCACGGGCTTACGATTTGTGTGAGTGTGACTGTCGGAGATTATTCTATGAATGTGTTAAAATGTAACTGTGTGTGTAAGTGGCGACATCGGTTCCGGTACAAAAACTGTCTTATTACATTTCTCTTCTTTCTGTGTTCTGAGGTGTGTACCAACGAGTTTCCGTCTATTCTCAAATGACCGAATGTTTAAAATACGGAAAGTTCAAAATCCCGAAAATTAGAATTCCTACACATATAGCTATTTTGAAATGACCTTGTTTTTTATAAACCCGGAGGCGCGAAGGGAGGGCAGCCCCCGTAGCGGCTGAGGCTGGCGCCGGCGCAGGGAGGCGATTCTTAGTTCTTGCGAGATATCTCTAATTCGAGATAATGTCGAATTTTAAATGTCTGCTGAAAATGTCACCAAAATCTCTATAATTTTATTTTGACGTATTCTCGGTGCCAATAGAGATAAATGTCGCCAAAATGTACCATAATTTTTTGTTGTTACGTTCCGTTTTCTCGATTGAGTTGAATCACAATCGAGCTAAACGAATTTGGAACTAGAATAGTCTATAAATATATAAAACTATTATATTAATAAACAACTTAAATGCTGCAATACATTACAATACAAAAGTATCATAAAACAGGTTCTCAAAGGGAATGAAATATTTTGTCTAATATATCTGCGTGAAATGTAACGTAATTTTTCGTTTCGTGATATCGAATTGGCGTGAAAACACAACTTGATTCGAGATCGCCGCCTTGTCAACGAAGGTCGTCAAGATGGCGACCTCGGATCCTCACCGTACCACGTTGCTTTTTTAAAGTGTACTTTTTTGATAAAAAGTGTTCATTTAAATACTCGACATTGGCGAAATTGTCAATGTGTCGTCAAGACACGACAGAAACGCCATTAATTAAGAAAAGAAGAAAACACAACTTTGACAAGTCGAATAAACGCCGTTGTTTTCCTTTAATTCTATTTAGTTTTATTTTTTATTTCTATTTATATTATTTTTAATCCACTATATTATCATTAATAAAAAACGACATAAAATCGTCTCCAGACATATACACATTAATTAGACATGACAATTGAGATTTCGACTGACATAATGTGTGAGATATCCAATGTCTACTGCTGTCGACCACTCGTTGCTTGTCGAACGCTGGGGCACGACATATGTCTACCGTGAGATGCTGAGAATACGGAAATCTGTTTGCAATCGACATCCGCCATGTTTTTTCGAGATATCTCGATGTCGACATTATGTCACGCGCCCGAGAATCGCCTCCCAGGCGTCCAACAGCCGAAGCTGCGGCGGCGAGCACGAGTCAATGCGCTTTGTTACGCAAGGGCGAAGAGGCTGCACATCCCGCAGCGCCGGAGACGTCACAGTTCTACCAACCACCCAGCCAAGTCAAGACTGCCAAGCCAAGCCTGCAAAAACTGCGAACACTGCCAAGACTTATTTTAAACTTTCGATCAAACAACCATTCGGCAACCATTTCATTTTAATATTCGGCCTTCAGTTCATTGGTTTTATGAAATTTGGTATTTTGGCTACGGCATTGTAATACGTAATTGTATATGTATATAAGAATACAGCTGGGCTGGGCAGCGTATGGGAAACTTCGTCGGGTCTTCACATCGCCAATTCCACAAAGTCTAAAGACGAAAGTCTTCAATCAGTGCGTCCTACCTGTTATGACATACGGTGCCGAGACGTGGACACTCACGGTTGGTCTGGTCCCCAAATTTAAAGTCGCTCAGCGAGCTATGGAAAGGGCTATGCTCGGAGTTTCTCTGAAGGATCGAATTCGGAACGAAGTAATCCGACAGAGAACCAGATTCATCGACATAGCTCACCGGATAAGCAAACTGAAGATATCAGCCGAAGAACCGGCAACCGCTGGGCTAAATGAGTTCTTGAGTGGAGACTGGAGACCGCGGATCGGTAAGCGTAGCGTAGGACGCCCTCAGACTAGGTGGGGCGATGATCTTTGCAAGGTGGCTGGCAAGAGCTGGATGAGAGTGGCCGAGGATCGTGCGCGGTGGCGTGCAGTTCGGGAGGCCTAAATGTAGGCTGATGATGATGATGATGATATATATATACAAATCACACAGATTGATGAACATTAGTGGTTTTAATATACTATTTGATGATAATTTTATATAAATTTGATGATCAATGTAATGTAGGCTGAGTAATATTTTAAACGTACTGAAACGTACTGAGTTAAAAAATTAGAAGCCAATAGAATTATTATTTTGGTGTCTATATATTTTAGAAGTTTACAGCTTGAATGCATGTTACAAATTTAGATGCAAAAAAATAACCTCCGTGCTAAGTTATATTTAAAGTGGCTTGCATATAAGATAACTAGTGGCTAATTGTGGCTGACTTAGTAATTTAGAAGGCAATGAATATTGTTAGTAGCGTAAAATGCAATGAACCTCGTGGAAGGCGCGCTCGACGTTGAGCGGCGGCTCCTTGGCGCTGGTCTCGACGTAGGGCGCCTTCAGCTCGTGCGCCAGCTCGCGGCCCAGCTCGTCGCCCACCTGCCGCGCGTGCAGCAGGTCCACCTTGTTGGCCACCAGCAGCATCGGGTACGAGTCGCGGTCCTTCACGCGCAGGATCTGCGTGTGGAAGTGCCGGATGTTCTGGTAGCTCTGCATGTCCGTCACCGAGTACACCAGCAGGAAGCCGTCCCCCTTGCGCATGTACTGCTCGCGCATCGCGCTGAACTCCTCCTGGCCCGCAGTGTCCAGCACTGTGCACGCACAATTCGCTTGTTAATCATTTAGTTGACAGCTATATAGGTATATATTTATGCCGTTGGCTGTACAATACAAATACGCGACGTTAGAACATTGAATAAATAAATAAAAATAAAAAAGCCTTTAATTTCTAAGAAGAATACAAGTTATTCCCCTATCTTATTAGAACGTTAACGAGTAATATAACATAAGTTCTTCACAAAGAGGCTCACCATCCAGTATGCACCACTGGCCGTCCACCTCGGTGTGCTGTATGTATGAGTCCTCGATGGTGGGGTCATAATCCGTCACAAACAGCTTCTGGAAGAACTGGATGGTGATGGCGCTCTTGCCGACGCCGCCGTCACCAACCACCACCAGTTTCACCTGGAATCGATGTATCCAACATTCAGAAAAAATGTTAGCAGCAGTGTTACAAGGGGATACAAAAAATCTGAATTAGGTCTAATGCAGTCAAGAATACTAAGAGCCTATTTTAACTGCTATCTTCCAGATAAATCTTTTTGACAGTTGTGATTTTGACAGGTTTTATCAGACAGAGAAGTTCATCAGTAAGTCGTTAAAACAGGAACTAAAACTAACATTCATATTTCCACTAGTTATCACAACACAACAAACAAATTCAACGAAAATGCTTTTCCAAGTTTCATAAAAAAAACTTAAGGTAAGTTAACAATAATACTTAAGAGCCAGTACACCCAGATAGCTTATTCAAATAAATAAATTTAAAAAATCATTTATTTCACTAGTAGATTTACAGGAAATACTTTACAATGTAAATGGAAATGCACATCAATTTTTTTTTATTCTACTAGCCATTAATCAGTTAGCTTATAGCTCTTAAGGTTTAGACAGACTTTGCTTGACAAATAGGGGAACGACAAGTTGACAACTTTATTTACAGGTGCTACAGATGCTTAATTTTCAAATAAAATTAATAGGAAAAACATATTCACAAATCACAATACATAAATAAAACGCACATACACTGTCACAGTCTTTGAAAATGGACATTGCACTGCATGTGGCAAAATAAACGTCAGCTCTGAAAACAAACAAAAGCAGCTTAGGCCAGTGACGGAGCGGAGCCCACTATTCAACAGAGAGCTCAGTGTTTAATGAAGGTAGGCTTCCATCCGCACAACCATAACATTTAACAACAAAAAAGCATTTTTCAAACTCAAACCACTTTTATTCAAATAAGCCTGACGACAGAAAGATTTATGATTAAAATAATTTCTTTTAAATAAAAAGAAACTAGATGGAGAAAACTAGTAGAAGACCTTCTAAGGCCAGGTGTTTATCCCAAACGCTGAAACAAGCATATTGATCAGTTGAAAGGAGAGAGAGGCATATCACAAACTCTTTTGAATTGTCACTTTCGTTCCTAGCACAAGTTCAAACAGCAGAATTGTACTGAGAAGGACTGGCAAGAAACTTTTAATACTTGCAGTATTTTGATATGGAACTTTAAATTTTGAAACCAAAAAATTATGGGCTGTGATTTTACTTTGCACAAAATTTTAATAATTTACAATTTTAATTTACTTTATTTTACAAATTTTAAAAATTTATTTATTATTTATTAAGTAAATTATGTTTAATTACTATTAAAAAAGTTACATTTTGTATGGCGAATATGTTAGCATTTGAAAGAAGTAATAAACACAAGATAAGAATAGCAGATGTTATAATTTTTCTTGAAACACAAAAATTTTAAATGATTCTAAACAGCTGAAATGATTTACAGCCAGTGTCACAACGCTACCGCAACAACAAACTGACAAAAACACAGAAATGAATAATAAAATTATTACCAATTATTTTGGATTATAATTAAAATGAATATTATCATCTTGTGAGTGCAAGCACACTTATTACAAAAGCGCATTGTGGCAACAAATTAAAGCACATTATAATAGCAGAGTAATAACTAAACTTTATATTGCAGTAAGTTTAAAAGCACATTAAAAAATATATATTAGATTAAATTTATGTATTGTGTTTAAGTATATCATTAAGTACATATTCAGGTATGTTTATGTGAAATGAATATTAGAATGTTAAGTAGATAGTAATGAGATATAAATTGGCACATAGAAATTGTTTACCGCCCTTGTTTGACATGTATGACACCTGGTAGGGCAGCCTGGAAGAAATCTCTTAAAGAGATAAGCTTAACTTTTGTACACTGTATCTGGGGCACGGTAGTGCCCCCGCCAAGACGAGCCAAGCAGAGCACAAGGGCACTACCTACCTTTTCTCGAAACGTTTCGTTGATTTTTTGTCCTTATGTGGCTTGGCCGTTTTATTTCACACACAATGAACGAATGCCTATGAAATCTTCATAACTGTAGCAAAACGGCCAAGCATCACGTTTTGACTAAAATGTAGAGTATGTGAAGTTAGGCCTGGTAAAGTAAGGGTGCATAGATCAAGAATCTTGGCTCTACATGAGATCTGACCACTTTCATAGATTTTGATTAAGGTGTAGTGTAGAGCTTGTAGGTTTAGGGCGTGTAGTCTTTAGAGCTTGGCTTTATGCGAGATCTGATAACTTTTTCACACGGTAAGCTATGTAGGCTCGTCTTGGCAACATTTTTACATGAAAATGTTTTTGGTGGGAAATTTATGTGCAATAAAGAATATATTATATATAATTCCAGTTATTCAAGGAATAATTGGAATTATTGAGTAATGTTATCTCCATGAGATCTAAAGGTATTTTTAATTATTAGATGCTTGAGAAGGCGGTTGGAGTGTAGCCTTAGGGGCACTAACGAGACTCTCTGACCGAGAAAGACTTATATTTTAATACAATGCATTTCCTTTTCATAACATTAAAATAAATAAGAAATGCATAAATAATAACCGAATAATAACAATTTAGCTCAAACATGCTGCAGTTAATAAATCAGTTCATACGGTGGGCAAGTTCTCGTTGGGTGGCCCTGGCCTCGTCATGGCTCCGTCCGTCTGAGGCCCACCAGTGGTCTACTAGCACTAGACGCCACGTTCGCTTCGAAATTTATCTGAAAGAACCACGAATACTTATAAACAAAGCCAGCATTCTACGCAACAAATTAGTCTATGATATGATAATTATTTTGTCAGTTCCGTGACGCCCGTGTGACGCGCAACACAGCTGATGGGGCGCGCCCGACAGGCACTCCACTCACCTCATTGTATTTGATATAGTTTAGTTTTGTGTATTATGCAGGAACAGGACGTTTGTGCAAGTGCCACTCAGATCGAACAGTAAATAAATAAACAGTGTTTACTAAACTAGAAATGTTAGCTCTTTGATTGAGATAGAAAAACCAATAGTAGCGTTGACATTAAATAGTTGACATTTAGTCAGACCACAGACAAAACTGAAAACAGCACCCACAGATAAATAACTTCAGAAAATGTTTTGCGTTTCGTTCGTACCGTGCAATAGTGATTTTGTCATCCTCAGACGACCTAAAATAACGTTTTTTACGCAATTCTAATTTAAACAATTCCTTTAATTAAATATCGTGAAAGTTGGGGCGAAATAAAATTGTTAATTTAGATTGGATGAATTCTTCATGTGCCGGCCACTCACATGTGCGCAAATATTCGTACAGTCAGGTGCACGTCGAGTTTTACACTTGCAGTACAATATTAAGTTTAGACATAGAACTTAAGAATGGTACAAAGTCCAATATGTAAAGGTCGACCTCCTGAATCTCTGATCACCTTAGGATCGCTTGGATTATTATTACTTATTTAGGATCGCAAGTTTCTAAAACTGGATCGGTCTAACGCGATCCACGATCTTGGATCGCAGATCACGGGATCGCCGCTTCAACACGGATCGTCCGGTGTGGACTCGGCCATTCTGTTTTTATGGGAATTTCATACGTCCGTTACATGAATGGTTAGGAGACGAGTAGACGACGCAAAAGTTCGAGGTTGGCTGGCGCTCTTTGATGTGCGTCAAAAAACCGTCACTGCTCGGAAAAGCGAAAACTTCGCAAAGTCATTTGCAGAAATACCGTCCTAACTGTAGGTTCGCGTATTTGCGCACATGTGAGTGACCGGGGTTGGATCAAGGATGTGCGACACGACATTTATTCAAGAAATAGTGATAGTGTACACATGATGTTCAATTTCAGTAACGTTCCGAAATACTCAATATTTATATTTTTACACACTTAATTAACCAAGGAATATAATCAATCCATGATAAACAATGGAGGAACCACGGGAGCAAAAGACAATGGAGGAACCTGAAAAGTGGGGTAAGTACATACCTAATCTAATGTCTTCTACCTTTTTGGAATTTAGAAACCCATAAATTATTTCTGTCGATCACGAACAATTTGGCTTAAAATGTTGGTTGCTGCCGTAATATGAACGGGACCGTTTTGAACGAAACAGTTAATAATATGGCCCCCATGACTGTTTTTTTCAAAATAGTGTCTCCGTGTCTCCGCTCCGCAACACAAGACAGTCACATCCCCGCTCCTTTAACGTCCCGGCAGAGGTATTATTTCAATGCATATTAACGAAACTAGCAATGATCTCCTGCATGCGGTGTTTTGTATTTATTCCCTCGCGTAGTCAATTTATCAATCGCCCTTAGCCGGGGGGGCGCCCGAAGACGTAAAAGACACCCCTTAAATACGTTTGCAGCAGCATGAAACATGCATAGACACGTGTCCCGAGATGTTACCCAAATCGTTCCATTTGCTTTACTAAAATATAGCGTTGGAATTCATCGCAGGAAAGTACCTACATAACATAGTAAAATCACTCTTTTGAAAACATTGCTTCATTTCATGAGTTAGTTGATTTATATTTAGTTTCCCGTGTCTAGTAAGTGATTTATGAGCCTCGGGTTCATGGAAGACAGAGAGCTGATGAATGATACTTATTTTCATTAATTTTCTTAACTCACATGTTCAAGATGGCTGGACCATCAAAATAGATAGAGGGATGATGATAACTTGTCAACGTTGTTATCAAAGTATTAACTTTAATCGCACGCGCGCGAAGTGTTCTAACCGTAGAACGCATATTTTGTTCGTAACTGGCGCTTCGTACGCGCGCCAAGGGTACGAAGATACGGGTACGATAATTTGGTGTACCTATTTTACAAATTTCACAAGAAAAATAGAGCTGAGAGTAAAATCACATTAAAGTCAAATAGTCCTTATGCAAGCCATTGGTTATATTTCCTTTGGGGTCGACGGGGAACCACCTTTATTAAACACTGAACTGATCGAAACCCTGCCTTGTTACTTACCCGCTTACCTTACATTATTTATTTAACTAACAACCAGTTTCTGTAACGCATTTTAGTTTTCTCTATGCTATCTCTTATAATTTTAACGTGACATACACATACGCATGACAATAAAAATGCATTTCAGAAATTGCTGTAAATTCAATAAGACAAGGGACAATTAGGGACAATTCATACAGATTGAGCTAGCCCCAAAGTAAGTTCGAGATAAGAATTATTTTGTATAAGTAATAATAAAATAATACTTATTCCATTGGCTGACGATGAAAGAAAAAAATTCAAGGTTTTTTTTTGTTACACGCACTCCGATTATCTCGCCGTTTTATTGTTTGCATTACACCCACTCATTGTATCACCTCCGCGGATACGGATCAACTGCAGAGGCGACTGTACACCTAGTTCCTATTGTATTCGCTGTTGTATCAGTTGCAGTCCAATGCACGGGATCAAAGCTTCATAAAATTGGTCAATCGGAAATCATGCAAAAGATACAAATAACACTGGTCATTGTATAAAGGTTCCAGCGAAAATATTTTGTGGTTTATTTTGTATTTATGGGGTTTTCGTTCTGGCAATTTATTGTAGTATCCCTGTGCATGTTAACTTCTAGCTAGAGACTGCTGTAACACGAGCGCGGAGTTTTTCGGGGCATAGGCTCTTAGAACGAGTTGTTTGATAATTTGTCATAAGTCGACCTCCGCATAAAACCTAAACGATAGGTAAAACTAGACACAACACTGTCATGCAATGTGTGTATTTTCATTAAGTATTTGTTATGAATATGATTTCTTGTCAATGTGAAATGGAAAAATTGGGATATACAATCTATTGGATCATACAATTCCTCATTATTAGGTATTGACTAAAAACGCGCACTCAAACTTACTTGTTTTTTCACCCGACGTTTCGACAGAGCTGCATCTGCTGAACATGTGAAGGGAGAACTGAAACATGTAATGTTGAGGAGGCACTAAAACGGAACGGACACAAAGTCAGGAGAAGTCAACCCAGACGAAAGCCTGGGGTAAAAAAGTCAGTGGTGAATCGCAGACCCGTTTTTATGCCATATGTGAAAGGAGTGACGGACAAAATTGGATCAGCATTTCACAAATACTCCATCAAGGCTGTATATACCCTATTACTCCAAGTAGCGAAGCAATTGATTTCACTGAAAGACAGGATACCCTACCAAACATCAGGTGTCTAACTGTCTACAAAATTGACTGCAGTTGTGGTAGTTCGTACATTGGCCAAACCAAGCAAACAATTGCTGAAAGGGTCAAGGAACATATAACAGCTGTAAAAAACCGTAAGACAAATAAATCAGCTACTGCAGAACACCTGATAGCAACCACTGGATTGGACTCCACAAACCCTAAAAACAACGCGTTCAAGCCCATCGACCTAAAGGAAGCCCCGTTTTTAGTCAATAATAATGTTTTCAAAACGCGAAAGTTTAAAATATACATACGATTTCTCTGTTGTAGGTTTTATTTAAAATGAAATAAGGAATTGTATTGTAATGTATTGTAACTGGCTGGTTATAGAAAAAGTTTTATTCAAATGAAAATTTGAAATTGGAGTATTTTGAAATTTGACATGATGGTGTCTGTCTAGGATTTAGATTCAGTCCTTTTTATGACGTCTTATAGATAAAGTTTGTATTTTACTACGTTTTAGAGAAATATGTTTTTATAAATGTACCTAACTCTTATCTATAGATGATAATTATTAGTCATGGGGTAATTAAATTGTTTACAAGTGTTAAAAAGTGTATGTAATAGAAATATAAAGAAATATTGTTATGTGAAGTTTGTGTCTTTATTCCAACATCTAACTTCTACAACATTCTCCCTATTCCCTATAAGTAATTGATATAAAATGCCGTAAGAAAGTTGAATAATACACATTGTTGTTAGTTTTTGTTACAGGACGTACCGGGCTGACGTGTGTCCGTGTGTGTGATCGATTTGTTTACGGTTAATTTATAACCGGAATTAAAGAAAGTATGATGGAGCCCTCGTGGCTAAAAGCCGCTCCCTGTGCGTCCCTCGGTGACCCACTTCGCCCCCTTGGGCAGTGCATGTCCGCCGACCCCCGAAACCATCATTCAGTTTACAATGTTTATGTTCCTTCATCGCGGTACTGGCCAACCACTTCATGCTGTAATATTAGAAAAATATTTGTCAGTAATATTTCTATTTTATTTAAGAGAGGTAGGGCACAGCGGATAATCCGCTCAAATCGGAGCAGCCCGTCTGGGGAAGGACCTCCACCTTACAGAAGATCGTAGTCAAATAGCATTGGTCTCGGCCATGTTGTGTTCCTACGGTGAGTAAGGTCTCCAGAGCTCCACTTGGGGGGGGTTGGGAGGGTTGGCAACGCGTGAGTGATACCCCCGGTATTGCTTACGTCTATAGGCTACGGTGACGGCTTGCCATCAGGCCGACCGTATGCTTGTTTGCCACCTGTGTGGTATAAAAAAAAAAAAAAATTAAAATTCTAGGAATCACACTTAGAAACTAAACACTATTTTCCCTTCAGCCTAACTAACAAATAGGCCAAAAAAAATATGACCACGAATTAACGAGGACAAATTTACAAGTTTCCAAAAATGTCTACATTCCATATTAGTCGAGTACTTTAGTTCCCATAAACGTAAAACTGGAAAATACTGGATTATTGGACACTAGAAAATTAGTGTCTAATAAGGTCCGGTTCAAGTACTTACAAGGAATGGTGGTGATTATTTTAAAATTATTACAGTATGTACAACCAGTGATAGTCGGGAACGCTTTCGAAAAGATCATTCCCATGTGTACGTATCTTTCGCTATAAAATTCCAACAGGGAAATTATAACTACCTACTTAACTACCTAAAGATTTGATTTCAATGTGGTACTCAAAGAGAGTAAATAATTCGACCCAGTATGCACATTAGCCGTAACGAACGATAAAAACATTTTATTGCCGACGACGAGGCGGCAACGTTATATGGGATACCTAGACACTTACGTCATACATTTGTTTAAAACTAGGTAGGTAATCAATACATCCTCATTTTTGACTTTTTATATTGGAGAAAAAGGCTCGTTGAGCCCCATATTGAGCCCAATGGGGTGGTACAAGCTCTCAACTTTGAGTCTTTAATTCCTGTTTTGTTCAAGCAACATTACTCGGCATCTTTACTATCTGCTATGTACTTTTTAGTTATAAAATTCTAATCCCTGATTTTTCTATAACTAAATTGTTTTCTTTATCTAACACTAGCGAAACCCGCGCAACTTCTTTTACGTGTATTTATTTATGTACAACAGCGCCATCTATGTCAGACTTTTCACCAAATCCTACGGGAATCGCGCATTTTTCCAGATAAAAAGTACCCTATATGTTAATCCAAGGTTTAAGTTATCTACATTCCAAATATCATAAAAATTTACCCAGACACATGAGCGTGAAGAGGTAGGTTACAAACATACACACAAATTTTCGCCTTCATCATATTAGTAGGATTTCACGATTTAAAAAAACTCGTATCTTTTGTTGTCCGCTACAGTCGCTAGGCCAATAGCATTCTGTATGGTGCTGACTCCACCAATCACTGCCAAGACCTGCATTTCGCGTGTCACGACGCTATTCAAATTGGATAGCCCAAAGCTTTTTTCGTTCTGCCCTACTCGCTTTGTAATATTCTTTTATGAAGTAAATGAATTGATTTATTTAACGTCTATTTTGAAGAGCCTTTTGCTAGCCAACTTTTAACTTTTTAGCTTCATCATTCTACCGCAAATCACCATTAAACGGTAATATTTTCTGCTCATGCCCTAAACAATGTGGTAAATTGTAACCTTAGAAGTTTCACTGCTGTTTGGCAAGTGCATGAAATACATACTCATATACATACTTAAATTTATTTTAGAATATTTTTATTTTTACTTTAACAAGCCGCGTTCGTGAATTTTTGCACTCCCAAGGGTTGACTGGTAGAGAATGCATTTAGCATTAAGTCCGCCTGTTGTATCAGTACTTTGTATTGTGGTCAATAAAGATAATTAAATAAATAAATAAATACTCGATGGTGCATTGGTGCATTACATCCAATGATAAGGTATATATATCATTGGTACGGAGAGGAGAAAGTGACGTAACAATCTTAGCTCATCTTTGTAAAGGAGCTTAAGTCTGTTTAAATTATTAACCGCTAATTTAACTCATCATGTACTGTAATCAAAGTTAGCTGACTTATTAAATGTTGCACAACCCCGAAGTACTTCTGTCGGACCCCTGAGACTAGCAGTGATTATGTATTGTTTCTATACCTCAAGGGTTTGTTAACTAGGCAGGTGAAGGTGTGCGGGGTCTAGGCGATAAATCAGCCTCGTGTGCCCCTGTACCTCGGATGGGGGACGCTCGCTCCTAAATATCCCTTAAACACTGCACGTGTAAAACCTTACGACGATCTTTATGTCACTAGGTATCTTGTTTCTGATTTATTAGATTGAATAAATTCCCTTGTTGATATGGCTGTTTCAAGTCTCGAGATCAAGAGATTTATGATAAAAATCATATTCGTTCCGTTGCCATAGCAACTTTTTTGCCAAGATGGCGAACCCAGCAGGATTCCCGCGCTTTCCGCGCGTTCCCGCCCTATCGATCCAAGAGTACGTTCTGAAGCCGCACTAAATGTCACTTTATGAATAAAAAGTGTAGTTCTGTCTGAATCTTTGTATTATTGCATAATTTTTAGCTAGGCACAAATAATATTATCAAGAATTAATAATACCTAGTTAGTTAACTACTTACTTACTAAAAAAAAATTCAAGAATTTTCGTGAAGAAACTATCGCATCGTGGTTCGCGGTAAAACAGATTAACAGACATTTGGTGTCTTCCAAAATCTAGGTGAACGATCGGCGCCCATTCGAGTCTGCCTGGAGCAGGCGAAGGAAGGTTCAGTGACCGCGGCGCCGCTCGGCCTTCCAGTGTTGCGTAAGCTGTTCCTCATGTGGTACGACTGCGGAACTTTGAAATCTGTTCCAGGGATGGGAACATCGCAGACTTATACTTATCCTAAACGTTTGTGCCATTTTATTTATATTGTGCTTTTTTTTATAGTGCCAGAAAATTCTATATATTTTTTGCGCTTAACCTTAAAATTTATATCTTAGGGCATATTTTTATTTTAACTTTCCTACGAGTTTAAAATTTAATGTAATGTCACTAGTCAAGTCTTATTTTGAGCCGCTAAAATACGTACACTTTCATACACATTTTTTTTAAATATCGTGTTTAGACGGATAATTATAAACATTTCGAATGTTCCCCACTGAAACGTAGTCCTGCGCGTTGTCGAAAAGCGGATGCGTCGCGCGGAGGCGGCGACGGAGGCTCAGTGCGTCGCGCCGCTCCGCCGCGCTCGTGTGGGACCGCGTCGCGAGCCTCCAACCGGTCGGTTCAACGCACTCGTTCATTTACGCCAATACCAAACAAAGAAATACACCAACTCTAGGCTCTAATATTCCAAAAACAATATTTTATTAGTGGATGTTTAAAAAGTGCGCCATTAAATGTGCGTCCTTGATGATGAAAATTAAATGCATTTGGACGGGATGCTGAGGAGCCGGTGAGTAGCCGCCAGCGGCCGCCGCAATAGTAAATAGGGGAATCGGCGCGTGCCGGGATTTGCTTACTGATTGGCAATAATTGCCGAGGGTTTTCTAGTCTTCCGAATTACATTATTTAGCTACTTAGAAAATGTTTAATTGATCTTGAAAGTCGAATATTTTTGGCAATATTAGGTCACGTTACCAAATATTATGTTTTTGTATACATAAGACAATAAGATTTTTGTTAACAAAGAAATCATTAACCAGGACAACCATAACTTGCAACATTTATAATGAATACAGGTACTTACATTTACAATACATTAAGATTAATATAAAATAGATACTCTTCTATAATAACATTGTGCATATTTGCGGAAATCCTGAATCAAAACAAATCGTTTGTCCGTCGACGCGACGACGACGACGCTTAAATGAAATTGGCGCCCAACGTGGAGCCGACAGATTACTATGTCAATCAATCAGAAATTGATTTATATCTCCAGCAATACCTACTCTATGTTTATTTTGATCAACTTTACATGTTTTTCTTCTTCCATTATTTACCAGACGTGGTCACATACCATTATGTATGTATACAATTGATAAATAAAAAAATCGAGTAAGTAAATCTCTTTACGCAATATTTGAAACTTGAATCATTTTACGGGCCTGCTGACCTCTTTCATTGGCTGGCTGCAAGCTTCTATGGTCATAAAAGTGGTTGTGTTGGTTTGGTACACAAGGGTGATCGCTTATCATTGAATTATTTCGTGCAATCGGATTTTGTTTAGGCCTTGAATATGATAGTCGTTGTTTACAACCGCGCTCGTGTCCGCCATAAACCAGGCAAGGGGTGCTCCGCATCAGTCACGCATCGCTTGCTCGCGGGGGTGGCACGGGCTCCTGTCGACACTACCAAAAATAACCATTCACTTCTTTAAATAATACTGAATATTTGTGAAATAAATAGAACAGAAAGAGCAAGCTCATCTTCACAAAACTATTGAAATTAGATTATCGTGTTAGGACAGTAAAACTTTAAGGAAACAATATTCGAATTAGGTATTATCATTTATTTTACAAGTAAAACACGAAAATACTTTTGCACGGAATTATATTTTTTCTACCGGCACTCTGATGTGAATAGTCTGCTGAGAAGGGGCTAAGTAGGTATGCGTAAATTATCTACTTTTCTATGAAGCTACGCTCATATTGTATCAGTCTAAATAGGTACCTACTGAACTGACCCGGTATAGTATCCTACTAATATTATAAAGGCGAAAGTTATGTTTATGTTTGTTACTTCTTCACGCTCAAATGGCTGGGCCAATATTTATGATATTTGGTATGTAGGTAGCTGATACCTTGTATTAACACATAGGGTACTTTTTATCCCGAAAAGTACGCGATTCCCGTAGGATTTGTTAAAAAATCTGATACAGATGGCACTGCTGGGTATAAAATTAAACGCGGGTAACACCGCGGGCAGCAGCTAGTCATCTATATAACCGTACGTACCCCACAAAATTTTGACCGAGGCAATCCGACGCTTAATCTATATGAGCAATGATAAAGCCAACAAGGGACAATCCCTTACGGCCTTTACAATTTGGAGGACAGGACCGTGAATCATCCGGAATCTCCACAAAATGTCTAGAAAATAAATGACTAAGCCCTAATCTTTCATAGGCTCATGAAACCAGCCTCCCGACCTCTTGTGACAAATACCCGGCCGGGGCGCGCTTCCACTTGATTGCTCCATTTAGCGAGCGCGACGAAACCTTCCGACTGACTGTGAAGCACTGCTAGCTTAATCCAGATTAATGCTAATTTTGTTGTATTAACATCCGTTTCTGAAAAGAATCGCATTTTTAAAGTTAATGACACACTAAAGCTGCCACTGTCAAAAAAAGAAGAAGAAAAGGCGTAGCTCTCAAGCTCAAGTTTCTTCGTCCTTAACGTGGAAGTAAAATGCGTTTCACAAACTGACTGTTATAATATTGATTAAAAGAAATGTTAAAATAATCGTTATAATAGAAGTAGATGACAAAGGAAGACATTGTTGGTGAGTGTGCAACGGAGCTGGACGATTTGATTCCACTCTCTCCGTTCTATTGCCGAACGACCAGAAGATCCAATGGAAGATTTGCGGTGGAGGTTCCGAAGACGCGCACAAAGCGCTTTGCTTCAACCTTCATTGTAAGGACTGCGGTTCTTTGGTTGGAACTCTCTACCGGAATCGATGTTTCCTGAAAAATACAATCCAGGGGTCTTTAAATCTCGAGTAAATAGGTTTCTTCTAGGTGAGCATGTTACATCGTAGACCACAGCGATGCTAATCATCAGGCAGGCTGTGGTCTAACACAAACCTATGTAAAAAATAACAATAAAAAAAGTATCATCAGTACAAAATGATAAACAGTTCTTAGGGGCCATAGATCTTCTGAAAATGAAAATTACAAAGGCACTACAGACAGACATGACATCAAACCAACAGCATCTCGCTCAAAATAGGAATCAATTAAAGGAATTAGATGACAGGAATAAAATCTAAAATTATTAGTCATTAAATGACGACTTCCATCCAACGCAGTGACAGCATCTCCGAAAATAGTTTCATCCAATAAAAATGATTTAGTTCATTAAAAATCAAGTACCGAAATGGTCATCAATCTTTGCACGTTCTACTTTGCAACCTATTTGTATTTTGTAGGTACGTAAGTAAATGTATGCTGAAATCCAGAATATTCCGAACTTTTGCGACTGCGTCGTACAAAATTTAACTTTAATTCGTAACTGTTTATTCTCTACCTATCGTTTAACTAATTTGAAAGTTTGGACTTTTTAGATGTTTGTTGTCTCGATCTGGCGAATCGAATCACCAGACTCGTTGAAACTCATATCGGCCGGAATCACTTCTTTCTTGCCGGAAAGTAAGTAGAGAACATTTAGAAAGAAACAATAACCGCAGCGTAACGCGAGCGGAGTCCCGGGCAGAACAAGTATCACTAGTCTTACTAATATTATAAATACTCAAAGTAACTCTGCCTTTCTGGCACACTCTCTGGCTAAAACGGCTAAACCGATTGAGATGTTTTGTTGACCTTTGGTGGTTTTGACAATGGCTGGACGTTTTACCCATACCGAAAACACTCACTGAGTCGCAGGCACTGCTAGTTTACGTACCTATTGATTGCCTGATTTTTCTATCATTTAATTTTACTCTATGGCACCAAATATAGTGCAGAATGATGTTTTATTAACTTACAAAAGTTTAGAAATAGTTAAAAACAAAGACATTTAAATAAAGTATGACTTCTTATATTATGACTTAATTTTTGATTGTAACCATAATAACCAATGAACAACCGAAATCGTATTTTACTTCATGAATGAAAATAAAAAGATAAATAAAACAAATAAAATCTTAATTCAGAAAACTTAAGGCTGGAGTAACATTAATTAACAGTATAAAAACAATTAAGGTAAGAGAATAATAACATTATGTGCCTGAGCTAGATCTTTATGTATTAGCAAAATCAGAGAACCGATAAACAAACAGGTGAACTAACAAGTAGAGATAGCCCTTCGGAAGTTCTAATTCAAGGGTAGTTGCCAATAAATAACGGTTAAGCAACATGTAGATGGCCCATTACACGGCCTGACTTGCCGACGTGACAGACAGACAGACACGTTGCATAACATCGCAGGGACGCAACGAAGGGTCGTTCACCCTCTCAGGACTGCCCCAACTGCGCCGCCTACACAAAACAATAAACACTTTATTTTAATGAAATAATGTTCATATTTGAATGACGGAACTCGCCAAAAAATATATTTTAATGGCTATCGTAAATGTTAACTTTAATGTAGTTTTGACAGGGTTCAATTCCAGTTGCAGCCTGGTGCTTCCACTGAAAGGTATTAAATTATTTGAAATAGTGCGGCGAGGCTGTCGGCTTTTGGAACAAATCAATAGTTAAATCCCTTACACGCTGACATCATCTCCCCTCGATTAATCTTGTTGCTTCGAGGATTTGTTTTAAAATTAGCTAGCACGTCCATATCGACCATGGATGGTTATACTCGTATCCAGCATGTAAATATTTATTTACGGAAGAGGAACATGTGTCACCCGATGGTCAGTGATCACGGCCGTCCGTGGACCACACACTTAAAGGAATAAGGGAGGAATGAAACGTATTACTGCTTCACGCCGATATTCTGCGAGGGTTTCCCCGGTCGAGCTAGCCCATTTCATAAATGCTCTGCCACTCCAAAATGTTAACCATGTGCTATGAACCGAATCTCCAGTAGACACGTCAAATTTACATGAAGTTCTTCATTGCCATCTGATTCTAATCAGTAGCACAGTGAATTGCAATGAAATATTTGGTTGTCCATGTAGCAGGTCTGGATGCATATCGCAAAACATTGATAAGTAGGCTTTAATTCCCCAGGCAATAAAACAAGTCCTCAGTGTATTCCTTCCGAGTAATGTTTGGCATCGCGTGCTCGAATGACAATTTTTATTGTGATATCACATGTAAATTTTACATTAAATAGTTTATAGAAAGAGTCAATATCAAGGATAGGTCCATTTAGGTAGATCTTAGCGTTTAGTCTTTTATAACGACTGTCCTCAGCTCAGCGTAAAGAAACCGATCGGCTTCTGTAAAAGTTCTTCGCCAATGACGGCGCCTATCGGAGACCACATTTGTAGGCACATTTCTACAAAATATAACATAGTCATCCAGCATAATGGCGTGATGCTGTATGTAGACGATAGCATATCACACAGTTATAGTTAACCCACACGGATGGAACACAAGCGTTTGTGCAAGGGAGAGGTGCCGCCGGAACATCGGTGCAAAATCCAATTTGTTGGCCCCACGCCGCCGCCCTCCTGTCTGCGGGCCCCGGGGCCCTCTCGCTGCATACCAAATACCTCCTCAAGGTGAGGAATGGCAAACGTATTGTCATCGATACAAATAGATACGATTTATTACTTTATTGTAACAGATGGGACCTACTAAAATATTCAATGTTTTGCTGATGCAAATTATGTTTTTGATATTTTTGGTAGCTACCAAATTCTGAAGAACTACGAAACGTAAATCCGACACTTCGGCCGAAGTATCGAGATTAACCATGAAATAGGTACTTACCTATACCTAGTTTTCATGGTTATTTTAGTAATTCGTTGAATTCTAGCCATGTACTTTATGGTTATTTGAGTAGTACGTTGAATAATAACCATGAAACATCTAGTACATATTTCATGGTTAAAATTCTTACGACACTTCGGCCGAAGTATCGAATTTATATTTCGTAGTAGCCCTCCAGATGTTCTTTTTATTCGTTCATCCAATCCATTTTTTGAATAAGCACAAGTAGTAGAGGGTAACTTAAACCTGCGTAGATGATAGAGTTTTGCCCGCCCGTCCGTCAAAAAGACATTTACAACACGTAAAGAGCCTATTCTCTGCTTTGAAAGATGACTCAAAAACTCTTTTTTGAAAAAAAAAACTACTATCGCTGAGAAAAGTCCCCCAGCTGCGCAGGCCGATTACGATAAGTCCCCTAGTCCCTCTGCGTAAATCTTTATCTCTTCCCGAATCACCCCAAGAGAAGTTTTCTTCTGATTCGACAGCTAAAACAAACCTAAAGTATTTGCGTTGTGTCCGATATCAATTACATAAAATTTCCTCAAAGAAAATTTTAAAGTCGTTAATTAAATTGGCGTCAATCATCTTCCGCTCCATTTGGGGCGCACTCTGCATCTAAATTGGCAGGCTGGCCGCCCAGACGACGCATGTCGAGGGTAGGGTATAGAACCGGGAAATCCCGGTACCGAAAATCCCGGGAATTCCCGGTTCTTTTATAGCTGTAAAAGAACCGGGAATTGAAATACAAGAACCGGGATTTTCGGTACTTTCGGGATTTTTTTATTTATTCAATTATATGGCAATTGGCAACACTGACGCTAGTGACGCTACGTGCGTTCGAATATATTTTGATGGTCAACAAACGATCGAGTATGTTTTCAAGAAAAAGTAAAAAAAATATCTAAACTATGCCTTTTTTGCAATTTTGCCAAAGAAAATGTTGTCTTTAAAAACACCCATGTTTTTATTATTATTATTATTGTAGGGTGGGACGCCTGCGGGGCACAGGCGGGTGTTCAAGTCGCTTGTTGGACTAATTACACCCTATTCCCGTGTGGGTACGGTTGTTACTGTGGCCCCGAAGACCTCCCCCCCGAAAACCTTGAACTCCTTCTGCAGAACTCCGCAATGTGACCAGTGTCTAGGTCGCATAGTCTTCCTTCTTCGATCCTATCGGCTTCAAATGTTTCCCACCTGAGTCTGCTGTAGTGTGTGCATTCAGCCAGGAAATGCTGGCTGGTCTCTGGTTCACCGCATTCGGGACAAGCGGGATCTATGCTGTTGTCTATGAGGACATATGTCGGTTAAGTCTGCAATGGCCCGTGATGATGCCCATGACTATGCCCAGTCTTTCCCGGCTTAATGATAGTAGTGACCGGGTTCTTTTGTGGTTCTTTTCTTTTACAAACAATTTTGCTTGTCTGCAGCTGTTACTCCCTGCGTCCTGTCCCCAAGCGTCCTGTGCCTCGCGTTTCATAAGTTCGTTTATCACTCCCTTAGTGACGGTGGCTGATATCGGGAGCTGGGGCTCCGGTCCTATAGGTCTCGAGCTGGCACCTTCTCTTGCGAGCTCGTCTGCTCTTTCATTCCCTAATGTTCCTTGATGGCCTGGGACCCATGCTACAGTGGCCGCCGTTACCTCGGCTAGTTTATTGAGAGCAGACTTGCACTCACTGACCAGCCCTGAAACGGTCTCTACCTTGGCCAATGCTTTGATTGCCGCTTGGCTGTCTGAATAGATAATGGTGCTTTGCGTCTCCAACCTGGAGTCAGTCAGCACCATTTCTGCACATTCCTTTATGGCTAGAACCTCCGCTTGGAAAACGCTGGCGTACGTACCCAATGCTATGACCACATCTTTAGCCGGATTACTGGGTATATGTATCCCTGCTCCAGCTAATCACAAACAAACCAGCAAAACACCTATGTTTACAATGGTTCTGAAACGGTTTTTATGCTTCGAATCAAGATCACGAAGTCTCAATTTTCCCAAGAATTGTCTCAAGTCCTGTTAAGATGCAAAAAAATTGCTCTGCAGTCTCAATGTTTGTGGAGGAAGCATTCTATGCGTTCTTTTTGGGATTTTGGTCTGGTGATTGCGCAGGCCAGTCTAAGACCGAAATGTCGTGCGTGCTCCTGAAGCCAGCTGGTCACCACTCGCGGTGTCTGCGTACGGACATTAACACCACAACCCTTCAGTCAGTTACGAGCGAGCGACAGAAGCAGTGGTGTCCAATTGTCAATTTTTATTTAACACAAACAACTGGTGCTCTGACGAGAGCATTTGAAGAAACAGCATTGCCGTAACATTTGGCTGTTTTTTCGCATCAGTTAGCAAAAATCGGTCTTCGTGCGTATGGTCCTTGCGCTTCTGGTCATGGCATTCTTTCACTTACTTCCCCAGTAGCATGTTAACGTTACTTTAACCTTGATTACCTCAAGCCTTGCGACAAGAGCAACTTTTTAGCATCATACCAGGACTTGGGTAATGTCGCCCAAAAAGATTTGATTTATGACATGAAAAATCGATGCAGAACCATTGTATGAATCATGGGATATTTTATTGATATTTGATTTTTCGCATAATTGCAAAAAACTGCATAAGTATTTTTTTTATTTGTCTTTGTAACGACCGTATTAAACAAATACGGTCGTTACTTGTATCATTATTTCACTTTTAAAAAATATTTACGCAATAAATATAATATTATTTTACTTTTACATTGTACCTAGTCCAATAAATGAGCTTTCTAAAAATAAGTATGTCTAACAAAAAATTTATAAATTATGCAAAATCAAAACATCCCTAGGCGGTGTTGATGTATTGAAAAAAAATCCCGACGGTACCGAAATTCCCGGGAAATCCCGGTTCCAGCATAGTCCGGTACCGAAAATCCCGGTTCCTTGAGATAGTACCGGTTCTCTATACCCTAGTCGAGGGCCGCGACTCTATCTGTATTCATGAACGTTATTGTGTTACATGTTCTTTGACTGAGGCCTAAGGCCTATGTCACCTGTATACCTATGTCCAGCGGTGAATTTCTTGTAGCCGAGATGTTCTTTGAACTAAGTACATAAAACTCAAATTCGGAGTATGTTTATTCAAGAATAAATAGTCCTATTATAAAAACTCTTTCTAATCTTCTTTTCTTATTCTACGACCAGTTCATTTCCTTTTTATTGGAGCACCAAAACCTAAAAAGTCTGGAACGTTACTTGAAATAGTTTTTCACTATTTGATATTTTTAATTTTGCTGTTACTTTCTTGATAGCAGATATTAATGATGGAATAATGCATCGTACTTATGACTATACATTGGTCCAGATAATACAAAAAAAATATATAAAATCAGTAAACATTGTTACCCTTTGATTGTCGATAGCATTTTATTAAGACATGAAATCACCGCAGTACATTAAGGTTTAATCAGTGGCCCAGTGCGCCGACACGTATAGCCGGCTTCAATTAACCCGTCGCGGAGGCTGGGGCTACTCGTTAGCCACTAAACGAGAGGAGATAACGCGCCTCCCAGCGCCCTCCCGGCGGCGCCCACTCACTGTGCACGACCCATTCACTATACCTATATAAAAACTGGACGTTTATGATTAAAAAATGTTCAATGAAAATGTTTTTGCAACGGTTGGTTCAGACTTCAGAGAATATTTTTATTACCGCAGCGCACTTTTGCTATTATAACTGAATAATTAAAATTATGCCGTAGATCGTGATCGCTTGCTCTTCTAATGCCACGCGTTGGCTCAACAACTCCAAGTGAGAGTGTACAGTCAGTCGTTACAGTTTCTTGATGTCTCGTCAGTGATGATATTCTGTGATGGCACTTCTCAATAAGTCTGTTAACCATAACACAAAAATCTTTGAATCATTAATGCACAGTAATAAAAACGTATAAAACGAATAGAAATAAACACACATTCATTTGGTCGATGGTGTTCTTAGAATAATAAAACGGTCGACAAAACCATAAGTTCATTCACCCGGTTTATTTGACACCCCGTTTGACCCCGACCACGAAACGAAGAGCAACCCTACATTTCCGCATTGGGCTCGTCAGTGTGCCTACTGCGGTAGCAATGTCCACAAAGGGTTGCCTTGCTCATCCTGGACCCGTAATTATCGTCAGGTTAATATTTGATGAGACCTTGCCACGTCAGAAGGGCTGACTGTGCCCCAATTGGCACAACCACTTTTATAGCACATTGTGTAACCCTTATGCAAAATTAAGGACAATAACCCTTATCACTTAAAAATGCCAATGTGACTTTCAATTCAACGGAGTTGATATTATTTTACACTAATGTAACGCCCGAAATTAAGCAAGGCTTGAACTAAAATGTTATTGATCATAAGACAGATTATTTAAAAAAAAATTACAACATAAAATTTTACATCAAATGTATTTTACTCTGCTAGTGCTATTTATTATACTGTGGTTTTACAAAGAATTTGCCGATGAATAGATACATTAAAATAAATAACACCCTTTTCAACTAACAATAGTATTACCGTGCTAGCAATGATCTATCGAACGATGTGTATTTTTAAATCCTCTTAGTGCGATTGATCGAACTGTGCGATCGAACTATGTTGCCGGAAGGATGTCGTATGGACTTTTCCCCAATAAAATTAGGTCAAACACAGTCTTAAAATATGGTCTCCCATAAACCCGAAGGTTATGGATAACATTAACGTCCACCTCAACGTTCGGCCCGATGATAGATTTACGAGCATAGGGTTTTTATCTCCTTCGGGACCCGCCAATCACTCAATGGCCGATAACCTCCCGATATTTTGGCAGTTTGCCAATTCGGAACGATCGACATAGTAAGTTAGTGAACTCGTAATGTGAATCTGCTTTCTCGCAAATATTCGATTATGTCGATAAATTAATGTTCTTTGTATACTTACAAACAAATGGATTCTGAGGAATAGAATTACCTATAAATACATTAAATTAATGAATCTCAAAGCATGTTACCTTGTACTACAGGTTTCTACGCTTAGTGCTAATATTTACATGTTGTAAACGATAAGTCGACCGGCGCCCCTCGTCGAGCAAGGGGGCGCAAATTCCCAATAAACAATACTTATAGACGCGGAAGTGCGGAGGGCCCAACAACGAGCCCTGGGGGACTCCTGCATTTCATTTTCCCCGCATATGGTGTAGTTGCCGATTTTGTACGATGCGAGGGGAGCGTTGCAATACCTTGATGGGAAATGTCTTTGAAGGCATCGCGGCCTTATTGGAGTGGAGGGAGCGAAATTCTTAAACTTTACTGAACTAAAAATATTTGTTTGGAGATTGGGTAGATACTTGCTACGCACGACAGGGGTCCATTCCATAAGTGAACTATTGACGATTGCAAGGCATTGAAAATTAAGTTGGTCCTACCATTTTACCATTTAAGCATTTTAGGAAAATAAATAAACTATTTAATATTTTACGTAATAAATCAATTAAAATAAAGAATATGAACCATGTGGGTAATACTGAAAAAATAAAGTTAAGGAAAATATAGGATGGCAAGGTTGGTGACTAACATCGAGGCCCGATCCAAGCCCGAAAGGCATATGACATAACATGAGCAACGTGTAACAGATTTCCTTGTTTATACGTCATACAAATGCATCTTCCCGCTATTCCTACTTAGTTGCGACCATTGACTTAGTCCATCGAGTACTCAAAAGGGATTCGTGCTCGATGACTTTGTCTTAAATGTTTCTAAAATAACTTTACTGGCTTTATTATAAACATTGCAACAGTTAATACCTATTTAAGTAACATTGTGTTAAAGTGACAATGTGTTTGTTAGTTGAGATGTGGAGCTGCGTGGAGAACGGCGGCGGCCCGCCGTGCACCCGCGGCAAGCATTCCGCCACTCTGCTGGGCGGGTATGTGTACGTGCTGGGCGGGCGCGGCGCCGGCGGCTCTGTGCCACTCAGGGACTTCTGGAGATATTGCCTTGGTAAGTGGTAAAGAATTTAGACCTCTATTCCCATAGTAATGTAACAATAGATCGTGGTACGCGGCAATCGAGCCTCACTTGATTTGTTTGCCATCTCTCTAGGGTATAATGCATTTTGCTTCAAATTACTGTCTCTCACGTAGCTAGTTGTTAAGGAGGGAAGTCCTTTCAATACTTCCTACTCCGCCTATCTTCTTTCTGATTAAATTCGTTGTGAGTTCCACAGACAGATTGACAGCTGTAGTTTCTCCCCCCGGGACGTCAATAAGCTTCATCGCTTATTGTCAATCTGAAGTCGCCGTTGTTGATCGTGGCTACACATTATACAATACATCCAGGAGACACATCGGTGGGAATGTGTAGTGGGCTTGTCCCGATCATCGTTATTATTATGACCAAGTGTTGTTCTAAAGATGACTCTATTCTTGTAAAATTATAATTTTAAATTCTCCATAACAGACTTAGGTATGTACCTATATTAAAACTTATATCATTCCTTAATGATTGTGCAACTGGTAATGGACCGGAAACGGCAAAATAAATTTCAGTTCCACTAATGCAACAAGCATGAAGCTAAGCATCAATAAATCTTTAGTGGAACGTCGAGTACCTTCACGGCAACTTGCCAGACCTCGTTAAATTTTAAGAAGTGCCCGATAGAAAATTCAAATATCGGTATTTGCGTCGACAAAGGCGAATCTTTGAATAAATAATGCCGTAAAAGAAAATCTCGGCTCAACATAACTGTTTCTTGAAGCATCAATCATTTCGAGTTGATCTGTAGTGGCGCGGCGTGTCTCGGAGGGCGGAGTGCCTCCGTCAAATGTCGCATTCAGCGTTCCTTTGACGAGCGTTCAGCTCGAGCCTCGTCCAGCCTCGTAATTAGGTCGAGAGCAGAGCGCCTCGAGAGGACCAATTAGGACTTCAACAATTCAACTTTTGCGAAGCCAAGTTGTGCTGACAAAACATTGTGTTTTTCGCCTTTTGTGTGTTTATGACAATGAGTGTTTACAAAATTGTGATTAACTTTTTTCATTAACAATTTAAACCATAAAGCATAACTGTGAACAATACTACAAAAACTTTTGTTCGGTAACTTTTAAACGTTATTCAATAGGAAAAAGAAAATTGGGCGATAAAATTCAAGAGGAAAAGTTGAATCGAAATCATTTTGTCTGATAAAGCAGAGGGTCGAGAAAATGTTGATTCCGAATTCTTGTTTAATACCGAAAATCACACATAATGGGTACTTAAACTGACGTGGCGGGGCTAATATACGTATAACCTCATGTTCCTTTCAGCGAGCGGCAGCTGGGAACGGCTGGAGTGCCTCGGGGAACCGCCGCCTGCCCTGCAGGAGCACAGCGCTACTTCGCACCGCGGCCGCCTCTACGTGTTTGGGGGGGAGGCGGGCGCTCTTAGCAACGAAACACCGCTCTGGATATACGACGCAGAGGTCAGTACTGCCAAGAAACATTTCATCAATTACTCCATACATGCAATGTTTTACATTAACTGCTTTATGAATTCTTAGTGGTTTTACAACGAAGTTTATTATTATGTACCTAGGTAGGTACATAAAGCGTCCAGCAAGTGTTGCGTGCATAAAGAAAATCCTTTTAACCCATCACGCGATGTTTCTGTTGAAATGACCTGCATAATATTTTACCTTTTGGTCGCTTCTTGAATTTATAAACCCAGTTAGTTAGTCTCAATGTAATGTAGACCATCATAAAATTATGAGTCTTTTTCTTCGTATAGAGCCGGCTGTGGCGCAAGCTTGCCGGGCAATCCAACTACACGTCGACGTTACGGCGACGCGGGGCGCGCGACGCGCGAGCGGCGGGGCCGGGTCCGCGCGGGCGCCGCGGCCACTCTGCGCACTCGCTCAAAGATTGCCTGCTCATCTACGGCGGGTACAAGGATTTAAGAGGCTCCACCAATGAGTTGTGGGCTTTTCATTATGGTGAGTGCTGGAATAAACGCGATTAGACCAAAATGTCTGTTTTCTATAGGTAGATTTATGATCTTTGAACGGCTCGATATTTAGCCGATAGGCTTGGCTCGATATTTTCCTTAATGTTTTTATCACAAATTCTGGATGATGCAGAGACGGAGTCGTGGCAAGCGGTGCGCACAGCGGCGGCGGGCCCGGCGCGGCACCGGCACGCGGCCGCGCTGCATGACAACCGGCTGTACGTGCACGGCGGCCAGTGCGACCTGCGCGACTGCGGCGACCTCTGGCACTACGACACCAGTACGTGACAACATCTCTTCTTATTATATAAATTAATATGGATCTCAGACAAATGGTGGTAACACTTAAGATTCTCCCCAGTATCCCGCGTGTGGACGCAGGTGCGCACGGCCGCCAAGCTGTCGCCAAGCCCGCGCAGCGGACACGCGGGGCTGCGCGCCGGCGCACACTTCTACATCTTTGGAGGCGAGGCTAACGGGCATCCCACCAATGAGCTATGGCGGTTTCATTTCGGTGAGGAGATGGGGGAAGATACGAATATTTTATATTTACTCGAACTGGTAAATTAGTTATTTACCTATCTGTAAATTTAATTCACAGTTTCGGAAACATGGGAGCGCATAATTCAAGGGCTCAAGTGGCCGTCGCCGCGGGTTGACTGCTGCGTGCTGCTGGTGCCGACGGCGCCGCTGCGCGCGTCGGGGGCGCTGGGCGCGGCGGGGGCGGGCGCGGGGCGCGCGGCGGGCGTGGAGCGCGAGGCGCCGGGGCTGATGCGCGAGCTGTCGCGCCTCTCGGCGGGGCGAGTCCGGCGCGCGGTGCGCTGCTCCTACTCGGTGCTGGCGGCGGAGCGCGACTCCACCGAGAGCCTCGTGCGGCACGAGGCGCAGCTCGCCAAGTCGCACTCCGCCTACGCCATCGACGAGCGCCAGCCGGCGGACGGCGGCGACAGCCCGCGCGAGGCGGCGACGCCGCGCGACGTGTTCGCGGCGACGCCCGGCGGCGAGGCGGCGCTCGTGTGCCTCGACTCGGACTCGGAGCAGGAGGCGCGCCGGCGGCGGCGGCTGCCCAAGTCGGCGTCGGTGCGCTTCACGCGCGACGCGGCCGTGGTGACGTGCGAGGACGACGCCGAGCTGTCCACGTCGGACTACGCCAGCGCCGAGCGCGTGTCGGGCGCGTCGCTCGCGTTCAGCAACCCGCACTACCTGGGCCCCGACGTGCGCGCGCTGGGCGCGGCGCTGACGCCCGACTCCGGCGTGGGCGGCGGCGACATCGAGCTGCGCGACCTGGCCGCGCGCCCCAACGGCTCCGCGGCGTCGGGCGGGCGCCTGCACCTGCTGCTGGTGGGCGGCAAGGAGCCCCCGCACCGCGCGCTGCTGCAGAGCCCGCTCTCCATGTGGAGCTACCGCCTGCTGTGAGCGCTGCCGCCTCGCACTTTCCTGTCTTAAGTAGCGAGACAGTTTTCTCGTTGTGAAAATTATTCTAGACGTGTCCGTAGGGGCACTTTTTTTCGGACTGAGATGCGTACGCGCACTTTGGATGCCGATGGCGGTGTGTCGATGTTGTCGGAAGCGTTTCGAGGGGTGACTGAAGTTGAGGCTGATCGGCGCGATGCTCGGTAGCTGTTCAAATTTTGTAACGTCCAAGCTAATTAAGTGGTAGATATCGTAGAGCCTTCGGAATGTATTTACAACGTCGGGTACAAGAGCGTGCCAACTCCAGTATTTATAGAATATCCGTCTTCTTGGATCATTAAGTGACTATTATTTAGGTACTGTTTTTATTTCGACATGTTGAATAGTTGTGCTTTAAGTTAAAGTTTAATTGTTAATTCTGTGTTAATTTCATTGTTTCCGTTAAGCAAGCTAACGTTACGTCCCAAAACCGTCGTAAAGGATCTTTTGACCTTCTTAGGTAGGCACCACTGTTGACAAGTGTTTCACTTCGACGGAATCAGAGTAGGTGTATACTTACCAGTAATGAATACCTAGTTAGATCTAATTAACAACTTAGTTGTAACGCAGTGGTCTACGAGTAGAAAAAGGCCTCGTAGAAATAGGCAGAAAAAGCCTTAACAATAACCATGAACCGCTAACAAAAAAAAATTCAATATCGCTACCTACTGTATCGTCTGAAGTGGAAAACTTGTTTTCTTCCGTTTCCAACGGTGAAAGTTTTTTTTTAATACCACAGAATAATAAATAGTACCTACTAAACTACATAGTAATTACATAATTTATGTCAAACTGACTCTTGACAAGATTTATTGCAATAATAATTCTTACTTTATTGGCAATAGGACTTATTTTTGGTCGTACATTGTAATATTCGGCTTAATTTCTGTAAATCGCAACACAAGGTGGGCTAAAAGGGGAACCTTGCGCCCTCTAAAAGTGTTCAGTCGGTTAGCGTTCGCTAAGACTGAGTAGTGTAGATTTACCTTTAGAGATCCAAGTACAATTCCGAAAGACAAACAGGAATGAAATGCGTAAAAAGTTTAGTGCCAAAACGGACAAGTCGTGTTTATCATGGAGCAATATCCCAGCAGTGGCTGATATGATGATATCCCACATTCTTGTTTAGGGGCCACAGATTCGTATAACTATATGCTTGTTGTAGTCTCGCGAATTTAAGCAAAAACGAATGAGGATGGGCTCTTCGTCTTCACTTCCCCTTTATCTTCTGACTTCACTTGGCTTCCATTAACTTCGCAAGCGCAGAGCTAGCATCAAACACAGATAAAATCCAAGTTTGTGTCAACTTTATTTCTATACTCCGTTCCACTTGGCACGAGATAGTTTGTCATACTTTTTTGTGGTAACATAGCGCATAGTGCTGTATGATTTGCATTTGCACGTGCGAAATCGACGATAGTGGAACGGAATATAATAACAAATAAGTATATTGTAATAACACTTTCTGTTCGTGCTGTAAGTACTTGGATCTCAATTGGTTTTTGACAATGTTTCATTTATGTTAGTTTGTAAGTTGTGTTATTTTGTACCGTCTATTCTCGCGTGACGCCACTCCGTCAATATTGATACGTTCCAAATGTTATTAAATGTAGTTACGTCCACACTCGCCTTTTATTTACTTAGCCAAGTTTTTGAATCGCATTTGAATTCCAAGTATTGCCGTCCCGTGAACTCATACGCAGCGCCGACTTTATAGTCGTCAATGAAAGTTTTTTGAATAGCTTCGGCTTCAGCTTGTTTGGGACTCTTTGGTTAGTGGTGAAAATGACGACCCTAACAAAGGTACCTATTGTATTGTTAAATAAAACAAATCATAGTCAATCTATAAGATAATAATATATTGACGATTTGAAAAACTAGTCAACTTAAACAATATTCTTAACTCTACATAGGTAAATAAACTTTATAATTATACTGCACGACCAACGCCCGAAAATTAAATCCATTAAAATGGTTTTAAGTTACAACTATGTTTAGCTTTGACTTAAAAAAAAACATCATTTTCATTGTTTAGCAACCAAACATAATAGTTGCCAATATTTCGATGTTCCAGTACAGAAAACAAAAACTCTGTTGTAAAGAAGATAATTAATCTGTTAATAAAATTGAGGCAAGAAGCTTTTGTCATCTACAGAAGACCGTGCTCAGTCTTTATGATTGTGTAAAGTGTATAATCATCACGGCATTTTAAATTATAAACATCGAAGCCTGTTCAGCACTGGCGGCTAGACTAAGTGAAAGGCGTTCGTAAAATATTTATTCCGCATACATACATATTTAAAAAAAATCTCAAATAGAAAGCATTACATATGCTAATTGATAGATAACTTATTGATTGAGATCTCAGTCCAATATTTATATTATCATCTTCAAACAATGCAGTATCTGTCCTACCTTAGTAGTAAACATTACTGCCTGTTTGCAAAATTTCAAATACATTGTGCAAAGGAGGGACAGCTCTTGCGGACTCCCGTCATTTCGTGTGCTTCCCACAGGTGCTCAGGGTTTTCATGCCATCACGGTCAAAACATTGTAAATAAATAATAAGGGTCATTTAGTGCCTTCCCCACATCTACCCTTACACGGTCCCTCGTTTGCACAACTCTGTTTGTAGTATATCACAAAATACATTTCATTCTACACAATCGAAAATTTTAAATTCATTTACTTGTATAATTAGAAGTTAAACATTATTAACTAGCAGGTGATTGAAAAGGTTGAATTAGTGCCGAAGCGGAGACAACTAGTTGGTGGCGGCGAGCACTGGCGCGTTGGCGGTGGCCACCTCGTCGAAGCGCACGGCGAAGATGGCCGCGCAGGCCGCCTTGGCCGCCTGCTTGCGCGCCTCCTTCTTGTTGGACGCCTTGCCCACGTACGTGGAGCCGTCCACGTCGACGCCCATCGTGAAGCTCACGTTCTGCGGGCGGTCGCCCGACACGGCCAGCTCCTTGTACTCCAGCGCGGGGCGCAGGTACGAGAGCAGCATGCACGGGTGCATGGCCGACGCGTTCAGCGGCAGGCCCTTGGGCTTGGGCTGCGCCGGGGGCCGGGGCGCCGCCGCCGCCGCCGCCTCGGGCTCCGCCGACGCCGACGGCGGCTTCAGCTGCGGCACCTTGTGCCCCTCGTACTCCCACTCGGAGAAGAGCTTGTGCAGCGCGAACGACGCGATCTGGATCATGGGCAGCGCGTCGTCGGGCTCCGCCTCGGGCTCTTCGCAGGCCTTCGCCAGCCGCTTCAGGATCAGGTCGCGGATGGCCTGCTCCGCCGCCGCGTTGCGCGCAGTCATCTTGTTCTCGCCTGAACACAATCATTATCAACATATTTTCAATAAATAAAAGACTAAAAAGAAACATAAATACATACCATATCCCTTGTAGGAGTTCCCGTCGAGCGTGAGGTCGGCACAGAAGTTGTGCTTGTTCTGCTTGAAGAAGGGCGCGCTATCCGCCAGCTGCACCTTGAATTGCTGCCAACACAAACACGCCAAAGTCAACTATTAATCCTACCAACCACCATTATTTTTATTTTTTGCAATCAGTCCAAACAACTTTGAGCAGATTTGTGAAGTGTTTATGGCAGTTACGAGAAAATTCCCCTTTGGGATTATCTCTTAAATTTTAAACAGTTTTAGAATGTGTCTAGGACCACCAGTATAAAGAATATTTTTTTAATGGGACTATCTAAATCGAGAAATAAACAACAAAAAAATAAACAAAAACAAGCACTCACGTTGCTGACATTGGTGACCTGCTCGTGCAGCATCATCTCGTTGAGCACCATGAGCGCGTTCTTGGGCACGAGCAGCCGCCGCAGGTGCTCGTTCTGCCGGCGCCGCTTCTCCTTCTTGCTGATCTTCTTCACTGCAAGATAGGATAAATTATCAATTAAGTTTATGGGTGCGACTAGGCTTTCACATGCACCTTTTCTAACAAAAATGTACAAAGAATGATTTGAATAATAGGCTACAAGTAAACCAACATTAGAATAACAGTAAAATAGGCTCTGGTAATTTTTTTTTTTTAATATAGATGCAAACTCACCTCCCGGCAGTTTAGACTTCATCCAGAACGGACGCTGTGTTTCATCTTTTGCTTCTGCCTCCTGTTTCATTTCAACATCAGTATCCTGTATAACAAAGTATACTTAATCGGAATAAAAACAAAATTAAAAAATATTTTTTTTGGAAATAAATACTTAATAATATTATACATATTTTCTATGTAACACCGAAATCAAGGGACACAGACATGTTCATTAATAAATTTGAAAAAAAATATCCCCCTTGCGTACAATTTGGTTCTGGCGCTTAGACGGCCGCGGCACGCTCGCTTCGCTCGCTCGTCTCGCGCGTTGTTGTTCATGTCATAACCTCACCTAACCAAAATTTTTAAAGTTGATTTTCTCGAAAACTATAAACTTTAGCAAAAAACGCAAAACAATAAAAAGTTTTTAACTAGATCATATGTAACCAATTCAATCATAGAAAACAAGTGTTATTTTAGAACGAAAAAATCGACGAAGTCTTTTTGCCTTTGTAATGAAAAATTTTCAATTTTCTCAAAAACTTTAATAGCTTAGCAAAAAGACCAAAGGGTAAAAAGTGCTCAACTAGGTCATATATAACCAACTAGCGAAACCCGCGCAACTTCGTTTGCGTATATCTCGCTTTCCAGTGGGAATTTTGAAAAATCCTTTCTTAGTGCTCCCCTACGTTATAAAAGGAACTCCTGTGCGTTGATAGTCGGTCAGTCAGTCAGTCAGCTTCTCCTTTTATATATATACAAGATTCAATCATTAAAAAAAAACGCACCCTTCGATAAAAAAATAAAATAAAAAAAATAAAAATCGTTTATTTTGCAAGTAAATTTAAAAGAAATACTTTTACGTCAAAAAATTTTTTTTTTCTCCTACTAGCACTTCAGACGTGAATGGCCTGTTGAGAAGAAGTGCCGCAAGAAAGTCAACTATAGCCTTTTTTTTTAAAGCCATTTAAACATTTGTTTTGTTTTTTAATTATATGTACATTAAAAAAAATATTTAATAAGAAAAAGCAGAGTAGCAAAATTATAGTGACCACAAATTTTTATGTTTAAAATGATCTTCCACTATAAAATAACCTTTTTTCATCAAGCAACCTTTAATCGTGGATTTAAATTTATGTAGAGGCAAATCTATAAGACTTTGTGGCAGTCTATTGAACATTTTTATGCTTATACCTATAAAACAATTACCAGTCTTATGAAGTCTGAGGCTTGGTACGGCAAGCTTATGCTTATTTTTGGTGTTTTGGCTATGACAGTCTGAATTTTTAAGAAAAGCACCATAGTTTTAGCGTACATACATAATACAATCAAAAATGTATTGGGATGCCACGGTTAAGATGTTAATCTCCTTAAATAATTTCTTAAGCGAGTCGCGTGGTCTAAGGTTGTTTATAGAACGAATGGCCCTTTTGTAAATATATAACTATAGTCCAACAGTAAAAAATAATTCTAAGTCCTGGAATCGATCGAAATTCTAAGTCCTTTCATATAGTCCAACCCACAAGTGTTTGTCTTGTCTTGTGCAGGATTCGAACCCACAGTAGTACTACTATTTATTCTGTGCCCAAGGCCCTCAAGAAAAGTGACCATTGCTAGCCACTCGAATACCAGGCCTCTCAATAGCCAGTCAGTCAAACAGGTATTATAATATATCTCTACATACCTGTAGGGGTACCTGCGGCTGCGCGGTCGCGGGCGCGGGCGCGGGCTTGGGCCGCGGCGTCTGCTGCTGCTGGCCTGCGTTCCCTGTATACTGTTGTTGCTGGCTTCCGTTTCCCGCATACTGTCATTACACAGTTATAATAATGGCTTGTCACATTTTTCTAGTATAAGAAATCCCATGTGTACCACAGAACAGAATAAAATTATAAAGACTAGCATGTTAAATCCATTAAAATATATGTATAAATAAAAATTAATAACATCTTATCCTTCTTTTAGTGTTTACCTATACCTACACGGATACGACACGAGTTTATACTTTTAATTATTATACATTTCATACAAAAACTATCTTTGTATTCTATGGCTCATAGATAATTATTAAATAAATGTGACTCATTTTGTTAATGTACTTGCGCTGAGTGACTCACTGCCACACCCATTACTAATTAACACAAATTATTAAAACAATAAAACTAGGCTAAGTAACATTAATTTTCATGAAAGAACGCTCCAGTGCGGCAGTTAGTCTACACAGCAATAGTGGCTGCTGCAACATTGTGGAAGACTTACTTACACCACTGGCGCCGCAGCAGTCTCCTGCTCCGTTGGGGATTTGCCCAGCAGCTGGTGCCTTCAGCCGTGTGGGCCATGTGGCTCACCTCTCACTCACACACGCAGCATCTCACTCTACCATCCATTCTGAGAGCATTCTGTGAGGGTGCGCACACATCACCCAACCCTACCACATTCCTATCATGACCGTGACCCAGTGAAATTGTACCAGCTTAACCCTTCACCTTACCCTGACCTTTACAATCTCAAAGGGCACTCATATTATAGGAATTTGGGGCAGCTTACTTTCTACTTCAGTCTAGAGAAGCCCTTATGTGCACGAAACCACGTCTCGTGATCATAGTGTATTCTCAATTCTGTGCTACCCTCTGAGCGGCTCACCTGACTCCATAATCAAATGGTTTGACATAATGATGTTGATGAATATTTCACTATGCCAGAGGCAGGAGCTCATCATCGTAAGAGTCTGTAAAGCATGATCTGCTTAGGACTCTTACGAAAATGGCTGGCGGATAATTCAGGAGTGAGCACAGTCAGAAGGCAGCTATTGACTTTATAGGGCCAGTGCCGGGACAAGTGGAGCTCGGCTTTGTGCTGCGATGATAACAATAATTATGTCATTATTTTGTAACTTTTTAATTGATAAACAAGTTGAAAAGTTGGGTAAAATTATTATTATTTATTATGTTTCAAGTGTACAGTTAACAAATAAAAGAGTTTAATGAATTATTAGCATATAATGTTTGTTTTAGTTCTCTACTTTACCTCCTTTATTTTGTTGACTGCACAAGGCCAATTAAAGAATGTACCAACAACTTCATCAAAACTATATTATGATCCTTCCTCCATAAAGACAGGGATCTTAAAATAGAGTTTAAGTCACTCACTTAATGTAAAAAGAAACTAGTCTGTATGGCGACTTTCTGGTAAAAGATGCATGTGGTGATTTGGTAAGAAAGAGCAGGAATGCAACTATTGTTGAAAATTATCTGAATAACGATTACTTACCTCTGTAGCAGGAACGAATTGGCCGGGAGTGTTGTAGCGGCCGGAGTGTCGGGTATTATCTACAAAAACAGTGAGTAAAATACAAGTTTATTTTAGTAATTATACTTTCTATGCAGCAGTAAGTAATGCGTCACTCTATAGGAAACATTGCATGGCAGCTATTACTCACATTTATTATAAGACATGCTGGAAGAACGCGATTCTCTGACCGAAAAACTGCGATACTATAAATTAGAAATCAATTATTATAAATATAATAATAACACACACACTGCACAAGTGTATTTAGGCGAAATCGTCAAACGTCAAACTAAGAAAATGGCGGCTGCTCGCCAGCATCAAATCAAATCAATTTTATTTAATTTTTTTTTAATTTATTAAGGCATAGGCCAAAATGCCATCCGCCTGAACAGATACAATATTAACTAGGGGTGCATGGCGTAACGCGATGCAAAGTTGAGCTGAGCGAATGTTGAAAGTTTTGGCGCCAAAAATCAGCTTTATTGGTTTTGGCACATTTTGGCACATTTTGGCACATTTTATTTTCATTTTTATTTTTTTAAAACCTTGCCACAAACTGTCTCTTAAGATGTGCCAAGTTTGGTTCTAATTGGTGGAGTAGTTTGGGAGGAGAAGACGAACAACCAAATGAGGAGAGTCTGGTATGGAGAGCTTCGCTCGCCTTCGGCTCGCTCAGCTCAATTATTTAGGACAATTTACACAAGATACAGAAAAAACAAAATATCCTTAAGTGAGGGAACGCACGAGCGACTTTGTCTCTACGACTTATTTGTCTCTTACATCAAGTCTATGGAGTGCGGAGTAAGACAGGGTGGACTAAGTTCACCCAACCTATTTAACCTGTATGTAAACGCTCTGATAGAGGGGCTCAGCAGCATGCATGCCGGCTGCTACATTGACGGTTTAAGTGTCAACAATATAAGTTATGCTGACGATATGGTGCTGCTGGCCCCCTCTATCGGAGCGTTAAGAAAACTAGTCGCTGTGTGTGAGGCATATGCCTCAGCACACGGACTTATGTACAATTCTGGCAAGAGTGAAATTGTAGTGTTCGCGTCGGGAAGTAAAAAACCGAGCGATGTGCCTCCTATATGTCTCGCCGGACTAAATGTCAAAGTGGTTAGCCAATTTAAATATTTAGGGCATGTTATAACCAGCACTTTAAGAGACGATGCTGATATAGAACGAGAACGGAGAGCATTGGTAGTGAGAAGTAATATGTTGGCCCGCAGGTTCGCTCGCTGTACGAAACAAGTTAAAATCACCCTATTTAAGGCGTACTGTCAAGTATTCTACACGAGCAGTCTGTGGGTCAGCTATACTCAGAAAGCTTACAATGCTCTCCGGGTTCAATACAACAATGCCTTCAGGATGCTGTTGAGGCTGCCCCGCTACTGTAGCGCGTCCTTAATGTTTGCACAAGAGCGCACTGACGACTTCTTCGCCATATGACGCAAACGTATAGCGTCCTTGCTGAGCAGGATGCGGGACAGCTCTAACAGCGTCCTGATGGCAATAGCTGACAAAGTTGACTGTCCCATTCTGAGACATTGGGTGGGGCAGATCATAAATTAAATATTTTCATATTATTGTTCAGAATTAATTAAATAAACTAACATAGGGTAAGTGGCATGTACTAACAATATTATGGATTTTAATTGTCTGATAAATAAATATATTATTATTATTATTATTATTATTATTATTATGGGCTAGTATGAAAGTGCGCGCACGAGCGACGCAACACCCGGGAGACTTTTTTTGTCCGCGGGAGACAAAATAAATTTCCAGGGTTGCCAACTTATGACGTAAAATTTTATAGAAAAAGCAGTGTTGCCACCTCGGTTTTTGAAAAAGGGCAGTCGGACGAGCTAAAAAGAGCTAGATTTTTTTATTAGAGCAAATTTTGCCAAAATAAGGCCTAGAAACGTCTAAAAACATAAATACAAATAAAATGAGCGAAACCAAGGGTTAAAAATTGTTTATTTGAAACGTACAAAAAGCGCAGGTCAGAGTGTAGCCTTAGGGGCACTATTTTTAGGACTTAGATTTTTTTTCTGAGTTGGCTTAGGGGCACTATGAGACGCCAAGAAAACATGAAAAAAAAATTTTTTGAGACAAATTTTTTTTTGGACATTTTTTTTTTCGCAAAAAAATTTTTTTTTTAATTTCCTTTTTTTTTGGTTGCATCTTATTGGGGGGGCATTTACGAACACATTTAGCTCTTTGCACTAACTGCGTCCGGGCTACCGTTTTGGATATATACGCCATTTTGTAAAAAAAAAACAGATTCAAAGAATGGCCAATTACTCGTAAAATTATTGCTTTGTTTTACCATAAACCTGGAAATATCCAGTTTTTTTTATCTAGACTGGGTTAGTTTTATGATAAAACTAATGGAAAAATCCTCGACTGGTTTAGTTTTAAGATGGCCACAAAGTGGAATCGTGATCACAAGATAACCCTAACCTAACCCACCAATGTCTATCTGAATATTGGTGGGTTAGGTTAGGGTTATCTTGTGATCACAACACCGCGAATTTTTCTTAAAAGATTCAATCAACGCGTTGTCGTCTATTTTCGGCTTATCTATTTGAGTCATTTCTTTTACTGAGATAGATTACGTATTGTCGAGTAATATGCATAAACAAAAGCTCATCTATTAGAGTCTGACTCGTGACTCAAATAGTATAGCCTTTGTCAATTCGCGGTTTTCGAGATATACGCCATATTGTAAAAAGACAAGATTCAAATCCATACTTTGACATACAAGCTTTTATGGGATCAACGTCGCACATGGGGGGCCGGGGGGGGGTCCATAAAGTTCATACCATGTCGATAATTTTATTGTCGGGGGCAATTAGGACTGCAGCGGCAATTTTGGTGTTTAATTGGTGTGCGGTCTAGTCCAGGATAGACGCGATGCGTGTCGCGAAGTAACCGACGAAAACGCGCCGCGTCACTGGGCGTAACTAAAAGTGTTCGTAAGTGCTCCACCGATAAGATGAGACCATAAAAAGGTGAATCTTCACGAAAAAAAAAAAAACGATCCGAAAAATTTCAGAGTCCCAGAAACAGCGTTTTTAGGACAAATTTTGAATCCACTTTTTTTTTTCTTAATATCTCCCCTTTTTTTGTCCTCATCGTGTCAGGAGCGCAACTAAAAACACTTTTGGTCCTTTACATCAACTTCCTAATGGTCACCATTTACGAGCAATTGGCCATTCTTTGAATATGGTCATTTTACAATACGACGTATATCTCGAAAATGGTAGCCCGAACGCGGTTAGTGCATAGGACTAAAAGTGTTCGTAAGTGCCCCCCTAATACGACGGGACCAAAAAAAGGGAAAAATCTGATAATTTTTTTCCTGTCCTGTTTTTCAAGTCCTGAAAATAGTGCTCCTAAAAAAAATTTTAAGTCCAAAAAAAAAATTTGTCTCAAAAAAATCTTTTTTCATGTTTTCTTGGCGTCTCATAGTGCCTATACTCCAACTCAGAAAATTTTTCTAAGTCCTAAAAATAGTGCCCCTAAGGCTACACTCCAACCGTTGGTAGGGTTACCAATGTTACTATAGCAAAAGTATAATATACCCAATTAATGATCATAAAGTGTAAACTGACGAAATAAAACTACAAGGTGCGCATTGCGCGTTTCATGACTTTGTATGACGGTCCGAAGTTTTCGTATCGCATAAAAATGGCTAGATTGCTCTTTTCGGGCTAAAGCATGAAAAATCGAGTGCACAGACTATAAAAAGATCTAGCCCAAAAAGGGCTAAGGTGGATTTTGGCGCCATCTACTATAGCGTCCACTTGGGCTCGTGATTAAAAATTTAATTTCGGTGTGTTTCATCGTTTGATTCATAGTATTGATTGACACAAGCATAACTTGAAGAAGTTGAAGATGGCAAAATAGAATTTTCTGATTGCCAAAACGAAAAAAAAAAAAAAAAATAAGGGCTAAATGTGGCAACACTGAGAAAAAGTTGTGTCGCTGTCGCTCTCGTGCGCGCACCTCAGGAGACGGCGACATCATAGACAAAAAAAGTCGTAGAGACAAAGTTGCTCGTGCGTTCCCTCCCTAATTCTATAGTTAAAATGAAAAGATAAAATAAAAACACTGAATTTAAAAAAAAGAGAAAAAAGGAAAACAAAAAGATCAAGAACAACCCTGTAGCAGGAAAGTCAGACAGACCTTCCAACTACAAGGATCCCGCAGTATTAACTAAATAATCATAGATGCATGAATACACCTTGACATGCCTCAGCATCTCCGTGAGTTCCGTGACCGAAGAGAAGGCTAATCCCAACCTCTCCTGACACATACCCATAAAAACTTCCCGCTGAGAAGAAAATTCGGAACAAACAAAAAATATATTGACCGGATAGCTAACTAGCTAGCAGAAACCAAATATTATAGACGTCAATAGACGAGTAATACGCGCAGCGCGCATACGCACAGCTCTTGACGTTTCTCATACAATGACTTGGCAACCTCTGTTCACCTCATGCCGCTAGGGGCGCTATAACATTTTGCATACAAAACGCACAGTTCACCTCATGCCGCTAGGGGGCGCTATAACATTTTGCATACAAAAGTTTTGAAATCGTTCACCTCATGCCGCCCTCATGCCGTAGGGGCGCTAGTGTCGCGTCTTGCCCGAATTCTTCCGAAGCTGTGCGTATTACTCGTCTATAGTATTTGCAGAAACTCAGAATATGAACAAAATCAAATTCTTTATTTAATTTAACGTCATCTAGTAAGGAGGTGAAGAACTCACCCAAAGATCTTTTAATTTACAACAAGATTGTGCACTTCGATTTTTTTGTCAAAGTAAAATAAAGTCTGTGGCATTGTTATAAAGTCTAATGTCATAAACCATACTACTACCATAGCCTTCTCTATTGTGTCAACAATAGAGAAGGCTATGTTACTACGGATAAACGAGACTAGACCGAGATGGCTTTAATATGGACGGTGTCCTTGTCTAACGAGTTACCAGCATAAAATATTTTTTCCGTGTATAGTAGAATTTATTGGTCTGTGGTAGAATTTCATAATGTCTTCTGTTCATGGTTTCTGGTTATATTATAAAGCCTCTACCACACAGGTGCGATCTTTCCGATATTGCGATATCTGTTTTCAGTACATTTTGTATAGGATGGCCTTGGAGTAAACACACTCCTGCGGTAATAACGCAGCAATGGAAGTAGATCGCAATATCGCATGCGGTCTACCGGCCGGTCAACGCTGCGATCCTGCAAACACACAGGTGCGATATTTCCGGCCGGAAAGATCGCATGCGATATTGCGATATCTGTTTGTAAGTGGTTTTCAGTACATTTTGTATTAGGATGGCCACACACCTGCGATAATAACGTGTGTACTTGTATGGCAAGGAGTTAATTTGGTTTTAGTTTATTTATTCTTTTTATGTATTGTATTTTTCTTTTGTTCATTTATTTATTTTTTATTACACGATTGGAAGTACTTCTCTACCAGTCAACCATCGGGTTGCAGAAATATTGGAGCGGATGGTTGGCGGTATAAAAATTTAAAGAAAATGGTTACAAAACTAATACAAACGGCTATAGCATACACATAAAAAATATACATATTATTAATAAACTTACATATACATACATACTATACGCACTCGCTCGACTATAGTTTGCTTATGAATTTTAAATTGTGCCTGTCCACATCCTGTCCAAACGTGTCATGTGATAGGCCCCACCCACCCTCCTACTTCACCGAAAATTTAGAAAAAATCCAATTAAGTAAGTTGTTAGGTAAACAACTATTTTAACTTTCAACTTATTAAATTCTTATAATTAAGTTAAAATTTAGTTTATGCGTGTATAATCAGCCTTCTCTCGAAGAAATATCGGACGATAAAAACGCAACTGTGTGCAAGGAATCGGAACGTACCGGAACATCGCATATTGCGATATACCGACCGGTAGAACGCAAAACTGTAACACAGGTTCGATAATATGGCAAGTTCAAGATGCTCTTCTCGTAAGAAAGACCGGCCGGTAATATCGCAGCTGTGTGCAAGATATCGGACCGCATTATCGCAACGCAATCCACCACCTGTGTGGTAGAGGCTTAAGATCTTTGGTTTGGCATTAATTGGCATGACCAGGCGCAACGAGACGCGCCACTGGATTTACGGTAGCCGCGGACGGAAAATTTTCGAGGCGCGTCGTAATACTCAACTCTGGAGTGGAATGAAGAGGATTTTGTACCGTAGATTTTGAACGCGCGGCGGCCGCGACAGCGAAGTCCACTTCCAACTTCAAGACTATTTTGGCTATTTTATTGAAATTATACATAGAATACGGCAATACTGACGCTTTAATTTGCACATTTCATTCGTTTCATTCATGATCAAGTTTCATTAATATTTTTTACAATTTTCATTCTGATTAGTTTGTGGTTTGGTCGTTCGTTTCGTTCGTTCGTTGTTCGTTCGTTTGCCAAGCAAAGCAACGCAACGCAGCAAGTCAGAGTGCTTTACCTTTCAAAACAATTTAATGTTCCTAAATTGAATAACTAAACTCTCTATGTCTTATTTTTCTCTCTGAACTAAACATTATCGACACTGAAAAAAAGCAGTGAATGAATACCAGAGAGAAAAATAAGACATATAGAAAAAGAGAACGCACTCACGGCCAATCCGTGCCAATCGAATTGAAACTACGCCATCTACAAATTTTGACCAAACTTTTTTTTTTTTTAGCTTTCTACCTAGCTTGTCATATTAAAATTCATTCTATTCCAGACGAAGTTGACTCTAAATGGAGATTAATTTTTTCGTTTTCAATAACAAAAATAATTAATCTCAAAATTGAATCAACCTCCATAAAAAAGTTATTGTTATTAGAATTACCTATTTTTCATAGACTAATACGAAAATAAAACAATTTCATTAATTATAAACACCTATATTATAAAACAATACTTAAATTATAACACCACAGCACTTATATTCTAACAGAACACCACTTAAATACAATATTTGTCTTTAAACTATATTTACAAGTCAAAAATCTAAAAAAAAGAAAGAAAAAATATCAGCACTGAATACCGTTCGTTACATGTTATTGTTATAAATAAAATAAGCATTTGTTTGTTCTCAATAACAATTACAATCTTATTGTTATATTGCCCTATTATTATTACTTTATAATTTTATGTTCAGTGGTAACAAAAACGTTACATTAATTACATACAGGCATACTGAATAATTGAATAATACAGATATACTGCATAAACATAACTTTTTTGGAAATACATATTAGAAGTTATGGATCAAGAAATATTGCACCAAATACAGTTTCATTTGAAGGAGCCTTCAAAGCCTTATTACTGAATAATTATAATACACTTCATTCCAAATAATCTAAATGCGAAGAAGACAACAATCAATATTTGCAAACATTAGATCAGAATCAGAAGGAAACCAAGAAAATACCATTGACTGACCCCAACCTCTGTATATATGATTAAAGATTTCTATATATTGCGTGAAGGGATTTACTTGAAAATTTGTAATTACATAGTACAATATGAATACTATTGATCAATAAATTTTCAAGTAAATCCCTTCAAGCAATTCTTAGAAATCTTTAATCATATGTACAGGGGGGGGGGGGGGTCAGTTACTCCTTTGTTGACTGTACGTAAATTTATAGCAAAAAATTTCAGGTAAAAATTTCAAAGACAATAAGAGAAAAGAGAAAATTTGAATAATATTTTTTGTAGGTAGGTAGGTACCTATCTCCCATACGTAAGTTAGGTAGACGATAAAGCATTTTTAAAAATGACTAGCCGTGTCATTGATGTGTTGATAAATTTTGAAAATTAAATTGACCAGGTTTAAATTTAATAACATTTGAAAATTTTGTGATTCTGGTGATAAGTCATGTAGCTTAAGTTTGATGTGATTTCGAAATGTGTATTATTTTTATAATGTTTATGTTTTTCGTAATATAATTTTGCAGCATTTTTTATTTTGTCTTCTCCTTCGTATAACAATTTACCCAACCAAAATACTATTTTAATACTTTACCGTCCGGTGCAATTTTTAATGTATATATGAGAATACATCGTGTCGCCATATCTTTTCACGAAATGAGGTGAAATGTGTGGTGATTGTGTCTGGCTCTGGATCTGGATAGAATCATTGGCTGAAATTAATTTTATTAATTATTGAAAGAAGAACAAACAAGTAGAAGAAGAGAAAGTGATTCTAACTTACCGGTTAGATGTAATAGAATCTATTTTTTCTATTTTTGTGAATATATTTGAAATGAATATCGCAAACTTTTGATTTTTGATATTTTGTGAAATCTTCTTCTGAATTGAGAGCCCCCCCACAAACTTGAACCCAAGTTTTAAATCTTTCTGGGTATTACCTCGGTATTACATTGTATTTGGAAAAGAATGTAAAGGTACACCTGAAATAACAGTATATAATGAATATATATTTAGTTTTCATGGTATAAAATGAATATTAACATTATTTTAAGCTTTACCTTTTAATCTACATCCAAAAATACAAATAGCAGGCATTATTATATTATTTTATGAATATTTATACAAAAAAGCTTGGAAATAAAATGTGAAAAGTTTTGAAGTTTAATTTATTATTTTTCGTGACATAGGTACTTTTTTGTTTTCTTTATGTTTCCATATTACAATACTTTTTGGTATCCTTTTCTACCATGGATGTAGTAATAAACTCTTATGTTTGATTTCTATATCCATGTTTTTTACAATGTTGCCAGAATAAAAAAAAGTGATCAAAAGTAGAAATTGGTCGTCTGGACGACCCTTAATAGAGTTGGTATTCGCGTGCCGCACTAAAAACGAATAAAATGGGTTTTCTTGGTAAAGTAACGTGGAGTTTTGTACCATAGACAGCGTATCTTTTGACAGATAATTTGAGATGTCATTATACTGACTGTCATCCCGCTGATGAATACTACGTATATTACATGATAAATCGCGGCCTTTGTGTTGATTTGTCGGATTGGTTGGTGCAAACATTTGATGAATACTACGTATATTACATGATAAATCGCGGCCTTTGTGTTGATTTGTCGGATTGGTTGGTGCAAACATTAAATTGGAGTCTCCTGTTACCCTGAGGCGAGCTACTGGTTTTGCGAGAAATGATGTGACAAATCATTGAAATTGACCCTCAAGGATTCAAGTGGATGAGAGGTAAGCAGTCATAACAGTAAATTGACTACGCGTGTTATTTGCTTTGAACTTGTTGATTTTCACTCGCCAATCTATTTCTTTAGAATTTAGTGAATCTGCATACACGATCTTGATAACATTTACTTATTCTTCCCTCTTTATTATATCATGCAAAGCTATGAATCATTCTTGCTAGTCAAATTCTAATTCAAAACTTTTATTCAGAGAATAGGTTTTCACAAACACGTTCTCTTGTCAGAGTATACAGTAATAAATGATTTGTATAAATTAATCTACTCATACTACTACCATTTCGGAAACAAAAGCAAAATGACCACTGGTACTGTAGTCTTAAACACAGTCAATTAATCATTACATTGTATAAGATACTTAGCAATTGTTCTTTGCCAATGTATTGTTACATACAATGCAATTATTTGTACAATAAATTATAAATTTCAATATAAGGTGGCCTTGCAGATCTGTTATAAGGAACACCTTGTGATAACAGATCTACAATAGATCTGGAAGATTAAAATTCAAGATCTATCAGGATATCATTTACTGCTCCCTAATATATTATGCTACTTGTAATTTTTGACATTACATCATGGTGTTATCGTTGGCTTCTTTAGATAGCATAAAATGAAGTCGCTCTGTCTGTCTGTCTGTATGCTTAGATCTTTAGAACTACGTTTTTTTTATAGATAGAGTGCTTCAAAAGGAAAGTTTGTATGTATCATACAATCCAAAATTCCCACGAGAAAGCGGGATACACCAAACGAAGCTGTGCGGGTTTCGCTAGTTTCTTATAATAATAAATATTGTAATAATATTTTTTGTTGGTTGATAACCAATATAATAAAGACGATTTTTGAATGATTTTTGAATTTGACGGTAGAAGTATGCAGCCATACTTGTTCAGTTCATTAAAAATTTAAAAAATCAAAGCATAGCACACACACCCAATAATAGATACATTTTAATAAAATACTTCACAAGCACTTGGCTCATAAGTAGGCAGTTGTTATAAAAATCAGCTTTTCTGTACCAAAAGTAAATGTATAGGGACAAGACAAATCACACCGATTGAGCTAGCTCCAAAGTAAGTTCACGACTTGTGTTATGATTTTTCATTACGACACAACTGAATTTTGAACCCGGGACCTCCTTGGTGGCGGTTTGGCATGGTAACCATTACTCCATGCGGGTCGTCAAATAATAATAGTCGCATTTGTAATTTTCTAACAAAAAGCTATAATAGGTGGACCACAACCAATACGGGGATTATTTTCCTCGCTTCCACAGTAACTAACCAAAGTATTGCTCAATAGAAAAATACAAATATATCTGCACCCTAATTGCTTTATCAATATTATCTTGTTTGTCAATATTATGTAGACAAACATTAAACTTATTCAGTAATATGAAATTGATAATTCCTTATTGATAGCTTTATCACGAACAAATACCTATTTGGAGTTATTTATTTCAATGTATTTTGATAATAAAGTGTCTGTTTTAACCAGTGATCTGTTATTTACTATAGATTCGTAATGTTTGACACATACCCGCTGCCACGTCGACTGAGGCCACAGCCTTAGTTGAATTTCTTCCGACTTAGTCGTAGTTTGACGTTCAGTGAATGCGTATCTCACAATAATATCACAAAAATGGTTAAATGCACTGTTAAAACATGTATGTCGTGATCCCAAACTAATAACAAAGCAAGTGGTATCACTTTTCACAAATAAGAATGCTTAATTATGTTAAAATTATACCAAAATAGTATTAAAATCGAAATTAATATATTACGCATTGTTTTTACCAACAGTGTTGCCAGTAAAAACGATTTTAAGTTTCCCAAATGTTAGGAGTTTAGTCAATGACGAACTCATACGCCTTTATGTATCATTATTAGTAACACAGTAGAAGTAAACCTACAACCAGGCTCAAACTAGAATTAATTATTTACTTAGAATTGATTGATACTAAAATCAATCGCTAGTGCTACGCACGTCAAGACAAGAAAAAACAAATCATTTTCCTCTTTTTGAAATGGCTTTTAACTGACATTTGACATAATGATATTATTACTATGACAGTGAAGTAACAATTTCATCTTTTTCATTGTGGTAACGGTGTTTAATTTAAATTGTTTCTGCAATTATCAAATGTTCGATTGAGTACAATAGTTTTTTTTGTTTTATGTTGTATTTTATTCAAATTATTTAAATTTATTATTTTATTTTATTTAAATTTCATTTTCATTTCTTAACAATAAAAAAAATCTACTGAAGACTTGGCTGTATATGCTTGGCATAGTTCCCTTTGCCTACCCAGAATGGGTGAAGAAAACAAAAAAAAATCTCTGCTAAAAGTTAGTAGTAGCACAGAATAGATAATAGTAGTAGGTCTGCATCGGTTAGATTCATCAATGACTAAAAAATGGAAACTTCTCCATTCCGCCATGATTCATTCTTGAAATATAATATGTATGTACCAATATTTACGCATCTATATATTTATTTCTTCCTATCTTTAATTCTTCTGTCACCTAAGAAACAATAATATGGTATAAAAACTTTAAAAAAAAAAAAAGACTCATAACATTCATTCAATGGGAAAATTATTCATGAGCTGGCAACTCTGACCATTTTTCTGGGAGTAATGCTTTTGTCTCATTTTGACATAATTAGTTTGACTCTAGAAAAAAAGAGACAAACATATTTTACTTTGGCATATGCTCGGAATATGTATCGGTTTCAAAGCTACGTCTTTAACACTCTAAAGTGGTTGCGGCTTTTTACGAATGCTTTGTATGACGTTACTTCTCTTGTCATAAAATATATAAAATCTCATTGGTTTTAACTGTCAAGTGTGTTTCAATAATGTGTGGCAGGGCAGGGTTGTGGCGATGTCGTCTGTGCACTGCGTGGTGGTGTGGGAGTGGCGCTTGGGCGCGCTGTGGCTGCCGCACTCGCCGGGCGTGTCGCGGACGCTGGAGCGCGCGCACGACAAGCGGCTGACGCGGGTGGTGCTGGGGGACGCGGAGCCCGCGCTGAGGGGGCACTACGTGAACCTGCGCACGCTGACGCAAGGCACGGACGGGGAGGGCGCGGGGGGCGAGTGCGCGGTAAGGCGGGCGTGCTACGGGGTGCACTCGGCGGCGGGGCGCGGCGTGCGCTGGGAGTGGGCGGGCGGGGAGCCGCTGCCCATGGACGTGCAGGCGCGCCTGGAGGAGGCCTGGGCGGGCCAGGGCCCGGGACAGGCCGTGCGCTGGCAGGAGTGGGCGGCGTGGCCCGCGCGCCTGGCCGCCGTGCAGCAGGGCGGCCAGTGGCGCGAGCTCAGGCGCCGCGCGCAGCCGCCCTACCCGCTGGCGAGGCAGGAGCCCGCGCCGCCGCCGCCGCCCGCGCGCGCGCCGCTCGCCCCACTCACGCCAGACCTGGCCCACAGTAATGCTGTGCTTGGTATGTTTACATTTAAATTTAAATACGTCTGTATGCGACTTGCTTACAAATTCACTTATATTTTACCCTATTATTCATGTTCCAGGACGCAGAACCTGCATCCCTCACCAGCACACGGGCTCCAGCGTGCACTCGATCCAGTCGACGCAGTCGGCGCAGCTGCCGCGCCCCACGCCAGCGGTGCGCGGCGGCGCCAGGAGCGCCTCCCCCCGGGAGCGGAAGCCGGGGCTCGCGCGCCAGATACTGCACAATTTGAATATATTTAGTGAGTAATAAACCATTTTCAAGACTATAATATTCCAATTATAGTTACATGACAACCTATTGGTGTTGTTTCCCCATTGTGAGCTTGTACCGTGTCGTTGTGCAGGCGCCGGCAGCAAGCCGTGCGGCCGCGAGCCCGAGCCGTGCGCCACGCGCCGCCACAGCGTCGATACCGTCTCCACGTACCTCAGCCACGAGAGCAAGGACAGCCTGCAGGTACACGCATCTAATCAATCATGTTATATTTAAACAATTGTTATATGAATGGTTCAAGAACTACAAATTAAAATCTTGTCAAATGACTAAATTTTTTGTTAATTATTCATGCAAATATGATCTAGCAATCGTCGGTGGGCGAGCTACTGAACTGCAGCGGCGGCAGCGACGACGTGTTCGACTCTCCGCCGCTGTCGCCGCCGATGTCGCCGCTGCTGTCCCCGCCGCTGTCCCTGGACTCGGCCGAGCACAACTCCGACGGGAGCATCGGCGGCAGCGTGTTGAGGGCAGTGTCGCGTCCGCAGTGGGGCTCGCTGTGCCCGGCGTGCCTGCGGCCGCTCGTGGGCGGGGCGGGGGCGGGGGGCGCGGCGGGGGCGGGCGGCGCGTGCGTGGCGCTGGCGCCGTGCGCGCACATGCTGCACCTGCACTGCCTCGGCGCGCAGCTGGCGAGGCGCAGCGCGCGCGCGCAGCCCTTGTACGTGGAGTGCCTCGTGTGCGGCGGCGCGTACGGGCTGAGCGCGGCGGCGGACGCGTGCCGCGAGGCGGGCGCCGTGGCCTCGCCGGCGCTGGGCGCGCAGCCGTGCGGCAGCATGGCGTGGGCGGCGCAGGCGGACGGCATCCTGGTCGCCTACTGCTTCCAGTCGGGGCGGCAGGCGGCGGAGGCGCCGTGCCCGGGCGCCATGTACTACGCGCTGGGCTTCCCGCGCGCCTCGCTGCTGCCCGCGGGCGGCGCCGGCGTGGGCCAGCTGCGCCGGCTGCTGCGCCTCTGGCAGCGCGGGATGCTGTTCGCGGTGCGCGCCTCCCGCACTACGGGCCGCGAGCACGTGGTGGCTTGGGCGGCGCCCAGCATCATGCCGCCGACGCCCGTCGCGCTATAGCATTTCTCAAACGAGTCTCAACCCAATAATCATTAGATAAAATTAATAAAAAGGTTGACTGCTCCTTTCCACTTTCCTTTTCACTTTGAGAGGGTAAAATGAATGAAAAGCAGACGACTTCAAGACAAGGCAAATATGAAATTCCATAAGGATAATTTCCATGCTACTTTCGCGTTGTAGCGACCAAACAAAATAAAATTTCTAAAACTAAGGGTGCAAAAAGTAGCTTATATACTCAGGACCCAAAGGAACATCTTCATTTATAAATTGGCATTGTACAACTACAGTAAATAAAAATTTTAATAGCTAAAAATATAACTTTATATAACGTTTAAATGTGAATATTAGATATAACAAACGAGGCCAAGTGTATACATGTCTTCCAATCGTCTTCCTTCGATATTATACATATAGATTATATCGCAGCTTCATGTTATACAATGAGACTGATTTATATACATTTTTGTTATTCAATATATGTACCTACTTAGAAATTAAGTTGTGTAAATAAGACAAACTAAACTCTGCCATTTTTTCGTACGAATATAATTAACTAATAACTAAATAAAAAAAGGAGAATTAACGCGATCATACCCTTGCGAACTGAATTCGCCTGCGACCGCGGCCGGGGCGACCTGCTAAACCAATCCTAAATACGTATAGGTACCCACTCTACAGAGACTATTTATACTAGCTTTAACTCAATACTAAACTAAATGAAATTTGTACACTAACTGTTAGTCAAATACTTTTTCAAGAAAACGAATTGGGATTTGCTGTTAATTTTAAATTGAAATTATACAGAATTTAAATTAAAATCGCGATTTGTGTTGTGTTTTTAAGTTGGTGAACTAAATAAATAAATTTCGTTGCTGTGTTAACTACCTGGCCGAAATGTCAGGCAAGACAAGGTATTAATGCGAAGGTTAAACTGTTGCCCGCAATTTCGCTCGCGCATTCAGTATTTGAAATGCCACGTCAGTAATTAGAATCAATCGCATCAATTTCAATGCATTTTTTCTTAATCTGTGCTCCATGGTGGCGTTGTTTACAAAAAAAATGTTTCGTGTTGAAACTAACCGTGATCACGCATTCATCCAAAATAATATTTTAGTTCAAGCTCTTTCAAATTGTCTCAGTATTTTCCTTACTTGTTTAATGTTAAAGAAATATTATTTGTTAAAAATTAAGTATTAAATATTATTAACATTTAAAATAAGATAACACGAGGCTATATCGTCTGCCTTTTTGTATTTCGTGGCAGCTCTCTTATAGTGTTAAGTAGGTTTTCTTGCCAGTGAGTGCCTTACTTAGTCGTTAAGCCAATTCGGTGACTATCAGGTGTCCAAAACTGTTAAATACCCGGTAATGCAGCTGATAATTGCGTGAAGCACACGAAGCGCCTAATTTTAAGTCAATGTGAATATTTTAATGTCTTCCTTACAACGAGTAGAATTTTATTTATTATTAAATGAGTAGGTATGTAATGAGAATATTTTTATTATGAAATTATGTTTTTTTTTACAAAACTTGTAACCTTCTAACCTAACGAAAGAGGTGAACAGGGCCCTGAAATAATATATTATTTAAAAAAAATCGTGAATTTGAATTTTTATTTATCAATGGTATTCATATAATGCTATCTAATTACAAAGTTTCATAACGATGCTTACATTATTAGCATAAAAATATTGGTTCTTAGTTACCTGCTCACCTCTTGTTCATTCGTAAAAATATGTTGAATTCTTTATGATTCTTCCACTTCGCCAATTCTAATGGATTAGGAAATGGCATAATTTTAAGACGAAAAAGAGTATTATGTTATTATTTAGTAAATTTTTGTATAGACTTGCCAGTTGCGTTTTTGTAAAAAAAAACATTCAAATAACTGATAAGTATTTATGGGACCATGTTACGATGATTAGTGGTATAGGTATTTTGTAAATACCTGTTGCGTCGCCAGAGGCTCTGTCTAGCCCCTCAGCATAAGTAGCCGTAGTATTTACGAACATATTGTTCATATTTTAAGCAATAAAGATGTATAATAAATAAAACATTTTATTTTCACCTTTTAAGGCCTACTTGAAGGCAAAACTAAGTTACTGTAGCTTCGCTCAATTTGTGATGTATGTACACCGAAGTATGAAAAGACACGATCATCGAACGTCGGACACATGCGATAATGTAAGTGGGATGGGAGCCTGGTGACCTGTAACACAGGCATAACAGCCTACCATAGGCACCAGTCTCTTATAAACAACATATTGAGTAGCTTTTTTTGGTTGGCTGGCAACACTGGGTTGTACTTGTCAAAAATTTACTCTCGTAATTAAATTAAATTTAAAATTATTTTACTTTACTTTTAGAAAGTTTTGGTATTAGAATTGTGATAATTAGTGAAAATTGTTACCCACTAGTGTTTTGTGTGAGCATCCGTTCTGTACTTTTCGTAAAAAGTGAAGTGATGTGTCATTGACCGTTAACACCGGCTGTCAAATCTTTTTTTTCAGTTTTTAAGGTAATATCTTTACAATATTACGCTTAATATACTGTATTTTATTTACATAACAGTAACAGCACACTCACATACGCTTTTTAGGTTATTTTACTTTGTTTTTCATACGTTTTTTTTTGTAAGTTTTCATTCACATAACAATACTGAACTTTGCCCACACAATATTGACTTATTAAGTTTTTAACAGTACATACATACACTTAATAGATCATATTAGTTAAGTTATTCATTTGTTAGGTAAGTTAGTTTGTTTTCGAAGCTGGTACTGCCGAGTAAACCTAGGTATCTTTGCTCCGTCCCACGCCCGGACAACTATATAACACTATTTTAACTTTGTATACATTTTATTACGATGGCCTCATCCGCCCGCTTCGTCACCGCGCGTCAGATGGAGATCAAGCTGAAGGCAGCACTGGAAGAATTAAAAGCTAGTAAAGTTTGTAATGAAAGGTTGCTCCGGGAGAGGGATGAGAGCGAAGAAGAAATCCATAAAATAGTTAATAAAAATACTGCCCTTAAGGCGGAGCTTTGTGAATTACAAAGTAGTTTTGATGACGTGGTTGCTCAGCGGGATCAGCTCCAATCCTTAGTAGAGTCTTTTCACCAATGTAGCGATATTCATGAACAAACTTTAAATCGAGTTACTGACTTAGAGCTTGAACTAGGACAGGCGTACAAAAGCATTAACTGCTTAGAGACTGAAGTTCAGCGTCATGAATCCACTGCGGTTCATTCGCTTTATGATGAATTAATAAATTCTCCCGCCCCGCCTCCCTCAGTTCTGAGTTCCCCTGTTGTGACTGACACTATTGTGAACGGTTCTCATGGTACCAGTCACAACAAGGTTAAGAAGTTTTTAAAAATTAAAAAAAGCATAATAAAGTTGGAAAAAACATTAAAAAATAAATTTCACAAACATTGTAATAATAAGAAATTAATAAATAAAAATATTTATCTGTATAATATTATTAAAGACTGTAAAACTCAATTGGTGGAAAGACAGGAAGCATATGACGTCGACATTCAACAACTGCAAATTAAAATTGATATGCTAAGCAATTCGCTTCAGTCATTAACTTTTCAATATAACTCAGCGCAAAACCAGATACAGGAGCACATGTTGGCAATGGACGATCTAATTGGAATGAGCAAATATAATCTTGACCGCTTTGAGTCACTTTCCCATCGCTGTACATGTGACAACATCAACACCTCATCTGTTGATGGCAGCCGGTCAACATCTGCCCCTGTTGTTGTTGATAAAAATTGTAGTCTTATTAAAAATTCGGTTGTTTCTGACGGTGTTTGTGTTTCCGACAATTACGATAATAAAACTATTGTATTCTCAGATAGATTAGGATGTAAACTAGGTTTAGCCTTAAATAAATATGTATCTGGCAACATTGTTAACTATTGTATGCCAGATGCATCATATACTCGCATAATTGATAGAGTTTTGAAAACACAAGTGGATGACAAAACCAGTATTGTGATACTGGTAGGAAATAGCCTAGGGGTAAAGAGAAGGGACATAATAAATGGAATTGAACTTTTGAAAGTGTTAAATGTAAATAAAATAATATTGTGTGCCTTCCCTTACTCAAGTTCCCAGCCACCAAAATTTAATAATAACTTATATAATTTAAATAATTTATTACAAATGACCTGTTGTCATAGCGACAATTTTATATTTTTTGACACTAATAATTTTATTAGTGATTTTTATTTAACTAAAGATAGATTATATCTATCTAATAAATCTAGACATAAGATTGCTAGTTTACTAGCTTTTACCATTAATACTTGGGAAACATCCTGTGAAGGAAATAATTGTAATATAGACATGACTGCAGATTTAAACTGCCAGTCAAGACAACGGGAAAGCATTCAGAACTGATAATTGTACACCAAAATATTCAAGGCTTTCCCGGCAGCGAGCTAATAGTACAGTTATTTCTTGACAAACATAATGTTGATATATTATGTTTAACTGAGCACTGGCTCAAGAGTTGTGAAATGGTATTTAATATACACAATTACAAAATAGTTAGCTGTTTCAACAGAGAATCCGCAATAAGGGGCGGCTCATTAATTCTTTTAAAACTATGTATCAAAGCTAAGGAACGGATGGACATCAGTGGACTCTCTGTTGAACGCACTATAGAGGTGTCCTGTGCTGAATTAAAAAATTGTATAGTAGTCTGTGTTTATAGACCCCCCAATGGTGACTTTTCACAATTTGAGATAGTAATGGAGAACATTTTGAAAATAGTTTTTAATTCCAATAAAGATATAATAGTTTGTGGTGATTTTAACATTGACATATTAGTGGATACTGTAATTAGTATAAGATTCTTAAATCTATTTAAATCATTTAATTTATCAAATGTTTTTCTGGAGCCCACCCGTATAACGGCTACGTCAGCCACTTGCCTTGACAATGTTTTTTGTAATTGTCGACATCTCAATGGTTCAATAGTGAATAACTTACCTTCCGACCACTGTGGTCAACTTGTAGTCTTTGAACAAGTCTCTGACAAAATTGTAAATCATACTTTTGTTTGCAGGCCCCTGACTTCCAATAAACTAAGTAAATTCAATAATATAATGAAGGAAAGGCTCTCACTCTTGGATTACTCTGTGGATGACCCTGACTTGCTATATAATAATTTATTTCTGCCCTTGCTTGAAGAATATGGGAAAATTTTTAAACAAAAATCTATTACAGTTTCAAATAAATTAAATTTTATTGATTGGGCAACTCCGGGTATTTTAATAAGCAGAAATAAATTATTTGATCTATATGCTCAAAAAACTTACAGACTTGAACCTGAATTTGTTAATTATGTTAGGAATTACTCAGGGATGTTCAAGACTGTTTGTCAAAAAGCAAAATCTTTGTATATTAAGAAAAAGATTTCTGATTCAGGCAATAAAATAAAAGCTGTTTGGGATGTTATTAATAAAGAGACAGGCAAAATAAAACCACGGGATTCGATCAACACCCTGAAACATAATGATCGCATCTTAACATCCACTGATCATATAGTCAACGCCTTTGAAAATTTCTTTACTGATATCCCCATCACAGTTACTAGTTCTCTTAACTCCTCGCCTAGTAGTGCTAATAAATTGTTAATGGAAAATGTGGTGCCTAATGAAGAAGACTTTAAATTTAAATATATTTCTCCGTGTAAAATTATTAAGACCTTTAAACAACTCAATGTTAAAAACTCTGAGGATCATTGGGGAATTTCTATTAAAGCACTGTATGCTGTTATAGATGCCATTGCTCCACATTTGGCCATAATTTTTAATGTTTGTATAGATACTGGTCTGTTTCCCGATCTAATGAAGTACAGCAAGTTGATTCCTTTGTTTAAGTCTGGTGAAAAAACTGAACCTGGAAATTACAGACCAATATCTATTTTACCAGTTTTGAGCAAAATATTTGAAAAGGTTATGCTTGAGCAGATGCAGGAGCATTTTAAAAAGTTTAATATTATTCATAGTAAGCAATATGGTTTCACCGCCGGGATGTCCACTACTGATGCTGGAGTTGCGCTCATCAAGCATATCCTGAATGCATGGGAGGGATCGCAGGATGCCATCGGGGTATTTTGCGATCTCTCTAAAGCTTTTGATTGTGTAGATCACCAGACGCTTTTGCTCAAACTAAATCATTACGGAGTTAGAGATAATGCGCAAAATTTGATTGCGTCTTACTTAGCCAATAGATTGCAGACCGTTGATATCAACGGTGTGAAATCTAAGGGTGCAAATGTGAGAATTGGGGTGCCCCAAGGCTCGATCCTAGGTCCTTTCCTATTTTTAATTTATATTAATGACCTCCCTTTTATGGTCAAGAACATGACAGATATTGAAGCAGTGCTATTTGCTGACGACACTTCTTTGATTTTTAATTTTAATCGCCAGTGTCGCAACACTAGCAATGTAAATGGTGCACTCTCTGCTATTCAAAACTGGTTTACTTGCAACAATCTGTTATTAAACTCAAATAAAACTAAAGTAGTAAAATTCACTTTGCCAAATGTTCGTCAGGTAAATACTGACATTATTCTCGATGGTACTAAATTAGATTTTGTAAATGAGACGATATTTCTTGGTATTACCTTGGATTCAGGCTTGAAATGGGCTCCCCATATAAAAAAACTTGCCAGCAGACTCAGTTCTGCAGCGTACGCGGTCAGGAGAATTAGACGAATGACTGATGTAGCGACAGCGCGTCTAGTTTATTTTAGCTACTTTCATAGCATCATGTCATATGGCATATTGCTGTGGGGTAAGGCAGCCGATATTGAGGCAATATTTATTTTACAAAAAAGAGCTATCCGCTCCATTTATAATATGGGTTCCAGAGAATCATTACGGGAAGTTTTCAAAGAAATTAATGTTCTGACCGTTGCATCTCAATATATTTATGAGAATATAATGTATGTACGTAAAAATATAAGCACATTTGTAAAGTTTAGTGACTACTCGGATTTAAATCTTAGAAATAAACATAAATTAGTTATACCTAAGCACCGGCTCGCCAAGACCTCAAATAGTTTTGTTGTTAATAGTATTCGATTTTATAATAAACTGCCTGAAAACGTGCTGAATTTACCAGGAAAAAGGTTTAAATCCTACATTAAATATTCACTCAGCAGAAAGGCTTATTATAAAATTGAAGATTATCTAAATGATAAAAATAGCTGGAATGATAAACTCGGCACAGACACCAAACACAAGCCTACCTACTGCTAGGTACTTAATATATTGCGCATATATATATGCATATATTGTATATACACTTTCTACCTTTATTTAATTTTTTACACCTTTAAATGTAGGTATATATGTATACCAGTATATTAATACGCTTTTTTTTTTCTCTTCATTTATAGTGTTATTAATCTTTAATTATTTGCATTATTTTTTAATTTTTTTTCTTCGTCATCAGAAATTACAGATATTTTGTGTTAATTTTATATTTTCTGTCATTGTAATTTGTATCATAGTAATACCATTTTAAAAGAGCAAGTGCTAAGTTTCTTGCCAGCTTCTTCTTAGCACAAATCTGCCGTCTGAACTGGTGGTAGGAAAAAATTGTGACGATTCGAAAGAGCTTATATTAGGCCTATTTGAATAAAAATATTTTGAATTTGAATTTGAATTTGAATTGAATATTAAATGTGTACTATTACCTAAGACTAAAATATTATTTGTAATTAATCAGTGTAGTTTATAAGAGAGAACAATAAAGAAATTATTTTTATGATTATTATAGATTGATTCTTTATCTGTATCAGCTGAGGCACCCATTACATAAAAATAATACAAAGCGAGCGACGAATTGACTTGATTTTTTAAGTGGAGATAGTTGAAGGGATGGAGAGTGAAATAGGTTCTTCTTAAAATTTCTTCGACGAAAACGTACAAATGTCACAGAATATGGCTGTACTTGCCCGGTTTTTTTTAAAATAGGAAGCGAGGGGAACCGTGTTACCCCGAATTTAACGCGAGCGAAGCCGCGGTCAAAAGCTAGTACCTACTTTATATTTGTCTGTAAGATGGCAATAAAAATTGTGTGTGTGTGCCGCAGTGATACAAATGGGTGTTAGCTCATGTGCTAGCTGATGTTAATCAAACTAAAAATAGAAGCAATTTAAATTTCTGTGCCTCTAGTGTAAAGGGGTTAAACTCGAGTTTATCCAATTTTTACATTTTTTAACCACTCTATGTCTTTCACGAAGCTATATCGTTACGTTTGACACTCAGTTAGATACGACCATAAGTTTCAATTTTAGGAGCTGTGCAAAGTGATCAATGTCTGCAAAATTTGACAATCATTTTGTTAAAAACGGTTAAACTCCATTTTAGTTAATAAAGCAAAGACATTTCTTAAAATTAAAATTGTGAAAAACGGTTACACTATAATTAGATCATAATTAACAAACCACATTATACATGAGAGTTTGTGTAAAGAAATAAAAGTATACTTTGATTATTTTACACAAACAAATCTTTTTGTAAAAACGGTGAAAGTTACATTTTAACCGTTTTTCACAATTTAAAATAAGTGTGAAAATTCGTGTAAAGTGATAAAATTTTACTTAGATCGCTTTATTTCTTTAATTATTTCAAACTCCATTACATGTAAAAAGATTAATAATAATTTTAATCGTTATTCCTAAGACAGTTTTACCTGACATTTTAGTATTAAGTTTACTTTGCTCTTTATTCACAAAAGTTTAAAATTTCTTTTTCTATTTATTTAGGACAAAGTAGAATTAAGTGAGATTTTTTTTGTGCAAAACGGTGACACTAAATAGGAAGCGCGGGGGTGAGGTAATTGAGAAACGGCGGCGCATAGCGCATACGCGCCTCGGCGAGCGGCCGGTCAGCCAGTCGGTTCGAGTATTCGGAGAGAGAGAGGTTGTGTGTGTTCGTTTGGCGCCTGGACTGCAAAATTACGAGAGTAACTAGTTTAACCCTTTTACACAAAATTGGTTTTTTCTAATCTTGATTTGTTTTTAGTATCTAAACGGGGTATATATATATATAATTGTTTTTTTGATTGTTACACAGACACAACCTGATAAATTTTTGAACAGTCTTCTATGAATTCGGGTCACCCTATAATTCCACACAAATCGAATTCATTTTATAATACTACTGGTGGTAGTGAGAGGTGTGGTAATTTAAAGAAAAATATTAATGTTTCCGTAAACTTTCTGAACGTATCATCTAACCCTAAAAAATTTTTAAATTACCATACAACCAGTTTTATAAGATTTGTGTGGAATTTATAATTTTATAGAGTCTAATACTCACTAAACACATACTTAAGCGTTTTTCAAGTTCTTTCTCTTGCTCTATGAATATTATACACCTACTCTGTTACCCAGGACTCAACACGACACGAACAAATTCACAGGCATTCATTCTGCTATCGTTTCTAACACCCCCAGAGTAGTTCTTGTATGGAGCGATTGTATGGTGGCATAGAGCCAACATTTCATCGAACCTACGTGAGCTGAGGAAAGTAAAAATGGCTGCTAATCTAATGACCACGGGTGCCATGACGTCCACGCCGACGATGGCGCTGGATAATTATGGCCCTAGGACTAAATCCGGTACACACTGAGGTCAAAAGAAGAGCAGCAGAGCAATGGTACAGGATCACTGCCTGCAAAGAATGGAAGGCACGGAGTACGGACCAAGGTCAGGCTGCGATAGAAGACGCATTAGGGAGAGAAATGTCATTACTTATGACAAATAACGACCTAATCAAGAAACAAACGATCTTCCACAAGAAGTATACTACACATAGGTAAAAGATCAGACTGGGAAATTGAGACATCGGGTTCCCAGCTCATCTGTTACACAGATGGATCCAGAATGAGAAGCACAGGATTAGCTAGAGCAGGGATACACATACCCAGTAAACCAGCTAAAGATGTGGTTCTAGCATTGGGTACGTATGCCAGCGTTTTCCAAGAGGAGGTTCTAGGTATAAAAGAATGCGCAGAAATGGTACTGACCGACTCCGGGATAGAGACGCAAAGCACCATTATCTATTCAGACAGCCAAGCGGCAATTAGAGCACTGGCCAAGGTAGAGAGCCGTATCAGGGCTGGTCAAGGAGTGCAAATATGTTCTCAATAAACTAGTCGAGGTAATGACGGTCACTGTAGCATGGGTTCCAGGCCATCAAGGCACATCAGGGAATGAAAGAGCGGACGAGCTTGCAAGAGAAGGTGCCAGCTCGAGACCTATAGGACCAGAGCCTCAGCTTCCGATATCAGCCACCGTCACTAAGGGAGTGATAAACGAACTTATGAGACGCGAGGCACAGGACGCATGGGCTGAGAGTAATAGCTGCAGACAAGCAAAATTGTTTGTAAAAGGAAAGAATCACAAAAGAACCCGGTCACTACTATCACTAAGCCGGGAAAGACTGGGCATAGTCATGGGCATCATCACAGGCCACTGCAGACTTATCCGACATATGTCCCTAATAGACAACAGCATAGACTTCACTTGTCTTGAATGCGGTGAACCAGAGACCAGCCAGCACTTCCTGGCTGAGTGCATACACTACAGCAGGCTCAGGTGGGAGACTTTTGAAGCCGATAGGAACGAAGAAGGAAAACTGTGCGACCTGGACACTGGCCGACGGAGTTCTGTAGAAGTAGTTTAAGGTTTTCTGGGGGGAGGTCATCGGGGCCACAGTAACAACCGTATCCACACGGGAACAGTGTAATGAGTCCAAATAGCGACTTGAACACCCGCCTGTGCCCTGCAGGCGTCCCACCTTAAAATAATCAGAAAATAATAATAATGTATAATTTTCTTAAAATATAACTACTTACTTAATTTTCTTAAAGCATTTCATTTATTTCTTGAGCTATTTACAATCTATAAACACAAATAATTTATTAAAAACATAGTTCTAGTTAGAAAATCGACCCCTTTACACAAATTCACGTAAAGCTTTGTAATCATTTTAGCAAGTTAAAGTCTATTTTAACCCCTATTCACAGTGCTCTCCGCGGTGAACAGTGGTGAAAATAATTTTTGTAGGCTTATATCTCAGCAGCATTATTAAACTACAGCCTAATATTGAGTTCAATTTCTAGTTTATTTATAGTTCTAGTCGTAATCAGTTTAAGATTATAATATATTTAAAACAGTAACCGACAAAAATCAGATTTAAATCCTTTTTTGCCGCCCTGTAAAATTATGATTTTTGAGTTTAACCCCTTTACACTAGAGGCACAGATTTAATCAAATTAGATTAAATGGTAATGCATAATAATTCATAAAATATGCATATGCAGAAGTGAACATCCATTACAAAGCAGTTCTCTTTGAAATCACGGGTGTTGATTGTGTTTTAATAGTATTCGCATCGCAGATAATAATTTTATTTTACTCAATTATGTTTCCATGTTCGTATTCTAACAAAATATTCAAAGGTGGAAAAAATATTTGGAAGAATGGTAGAGCAATTATTACTAAATGGGCTGGCTCGACCGGGGAAGTACCATTCTCACAGAATATCGACGTGAAGCAGCAATGCGTTTCGTTCGGTGAGTAAGAGATCCGGAAGCCTAACTCCTTCCCTATCCCCTCTTTCCCCCTCCTTCTTTCCCTTCCCTTCCTCCAACCTTCTTGGTGGACAACGCATTGGTGGCGAGCGCCCCTGGTGTTACTAATGTCCATAGGCGGCGATGACCGCTTTCCATCAGGTGGCCCGCTTGCTTGTTTGTCTACTGTATGACATATAAAAAAAAACTTACTCTCACGACACAGAATAAATAATAGTTACCAAACTGGACGAAGGGGGTCTATACATACGTAGGTAGGTTAAAAAGATTTGTAAAGAGCTGTTTTTTTAGGGTTCCGTAGTAAATTACAAGGATCCCAGTTTCCCCATGTCCCTGTCCATCAAGTGTCTGTCTGTCTATGGTCTAGCGGCTAGACGCTTAATGTTAGAAAAGGTTAGAATAAAATAAAAAAAAAATAAAAATTGTGGTGTCTATTAAATTTTATATACCTAAAATAATTTCATTCCTACTTTGAATATTTTTTTCGCGCCGATCCCATGTGTATCGTTACATAAGTCTCATAAAAACATCGAGGGTGTGGGAAGATCATTTTCCGATACATTTTACTGATTCGTTTGCGAATTATTTACATTTAATGTGCCAATTTTCGTTTTGCACGGTGGTCGTCCCCCTCTATCTCCGAAAGTGTTGTGTTTAGAAATTTGAAAAAAATCATGGTAGTAGTCTATATACTTAGTAAACCTCTAAGGGAAACTATAACGGTTCTGTAGGCTCTACGAACTTAGGAAGTAACATTTCTTCGACGTAAACGAAACAAATGTCATAGATAGAATATGGCAATGTACTCATCTGCGAGCAAGAAATGCGTAGCCAACACAGAACCCTGCATTGTGTGTCTTTTTACACCTTCAGATAACCATCCTCCTCATCGAAATCATGTACCTACTTATGTTTTTTTTATAATAACGGTGAAGTGTGATTCCGTTCAGAACCTTGTCGTTGTTTAAAAATAATGCAAAAATCCCTAACAGGATGAGGCTAATTGCACCCTGACCATCGCATTTAGAAAATTATACAAATTTTCGTAAAAAGTAAAATAATACAACTCGTTGAAAATAGTTTTGTATAGGTATATACTGTACACCATAAATTGAATTTTTCTAGAGATAAAGTTTATTCAACAATAAAGAAAGAACTTAGTTAAAATTAGGGCTTTAGTAAAAGATGAAGACAACACGAAACTCCGACGTAAATATTATTAAGTAAGTAAATAGAATGTCAGCATCTGTATGTCACATGTTTGAGATAAGTAATACCAATACCGAATTATTTGCAGTATTCTAGACAAAAGTTGCTGTTTTGTGATGATCACGACAAGTCGAAAGTTTTTCACGATGTTCCACCCTATACCACAGTATAATAAGTAGTACTAGCTTACCTATACTACTTATAATATCTGTGCCTATACGTTGCGGCGCCTGAGCTGTGGCCTGAGCTATGCCGCTGCGTTTTCCTGCATATAAAAGGCGACGCTCGCCGGCCTTGCTGTTTGTTCCAATCCGTTCGCCTTCCCCCAGTGTCACCATAGGCCGAGGTTCGAGCCCCCCTCTGAGGCGCCCCTTGGCAGACACTGTAAATTTTGGCGGTGAGAGCCCTACGCTCCCGCCAAAGCCCGATGTCTTAGCCAATGGCATTAGTATACCTTTAGCTAATAGGAACATATAAAATAAAATAATATATCCTTGCTATTTGTAAGCGGATAGGTTTTTATTCTCTCTATCCAGCATTGGATTTTTACCGAGGCTTTTTCTCCGAGGGATCCGCTTCGCCTGCCTCTCCGGTTTATCTTCTTTTTTTCTCTTCGGAGTTGTCAATGTTGGACATTAGCGCCACCTGTGAGACGATGCCAGGAGCGAGCGAGGAGCGAGGGGTGCAAAGTGGGTGCAAATAATATATGGAGTAGTTCCGAGATGTAGCAACGGCGCGGCGGCGGCGCCGGCGTCGCGTCGTAGCGTCTGAGAATGCCAGTTGGTGCGGTGTGAATAGTTTTTAAAGATAGGTACTATATAATTCTCAAGTATAATGTTTGATCACGATTAGAGGGTGACTAGTCACACGAAAATAATGTGATTCTACAAATGATCTACAATCATTGAATCAATATTACGAATATAAACTCCATTGTTTTCTTGACGGTGATTTTGATCTATTTCTCTATTTAGCCTCGATTTAATAACTGACAGATTTTGCTCAACAAATAGAACCCTATTTATTTAGTTGTAAAGTTCAAAATAGATCATCAGAATTTAAATTATCTTTTTAACACCTTTAAATCAAAACATGTCAAGATGTACGCAAACAATAATTGATATAAATTAGGGCTTTATTAGAAAACAGACATTAGAAAATTAATAATTCTGGGAAACATGGAGTCTCCTGCTAGAAAATATGAATTGAAAGATGTCCTGACAGAAGAGCAGGTCCGGCAAGTCATAAGACAACACATGGGAGACGACTCTTGGCGATTGGTGAACAGCGAAGTAAAACCAGCAGCAGATGGTCTAATTGGCTTCCTCGGCGATCACATTAGAGCGACGCTTCACATAGCGAGTGATGGCCACAAAGAGATCCAGCTGTTCATAAAGCGCGTGCCTACTGAAAACAAACCCAAAGCTGATTTTATTCATAAGAATTATTTCTTTGACAGAGAATCGTTGGTATTCTCTGTGATTGATGAGCTAGATGCTGATGATGGTAAGTACTGTATACTAGTAACCGTACCTAGGTAAATACATAGGGACAATTCATACAGATTGAGCTAGCCCCAAAGTAAGTTCGAAACTTGTGTTATGGGATACTAACTCAACGATATTATATTTTATAACAAATACATACATAGATAAACATCCAAGACCCGAGGCCAATCAGAAAAAGTTCGTTTTTCATCATGACCCGACCGGGGATCGAACCCGGGACCTCCTGGGTGGCGGTCTGGCGTGGTAACCATTACGCCACGGAGGTAACTTGTACATACAAATATGACGGAATATCTAAACTAATTCGTTGTTTTCAGAGCCAAATCCGTGGTGCACAAAGGCGTTGATACACAATAAGTCATTGCTGGTGCTGCCTGACCTCGGGCCACAGGGCTACGTGGCGCTATCGCCGCTGGAGACACTGGACTTGCCTCACGTACTGGTAACAGTGGCAGCCATAGCCAGGTTTCATGCTGCCATCGCTAATTACGAAACAAAGAGGATTCTCGCTGGCCTCCCAACTATCTCACAGGAACACGCGCAAGTATTGACTGAGCCCACGTTCAAAGCATCTCCATGGCTGTGCGGTGCTGCTAATCTTACAGTTAACATGCTAAATACTTTCTCTAACATATACAAGGATATTCCAGATCTAGAAACTAATCTCAATAAATTATATGAGGCAGCTTGTGAAAGCTTAAGAGAACACACTGGCACGTTGAATGTGTTACTTCACAAGGACTTGTGGACGAATAACATTATGTATAGGTACATGAAAGGCACGCCGGTGAGCGCGCTGCTCATAGACTACCAGTGCATACGCTACGGGCCTCCTGCGTTCGACCTGACAATATTCTTGTATTTGACCACTACCAAGAGCTTCCGTAAGCAATTTGAAGAGTCAGTCTTCCAACATTACTACGCTATATTTTCCAAATGTTTAGAAGATACTACAAAGCAGAGGTTGCAGCGATTAGGGTATGATGACAAGGAATTTCTGCGGTGGTGTGAAATCGCCAGAATTTTTGGTGTCTTGGAAGCCATATGTATATTTCCGTATGTCTTAATGGATCCTATGTCTGCACAGAAGACTTATGACGACCCAGAGACGTTTGACAAATATTTGGTGAACCGCACGGAACCGGTGTTGGCGTACTGCCACCGCAGCAGGGTGTTCAGGGAGCGCCAGATAGAAGTTTGCGAGGAATTCATTGAAAGATACATAAACCATTTACGGTAACTATCAATGTTAGCTGTGATTATTAGAAGTAATAAATTAATTTTGTTATTAATGTACATTTTTATAAAAAAATTAAACAAATAAAAATGAAATTGCTGACTGACTGATCATTGCCCCGCTCGAAACCTTGGACTAATGAGTTCTGAAATGCTCAAAGGGTTCCCAGTTCTTCTGAACTGAACTGGTAGTAGGAAAAAATATGACGATTAAAAAGAGCTTGTAATTTTTTATGGCTATTTAAATAAAAACGTTTTCAGTTTGAATTTGGTACATGAGGATTTTTTAAATCTCTGTAGACTAAGTTATGGATTTTGCTACTCGTATTATGGTTCAAAATATTATTAGTATGATAATGTAGAGCGGCGCAGGCGCTAGACGAAGAGAACAGTAAATAAATAAAATAAATCATTTGTGAATTTTTAAGTGGAAAGACTGGTGCTTGTGCTATTTATGTTAGTAACATAGCCTCCTGTATTACAAGTCACCAGGCACCCCCATACCTTTACAATGATAAATGTTTATTGAAATAACCTGTGATAGTGACGTAACAATGACGATATCAAATCGACGTAGCCGTGAAACGCTATCATTGATTCAATAATTAAAATAAACATTTGTAACCATATAATTTTTATTTTTGTATACTTAACATTTTCTACAGTCTGCCACATCATCGAACAACAATTGATAAATATATTTTAATAGCTATCTACCCAGGAATTGCTGAATCAGGGATTTCATAGTAAACATTTCGTTGATATAAATGAGATTTATATTCAGCCGACACTCCAACTAGAGTCAGTTACAGTAGCAAGATGGTCGGAGAAGTGATTCGTAAAGAGTTCAAACTTGAAGATGTGCTGACTGAGGAGCAGGTGAAACATATTGTCGGACAATATGTGAAGGAAGATAATTGGAAGCTGGTGGGCCATGATATAAGACCGGCGATAGAAGGTATGGCTGGGTTCCTGGGTGACCATATAAGAGCAAGTCTGCGGGTTGCCACGGCGAGCAGCGAAGAGGAGATTAAGCTATTCATAAAAACGGTGCCAAAAGACAACAAGCCCAAAGCTGACTTCATAGAGGAATGCGGCTTCTTCGATAAAGAGTTTTTTGTGTTCGGGCAGTTGGATGAATTATGTCCTATTGATGGTATGTATCTTCTGTTATTATGTTCTCGCCTTATATATATACTTTAATTAAAATTTGAAAACTACTAATGTTCAAACATAATACTAACGTTCAAAATGTCATGCCGTTTTTAGGGTTCCGTAGTAAACTACATGAAACCCTTATATTTTACCGCAGTTATGAATAATGTCCGGACAAAGTGATTAATTTATCACATTGTCTAGGCAATTCGGTTATTATATATAATGACCAGTCATTATGTATAATAGCAATTTAATCACTTTGGCTGTAACATATACACATATTAACAATGCTAACAAATTGCGGGAACAAGATTTTGAAAAATATATTTTTGGGGCCTCCCCTACACTTTTTACAATGTTTTTTTTCACGTCGTCGTCGGCCCCATGTTGTGTGGTTTTGTTAGATAGGTTTCTTAAAAACATTGTGGGTGTGAGAAGATTGAACAGCTACCAATTCGATACTGTAATAATGAGTCATGAAAATACAAAGTAATTCGCCCGACAAGACTAAGTACGGCGCGGCCGATGCAAGCGCCTCGTGGTTGGCTAGTGTCCGGTGCCGGTGCTTGAGTCGACGACGCGGCCCGTTCTTGCGCCCGTCCCGCGTGCACCTTAGACGGCGTTGATTTGTGGTAGACAATCCTTATGCTGAACTTCAATTAAAACTATTCGTAATCAGTTGTAAAAAATAAATGTTGTTTTTAAACGTAGTTTTCTTTTGTTTCACAGATGGCCATACATGGTGTGTAAAAGCACTTGTGTACAATAACTCCATGATGGTGATGCCGGACCTGCGCCCGCAGGGGTACCGCACGTGGCCCCAGCTGGAGACCCTGGACCTGCCGCACACGCTGGTGGCAGCCGCCACCGTCGCCAGGTTCCACGCCGCGTGCGCCAATTACGAGACGCGAAGGGCGGCGCAGGGCCTGCCGCGGATGTCAGAAGAAAACCCCAAAGCGTTTGAGGAATTATCGTTTGCTGACACACCTTGGATGCGCTGCGCCGCCAGAGCTTCGGCGAAACTTTTAAAAGTATTCTCTAAAAAGTACAACGATGTTCCTGATTTGGACAATAAGCTAACTGAAGCTTACGTCAAAGCTTGCGACAGCCTAAGAGAATACAACAACACTATTAACGTGCTTCTCCACAGAGACTTGTGGGTGAACAACATCATGTTTCGGTACGAGAACGGGGCGCCGGCCAACGCGGTGCTCGTCGACTACCAGTGCCTGCGCTACGGGCCACCCACATTCGACGTGATGACTCTATTGTACTGCACCACATCTAGAAGTTTCCGGGAACAGTTCGAGGAGACTATATACCATCATTATTATTCTGTGTTCACAGAACATTTAGATAATGCTACAAAACAGAGAATGTCTAAATTAGGTTATGATGAGCAAGATTTTCTGAAATGGTGTGAAACCAGTCGCTTCTTTGGAGCATTGCAGGCTGTGGCACTATTCCCGTTCATATTAATGGATCCTGAGACAGCTAAGAAAACGTTCGATGATGCCGAGACATACCGCAAGTACATGGTCGAGGATCGCTCTGAGCCCGTGGTGGAGTACTGCCGCGCCAACAGCGTGGCCCTGCAGCGCCAGCTGGAGGCTTGCGAGGAGTTCGTCGAGAGATATGTTAACACACTGTGATGTATACGAATTGTTTTTAATGTAATTTATGTTTATAAACTTTATCTTATTGAATTTTCGCTTATTTTAATATTTTAATTTATTTACGCTTTACTTTTATACCTTAATAGATAAATTATTAGTTGATTGATGTGAAAATCCTTTATTTCTGATGAAGTTTCACCGTGCAAAACGAAAATTGACACGATGAATGTAAATAAATTCCGAAATCGATCATTAAATTGTATTCATCTTCCCACACCCTCAATGTCTTTAAGAGACCTATCTAACGACACCCCACATGGGGTCACAACATGTCATGAAAAAACAACATGTAGGGGAGACACACCAAAAAAATATTTTTTATTCAAAATTTTGTTCCAGCACTCTGTTAGTACTGTTAATCGTCTTATATGTGTCTCCTGTGTAGCCAGGATCAACAACGGCTCTCTCAGATTGAAAATAATCGATGAAGCTTATTGACGTCCCGGGGGAGAAAACAACTGTCTTGGAACTCACAACGAATTTAATCAGAAAGAAGATAGTCGGAGTAGGAAGTATAGAAAGAACTTCCCTTCTTAACAACTACCTACGTGAGAGACAGCAATTGAAGCACCTATAATATATTGTCTGTATTCCTATGTGACAATTACAGTTTTCGTTACCGTTTAACTTTTATACAACTAAGGTGGCATACAAGCATACGGCTTGCCTGATGGTAAGCAGTCACGGTGACTGGACACAACATGGCCGAGACCAATCTTATTTGGCTACGATCTTCAGTGATTTGAGCGGATTATCCGCTGTGCCTTAATTTTTATCTTACTAATATAAATTATCAGAAGTGATTAATAAAGATCTATTCTTGACAGGTCCGGTGGTCGAGTGACTAGCAATGGTCACTTTAACCCAAGGGCCGCGGGTTCGAATCCCGCGCAAGGCAAACATTTGTGTGCATGAACATGTCTGTTTGCCTTGGTCTGGGTGTTTTCTATGTATAATAAGTATTTATTTACAAAAAAAAAGTATTTAAGTATATTTATCAGCAATCTAGTACCCATAGTACAAGCTTAGTTGCTTAGTTTGGAACTAGATGGCGTTGTGTGATTCGTCCAAGAACATTTATTTATTTATTCTATTAGGCGAGGCTAATTCATGGCCGCACTTACTCCACTTCACGCAGCTCGTGCAACAATTTTTCTATGAAAGCACCGCTAACATTATGTCGCTGATGAAATAGATGCGAGTCATGTCGTGTATATTTTCATAATTTTTAATACATGTATGTATTGTAAGTATCTACTCAGCTTTGGTGATGAATGGGTTGGTGGTAAGCAACAACCCATTCCCACGGAGTCGCCCAAAGCCAGGTGTTAACAGAACCACAGAGATTTTATATTACTTCAAGATGGGTAGCAGCGCTATCTTAGAGTATAGATTTCAATTTCCAGTGAAGTTATGCCCGTCACAGGGAAAAGTTATCGTTCCTAGAACGCATATTAATCTTAAGTAACCTGTCAGTAAATCACGAATGTTTGAATTTCTCAAAAACCGATGGAAAAACAAAATATGTAAATGATGCAACTTATTTATTACCTATCGTAATCACTGAATCAATAACATGGGAACCTTTCGCTGTTATCTCTTATTTGTCTACCAAATTTACCGCATTGGCAACTTTATTATTCATTTAATAAAACTCAAATCAAATCGAGAGAATACTTTTGTCAATTAAGATGCTGAAACAAAGATTTGGATGCAAACAAACAATGATATAAAATCAGTGGAATCAGAACTCCAAAGTTGCAGTTCCAAGATGGTTGGTGAAATTGTTGCGAAGAATTATCAATTAGATGATGTGTTATCTGAGAAGCAAGTTAAGCATATCATTACTAAGTTTGTTAAGGATAAAGCCTGGGAGTTCGTTGGCAGTGAACTACGAGCTGCTACTGATGGAATAGCGGGTTTTTTGGGAGACCACATAAGAGTAACACTTCGTATTAGCACAGAAGGCAATCTCATGGATATCAAGTTGTTTGTGAAGCGTATTCCTCTTGCGAACCAGCCTAAGGCGGATCACATCAATAAAGGAAATTACTTCAAAAGGGAATCTTTCGTGTTCAGTTTAATTGACGATCTAAATGTTGGGAATGGTAAGAAAACAAACTTTAAAAAATTTGGTATACTTAAAAACGCGTTAGTAATGCTCCTGGCATTGCAAACGTCCATAGGCTGCGGTGACTGCTTACCATCAGGCGGCCGTATGCTTTTTTGCCACCTTAGTGGAATAAAAAAATAAAAAAAAAGGTGGTTAAATTTTGTTTTTATACTGTATTCGTAAATAATATTTGCGTTTTGTTTTTTTTTTAATGATGATCTACAGGGGCTCGAAAAACGTTTTTCCTACATGTAACCGTGAAGTCACCGTTTGTTGTAAATTTTGCAGATCCCCAACCGTGGAGCACAACAGCACTCTTACACAACGAGTCACTGCTAGTGATGCCCGACCTGGCAGTGCAAGGATACATCATGCGGCCACTCCTACAATATCTAGATTTTCCGCACGTCCTAGTCACTGTAGAGTCCGTCGCGCGTTTCCACGCAGACATCGCCAACTACGAGACCGAACGAGCGATGAAAGGCCTACCATGGATCCCACAGGTGTACCCTGAGGTTTTAGAAGATCCAACGTTTAAAGATTCTCCTTATATTCGCTGCGGAGCAAAACTTACAGCTGACTTGTTAAACATTTTCTCTAAAGAATATACTGATATTCCAGATTTAGAATCTAAATTGATCAAGTCGTATATAGAAGCCTGCAACAGCTTAAAAGAATATAACAGCACACTAAACGTGTTGATTCACAAGGACTTGTGGGTGAACAATATAATGTACAGATACGAGAAGGAGGTGCCGGTGAATGCGCTGCTCGTCGACTACCAGTGTCTGCGCTACGGCCCACCGGCTTTTGATTTGATGATATTTCTGTACTGCACCACTTCTAGAACCTTCCGAGAACAATTCGAGAGGACCATCTTCTGTCATTACTTCGATGTGTTCTGGAAAAGATTAGGAACAAATAGTAAACACAGGCTGCAAAGAATGAAATATGATGAGAAAGAGTTTCTGCGTTGGTGTGAGGTGAGCCGCGCGTTTGGCGCTGCATTCGCGTTGGCAATATTCCCTTACGTGTTAATGGATCCTGTGACTGCGCAGAAGACCTTTGATGACCCTGAGACGTACCAGCGGTACCTGGTGGAGGACCGTTCGGAGCCGGTGGTGGAGTACTGCCGGCGTAATGACATCTACAGACAGAGGCAGGTGGAACTCTCCGAGGAGTTTGTACAGAGATTTGTAAACATGTAATTGTACTGTTAGTATTTTTTATCTATTATAATAGGAAAGGGAATTATTTAAATAGAAACCTATTATTTCATTAAAATGAGAATCAATAATAGTATGACTAATCAGAATTAACAATGGTAACCACAAATCAACAACTGTGTCGACAATAAGCAGTTGGAGCACATTCCTTTTTCTCCCTTCATCATTGCAATTTCTCACGGGAGAACCCATGCTAGTGATAGTGACTGTAAAATAGCTTTAATTACACAGAGCAACATTGACTTGCTGATATTTCTGTTAAAAACTAATTTGAGGTAAACCTGAAAGCAGTAGCCGGCGCCCGAGCGGTGTCGCAACGAAGTGTCCGCCGCCCGGCCATATGGCCTGCCCCATATGGCCATCCAAGTAAGGCACTCCTATCTATGTCACACACGAGCGGCACTCGCCTCGCCTTATTCAGATGAAAAACAGCCATTTACTAATCATAGTGATTCTGATAATATTACGTGACACTAATCACACGTTCCACGGTAATGTTACGAAATTGAATTGATATTAGTTTAGAATTTCATTAATTTTCATCATTAGATTGGGATTATGTACACGTAAAGTAAAATCAGTGTTTCGCTTTGCAACAACGTAGGTAATATAATCTTAAAAAACCGGGCAAGTACGTGTCGGGCCACGCACAATGTAGGGTTCCGTATTTGCTACGCTTTCCTTGCTTGCAGATGAGTACAATGCCATATTTGTAAGTTTTCATCAAATAAATTTTAATTTATAAGTTCGTCGGCTATTACTCCGTAACTAGTAGAGCCTACTTAACCGTTATAGTTTTCATTGAAGGTTCAGCATATGGACTACTACCATGATTTTTTCCCAATTTCTAAACACAAGACTTTCGGAGATAGAAGGGGGGGGGGACCACCGTGCAAAACGAAAATTGACACGATAAATGTAAATCATTCCGAAACGGATCATGGTATCGAAAAATGATCTTCCCACACCCTCAATTTTTTAAAGAGACCTATCTAACGATACTCCACAACATGGAATAGGCGCGAAAAAAAATATTTAATTTTCACTTTACATGTAGGGGAGGCACAAAAAAAATTTTTTTTCAAAATTTTGTTCCAGTACTTTGTTAGCATTGATAATATGTGTAAACATATCAAATTACAGCTCTCTAGCATTAAGCGTCTAGGCGCTAGACCGCGGACGGACAGACGGACATGGCGAAACTATAAGGGTTCCTTGTAGTTTACTATGGAACCCTAAAAACTATTTCGTAAACGCAAAATCGTATGAGATGGGAAACATAACTACCAAATTGTTTTATTTGTTACACACAGCAACCCCGCATTTTCGATGAAAGCTTCCAGTACAACTTATAAGATACCTTCCACTCGAACCATTTTCTTTCATAAAAAACTATGAAAATCTGTTCTATTTTGAGTTTCGAGTTTTTGATATTTGGAAAACTGCATACATTATAAGGTTTAATATGGCACAAATCCCCCCTTCGACTGAAGGGAGACCCGCATCCCTGCAGTGGTTGATATGATATGATAAATATGGTACATAAGTATATTACTAGTACCTCTAAGCAGTTATATTTCATGACAAGTCAGTATAAGATGACCTGTTGGACCTGCCGCCGGGGCGGTCGGTCCGGCGAGATGCACCCGCTGGCCTTCAGCACACCTCTATTGTCCAGAGTGATGATAATGGCTGGGACTTATACTAATGCATAGACATATTAACTTTTACGCGTGTTCCGAGACACACTTTGGGATAGCCCAAGGTTTGCGTGTCTATCTTGTTATTCAATTTTATCAGCAATATCATGGTTACAAAGATTTGCTTCGTTTAGAATTTATTGTAATTAGGTACATCCAAGAATCAAGTGTCATTTAAATTCGACCAATGATTCCCATTATCTTTCAGATGAAATACATATTGACTTGCGATGCAGTTGCAGTTTTTACTTCTTCGTCATAGCGAGAACAGGCGATGCCTACAGGATATAAGCCAGTTAATTAAATCTCTGTCTGTCTGTCGCGTTGTTATGTATGGCTAATCTTCTTTGAATCACCGGGTACACTTATACAAACCGGGTAAAATGTCTCACCGCGAAATATTTTAATATTTAGATGTTCAAAAATCCGAATTTAATTTTTCATTTAAAATAAAATTATGATTAATTAAAAACACGAAATGGATAATTTCGAAATTTACGGTATGGCAATTTGTTTTCTGCGACGTGGTAACTTAGCAAAATGTCATTATAATATTTGGCGAGGAGATTACTATGTTGATATATCTATTTATAGAAGTTTTATTCAAGACAATGGTATTGTTTACTTTACCTATATGGAAAATTATAGCATAATTACGTTATAACGATTCTATTTAACCCGTGTTTACTTGGACTTGTGTAAATATTTGTCGACTTGAGAAACAATCGTTGGCAGTCTTTTTCCAATATTTGTTTTCTCACCAAATAAAAAGGATTTGAATTGATTTTTAATAGAATTACATATTTTTGCAACATAAGTATATTTTATGGAACTGAGTGGCAAACGAGCATGCGGTTCATTTCATGTGATGATAAGTGATCACCGCTGCCTACACATGCCGGTGCCTGCACATGGCGGTGGCCAAGAGGAATAACCGCAGAGACCAGAGACCGACTAGGGGAATTCCTGTACTTACTATATGTATAGTGTTTCCTTGTCTAACAGTAAGATTGAAGAAAATTATGAGAAAATGGATACCAGTGGAGTTCAGTTTCAGCAGTCTCACTCACCGAACGAAACGCATTGCTGCATCACTTTAGTACCTACTGGGAAGGAGTGGTACTATGTGTGTGTGGCGAATTTCAAAACGCTGTTCCACTCCAAAACTGAGTGAAACAAAAACCTTTAAAATATGCAAATCATATTTTAAAAAGTATCAATAAAATACTCGGTCCGAATCCAAAAAATATTATTTTCGCCATGACATTAAATGTCTCACCCTGAATGGAGTCCCCTGACAATTATGATGATCGAAATCGCCATCGTCGAGTATTTACGAGCGACTGCTCGAAGGCCACCGAGTCATCGATAAATCACACGAAACCATCGTTGCACTTGTAATGCTCTTATGCAGTAATTGAATGCACCATTCACTGGTGTAGGGTTACACTTATTTCATTTAGTTCATTGATACTTGCTATGTCTTTACCCATTACATAGTGTAAAAAAACTTACTCATCGAATTTAAATGCAGTTTTCAGCAATAGATAAAGTGATTCAAGATGAAGAGGTTTAATACACACATATGTACAACCAAATACTATAGACGAGTAATACGCACAGCTTCGGGAGAATTTGGGCAAGACGCGACACTAGCGCCCCTACGGCATGAGGGCGGCATGAGGTGAACGATTTCAAAACTTTTGTATGCAAAATGTTATAGCGCCCCTAGCGGCATGAGGTGAACGGAGGTTGCCAAGTCATTGTATGAGAAACGTCAAGAGCTGTGCGTATTACTCGTCTATAGTATTTGGTACAACTAGCGAAACCCGCGCAACTTCGTTTGCTTGTATCTCGTGGGAATTTCGGAATGTATTATACATTTAAACCTTCCCTTTGAATCACTGTATCTATTAAAAGAACCACTAAACAGTCCAGGTGCAAAAAAAATAAAATCTCAACAGTCCACTGCTCCCAAATTTGAGCGCCAGATGGCGTCCTACACCTCCCGAGATAAAAAAATATATATCTCGGAAATTATTAAGGACAGACAGACAGCAAAAGCGACTTCATATTATACTATGTAAAGATACATACAAGGATTTTCACACGGAATTAAAATCGGGATACACGCACAATTACTGCACATGCACCAACTATGCAAGTCCAATTCAAGTATCTATATATATAATAGGTGAGCCCTGAATTGACACCTCCTCCAGAATTGAGTGTGCGACAGTTTATCGTCATATCGAGGATATTAACAAATATAATTAAGTATAAATAATTATAGGTACCGTTATTAATTTATCTGGCTTCCTGATGTGGTCCGATCTTTACACGAGTTATGTATGAATGGTCCAATTATTTATTATTACTGCGCTTATTAATAAGTTATTTAACAAGTAATTATTTATTATTATTTATGTAATAAGCAATCGTGGCAAGGCACCCCTATCCGCAGTGGGGCAAGGGCGGTGTGTCGCCCAATATGGCGTCGTCAATGCCCTCCACTGTCCCCACTACACATTATGGCATACTTAACGTTATTTTTGTATCACATCTATATTTATGTGTTATGTTACTCTGTTGCAATTACAAATTAAATGAAGTACAAGACATTATTTTAATATACACGTTAATTGAAGATTTACATCTGTCTACGATCTGGTAGACAGGCCGTAGAAACCACCATACAAATGGCGAGCTTATCGAAACTTTCAGTACAAGATAACTTATTATGTCATTTTACGATTCGATATAAATGACGTTTGTTATTTTTTTTTTGTTATTTCTTCTGCATTAGAATTCTTTGCGATTTAGCCAGTATAAAGTAAAAAGCAGCAAAATACCTATTCATGTATCATTCAAAACAAATTATTCATGTTGTCTTGACTCTACATACGAAGAAAGATGACTGCAGAAATACTTCAAAGGCGGATTTTCAAGTCAACACAATAATATACGAAAAGTCTAGTATTCTCCAGCTTATCCATGCTTACTTTATATGCTAATGGAGTTAGATTACAATCGACGACAAGACAATGAATTGCAGGTAACTTGAGAACACAGATCTAAGCAAACTGGTAGTTGTCCAGCAAGGCGGAGGAGTTAATGTTAATGCCTGCTATTGATGGAGATCCATGGGATATTGGATCTCCATATCTTGGATGAGCACAGTCAGTCAATGAAAGAAGAGTTTTCTAAATATTGCGTGAAGGTATTTACTCGAATTTTTATTTATCAATAGTAATCATAACGATGATTAAATTATTAGCATAAAAACCTTTGTTCTTAGTTTTCTACCTTGATCACTTCATTGGCTGACTGTACGATTATAAGGACAACGAACTCTGAAGAGAATTTATTTTCTTTCCTTAAAATCAACCAGTAAAGTTTATATTACATAAAATATAAGAATATGTATTAACAAACAGAGGTATCCTTTAAAACACGAAGGTTACCGCGCAAATAATCACATCTATTTAATTCCAACCATATTTGACAAATCGGCTTAAGTATTTATTATAACTTAATTAACTTGTCATGAATTAAAAGAAAACAGGTCACAAGGGTCATAAAAAAGAACAACTTCAAATTAAAATGCCAGTGTATGTGAGGCAAGTTGTCTTAAAACCCAGAGTACACTGAATATTGTAATTGCAAAAAGCTTTTTGTGCACTCTCGACTCTCTCGAATATATTAGATGGACCCTGTCCACTTTGGTGTCTAAACTATTTTAAAGAAGAAGAATTTTTTACTGTTTGTTTTTTGTTTTTTACTAGTTGTGAAAGAAAAAATAATATTTTTCCACTTTCGCCCCCTTACCAACAGATTAGAAAATTAGCGGGCTCAAGATTCCTTGGATATCAACAAAAGTCCCTTCTAACTTAGCATTCACTTCAGTTCAGTGCTTTTAACTGCCTTTAAACCAAATCTTTCTAAAGAACTCGTAAACCACTACAATGTAAAATGGTATTTATTTGGAAGGTGAAGAAAAGTTCTACGTTGACGCAAGTATGCATAGAAAAAGCAAACAGTTAACATTTAGGTCTTTGAACACAACCTCATATTAATTTTACGCATAAAGCAATCTTAAGTCTGAAATGTGGTCAGTACCATTTCACCGTATGTAGGTACTTAACTTTATCCGTCAACCGATAATATCGACAATGCCGTATATGGTCAGCTATTCTTGAATGAGAACTGGTAATTAACACAGGTCCACTTCTAGAAACTGCATCTCGTGATGTCACTCCGGCCGTGGCCTGTTTATGGGTGCTTGGTTTACAGTATTCCTGGTATTGTTTGAATAAAAATAAATACCTATTTTTTATTGTTTACATGGTTATATTTAAGAATGACGTGGCATTTATTTTTATTTATGTAACAAGCTGAAATGTTTTTTTTATATAATGTAGCAGACGAATAAGCAAGAGGGCCACCTGGTGGAAAGTGTTTACCACCTCCTATGAACATCAGTTCAAAGGTTGAGTTTTCAAAGGTTGAGTTTTGTTAATTCCAAATTTTCATTTTCATTCATTATTTGTTTGCAATAACTTTCACACTAGGCTCGAAGTCTGTATTGTGAAAGTCATACATCTACCATTTACTAGATTTACATTAGCGCATTGACAATAGCAAAATAAACTTAACTAAAACAATGGTTGAGATTGGGAATTTGGGAACCGAGTTAATAGTACATGTGGGTTATTTTTGTATATGTGTTGTGTGAGTTGTGTTGAGGTGTTTTGAGTGTGAGTTATGTGTGTGTTTGTGCTTACATAGTCTATTCAATCACTTTCAATAATTCTTCTGTCTCTGAATATGAGAGTGAACGGAGCCATTTCAAAAGCAATCTCTTGGCTTCATGAGGTTTAGAATTTTTGATATTGCATGTTTTGTTTACGCGGTTATATAGAAAAGGTTGCAGGAACAGAGAAAATCTTCTAGAAAATGATGACAGTTCAGCGTTGCCCGTTTGCGTATATCCCGCTTTCCCATGGAAATTTCGAAAAATCCTTTGATAACTGATGTCTACGTCATACAAATTACACATCTTACAAGTTTCACATGTCTACTATCAGTGGTTTAGGTTGTGCGTCGATCCGTCGGTCCATCACTCAGGACAAAGCATTTCATATGTACAGATTCAGCATCACTAAAAATGTGCAAAATCAAGAGAAAATCTTGTATTATAGGTATCGTTCGCATCATGTCATCATTTTCTATATTTACCCAACAAGGCTCGCGATAAGCAGCTATTCGTATGCCCGATGCAGTTGTCTCCGGGGAGGTCGCCTGCGATCGGTCAAACTGGTCATCTTGAATCCTAACTAAGTGCCTGTCCCTTGAAGGTAATATGAGTAATACAAGCTCTTGCCTGTCTCCTCTCTTTAAGTACAGTTAGCCAATAAAGTTCTTTGTATGACGTAGGCGTTCGATAAGAATTTTTAGAAATTCTAACGGGAAAGCAGAATACACGCAAACATTTTTACATAATTTGCAAACGCATAATATGACAACTTCTATCATCCAATACTTTTCAAATGATGGAACTCTATTTTAAATACTACAGTCAGTACCTAGTTTCTAGACATTATTATTTGCAGACACTAATTGCAAAAATTCTTTAACCTGAAGAGTAAAGAAAGGACTGACCACAATCTAAAGGCACACCTTAACAACTAATTAAGCGCTATATTAAAGCAAAAAGTGACCAGCCGATGATCGATGTGCGTCTCGCGATTATCAAACAGTAGTGCGGCGACTCCATCTATCTCGGCATCTCGGCTCGTGGTCTCGGCATATTTTTTGTCACAGCACTCTCACTTTCCGAACTATTAGTATCGAGAAAGTGATTTATTGTGTTTGTTTAAAAGCTTTTATCTACAAAACGTTTACAGATCCGATCATGAACGTTGCCTTTTTCAATGGACGCATCCGGTTTTGGAGAAAAATTACGTTTAGATACGATTAGAAGTTAAGTGCTTTATACAATTTTTCACATCGCATAAACTTTAACTCTAAATCATAATAATTCAACTTTCAACTTCATTCATCAATTGAAAGTGTAAATGTTTATTTAATTAGTTTAGATACAATTCAATGAACTCCCAGAACTTAATACTTTTAAACTTTCGCGTTGTTATCTTGTCATATTGGAGCTATAATAATTGAAAATATTAACTTGATATCGATTATTATCGATCTTACTTTGACCCAGGTTACGTCAGCGTTATCAGAAGTAATCAGAACAAACTACCCGTCTTGAGTTTTTTTTTTTTTTTTTGACGATGTTGTGCAAGCTAGTGAAGCGCTAACGGGATACGCTTCACCAGCAACATTGGTTTTACGTGGGCGAGGTGTCAACCCGCCGCACAACCCCCGAAATGCTGGAGGACCACACCCGTCGTTGGTCAGCGAGTCCATCGGACTTAGTGTAGCTAGGCTGTACTACCGACCATTCCCCTATCCGCCACCTTGGGGACGCTCCCCTACGCTGTGAGGGCCAGCGCGGGGCGCATCTTGAGATTTTTCAGTGTACTGTACAGTAGTAGAGATCACAAACTTTACTCATTTGATTTTCTTTCTTTCTTATGTTCTGCGTCATAGGGTCAAAACAGCATTGCACCTTGTTTTGCACTTGACTGTATGACTCAGTCATAAATACGAGTTACCCTTCGACTAATCAATGAATCGAAGCTTATTTACAACCTTGGTTAAATTTTGATTTCAAACAATACCATGTACTTACTTATGTATAAGCTGCGGTCATGTAGTTCTCAGTTACGAGTAAGGTAACCGTGTCGCAACTTGCAACACTACCGCGCCCTGCGGCTTCACTTTGCGACACCTGTAACTGATCCTGCCCCTTCCGCCACATATTTAATACTAGCGTGCTTTAGACTTTAAGTTATTGTTTCTTGTTATGTCATTTTTTATGTGGTCCTACATTTTTGTTCTATTAGCAGGACCACATGGGAGAACAGTTTCTTGTGGTACTATTTATAAAATCAAAAATAAACCTTCTTTATAGCTTTTACTGATTATTTTGCAATGTTTTTGGAATGGATTAGGATTGCTTCTAGGATTATTTTCGAATGTTTATCTAGCCAGTCATCTAATATGACAGCGGTGTTTTCGCTAATCATTTGTCACTTACGTAATAGCCTTGATTTGCTATTAGGAGATTAGTGCATAAAATAACTATTTGACTTTATCCATACTAGAGCGTGGAGGGAGTGAGAGAAAGACCCAGATTTTTGTATCAGAAATAAGCAATTTTCGCGAGACACCATTGACGACTTATCAACATACGAGTCATCGTTCTCCTTTATTTCAATAAAAAACAATATCGATTTTTCTTCTAAAGTATTCTAATGTTGTTTGCATTCTAGATTCTAGAATGCAAACAACATTAGAATACTTTAGAAGAAAAATCGATATTGTTTTTTATTGAAATAAAGGAGAACAATTTATTATGAAAATAAATATACAAATAATTATTTAACATTTCTTTAAAAACTAGTTACTTACAATATTTTAAAATTTCAACTTTCTGTATTTTTTTTCTAAATTGTACACATAATAACTCAGTACGTAGAATTAGCTAGATTGTGAATAGTATTTGCAATACCAGTATTTACTTGGTATACAATATTATCGTCTCACTCGCTGTTTATGTCAAAGACAGCCTCTCGAACCATCGATCAGAGATGCCCAATTTGTCTCTAACATCTGGCTAACCTTGCGAAACATTACCAGTCACTTATTTACAAGCAGATGCCTTTAAAGTGCATGCATCATTTGTAATGTGAGCTATGTTAAATTGAGTATATACGTTACAGTCACAACTCAAAACAGGTGAAAAGTAATGGAATATGGGAAACTTTGACTACAAAGAAGCCAGTCAGCTTTCGAAAATTTTTACTAACTTTAGACAATTGAGAAATGAGGATGGTTGATGTGGGGAACACACGTGTACCTTTTTAAGTGTCATATTTGTCTAGCATAACCAACGCACCCCTAAACTTTGTTTTTAGCGGCAGTCGTTCCGCGCCCCTAATAAACGCAACACGTTCCTACTATTTAATTTGGGCTCCTAATTTACCCGACTCGCAACCCGCAAACCCGATAAGTATACACGCACACTTACAGTTGAGTTTTGCTTTACGCGATTAAGCACATTTCCATTCTGAAGAATCTCCATTTCGATATAAGTATCAATAATATTTCGTTTATTTTCATAATTTTGTAAACAGGATACTTGCTCTCTTAAACTGAGAAATATTAGGGGTTTACTCTACATAGCATAGGTAAAAATGATACATAGCTTTACCGTTTCCGCTCTGGCCCTAAGAGGTCCTAAGTTCCCTAAGAGGTCTAATAAATGTGCGAAAATGTCTGTCTGCACGTCTGTCCATTACGGCAAGGCTGCGCCCACGCGGCCCATGCCGTGACTCACGCGCCATACATTTCGCTCGTAAATAATCTGCTAATCACAACATTACAATATTTATCATACTGTTGTCCTTACGTAACATTAATTTTCTCGCCGGCCTTTGGTTCTTTTTAAATTAAGAAAGCTGCTTATTACAATAATACATGCGCTACATTGAAAAACATTATTGTATATTTCGGTCATGGGTATGAATATTTATCCTGCCTAATTGCACCTCACGTAGGAATAGGAGCGCGTAAGATTTTTTAATGCGTAGCCACTAGGCGACGCTTTATCTTTCCCATAGAAAATTTTACTCTCATATTAGAATGTGAGGTAAAAACACTTGTACTTCTTCTTATTTTCGCGTCAAGATGTTTTCCCAGAAAGATGGCATTGTGAGTGGCCTTCCACAAATCTGTAAAGGTACAGTCAGTTGGACAATCCGGACAGGATTGGAGACGGCCCATCGTCTGCGGCGCACCAGTGTTGCACAAGTCACAGCCAATGTCGGATTATTCTCCTCTGAACCTCCATTTGCAAAAGTAAACACTTTCTTAGTTGATTTTATGCTTCGGATGAGAGTTGATGAGACTAAGCTCGGACCCGACTGTTGTTGACTAGGTAACAGTCGTTATAGTAGAGGAGCTGAAGAGGGTTGATTTTTGCAGTTACACTTATATATAGACTTAAGATATATTATAGGGGATATTAGAACTCACTCACTCTATAAAGAAGGAGGACGTCATAGAGTTCATGCGCGTGATGACCAACCTCACGTTAGGGGTCGAGCGGCTACAGAGTGAATTTTAATTCCTTTGTTGTGCGAGTTCCGACCCACCAACTGTCGACCTACATGAGTGAGGAGTTCTGGCCGAAAGGTGTGATGTTCCGGCGATACCGAGGTCGGATACCGAATACCCAGCAGAATGATACGCGTCCGACACTGCGTGTCAATTAGTTTTATGTTCTTGTTTTTTTTAAAGTTTTTTATATTTATATGTATTTTAGTTTTAAGGTATATACTCCCTTAGATATCCCCTTTGTTTATTTTTTCTTTCTTATGTTAAACACTGTGTTTGCCTGAAATAAAGAATAAATAATAATAATAATTAGAAACCCTGCTAAGTATCAACACCATATTTTCAACTCTTTAAATGGGGGGTTCTGTAGTTCAAAAAAATAGATATCTTGAAATACTCAAGCGCGACAGATTGAGCTATAGGTAAGTAAGTTAATAACATGCTGACAAATGTGTGTGTATGTGTAAAATGTTGATCGAGGATAACGGGAAATATGATACTTAATCTGCAAATTTCGACGAGGAGAAGTAAATAGTTTTTAGTCAGTGATTTTTTTAAGTCTTTGAAAGTCTGTCGACGCTCCCCCCACCGTTGAACGGGTATCACTACATAGTATAAAACAAAGTCGCTTTTTCTGTCCCTATGTCCCTATGTCCCTTTGTATGCTTAAATCTTTAAAACTACGCAACGGATTTTGATGCGTTTTTTTTTAATTGATAGAGTGATTCAAGGGGAAGGTTTTAAAGTATCATACATTCCAAAATTCCCACGGGAAAGCGGGATACACGCAAACGAAGTTGCGCGGGTTTCGCTAGTACATCATAAATTTAACATTTTTTGTTGTCCTTCACCTAATCTTCGAAATGATATAGGTTTCCAGAGCGCACGAGTGACTACAAAACTATTATAAGGTAGTGACCGTCGTGAATTTCGGGAAATACACAAAAAAATTCAAAATTCAAAAATTCAAATTAAGAGAGGTAGGGCACAGCGGATAATCCGCTCAAATCGGAGCAGCCCGTCTGGGGAAGGACCTCCACCTTACAGAAGATCGTAGCCAAATAGCATTGGTCTCGGCCATGTTGTGTTCCTACGGTGAGTAAGGTCTCCAGAGCTCCACTTGGGGGGGGGGGGGTTGGGAGGGTTGGCAACGCGTGAGTGATACCCCCGGTATTGCTTACGTCTATAGGCTACGGTGACGGCTTACCATCAGGCCGACCGTATGCTTATTTGCCACCTGTGTGGTATAAAAAAATAAAAAAATTCAAAACTTTTATTCACAAAAGAAGGAGTTGATTTATATCATATTTTTATTTTGCACTTGTATAATTAGGCTTTTATGTTTATAGTAGTTTATGGAGTCAGTTGGTCGCGACTCCAACGGCGGGCGTGGGCGCGGGTGACGTCAACGCCGACACCACCCTTATATGGCGGCTTTAAGCTTGGATCGAGCCTTTGTTGCTTCTATGAATGAATATAAGAATCACATGATCATAATTAAACCGAGTAAATAATTTAAAAATTTTCATAATAATACCGCTCCTGCTTCCTATTCCCTTTTTACTTTCCTTCACCCGTCATCGCTACCCGTAAGGTGAGCGGCTATATCTTTTGTCCTCCTCTGTCATAAAATTCTTCTTTCTCCTTATATCCTACGATCTTCTTTTTTTTAATTCATCATTTCGTCATCATTGTGTTCTGCTCCCATCAGTTAGGGTCGGTGCAGTACAGCATCCTTTATCAGTCTCCCATTACTGTCACTTCCTTTTACATTCTTGTTACATATATTATTGACACAATCTATCTTTATTTTTCGGTGTTCCTCTCTCAATAAATTCCCCCAAATCTTACATATTAATTTCATTATTCATTCTGAAGTTCATTCTTGTCTTGACAAACAAGACAAGAATAATAAAAGCAGACACATCTCGCTTCCTTATTACCGACAATTTGCACGGATTCTCCGGTTTATGTCACACCAAATGTTTTGGTCTGTGATGGGCGCGTGGGACTCCACTTAGGCTATGATTTCAATAAACTAGATTTTGGTCTGGGTGTTTCTTTGCATCATTATTTTTGTAGAAGGTTGCAAAGTTGCAAAAGACATTTTCCGAAACCTTTGCAAGTGTAGGGTCATGTACACGTATATTAATGTCCCTACCATTCACATCAACAAATTGACATGGCACTTAAAACTCTTCCGTTTGCTTGTCGATCTATCGTTCAGTTTTGCTTCATGGAAGCTTAATGCGACAGGATCACACCTATATTAAAATAATCGTTTTATTACTTGCCTTCTTATTAATGTGGTATATTCATAAGTTCTACCTTTATATGGGTGTTAATATAATATTTAATTGCCAATAAAATCATTTGACCAATGTTCTACAAACTTCTGTGAGTCAAGCCATTCATAATAGTAATTTACGATACACGTACGTAAAGTAGGCTAATAAAGACAGGCAACAAAATTATATTTTTATTTTCCAATTGAAGGCTGTCCTGCTAATTTGCTAACCAAAATACTTATCCAAAATGCAATCTGTTTTTGCATTTGTTTATTCATAAACTATCACTATTATCATAGTAGTGGAATTGTAATTTAGAACATAATCTGTCTCGCTAATGCACTACTGCAACTTTTGCAATTAGTAGTCTCTCAATCTAGGGAACACAGGTTCAATGTTCTGTGCTCTCAATGCACGGCCAAAGAACATCCCTAGATATTCGAAAGAGCTTGTAATAAATAGGTCAATTTGAATAAAACAATATATATACAGAGTGTCATAAAAGATTGAAACTCATCGATTTTCCCTCAGACTACATAACTTGCGCAAATCATTTTTGTAATGACCGTGACCACGGGCGTACGCTTGACAAATTATACTCTGATATTGTGACTGCACTCCGTGAGGCTGCCGCGGTGGGTCGGGGTAGCAGTCGGCGGCGGGGTGGGAGTGGACCGCGCATTATGGGGTGGAACAAGCATGTCAGGGAGGCTCATGTGGAGGCCGGGTCGAAATTTAAGGAGTGGGTCCTATGTGGCAGACCTAAGTCCGGTATTGTTTACATAGAGATGTATAAAAGTAAACAAATTTTTAAGGGAAAGTTAAAATGGTGCCAAGAAAATGAGGACCGAATAAAAATGGACTCCCTAGCGGAAAATTATTCCAAGGGCAACTTTCGTAGCTTCTGGAGCAATACGAGTAAATTAAATGTACGACCTGGCCTTCCCGTGAGCGTCGCTGGTTCCAGTGATCCAAGGGATATTGCCAATGTTTTTAAAGATCATTTTTCTGTTTGTTCACCGCTTGGTCCGCAGGGGAAGGTGCTCAGTGCTGACTTAAGCGCGAAAATCGTGGGGGCCTCTTTTCGTGCTAAAGATGTCTCCAAAGTCATAAAGTTCATTGCAAAAGGAAAATCACCAGGTCATGACGGTCTCAGCATTGAGCACTTATTGTTTGCAGGGCCTCATATCAATAGAGTATTGGCCATGTTCTACTCCTTGTGCGTGAGCCATTCCTACCTACCAGGGGATTTTATGAAAACGGTGGTTGTTCCTATAGTGAAAAACAAAACAGGTGATCTTACTGATAAAAGTAACTATAGGCCCATATCCCTTGCCACCATTATTGCCAAGGTATTTGATACAGTTGGATAAATACATAGTGCTTCACGATAACCAGTTTGGGTTTCGTCCTCGATTGTCTACTGAAAGTGCCATACTGTGTCTTAAGCATACTGTCAAATATTATACAGACCGCAACACTCCTGTATATGGCTGCTTTCTCGACCTGTCACAGGCTTTTGACTTGGTCCGATACGACATACTGTGGAGTAAGTTAAGGGGCGTAAATCTACCACAAGAATTTATTAACATCTTTCAATACTGGTACGCGCATCAGACTAACAGTGTTCGCTGGGCGGGGGCAATGTCGGACCCATACGGGTTAGCTTGCGGCGTTAGACAGGGGGGATTGACATCTCCTACCCTTTTTAATTTATATATCAATGAGCTGATCGCCGAGCTCAGCAGCCAGCCTGTTGGCTGTCACGTTGATGGTGTGTGCGTCAACAATTTAAGTTATGCGGACGATATGGCGCTGCTGAGTGCGTCGGTCTGCGGCTTGAGAAGGCTTGTGGGGATTTGCGAGAAGTATGCGTGTGGTCACGGATTAATATACAATGTAAGGAAAAGTCAATGCATGGTCTTTAGTGCAGGTACGAAGTGTCCTAAGAATGTACCACCTGTAAAAATAAATGGTTCGCCTCTAGAGTGGGTTTGCCAATTTAAATACTTAGGTCATATAATAACTGCCGACCTTAAGGACAATGCCGATATTGACAGGGAGCGGAGGGCATTGTCGATTAGAGCTAATATGATTGCCCGCAGGTTTGCGCGATGTTCACAACAAGTTAAAATTACATTGTTCAGGGCTTATTGTACATCGTTGTACACCTGCAGCCTGTGGGCAGATTTTACTAAACGGAGTTACAATGACCTCCGCGTCCTTTATAATAATGCGTTCAGGGTGATACTGGGACTGCCCCGATTTTGTAGCGCCTCGGGTATGTTTGCGGAAGCGCGAACTGACTGTTTTCATACCACCATCCGCAAACGAAGCGCGTCCCTGGTGCGCAGAGTACGGGGCAGTTCCAATATCATTTTAAAAATGATCGCCGATCGACTGGACTGTCCGTACACCCAGCGCTGCTGTGAAAGACATGTCGCGGTGTCTGTGCCGCTGAGGAGGTATTGACATCCTCGCGTTTTGTTTTATAACATTTTATTATTTATCATTATTATTTTATTTAAATTCTAATTTTTCAATTTCATTTAATTTTAATTTATAATGTTGTATTTTATTTTAGTAATGTCTGATTTTATTTGATTAATTGTTATTTATTTTATTATTTCTACATATTTTAATTTTGTCAATATGGGTCTATGCTATCCGAAATAAATGAATTTTATTTTTTATTTTTGTTTTTTAATATGAATACTAATGCCACCGATTCTCAATTTCAATTAAGGATAGATTTCATCCGTAAATTTTCTTGGTCTTCCGCGATGTTTATTAATTTAGTATCTTCTAATCATTCAGATGAGACTACTAATCATTCAGATATTCACAGCGGGCGATGGAGAGAGCTATGCTCGGAGTTTCTCTAAGGGACAAGATCCGAAACGAAGAAAGTCGACGGAGAACGAAAGTCAGCAAGCTGAAGTGGCAATGGGCTGGCCACATCTGCCGTGCTAGCGATGGCAGATGGGGGAGGAAAGTCTTGGAGTGAAGACCGCGAAGATATAAGAATATGTATGTACTACATATAATATAAATCAATTGTACTAATTGTTATATAAACTAATCCATTTGCACACGATTTAGTAACGGTTGTTCTTGGTAAATGACTTAAATCAGAACATAAGTTTTAAAATTTCAGACAGTTATGGTAAAAATAATAATATCATTGGGAACATTATCGCCAGTGCCGAACAATATTCTATATTATGGATTTTTAATAACACAACAGAGTAATCGAACAATACCTGTAATGATTCACCCTGAATGCAATGCTTTCGAACAATGAGGTGGACGAGACGCCATTGTGATGCTAATAAGTGACGTCATTGATCTGTGACGTCACGCAGCGTGGGCCACTGCGCCATTCAGGTTCCTATTATTGGTAATAACCATATTGGTATCAACCTTTATTTGGAGTTGTGTCTCAAACGAGATCTTTCTAAATATAATCTCAAGATTAACGAATTCAGCCGGCCTCCGTGTGTCCAACAGGCAGAAACTTCCCAAAAACCTTTACAGGGGCTAAAGGAGCACTTTATCCGATTTTCGTCTACTATTAGTATTGTCATTTGAATAAACTTTGCGTGCACAATTTCCAATCAATCGAGCTAAGCTATATAACTGCTTTAAAATTGATTTACAAAGTCTACTAAAAGCTACCGAAGAACAACTACATTGAATGCAGCAGAGGGATAGAGTCCTCGTAACAGCTAGTTAAAAGTATTTATTATAGTCATTATCTACCTATTCATAAGTATCTTGCTAGCCCTGCCCAGTCCATAAAATAATTCGTTACCCTAAGAAGGTTGCCTTGAAAAGATTGCTTTTAGCAATAAGGCCGCCTTGTTGCGATTTCACTAGTGTGTAAGTTATATTTGTGTATACTGTGCCCTACTGTTGTGAATTTCAAATAAAGCGATCTACTTACTATTTTATAACATCTAATAAATAAAATTAACTGTAAAATGTGAAGATCTCGTGGGATATCAGTATTCGCAAAATTAAAATGCAAGTAGTCGGCAGTGAAGCCAGTTTGCGTCCTGATCAAGTTCTGATTCACGGCAGCCTCGCGGCGCAGTCGCCGCTTGTGTCCTGCGCCCACGCGTCTGCTTCAAGTGCAACCTTGCGTTTTCTCTGCGAATTGTTTGTTACAAATTGCATCATACATTTTCCGCTAAAATTTATATTCATATGATCATTTAATCATCGCAAATACATGTTTACTAAAAAAATACACAAGAACCTTTTCAGGCACTGCAATATGTAAAAGAGGTTGGAACTTTTTTCATCATTAAATCTTTTTGACGTTATTATTATAGTATAATAATTTTATCTTTCGTCATAGTCATCCAAAGTGTAGAAAGGTGTACCTCCAAAATTCATCATCCTAACCTTTTCTCTTGTTTAGGGATCGGTAAGTGGTATGTGTTCTTTTCTTCTCTATATATTTCACCAATAACTACAACTCATAGTCACTACATTCCACATTAATTTTATCTCTGAGAAAATACCATCTGTTACTTTTTCTGATGTTGTATTAGACTGCTGGGTATAGGCGTTTCTGCATTAGCTAAAGCTTTTCACTTGCCACCATGTGCGATTCTCCGCTTCCCATCTCCAGCCCATAAGTGACTCGATTATAACATTGAAATACTTTTATAATCAATCGCAGTCACCATCAGCACCTGTTAAAAGCTGTTAAATGTGCATTACTCAACCTGCCACACTGCCGAACCACCACAATGGCCGCAGCCCGAGGTCACCATTGTCCTCGGGCTCCGCCGGCGCCTCGGATTAACTATTTGTGCAATAATTAATAATTTCTCAGTTATTATTGTTATTTATCGGTTTTGGAATACAGTAAAATTTGTGGAGTGGTAGAGCAATTATTATGAAATGGGCTAGCTCGACCGGGAAAGTACCACCCTCTCACAGAATATCGACGTGAAGCAGCAATGCGTTTCGTTCGGTGAGTGAGAGATCCGGAAGTCCCTATCCCGTCTTTCCCCCTGCTTCTTTCCCTTGCCGTCCTCCTTCCTTTCCTCCAACTTCCTTGGTGGACAACGCATTGGTAGCGCCCCTGGTGTTACTGATGTCCATAGGCGGCGGTGACCCCTTTCCATCAGGGGGCCCGCTTGCTTGTTTGTCTACTCTATGACATAAAAACAAAAAAAATTGAATAGTTCAGATTTTAATCTGTTACCGTCTGTCTATAAACGCAAATCCAAAACTACTCAGTCTAGAAAGCAGATGTTTTTTTAGAATCACCATATTTATCAATTTTGCGTAGATAAAATTAATAGAATTTAAGATGCTAGTTGAATAAATTGGTGTAACAGTAAGTATTGTACCTACCCAACCGCTCGTTTTTATTGGAAAATTTTTGCTTAAAAAAAGGTGTCCACTGTCATGGCGATTGATTTTTTTTTCTTTTAAAAATATTCCAAAATAATAATTAATAATGAATAAAAAAATAATCATTATTTATTTGAACCGAAACAACCATAAAAAATCTAATTGTTAATCATTAGTTTACTAACTGTGGATTACCGACAGATTTGTTTTCATAAGAGAACAATAACCGTATTCAGTTGAAACGACAACTCGGCCGAGGAATGCTATTTGTCGCTCTAAGAGGGGCTTTTATCGCATCACAATAAATAACATACTTAGTTCAATTAGACAAGCACAAATACGTAAGGAACGGGTTTACAGGGTCCTCTCCCGAGTGAATCGAAGCCCTTTCCTGTTTATGGGACACGGACCAGGAATCTATATTTGAGAAAGGACATTAGAAACTTAATGACCATAAATGAATGGACGCACCTAAAACATCACTAGAACTTAGTTGTTTTTTTCTCTATGTAATGGTGGAATGGTTACTTGATAAGATTTCCCTATTCAGAACACAAAAGCGAAAATATTGATGATGTTGACGATAAGACGCTGGGACGACGAGTGCAAGAAACTTTAACTGAAAGAGATACTGCTGTGAATTTTGTATAATGTCGAAAGCCTGCCGGCCAGGGTTGAGGGAGGCGCGATCCAAGGGCCGGCGGCCTGCGCGCGCGCCGCCGCCAGCCCGCAGTGATCGCTCGGACGCCACCAGCGCCGCACGCCGCCCCCACAACCGACGCCATAACCGCGCGAAAAAACACAACAAAACCTACCGACCCCGAGTGACCCGAGTGCATACCGAGCGGCCGACGAACGAAACGACTTCGCGAAGACCCCTAACTTAGCAATTAATTTAACTCTAACCCGCTTAACTATAACATATGTGAGCTTAATTAACATTTTTAAGTTACAATTAACATAAAGGTGAAAACGAAATCAACGAAGTGTGCACTGGAAAAAGTTGGCGAATTCAAATGTTAACGGGCGGCCGGTAGCCCGCGACGCGACCCCACCAGCGCTCGGACCTCGCCTCCAGGTGAGTAGCTGACCTCGGAGTCCCTGACTCAGACACCCCCGGCGGGGCCGGTTTCTCGCCTCCTTCGAATATGAATCGAGGCGCTCAGCTGATTGTTCGAAAGATGGCGGCCACTTATGACAGTTCAATTGGACCGTGCCCGCGCATAAATTAAAGTTTTGTTGTCCTTTGTGGGAATATTTCTGTGTTCCACTCTACAGATGACAATTATAGGGAACGCATTGCACTAATTAGATGCATGAATGCATATTGTTGATGCGTTTTCGGTGGCAATGGATGTTGCGCCGGTGCATTGTCAGCAATGTTTGTCAATGTCGACGCAAGAATGCTTTGTGTCACAGCAGCCGCATCAACAAATGCCTTCGTGCCCCTGTTTACACAACTGGTTACTGAATTCTTTACTAAAACAGTTATTTTGTCAAATACTCAAGTGGCATCTATTTCAGTAGCAATGGTTTTTGAAACTTTATTTTCATGTTTTTCTCAAAGAGGTATGTCTGTCACATTTTAAAAGTTATTCAATAAGTATTAAATCTCATTGATGTAATTTTAAACAAATATATTTATTTATTTATATCGGCAGGATGATGATAACTTTCGGAATTTGTTGAAGTAATCCTTGAAATTTTTCACGGGAAGACGACGCTCCATACAGTAAGTGCATACAAATTAAGCACACTGAACATGAACTAGAATTAGTCTGGTTCCCACAGACTGCGGTAGGTGTAGGTCTATCACTGTCACTATATGCATACGTTCAAATTAAATTTAATGTTGGGGTTTCACACTCAATGATTTATGTTATTCTGCCAGAGATCGACGTTGAAAACAAGTTGAAATTGTTCAAATTCAACAAGTTGCTAATTCAATGAACCAATTCAAAAGCAAAAATAGAAACTGCTAAAGTCACGAACATTCTGAATGTTTTGACAAAAAAACATTGTCTAAATAAGGCGATATCTCGCGATCTGAGAACGGGCATGGCGTCAACGTTTCTGTATTTGGAAATGACATTTTTTAAACCACCAGTTACTGATACAGTTGAGGGCGCTGAGATAACATTTTATTTACAACTCACCTTTCAACACATAATGATTTCTCGAACATTCATTCTTCTATAATCGAGTGCACTTGAACCAAAAGTCCTCAAAATTCCTCCTTCCACTTGGATGCACTGACTCGATCTTCAATTCACCAGTGGATCCTTGAAAAATTTTAATTCCACCAGAATCCCTATTTTGTAATTGACGAATTAGGGATGCTTATGAGATAGTATTCGTAAAGGGTGGTTTTGGTATGAGTTGTGGTTAGTTTTGGGATAAATAAAAGACAATTTTAAATAGTTTTTAAATTTAATTATTCTGTCTATCTTTCAGATTAATTCAATAAAGTGATAAATATTTAAAACACTATTACAGAAATAAGAATGACATTGAAATTCTGCAAAATGACACATTCCCATACTTTTGCGGTGATAAACCACGTCATTTATCAAAAACGCTCCATCAGGGTCGAGTCTACCGTGAAACATCTGTACAAACATTACATTATTCGCACAAAACTCTACATGTTTCTTCTTTGCAAGTACCGGCCTTTTCAGCTCATACTTGTTCCTGAAATATTTATATTTCAAGGCTGAACTGACCAGTAAATATTTGTCCCTGAACAATATAATTAGGCGCCTAGCGCGACGTCCTGGCTTCGCACGGAGTTCAGTAAGGATCCCTTATTAAAAAAAAAAATTAATATATTATATTAAATATTTTATATGCTTGGGGACAGTGTAGCTTCCCAACGATGTTTTTTTTTTAATAAGTCCAGTTGTTTCGGAATCTATTCAAACAATCAAATCTTTCCTCTTTTGTAATATTAGCATCGATTCATATCGTGTTTCCTAAGTCTATGCTTTTGGACCATCTTCCTTTATATGTTCGTGCTTTCTGCACAAGATCTCTACAATAGCACATTATCATTCCCTAAACTGCGGTCTCTGCTCTCAATATGCTATAAGGTTTCTGTTCTGTTATTATATGACCATCATGCGCCTGATCATAATAAAAAGTCCACTCTGCATAATAATATTATGTCCTCAGTTACTGTTTTACGGATGGCGTCATTTTGTTTAAATTACCTGTATGTTATCCGCTCAGAACTAATTAAGTAACATTAACACCAATGGCAGTCATTTAATTTATCATTTTATATTTTCAGACTAATTAAGCCCTTTATTGCTTTGCACTGAATTTCGTTTCCTTTCAACCAGGTTTTGGGTTACAGTTAGGAATCTGAAAATGTAACTTGTCGTATTTGGCTAATTAGAAATTTTGATTAAAGCCAAATATTTTTATTCAAATAGGCATATATATTACAAGCTCTTTCAAATCGTCACAATTTTTCCTACCATCAGTTCAGACGGCAGATTTGTGCTAAGAAGAATTGGCAAGAAACTTATCACTTGCGCTGAAATGGTACTAATAAAAGTTACAATTACAATGTACAATACTGGCCTTGTTACACGCTTAGTGGCTCCATATTAACTCCGCCTGTTTACTCAAGTGCTGGTAATACCAGGTTTGGTTATGGTATAAGGTATTAGATTAGTGATGTCAATTCGAAAAGAATAAATAAAGAAAAAAAAAATTGACGTTCAGCAATTCGATTCATAATTTATTGAAAATGATTTAAATATTAAATTAGTAAGTAGTCTTAATAAAATAAGAACACATTCTGTCATTCTAGACTTACAAAATAATATAAAAAATAAAGACCTTAAGTTCGTAAATGCTAACTGAGTATTAACTATTTGCAAATTTACAAAAACATAAATTAATTGAACTTAGACAATCTAATTGTTAAACAAACATGAGAATTACTTAGAACAAAACTGTAGATAAGATTCAGGGTAAATATTATGGTAGTGGCCAGTATTGGCTGTACGAGCATTAGCGAGCTGCTGTGAAGAGCCGCGCATCATCAAAATAACGAGATGTTAATCCAACTATTCCCTTGCTATTTAAACAATCAACAATTACAATTCGCACATACACACAGTACACATAGGTATACTATTTACCTAAAAGGGAACACCAACAGCTTGATGTTAATTAATATTGGTTAAAATAAACATTTGTTTGTATTTTAACAATAAGACAAAGAAATCTTTTTCCGGACATAGAGATATTCCAAATTGTATCTGACCCTCTTAATGTTGAAATAAAAGCAGATACGTGCCAAAAAAAAGACATGACTGAGTGCTTAGTACTAGTTTTGTTTGGTCACATTCGAACGTGTTAATGTTTACAAGCCGATCAAATTGTAAAACAGTTTCATATTGTGAATTTACCAGACGCGTGTTACATATCCAAATTAGCCGGGTTACTTACTTCGAAACGTGAGCAAATAAGCCGCTAATTTTTATATGTCACACGCGTCTTATAAATTCGCAACATGAGAGTTCTTCTCTATTTGGTCGGTTTATTTACGTTGACATGATCGAATGTGACCAAAAAACTCGTACTTAGCACTCTGTATGACCTCACAAAGCCGAGACGACAAGGCTTTTGTGCGCGGTTTATGTGCGCGTTCTAGTCAAGTAAATAAATGTTATAATGTGTTCAAAACGCGATAGTTTAAAATATACTACTACCTATTTGTAAGTTCAATCTCGAATATACTCTATGAAAAGTATTATTTGTATTGTTTTCCTATGTCATAACACCCATAACTCGAATTTTTTCTTCATAATCATTCTAGATCTTTTCAGACTCTCGAATACATTAATTGAACAAAGACTTAATACATAACTAATTATAATTTTCTTGCATTATTATTATATCATAGTTATGTTTTACGTTCCGTGTCGGTCTGAATTGTGTTGACATTTGTGTGCCGTGTGTTGTGCAATCATTGCAGCGATGCACTTCCGATAGCGCGTGCCTTATCGCTTCGGAATGTTACTATATTTTTTTGTAATCTTTATCACCAGTTTCTTATACAACTCTAATTCTAATTGATTTGTCAATGTGATGATCTTTGATCTTAGATATTTTGTTTTATTTTTGTGTAGGCTCAAGTCTGGCTGGATTTCGTCCTATAATGCTGCGTAGTAGCGGTAAAAGGATATCTATAGGTCATGAAGAAAATGAGAGACCAAAATTACTCAGTCGGATATTTTATCTCAATTTAGACATAATAGTAGGTACTGACGGAACAACGCACAGCTTGAAAATTGTAGGTTGTGTCCTTTATATGTTCGAAATTCCCTCGGGAAAGAAGGATGCAAACAAAGCTGTGCGGCTTTCGCTAGTATGTATGAATACTGCCATTATAAAAGAAAGCCACAAAGCCACTCTGTTCACTAGTTGTCACAGATAGTCTTGTGATACCAAAACTAGAAAAAAAATTGATCAAAATAGGCAATTGTTATCTGCCAATATCTTTTTAAAATTCTACAGCGATGGGTCTTTCTTTGTATCATTTTCATAGAATTTATGTTCAGAAACGAAATACAAACAAGACGTCGAAACGACTGGCTATTCGTCAATAACTTAGCATTAGATAAGCAGGAATTTCTAATCTCGGCACTAAATATCGTCTCGAACTTCTCGAAGGTCACCACTATTCTGGAATGCCGCTCGTCCGTGTATGGCATTCCGATTGAGAATATATATATTTGACACATTCTTATTTAGTTAACGATGGCTCCCAACTTGTTTTCCATATCAGTAAATTATTATAATTGAGTCTCTATCATATAAACAACATACAGGTTATTGGCACCCAAACTCCGATGGCTGCATTACAACCTCCGAAGGATGGACCATATCTTCGGGATATCCGTATTATCTTTTGTTCTTCAATAACATTATCATCTCAGCCACAAGAAGTCCATAATACCTAGCCTCCCTCAATCTTTTCCAGCGCCGTCGCCGGTTGGCAATCTAGCCTACATGCAGAGGTTTCCATGCGACTTTCCTTAGGTCGTCTGACCACCTTTAGTTCTTAACGCAGAGTTTATTGACTGTATTTCAAACTAATCCAGTAGTTTAGTTGCATGTATTTGTAATTATAACATTAAATATTTTATACATTCTAAATTAGAGTAATTATTTACATATTTATCATCCATCATAACTGTTCCCAAACGTCGAACGTAGTAATGAGCATTCGAGACGGTGTTATGCAACAGTCTTAATGAATTCTAACAGACATTCATTATTCCTAATCTGATCATTAAATTCTACTGAGCTAATTGTGAGAGTAACCGCGGTAATCTTCAACACACGCGTGCACGTCACCGTGACGTCTTTTACTACGATACCCAGACGTAAGTAGTATGAAATCTCTGTTATACCTATCCAGCTTTTCAAACGAAGCGTGAAAAAGCTTCTTTGCAGACTTCCATCACAAATTACGTTATCGTTTGCAGGTCGAAAGTAAAATTGAGTAAGGAAGGGGATGGAGTTCGCTAAGACGACACGTGTCTGTATTGTCATTTTTAAATTCTGAAAAAAGGATTTACTTACCTTGTTATAGTCAAAAAACACATTGTTCCCTTTTGATTTTTCATTTTGCCGTTTACCTTTGTATTAGGGGTTACTAATATTGATTCCAACTACTGGATCGAATTAAAAAAATCTTTTTGTGTAGAATAGTACATTTGTCGAGAAAGGCTTTAAGCTATATAACATTACGCTGCGACCAATAGGAGCGAAGCATCAGTGAAAACTGTTGCAAAAACGGGAAAAAATTATTCATATCGCGATAGTATTTCTACAACCAAGCGAACGAAGTCGCGGGCACAGCTAGTAACAAATAAAATAGAGTCACCTGCGTAGAGAACGCAAAATTTAGAAAACTTGAATCATATTATTTACGGCTCTGCTCACCTCTCTCATGGCTGTACATTAGATTTGGTAAAACCGCAGACATTGCACAAAAACTAGAAAAACTCTATTTAAAATCTTATTAGCATCTAGAGTATTACAATATTAATAAGCAAATCAATATTCAAACTCCGCCTAATTAGCTTATGTTATCAATTTTATTAGAGACGACATTCACGCGCAGATGCACGTGTATATGAGGATAACTTTATAATGTATTCTGAAGCTAATGTCGATATATATTTCGCCAAATACTGCTTCCTAGACCAAAATCAAACTTTCGCATTGGAATTAATGAGACCGATAAATAAACATGTCGATTTGAATTAAATTTCCAATCACATAAAATTGTAAAATTTATGAAATTTAGACTTTATGATTTACTTTTTCTATTTAATATACCTAATTCGGCAAGTTCATTAACTAGAAACGCAATACGCGTAGTCAATCCGATTGGACGCGGGCTGACCGGTTTTTGGTGTTTTGACAATTCAATCCAAGTCCTCACATCGCCAAAAATTTAATCGTTATGTCTCGAATTAATGTTTTCATTTGTCGTGGACCACACTGACACGTGATAGTCGCGATGGTGGTCGATGAAATAAAGTAATCGTTGTTCTGAGAAACGTTATCGACTTCTTGGAAATGATTAATGTTACTAACATCCAAATAATTAGGGACAGGAAAGTTCGTGTCATACTCTCAAACATTGCTACTTTTACATCTGATTCCATCTATTCTAACAATGATCAATGATCTGCTGTTAACACAATTTCTGAATGTGATTTTGTACAATCAGATCTCATGTTACCTATGCCACAGACATATTAATACTTACAGTACCTACCTATGCTTTTTTTAATCGTTAATCATTATTTAGAGTTCCTTAACCATAGCAAATGTATTGAATGCTGTACTTTTCTAAATGGAGAACTCACAGTTTTGTAGCTTCAGCACTACCTGCCTAATTTACTTGCCCTCTCCCAATAGGGTTCTTAAATATCATTGTTTTGTATGTAAATTGTATTTAAGGCAGCAAAGGATACTTTTATTCCCAGAAATACCTGTCCTTAAACATTGATTATTTCTACAACATTGTGGTTATAACATCCTGATTCGTAGATTTTTGCACATTTTAAAGTGTCACGTTGCACGGGCTTCTCACCTCACAGGCGCGGCGTAGGCGAGCGATCAAGCGATTGTTCCATCAGCCACCCCCGCTTTGCCCACTCGGCGCTGGTGACCGTCGCGCCGCCGTCGCGTCTCGCTCGTCCGTCCGTCTGCCCGTGTCCTCTACTCAATCAATCTCTATTTGTGCAGTTCCTTATGACCTGTCTCATTGGTGAGTTTCGTTCGTTATAATGATGTTCATCATTCAGTCATTTATCATGATAGTCATAACTACAACATGTGTTAAATGTTTACAATAATATATCCGTTGTCTGGTATAACACAAGCAGGTTATGTCTAGCTTACTTTGGGACTAAATGGCGCTGTGTAAATTGTGTACAATTTAAAAAAAAAGATTACACTTGTGACACTAACTTAATGGATACATTACATACTACCACCGAGTACGTAGCCCTTTTACTTATACTTACTTGATATTTTTGATTTCCAAAATAGCATTTTTGATCTTCTTCATTTTAGACTTGCGATGTGCATAATAATAATTCCTAATAAATATTAGTTTATTATCACTTATATTGAATTTTAAATGTAAGTTGACAGTTTCTATCTTAATCTTTTCAAGGCTTGACTTTATTTACCTTTAGATTATACTCATTTCCTTATTCTAGATTTAATGTGCTTTATGTATCGTTGCGTCGTTGTAAACTTCCTCCTACGTGATTCCGTCTCCTAACACCTAAAAAATAAAAATACCTACTAAGAATTTTATTGGGGTTAATAACAGAACTTCTCAAAGGCCTCCCAAAGACATTTTTTTCAGTAGTCAGGTTCATTTAGGTATATTTTAAGATCTTCTTTTAGGGTTTCATGCAGTTAAGCTTTCCCAAAATAAGTTTTCATAAATCATTTTTGTAAACTTTTCCTAATATTTTAAAATCGTCACTATTTTCATAAAAGTCATTGTGTTTTTGAAATCCACACCATTTTACCGTGATACAAACAATACCAGTCAAAATATAGCTATTTCCTTGTAATATTCTGCTTATGAGTTTTTGTTCAGGTTTATTGCAAGTTGTTTCGGGTAAAATCATAAATCAGAATTTTCCAAAAGTGGTGAATTCATCTCAACCGGTTCTCGATATGATGTCATTGACATTGCTAATATAGCTTGAAATATCCATGTGAAGATTAGCGACTAGCAGTATGTATTGTTATTATTTCCATACAAAAAGTAATTTTCGAAAACAAAATAGACGAAAACGTTTTAGGAAGGCCTATGTTCAGCAGTGGGCTTCTGGTAGCTGAGATGATGATGATGAAAATCGACAGAGTTGCCTTTTAAAAAGGTGTACTTTTTATAACCAGTAGACATTTTTGCATGATACCTAAAATTTAGAGAATTTATTAATAACCCAAAGTCTAAAGTCCTTATCCATAGACCTAGCATACGCGCTCTATATGCCTTATGGGCATAATGGTAAAATATTTCTTACTAAAAGACCACGGCTGCGATGCTGGCTTAAAGACAGACACCTGTCACTTGTAAACATTTAAAAAAAAAATAGTTGTGTTGTTGATCATATTATTATTTCAAATCTAAATAAAATGGACAAAATCCCTCATAAACCTAAAAAAAGGAAACGTATAACTAGAAAAGAATTAATGAAATTAAATAAACAGGTAAACACAACATTTAAACTGATACTTCAAGCAAAATATGCTATACCTAACAGCTACTTTTATTTAATAAGTTAAAATCTCTTTAATTACGCAGGAATTAGTCGACAAAATAATACAATTGGAAGCCCACAATGTCCAATTTAAGAATATTATCAGTAAAAAAATATCGGAAGACTACACAAGTGAGAAAAATGTAAAAAACCGACCCTTTCATTTTGATACGTAAGTTTTAAAAATATTTGTGTTTCTTTTATGATGAATTTCGCAAGGAAACTTTTCCTATTTTCTCCTTACATTTTATTCGTGGTCAGGATACACTGTACTGTCAGTTTTTGTACTAATTCCTCCACAACTTAACTGATTAACTGCACCTTATAACTTGAGAAACTTGCCCCCCTATTCTCGTAACAAAAACCGTCTCATCACAAACTCACGCACTATCTCGCTCAATTCCTATTTTGTATGAGTGAGATAGAGCTTGAGATTGACACGAGATTTTAACTGTTTTTGTTACAAGAATAGGGGGGCAGACATTTGATCATGATCTCAAGACTTTTCAATCAAAGATATGCTTAGAGAGGTAGGGCGCAGCGGATAATCTTGTCAAATCGGATGCAGCCCGTTTGGGGAAGGACCTCCACCTTACAGAAGATCGTAGCCATTCGTAGCCAAATAGCATTGTTCTCGGCCATGTTGTGTTCCTACGGTGAGTAAGGTCTCCAGAGCTCCACTTGGGGGGGTTGGGAGGGTTGGCAACACGTGAGTGATACCCCCGGTACTGCACGCGTCTATAGGCTACGGTGACGGCTTACCATCAGGCCGGCCGTATGCTTGTTTGCCACCTTTGTGGAATAAATAAAAAACTATGACTCGGTCGATACCTGAATGTTTGCCTCTTACTTAAATGATCGACTTCAGTGCCAGTGGGCTGAATGCTAAATAATAAATAAAAGCACGGTGCTAATTGTGATGTCATATTGCAAATATAAACGCCCAAATCGAAGCCTTGGCACAAAAATAGTCACAATCAATTAAACATTAACATGAGTAATAACTTGAAGTATTTACCTCATCAGAGGTAAGCGAATCTCAACGATGACTGCATTACGTTTAATGTTATCATTTCTATGTACATTGTTTTCATAGTAGAGACAAACAGTTAGGTCATGGCTAATGTGATCCATAATCCCTGGTGCCGTGACTTTACCCGCTTTACACTTTGATAAGGATTATAGAAATAGATTATCATAGAATCCATAAAAAAGTGACCTTCGATTTGAAAGAGACATTAGACCTATTTGATTTAAAAAAACCGTTGTCTTGGACAATAGCATTATGTTGAATAGCTAAAAAGCTCTAGAATTGAGTTTCTAAATATATTTTTTCAAATTTGATTAATATTGTAGAGGTTAGGGCAACCAAATAAACTCTTAGATAGATAGGATAATATAATGCTTTATTTGCATACAAACAAAGATACCTACAATACAAACGGTTAACTTACAGACAAGTGTATTTGAAACAAGGTGGCCTTATTGCTGACGAAATCTTTTCAAGTTTTTTCTTACTTATTATTTCGTAGAACGACGATATAAATTGCGAAAAAACTTTGTTTAAATGGATGAAATTAAACTCTCCACAAAACATATTTTGCATATAAATAAAGCGCAAATGAATATATCACGATCAGCTATGCATATGCGTTGGTTCTGCAGGCGCGTACGCATCACGACGAGGCTTACCGCTCGCTGGCGGAACGGACAGGTTTCGAGTGTAGGGTGCTCGTGTCTACTGGGAGAGACGGGAAAAACCTACATAATTTTGTACTTACTTAATTTGTAACTTCGCGTGTGATTATCTGATTGATTTTCCCGTTGAAATTTTCGAAAATCCTTTTGAAAACGGATGCCTGCGTCATATAAAAAACACACCCTCCAAGCTTCATGTCTCTACAATCAGCGGATTAGGCTGTGCAACCGATCTGTCAGTCATTCAGGACAAAGTTTTTTATTATGTAAATAGATATACATAAATTACACATGAGACACGTATAACTTACAAATGTATTATTGGCGGCTTTGTTGCTTAATTTTTGAGTGAAAGTTTAAAATAAGTTTAAAATAAAATTGTTTATTTTCAAAATAAATCAATATGAATCAAGCTCTACAATTTTGGTAGTATTAAAAAAAAAGTTCAGGGCTCTTTAAGAAGCCCTAAGTCTTGGCTTCTTGATTGAATTAATGCTTTTTGAGCGTCGCTGAAATGATAAGTGTCTTTTTCTTCTTGCCTATACTATTTGGCAATCTCTAACATAAAAATAATTACAGTCTTCAAAATTACGATGTTACGGTATTCACCTTTTATTATAAAGTCTTTAAACAAGTAATGTTTACTTTTTACCTGTGCAAGGTGTTTTACGAGTTGCAATAAACGTATTTAATATTATATTGTCTTCTTTTATTACCTATTCCTATCTGAATCACTTATTCATTAGAGTAAATTATCCTCTATTAATAAATAAATAAAAATTACTAAAACTTCATCATTATCATATCAACCCATAATCAACACTGCAGGTCTCCCTTCAATCAAAAGGGATTAGAACGTACTCTGCCACGCTGCTCCAATGCGGATTGGCAGAGATTACTAAAATCTACTTCAAAAATATAATACGACTATTCTACTTTACAGCAAACCGCTTTTGGTCGCATTTGCTTGCTTTTGTGGTCACTGTTATCTTTCAGATTTTGTCTGCAAGTAAAAGTAGTCATATTTCATAAGCTATCCAAAAGCACTTGAACGGAGCCCATGAAAAACAGTTCAAGCTATTTTTTAAATTCATTGGACGTACAAAAAAATATGAAGATTAAGATTATAAAACACATCATAAACATATTATTTTGCCATTACAAACAGCTAATCCAATTTTATTTATTTGTATAAATCTTATTTTATTAGAGACATACGTGTGTTCATTCTTCTGCGTATATTTTTAGTTATTATCGAATCATTTTACGATTTCCATTAAATACAATTCTGCATTTCGCCCACGTCTTTATTTATGCATTATTTCTGCCCACGATTTCATTCCTATTACATTCTCATGTTCATCCTAAAGCCAGTCATTATTTTCATATATTTAACTTTAATATTAGTTTTGCTATTAAAGAATGTATCAATATGTTTTCATTTAAATTGATTTATGTTATTTATAATAATGTTAGTTAGTTTGTGTTTGTTGTAAAGGCTGCTGTCCGGTCACAGAATAACTACTAGTACTGTCCGGTGGCAGGTTTCGGATTTTAAGTTCGAATAAAAAAATAACTATAAAACATAGGTACATTTTTATTATAATTACAACGCCAAGTAGTTATAGTAGCGATGCGGTTCAGTGGGGCAATTCACGTAACAAGAACCGATTCTAGTTCGATTCAACGACACTCACTGTCACGTTCAATTCCTAATTTGTATGAGTGAGACAGCGAGTGTCGTTGAATCGAAATAGAATCGGTTCTTGTTACGTGGATAGTCCCACAGGGCCTCCCCCGGTGTCTCTGTGCTCCATGTTTGGCGGTGATTAATTAACATCAGGGGCATGCTCATGAAAATGAGATCTAAAAATCAGTGCACTGGGCTGACTGGTCCCCTTCCATTTGAAATTGTAGTCACCCTACATTCGAGGCGGCAAAACCAGCCATCGTCCAGGATCGTGTCGCCTGCTCCGCGGGCGCGAGCCGTGAAGGCTGCCCTCTTTACCTGCTCTGCCTATTATCTATGCACATTTGTATTGTGCACATCCCGAGTGCACTTTCGTATTGTACACAAGTATGTACATATCAATTTGTATTTATACTATCTTGTTTTGTTCTCGTCCGTCAGATAAACCGACAGTATTTATCTGACAAATAGACTTACCGACTAACCGGATTTGATCGAGAATTTTTCCGCAAATGAGAACAGGCTCTATATACTTACATTGTCCAATGACTTTTCTTCTATCAATTACTTAAAAGTGTATTTTGTTTTATAAACAAGTGCAAAAAAAATGTAGGCCAAATGTGATAATTTGCAAATCCATGCAAAACTATTGTCTTGTTTATTGATGATATTAATTACTTTGCACATTACATAATTAGTTTTAAATGATGTCCTATTAGGCCAGATGGACATTGCGTCGAGATTAATAATTGATAATCTTGTAACTTTAGATTCTGACAAGAACTCGTATCATTGACTATTTAGCCTGTTTCTGAAACACATTTCAATTTTAATTCCACATTAAGTTTCAAGCTATTCCTTAGTTTGACACTAACATCTATAACTTAATGTGTCATTAATTCCAAAGATGCGTTTATTACACTATTACTGGCTATGTATGAATCAAATTTTATTTAATAGTTCGCGGAAGTAAACTTTAGTTTAAAACTTTAAACATTATTTAACTGATACTAGTGTCTAGTTAAAATTCAACAATTTAGTGTACGGTTCGGCTCGTGTTTTGAGAACTACAGTCTACACCGTCGTGTCGTGTTTCGTCGGCGGGTCAGGCATCCAGCCTTCGTCCTCTAACAAGTTGTATCAGCACTTTATTGCATTCTGTAGCTCGTTCTCGGAAACTTCATGTTTATTGACTCTCGATTTTCTTCTGGGTACTAACTAACCATCAACTTTGACTTATGATATTATTTTAATTGGAGTGGTAGAGTATTTATTAAATGGGCTAGTTCGATCATGGGAATATCATCCACTAACAGAATATCGGCGTAAATCTATTTTGTTTGGTGATTTAGAGACCCGGGAGTTCAATTCTTTTTCTGTCCCATTTCTTCCATGTTGCGGGCATTACGGGCAATGCATTGGTAGCGCCTTTGCTGTTGCTTCTGTCCATAGTCAGTGGTAATTACTTCCATCAAGTTTCTCAATTGTCTGTTTGTCTGCTGAAAAAATTCTTTCTTTGAAATATTGTGTATTCTTCCACTGTTTTTTCAATCATTTCGTAACATCACCCATCACACCCATGCATACTAACTTAGGAATAGAAATCATTAATTCTTTTCTGCGTTAATGCTAATTTTTAAATGTCCAATATAGACCGCTAGTTCGTAGGCGCCTGAGACTATTTACTTACAAGTTATTTGAACAAATATATTATCTTCACCAATTACGGTAACACTGACAGCCATTGAATATTTATCTCTGTCTCGTGTACTAAGATCCTTTTTTCATTCGTATTTAAGACAATTTGTCATTCACAAGTAAAAAATGGTGCGGCGTTCTCTGTTAGGTATAAAGCAAATAGTGGTCCGTCCCACGGTCGGCGGGCGGTCATCCCAACCAAACCTGTTTATGGGGCTCGTGTATTTGCGTGTCGATGGAGCGAAACACTCGGGAATTTTGCACGAGAATTTATGGCACCGTCTACCGTTGCACACGGTGCAATATTATTCTAATTCGGTTATTATCATTTATATCATATCAACCAAATATTGCAAAACTGCAGGGCTGCTCCAATGCCTCCCTTGTTGGGTATGCGGTGCTTCCCCCCCCCCCTCTATATCCGAAAGTCTGTTGTGTAGAAATTTGAAAAAAAATCAAGGTACTAGCCCATATAGTGAACCTACAAGGAAAACTATAACGGTTAAGTAGGCACTACTAGTTACCGAGTAATAGCCGACGAACGAAGTAAAATTTCTTTGACGAAAACGTACAAATGTCATAGAATATGTCATTGTACTCGACACAAGCAAGAAATGCGTAGCCAATACGGAACCCTACATTGTTCGTGGCGCGACACATACTTGCCCGGTTTTTTAAAGTAATTTCTTCCTAATGTTTTTTTTCTCGTACTTATTACAAATGTGTTAGTGTGGTGATAAGTGAAAACAATATTAATATAAATGTAAAATAAATATAAACAATATTAAGGAAGACTACCTTGCCTGGGTAGCCTGGTGCGGCTAAAGGCTGGTACTGCTACTAGGAGTTTCTCGAAGCCCTCATTTAAAGAATGCCTAAACAGCCATACATACCATGGAAACTTGCCTAAAGCATTTCTTATTAGATTACTAGAGTCTTCAGAGCATGTAGTTATCTAATTGAAATCACTAGTCGCTATTTACACTTTATTAACGTATACATTATCATATGGTCGTTATTATGTAGATCGGTGTGGCGAGTCACATCACCGCGACACATTACGGAGATGTCAATCAGTAGATGTCAATCTGACGCCAACACGTCGCGAAGGCCCACTCCTTCGCCATTTTCCTCCAACTGTTTAAGGTCAAAATAATTTATAATCCTTTTTATGACGTTTCCGCGACGCCATCAGTGTTATCATCAATGGAATAAAATATTTAGCAGTGAAAGTGATTTCCATAAATCAACAAATCAACATAATCTGAATATCTGATATTCTCATGTTTTTATGGGGTGGGAGTTTATGGATTAAAGATTTGCTTTGCTTCTACTTCTGGGCGGTGGTCACTTAACTATAGTTTTTTTCGTTCTTAAAAAATTAAAGCTTATTTGTTTTATTAGAGTTGCATCAGGATGTCTCATCCTGGAACGCTGTACCTGTATAATTGTAGATATACCTAACGTCACTGACTTGACAACTGTCGCCTATCGAAAACAGTCACTGCTGCTAAATTATAGACGAAATCGGAGTAAATAACAAAAGTTTCTAAGATAATTGCTAACTTTTGTGTAGTGAATACAAGTATAAATCCGGTTTAACTATGCGGAAATCAATCAAGCACTTAGTAAACAAGTAAGAAATTATAGAACAATCGATCACGCGGGGCAAGCGAGGTGGGCCCGCGCGAGTACGGTGGTGGGCGGCTGACTCAGGCCAATATGATATTTTGTATTGGGATTAGAACCAGCGGTGATATCAGCTAACCCGGTGACATCAACTGCGCGCGCGCAGGTGAATTTGGCCTCGTCACAAGTAAATAATAGATTTGTTGATTGAGGTTGATTTGGACGGATTATCGTTGCAATTGTGCAACTGATATCCAATTTTTTGGTGTTTTCAATGCGTGGCATTGGATTAAATTAATTTTTAACAAAATAGTGAAACTAATACAACGATTGTAAATAATGGACGCTCGCCACCTCTCACGCAAATCTATAAGATTAGCCGGAGTAAAGCAGCAGATGTTCTGTCGAGGGTTTCCCTGGTGTCTACACCATGGGGTTGTTTAAAGAGCAACGTAGAGAGTCTACAGGGTTGGCGGCGCGTTGATAATGCTCCTGATATCGCAAAATTGGCATGGAATCCATAGACTGGGGTGAGTGCTTACCACCAGGCGGCCATATGCTTGTCGGCCACCTTAGTGGTACAAAAAAATATTATTAATTCGTATTTAAATAGTGTAAATATTCATATAGATACAGCATATACTTATATTTTAAAAAACATGTTTTTTTGACATTAAGAAAGGATACTTTTTATATTATTTGCATAAATTTGCACAATATAATAAACATTAACTTTGACATTTAATTGCGTAGTTAAATAACTTTTCGATGTACGCACAAATTCCTTTAGTGAAACCATAGTAAAAGGACTACTTTTTATCTATTTGCGTAAATAAACTATTTGTCTAATGATATTTTGAACAAATAAACATTGCAGGCATTATTAAAGACAGTAAAATAAATCAACTTGTATTGTTTGCACTCTTATGTCATAAAAAATAACAAATAACCAAATAAATTCTAGATTTTTTTGTGTTCATATTTTTAGTGCAATGAGGTCGCCAATGAGATCATATCGCCAAATATAGAAATCTCAACCGGAGAACCCAAAAAAAACCAAAATTATTTCAGTAATTTATTGGGTATAAAAGAAATTACAAATTAAAACTTATTAACTATTTCCGACCGATGTTAGATACAGAATGAATATAATTCTAATGAAAATAATGTAAAAGTGTAAATTAGGTAAAACGTGGTAAAGCGCTGGCCTCGGGCATTTGCGGCGTCAGCATTGTCGGTCACGTAGTCCACCGATGGTCCGATGCTATGTCGCAATACGCGCGATGTTGATTCGGGCTGGTGCATAGTTGCAGTTTACTTAATAGTTATTACTATAACACCTCCCCCTTTAGATCAGCGATTATTTTTGACGCCGAAGGTGAGAAAATAGCGCTGACTGTGGAGTCTGGGTCTGAGGATTTCCAGGTTCGGCGTATGTCCTTTCAATCTGAGATTCTTCACTTGACTTGCTCTGAAGTGCTTTGTAGCGTCGTACAACCACAATTATGATAAGTACAAGTGCACCGAACAATGTTAAGTACAGCGGTATCGTCGTATGATATAAGTATGAAGGCATCTGCTCCAAGTGTAGGTGTGGCTGTTGCAAGATTTGGTGCTGGGCATCACGCAATTTGCGGAGGTCTATAGAGTTCAGATTGATGTGGGTGGTATTCTTAGGCAAAGTTTCTTCGTGAAAAAAAATATTGCTTATTCTCAAAGGCTTCCCTTCCACTTTGTCGTACGAATTTGTAAGGGTAAACTCGTATGTGTAGAGATGACAGTTCACAGGAATCGTCGCGAGATAGCTCCCCTTTAGTATGTTGTAATCCTCCCTTCCGCATACAGTGTGCACCCGGGTCGCGTTGGGAAATGAAATTATGTAATGTTTCTCATCCAATTCTTCCATGGCTGCAGTAGATAGCGTAACTTTGACGACTTTACAGGTATCATCTAGTTTCTTGTCCATGATAAGATTCTGTGTACAATCTGGTGCCTGGCGAAGCTGATGGTCCATTTTCTCCTCGCAGAGGTACCAATCGTTGTACTTCGGACATTCTGTCTCTATGTACACGTAGCCGTTCCTGTTAGTTGCTATCATAGGATAAGGAGGGATGAGGGCCTGCCTAAACTTGTTAGGTGCTACAGATAACTTAAATAAATCGTAACTATCGCTTGTGAACAAGGGTAACTTAAAAATAACTACTATCTGGTGTCCTGAATAGTAATACCCTGGTTTTATTAAGTCATAGTATTCCCTAAGTTCTAAGTCTAAGACCTTGTCCTTACCATAGACTGTAATCAATCTTTGGATCATTTGACTCAAAACTTGAATTTTTACCATAGAGTGATGAGAACTAGAAGTATGAATAAAGGCTAACATATTTTCTATTCTAATTAACTCGTCTAACACTTCATCTAAGTTTTCGGTGATGATGGCTAAGTACTGAGAAAATTTGGCATATTTAATAAGACTAGAGTCTCTGTATGCCTGCTTATCAAGGATTAACTGTAATGTTTCGTTAATTCTTGCTTGATTTTCTACTAATTTACTAATGATATTAGAATGCTGGACCATCCATTCCTTACTGAGAGTTACGTGGTTGTTAAATTCCTGCGAAATAGCGTTATTATTATCCTGGAGAACTTTGATTGCATCATTATACCTTACAGCATCTGCCTGGTCTAAATTACCTGTTACACTTTTGATTATTGACCCTAATCCATCTATGAGACCTCGTTTTACTCGGGATGGCTTTAAAGTATCTAAGTGGTCTGTTACATCTACTAACTTACTAGCTAAATAATTAAGTTGAACTTCATATAAAAGATAAGTGTCGTTACTTAATTTACGCTTATATTCTACTAGTTGCTCCTGTATCAACTTAGTTTTTTCTTCGATATCTCGAAGTTCTACATATTGCAGGAACGTATGATAATGCGTTATGAGTCTTGTCGCACCTAGTCGGAACGGTAGCAGTCCGGGTCCATCGTCCAGACTCTCAAGTGTTATCTCCTGATTCGTTTCCTGGGATGTTATCATAGGAAAAATCAGGACCAGTAGCACCCTGTAACAATTGGGCACTTTTAGGGACTCGTTTCAGACGACTTTTCGCAACGGGTTTGCGTTTACGTGAGGTGTATATATGGATAGGTAAGTCGGCTAGTACCGTATCCTGAGTATATCTAGGGGCCAGTTTTTGGCGGTTTGCAAAAGGGTTTTTTACATATATGCGCTGCTGGGGTTGGTATTCTACTTCCGTTTCCCTATCTTTATTACGATTTTCTATTAGGTTAGTACGGTTGGCTAGGCTAGACTCATTAATTTTGTCATATACTAATTTCATCTGATCCCTATGATTCTGTACGTACTGCTGCATGAGATGTTTATTCAAGTCTACGTCAAATGGGTCACGTGGGTCAAAGTGTCCTGTAATAATGTCGTATGGCCTACACTTCGTAAAACTATGAACTGAGCTGTTATATGCTAGTATACCATAGTTCACCAGATTACCTACATCTTCACCTTTATGACGTAGTTTGAGAATGCGTAAATGTTCTAGTAGTGTAGAGTGGAATCTCTCTACAATACCATTGTCATTTGGAGAATGAGCTAAAACCCTATGGTGATGAATCTTATGCAACATAATAAATTCGTTAAATAGTTGATTGGTGAATTCTGTGCCATTGTCTGATACTATAGTAATAGGTAACCCATGATGAGTGCAAAATTTTAAAAGGGCTTGAAGGATGCTGATGGCTGTACCATCACGGACATGGTACGCTTGAGCATACTTTGAGAACACATCCACGATAGTTAAATACTTCTCACCTTGTATAGTTAATAAGTCTATATGAATAGTTTCAAACGGTTTGGTGGCAGGAGGCACAATATTAAACTTTTGCTTTATAGGGTTGCGGTCGTATTTTGCTTGACCACAAATAGAGCAATCGTTAATAAACTTCGTTATGTGGTCCTTCATTTTGGGCCAATAGTAACGTCTAGAAAGAGCCAAGTGGCACTCATTTATACCGCGGTGATTGGTTTTACCGTCATGATACTGTGATATAATCTCCTGTTGTTTTAAATAGTCCTTTACGTTTTCTACCTCAAATTTGGCCAATACTAGGTTCATAGACGAGCTTTTGAATTTATCTTGTATTATAGGCACAATATCATACATAGATAAGGGTGGATTTATAAGCAGAGCAGTTTTTATCTTGGGATTTACATACTCCTTAATGACATTTACCACGTCAACTTCTAGGTTAGTTTGAGACACCTTTACAGCGGTTCTAGTGTGGGTATCAAAGGGCTTAGATGCTGTAGGGCGTTTTTTTATATCGCCAACTACAGTTATACATATCTGCCTATGGAACTTATTCAATGGTTCGTCAACTATAGGCACTTCTAATATGGGGTTTTCGTGGCTAGTGTGTGCAGAGACTGTAGAAGAGTTAGCTACTGAGGGTGGACGTTCGGAGGCATTTACTAGTAATGAATCGGTTTCCTCGTTATGAATTTCTACCCGCGAAAGTGCGTCGGCATTGGTATTAGTTAAACCTTTTTTATAGACGACAGTGAAGTCATACTCGGATAGTTTGAGCTTCCACCTGGTAAGTCGTGAGTTAGGCTCCTTTAGATTCATGACCCACTGAAGGGGTTTATGATCGGTAATTATCTTAAACTTCCTGCCAAATAGGTAGGGCCTAAAATATTTAGTTGCCCATACTATCGCGAGCAATTCCCTTTCAATCGTACTATAGTTCATCTCGCTCTCATTAAGAGTACGAGATGCGTAGCAAACCGGTTTGTCTGCGCCTATGGGGCCTTGGGATAGTATAGCCCCTAGTGCTACATTAGACGCGTCAGTAGTGAGTACGAATTCCTTGCAAAAGTCTGGATACTGTAAAATGGGGTCATTCGTAAGAAGCTGCTTACATTTCTCAAAACAACTGGTATAATCAGAGTTAACTATGACTTTTCTACCTTTCTTAAGACACTGTGTAAACGGCTTAGTGACGCGGGCAAAGTCCGGGATAAATTTACGATAGTATCCTATCAACCCGAGGAACTGTTTAATTTCCTTCGGAGTTCTAGGTAAGGGGTATTTTTCAATAGCCAGTATTTTATCGGGATTCGGTTTAATACCGTCTTTAGTTATTATATGGCCTAGGTAAGCGGTTTCAAGCTTAAGAAACTCGGATTTATCGAGTTGAATTTTGAAATTGGACTCGCGTAATTTTGAGAAGACCTTTTCCAGGTTTAGCATGTGCTCCTGCAGAGACGTGCTGAAGACTATAATGTCATCGAGATAAACTAAGCAGACCGTGTTCTGGAGATCTTTCAGGACATTATCCATGACACGCTGGAATGTGGATGGCGAATTTTTTAAACCCATCGGCATACGCAAAAACTCGTAATGGCCGTGCTCCACATTGAATGCGGTCTTCGGGATATCTTCTGGATGCATTTCCACCTGGTAAAAACCACTGGCTAAATCCAGGGTGGAGAAATACTGACAGTTGCCTAGTTTATCGAGAACATCGTTGATGTTGGGTATAGGATATCTGTCGTCGTGGGTTTTTTCGTTGAGCTTACGAAAATCTACCACTAGACGCCATTTAGTCTTGCCTGAGGCATCCGCCTTCTTGGGAACGATCCAGATGGGAGAGCTCCAAGCAGACTCGGAAGGTCGAATTATACCTTGGGTCAACATCTTACCTATCTGATCTCTAACTTCATCTCTATGAACATAAGGGTATCTGTAGCTTTTGGTATAGACCGGTAGTTCGTCTGTAGTCCTAATATGGTGTTTGATCTTATTTGTAAATGTAAGCGATTCGCCGTCTAGATAAAATACATCGGCGTATTTTCTACATAGGGTCTCTAAGTTAGCACGTTCTTCCGGATTAAGGTGATCTGTTCGTAACCGAGATAATACTTCGTCAGCACGAGGAGAAGAGGCTTCGATGGGCGTGCCTTCGATATTATAAGCCTCAGCATTCACGGCACGGTCCATTGAAAAGATTAAGTCATAAGAAGTGGGGTTCGTAATTTCTAGATAACCACGGTTATTTTTAACTGAAGTTAGGCATTCATTAATTACGCAATTACCTATGGTTTGTTCGTTAATAAACGCGTCGCCGTCGTGTAAGTTAATAGGAAGTCTAACTAATTTAGTAGAATTAGCAGGTATAACGTCCTCATATAGATTTATATTTCGAGAGTTATACATAGTTATGGGATTAACGGCGTTCCGGGTAATAAGAGCTTTATTTTTAAGGTCAATCTTAGCCTCCCATTTTTCTAATAAATCGAGTCCTATCAGACCGTCAAAATAATTGTGGAATCGGTATACGAAGAATTTAACGTTCTCGTCTTCCTGAAATTCAGGGAAGCAAGGCACTGATATTGAGTGATTACTACGCGTAGTAGCGTGGACGTTGGTTACCTCAAAAGGATCGTATTGTAAAGGCACGTTATTAAAATATCTACCTATGGCATCAGGACTAAGGAACGATTGGTTAGCGCCGGTGTCAATTAATAATCTCAGCGGTGGATTAGAAATCTGTATATACGGAAGCTGTCGCTGAGATTGTATATTTAACTCTATCTTAAGCTTTCTGATTTCCTGCTCTTTTGAAAATCCTGATCTTCTGCTGAGCCACTAGAGGGTTCAACACGTTCATGAGATGTCGCTGAGGTATCATCTATTATCTCATAACTACACTCGCCCACGCCGTAAGGGTCTTCAACGTACTCTACAGTACTAGGGTAGCAATCATTATAAGAGTCATTATAAACGTAGTACTGCGGATAATAGTAATCATTATAACTAGCACACTCGTTAACATTCATCTCCCTAGTCTTAAAATAATTTGCTGGCGGAGGGTTTCCTTGCCTACGCCAGTCATGACCTGACAGTTGACCTTGCTGCGGTCTATCCCTAGCAACATAGTGGCTTACACCACTCATGGGCTTAGGGCCCGTATACTGAGACATATTCCTAGGTGGCATCTGGAATCTATTCTGATTAAAGTTATAATTAGGTGGAGGCGCGCTGAACATTTGTTGCGTGCGCGATGGGCCTGGCAGCGCTGACCTAAATGGAGCGGGCTGGTTATACGGCATATTAAACCTTGGCGGCTGTTGATTCTGCCAGCTAGACACATGGGGAGCTTGTGCAGGAAAATTAAATGGTTTCATCGCGGACAATGGAACTGGGATAACTGACATAGGTTTAGGCAACTGAGGCTTTTTGTCCATAATAGGTTCACTACGATTTTGGAGATATAAAACATTTAATTCATCTTGCACAAACTGGAGAGCTTTTTCAACACTATCAGGACGCATGCATCTTACGCGTGAACCCAGTGGTTCTTTTAACCCGCGAACAAATGCTTGCATTGTAAGCTTTCTATATAATGAGCGCTTTGCTTCGATCGTAGTATCGATAGTCTCATGAAGCATAACATAGGTCATGATAGTGCTGAATAAATTAACACATCTATCATAAAACTCCTGGGGTGAATTATTTCCCTGTGTGGCTAACATAAGATCATTATAAAGTGCGGTCTCATCCCGTTGGTCTGAGAAGTTATTAATTAAGGCAATTTTAATGCAATCCCAATTCTCAGTCAGGCCGTTAGAGTTTATTATACGCGCGGCTGGTCCAGTAATCTTATTTAATATACCATTAACTAAACAAACTCTGCTTAAATCTGTTCCATCATATTCCCCCACAATCTGATCGCATAAATTTATAAATCGGGGTAATATATGTGGATTTCCATCAAATTCCGGGACGAGTCGCAAAGCCTTATAAATTCCGTCTAAATCAGCCATTTTTGTGCTTACGAGCTGGTCTGAACTAGCGGAATCCTCAGAGGAACTATTTAAATCTACACTTATATCTCTTTTAAAATCTAATTTATGCCTACGGGCTTCTCTACTGCGAGCAGGCCCTCTAGGGGTAGTTTGCTTAGGGTGAAAAATTATGACGACTAATATTATCTACTAAGGAAAATGAAAGCAACACAGAAATGGTTTAGGTGTACTTACATGGATATCATTTTGGTACCTCTGGGGTCGATGTCTTGACTTTTTCTCCGATCGGGACTTCAGGTTCTTCTTGATTCGAAGGATGCTCGTAGCGGAGACGCGACGCGATCGCTCGCGACGGTAGCGATTTTAGCCGGGACGGTATTCGATACGAGTAATACCTATCCCCCCTGGAGACGCTTCGAGTATCCTGAGACCTACTTCGACTGCGCCAAATATAGAAATCTCAACCGGAGAACCCAAAAAAAACCAAAATTATTTCAGTAATTTATTGGGTATAAAAGAAATTACAAATTAAAACTTATTAACTATTTCCGACCGATGTTAGATACAGAATGAATATAATTCTAATGAAAATAATGTAAAAGTGTAAATTAGGTAAAACGTGGTAAAGCGCTGGCCTCGGGCATTTGCGGCGTCAGCATTGTCGGTCACGTAGTCCACCGATGGTCCGATGCTATGTCGCAATACGCGCGATGTTGATTCGGGCTGGTGCATAGTTGCAGTTTACTTAATAGTTATTACTATAACACGCCTCGTCCGCTGCAAATACGAAGGCTAATATATTGCTTGTTTTGCTAAACGTTATTTTATTTGTGCAATTTGACGATACATAAAACATTTGCTTTCTGTCTCGCCATATGTTTGAATAAACAAAAATCGTAGCAAATTTTCTAAATATACTTACACTGCTGCTAATTCTGTTCTACATTTAACTAGACTTAACTAATTTTATAACAACAGAATAGTGTTGCAATCCTTGTCACTAATTTTAAACCAAGAAAGGACAACAACACCTTTGGTCCTGTCAAAATTAGTTTAGTCTAGTTAAATGTACAAAAGAGGTGCCAATGCACCACTTTAAAGTTTAAAACATTGTTTAGGTACGTACCTACATTCGTTTCTGACTGAGATCGTTATAAAAAGGTAGACCTTTATTGCCTCAAGTATTGCGGTTTCGAATTCTGTACAAAACATTTGTGTGTATGAGATAATAGGCTTGCTGCCGTAAAAAATGTAATTAGTCCATGTTTTAGATTATTCAAAAATAAGGGACACTCATTTTTACATTTGTAAATTAGATCAAAAATTACAAAGATATAGCCCATTAGAGTTACGTGTAACGTCACGCCGCCGTGTGGCATTTTTTCGCACGGGAACTCAAAATTATGGAAACTCCAAAAATTTTATGACTTGTATCTTTGTTATTTATGTTTAAACGAAAAAATAAAAAATACGTATCCAATATTTTTTTATAATCTAAAATACGGACTAAATATAATGTAATTATTTGGACCCTGGAAACCACCCTATTTATTTGTCTTGTTGTGTTGTCGTCCCGCAAGAAGCACAAGACAGATTGATGTCACAAATTCTATTCATAAAAATGACACGTTTACTTTAAAACAGTCACTAACGGATCAAGATTTGTATGTAGTTAGTGATTTCCATGTAAAAAACAATACACTCTTTCCTAAATCCTGCTTCGCTTTCACTATCGGGGGAAATGTAAAATTGCAAACTTATTGTTATTCTCCGCGAGGCGTCCGCTCGGATTCGGGCCGCGTCTCAGTTTTACACTTTTACTGTTTTGCGAAAAGCGTTGTGACGTCATTGGCGGATATTTTAGCAATAATTTGACCTAATTGTATACAATTTATTATTTAATCTCACTTCCGTGTGAGAAAGTACATTTTATTAGTATTAATAATATTTATACGCTTGAAGGTGTAATCAGACCTTTCATGTTTTACTGCTTATGGCTTTAATAAACTACCGCAGGTAGTAACTATTTAGTAATCTGCGTAGGTGATAATCCAACCTATATGTCTGCCATGTATATTTATGTCATTTTCCATAATCAGCACAGTTACCAAATGGTTTTTCATTTTAATTAATTGTAATGTATTTTTTTACTAACTGACTGCCTGCGGTTATACCCGCGAAATCCGGTTTTTTCGGACTGATAAACTAATATCCGGGGTAAAAATCTATGTGTTATTAATAAACTCTACCTGTGCAACTCTTCAAGCAAATCTATCAAATCGTTTTTGTACTTTTTGCGTAAAAGATAACAAATATCTATAGGTAGAATCATACAAACTCTAGCGTTTATAATACCTACTAGTAAGATAAGTGTAGCAACAGATCTATCTAAATACATAAATGATCACCGAAAAATGTTATAATGTTAAACGTTGTGTTAATGTTAAAAAAGTTTTGACACTTTATTTCCGTGGCTAAAGAAAAAAAATAAAAATTAAGCGAGTCAATTTTTTAAAAGTAAACATAATAAATTATAATCAACATCATATGGTATTAATAAAATATATTTTGAAATTTTATAAACATGTAAAAAATGTGACAGAATAAATTCAAATCAGCAAACGTGGACATTAAATAACCATTTAATATGTTAATCGGATCACAGAAATAATTGATTGTTTCGCGGTGACTTCGCACTAATCGAACTCCCATCGGGCGCGCGTTGAAGTTTTTAACACTGGCGAACGTGATTCCTTCATTCGAGTTATTTTTGTTGCGTTTTTTTCTATTCCAAGCCGATTGAAATAATCTGTACCAACTAATATTAGTGTAGTAGGGGATAATCTTTGCATCTTCTGAATTGATTTAAAAAAAATACTGATAGAAAGTCACGTGGACGTGATATGTGAGACGAGGCTACATATTAATTCGAAAAAACCCACGCCGCCACCGGTGAAGCCGCGGATAACAGCCAGTAAATAATAACCAAACTAATGCGGATTTAAAAATATTTGATTCTATTTTGAATTAATTCAACCACTATAACTGAAACATATAGGTACTCAGTAGATACTCGTGCAATCCCGTTCTTCCCGTTCTAGTAGGTATGAATATGCAATCTTCGTGCACATACATCCATTATAATATTTCTCACCATGTAATCGTTAATTTATTTATTATCTATATATATAAAATTCAAAGTCCTGACTGACTGACATAACTATATACGGATACTATAACGGACCGGACCGGACCGGACCTGACCGGAACGGATCGGACCTAATCGGACTGGATGGAACCGTACCGTACCATTCCGTGCCGGACCGACCGGTTTGTTTCTGAAGATAAATATGCTTATTGTTAGTAGGCCATGCAGGCGAAGCTGCGGGCTGAAACTAGTCACTATATAATGTAATATTTCATCAGGTGTCAGTGCGACACTGGCCGTTAACCGGAGCGTATACCGTGCTCCCTAATGGGCCATTTAAATTCGTAGACCGACAAGGGCAATAAAAATGTAGTTATGTTTTAAATAAACGCGAGCTCGCGATCGAAGGTTACCGCTATTTATTTAAAACTTTATTCGTGTTTTCATATTATGTATTAACTATCTTTTCCCCGCGGCTTCATTCGCGGTTAATTTTATGATAAAGATCTCGTTTGACAACTTGTGGCGCCATTTGTTGGCCGGCAGCCATCTATAGTAGAAAAAATAGTTTCCCATTGGAATGACACACTTTCACGGGATAAAAAGTAGCCTATGTTGGGCTCTGTACCCCTGACAATATGTATACAAATGTTCATAATGATCGGCTGATTGATTAGTCAAGCCGTGAAGGAATAACAAACAAACAAACTCACTTTCTCATTTATAATATTAGTTAGGATTAGGACTAGCGTATATTTTCAAGTAAAAATATTTTATTGGTAAAATAATGAAATAACATGAAATTCAATAAAATTAATTAAAACTAAACTAACAATAAAAATTAAAAACTAAACTAACAATAAAAATTAAAACTAAGCATTAAAAAGACATGGTCCCTGTGGCAGGGTGCCCAAAATGCTAGCCGCGTTACCTCGCTGAACGGCGATAGATATCCGTTGAGCGAAGTAACTGCCAGCCCTTGGGTCACCAGTGGTTTGTCGCAGCCTTTTTGCGATGTCCCTAAAATAGGACAACGCACTGGAACCCCACGGGCCTAATGTTTCTACACTATTTCAAGTTAGTAAATAAGCAATCAAATACATGAAAATACTAGCCGATGCCCGCGGTTTTGCCCGCGAAATCTCGTTGTATACTTTTCCGATCTGATATCTGATCTGGGATAAAAACTGACAATCCTATATGTCAAACCAAGTTATAAACTACCCGTGTGTAATTTCGAGCAAATCTCCCAAATCGTTTTTGCGTGAAAAAGTCATCCTCCCAAACTTTCGCCTTTATAATATTAGTGGGTTTCTTTTCTATAACACAAAGTTGGCAAACAAGCATACGGCCCGCCTGATGGTAAGCATCACCGTAGCCTATATACACTTGCAATACCGGGTGTATCACACACGCGTTGCCAATCCTCCCAACCACCCTCAAGTGGAGCTCTGGAGACCTTACTCACCGTAGGAACACAACATGGCCGAGCCGAGACCAATGCTATTTGGCTAAATATTAGTAAGGATATTGGAGGCAGGTATCTGCAGCATCGGAATGCGGGTTCGTCACTCTGCCTCCTTATCAGTGTGATTAGCCGGACCCCACGCAAGCCGGCTCAGCCACTGACATGGTGTTGTGAGTTGCCGACCAGTAAGGCTTATCGTACAAGTACGATAACTTTCCACGCTCCGATTTAATCCCGGCTCTACACTCGCGGGAAGTTGACCGGATTAAAGTGAAGTTAGGCACGAAGTTAGAAGACAGGAAAAGTAAAGTGGAAGTAGAGCGAAGAGCCTAGTCCACGCTTTCGTTTTCGCTCAACTACGCGAGAGTGTAGAGCCGGCATAAAGTTTAAAAACATTGAAGAAAAACTTACTATTACTAGGTACTATTATTTTCACGATTTTATTTTCATTTGCGTCGCGTCGAATGTTTGTGGACAGCCTTACGATGTGCCGGTCACCTTCAAATACAGTTGCTTAAGAATTAACTGATAACATACTCTCAGACTTATCAGCTCACTTAAAACAGGGGTACATAATTTTAGAGCGAAGAATCACATCTATACAATGTTGGTATCTACGGATTTGCTTGAAAGGAACACGGGTATTTTATAACCTGGATACTGGATATCCAGGCACGAGAACAATGGAAGTAAAACTCAGTCATCTTCTAGAAGATATTATTACTAGAAATGCGTAAATTTTATCTTCAAAATCAACAATGATTAAGTTTGACGACCTCCGTGGCGTAATGGTTACCACGCCAGACTGCCAGATCGCCACCCAGGAGGTCCCGTGTTCAAATCCCGGTCGGGTCATGATGAAAAACGAACTATTTCTGATTGGCCTGGGTTCTTGGAAAAATATAGTTGGTTGAGTTAGTATCCCATAAAACAAGTCTCCAACTTCTTTTGGGGCTAGCTCTATCTGTGTGATTTGTCCCTATCCTTACTCCTTACTTTATTATTATAAATGAGAAAGTGAGTTTGTTTGTTATTCCTTCACGGCTTGACTAAGCAGCCGATCATTATAAAAAATTTTCACACATATTGTTAGGGGTACAGAGCCCAACATAGGCTACTTTTTATCCCGTGCAAGTATGTCGTTCCAATGGGAAAATATTTTTTCTACTATAGAGGGCGCTGTATCGGCCAACAGATGGCGCCACAAGTCACGCTATGGGTTGTTTTGTTGTCAAACGAGATCTATACAGTCATAAAACTAACGCGAGCGATAAGCCGCGCGGAAAAGCTAGATTAAAGGGTAAAGTTTAAGGGCAATAGACCCTACAAGTACGCACCGTCCACTCAATAGTTCTGAGAGTGGGATTCGGCGCCGTGACGTATCAGTGGCGTGACTCACGAGTCATCGGCTCGTGTTTCGGAAGACTCACCGTTCGAGGTGAAGCAATTGAGAGTTTAACGGTGTTTACTATTTATGTGACAACTGTTTCCCATAGTTAAAGTGGTAGCTATGGGGCATTGTTACGAGCTAAACATAAATTAAGTAATTTCAAAACATGTTTTGAAGCTCCGTTTGTTATGATATCTACTTATTAATAAATTCTTTTAAAGAGGTAAACTTTGTGAGGTTGTAGGGGTATCTCTGGGTGCACTGAATTGATTTTGAAAAAATTTACCAGTTGAAAGTCTCGCTATTTCCGAGTGTTTTATAAAACAAAGTCGATTATCATCTCTGCCTGTTTGCTTGGCAGTCTTCCTAAGCAACGACGTTTTCGAAATACCAGTGGGCATAGGAACAACGGAATAGTTTAAATACTGGAATTAGAATTATTTCCTATATATAACAATTTTTTTTACTATCCCCACCACCAGTATTTTATAGTTCAACAAGACTTTGTTCTCTCTTTTTACTTAAAAGCTACAAATAAGTAAGTAAGCTTCTAGCGCTTACAATTTTGATTAAAAGTAGCATTAGAAGTAATTGATTAGACATAGACATTGGGCTTTTACATTAGTTTTAACAAACAAAAAAACCTTGTTGCGACCACCAGATGGCGACAGGTGTACCATTGCGTTATATTCAATGTGCATTGCACTAAAGGAGTAATGTTGGACAAAAACTGACGGATTCCATTTAAAGAGCAAGTGGAACGAGGGCGGCAAGCGCCTTTTATGGACAGACCTTACATGCAGGGAAAACTACCAAGGTTTTGTCAGATGATATAACAGTTGGCATTCGAAATTACGAGCTGAAATATACTAGTCAAATATATACAGTTCTTTTTAAATTAAACTAAAAACTAAACAGACATTAAAAATTTGACTAAAACTAATATTAAAAAGACAGGCTGTGGGCAATATCCATAATGCTTGCAGTGTTATCTCGCTGAATAGCGATAGAAAAAAATATAAATACTTATATCACGCTTGCTAGCACGGTTAGCAAATACTGTCATACATAACCTTAGAAAAAACTTTTTTGACTTTGGGCTGCAGTCACAAAACAATACCCGATTTTGTGGGCCCTTGCGGTAACTAATGCCGTTTTATGCAACAATGCCTCCAAGCGGTAGGAATATTGTCCTATATCATCAGAGTCATACAAATTGGGTGAACACGGACATTAGACACGTTTTTTACAATATCGGAATGACCATTAACGAGAAGCTGTTTAATCTTCATCAATAACTAAATTTGTGTCATGTATTTACCAAATCACAGATAAATATTGCAGTTACTTCATATGTGAAAACCGAGTCGACCCCATTAGTACGTACATACATTGACCGACGACAAGCATAGTGTTTTGACAAATTTCCAAAACAGTTTTTGTAGGAAAGTAAAACAGTTATTATTCAAATTGAATTTTACAAACAATATTTTAAATTATAATATTCATGAAGTATTTTCAGTGAAGACTCATTGTTTTGTTGTTTGTATAAGCCCCACTGCCCATTGAGTGAACAATACAGTCGACAGCCCGATGGTGCGTTGGTTTGATAGTGAACCTACCATCAACAACAGAGTGCGTGGGTTCCATTCCCGCTCGGGGCAAACATTTATGTGATGGCATTTGTGATTGTCTCGCGTCTGGGTATTTTCTGTGTATTATACGTACCTATATACATATTTACAATAAATAATATAGCATTGCAACCCACCATAAGGAAAAGGTGTCGGGCTTGGGAACGAAACACATTTTTTTCGTCGATATGGTGTGTGAGAGGGTGATATCAAAAAGGCTCTATGACTCCAAAAAAATATGAATTACATATTTATTTATCAGTATAACAATCAGTTTATTCGATACAGTAATTGACGAGTACAAAGGCCGCTCGATTCCATTCAATGGCGAATGCATAAATCGCAGATTCTGCATGCACGAGATATTTAATTGGCCTCGAGAGTCATGGGTACGCCGCACGTGGGTCTATTTACCCATGTCGTAAATAAATATTGAAAAAAGATCTTTATTGACTTTCTTTCGGCATTTTTCCGAAATGCTGGTAGATAAAAAATATAATAACATTGTATGAACATTGTAGAGACGTGTCTAAGTGCCCGTGAAGGCCCACAGAATAATTAAATTTTCATTTTGAATAAATAAAATAAATAATTCATTTGCGAAATTAACACAAAACAACCCATTGGGCATGTAAATACAGTTACAATCGTTATGTACTGCAAAAATGTCATAATTATTATTTTCTACAATTTTATTGAAAGGAATCCGGAATCCGTATCAATAAGTCTTCAATTATGCTCTATACCTAGTCTTGCCATAAATATTGTTAAAGAGTTATTTATTATTTTTCAATTGCAAATAACATTTATTACTTTTACAATGTGTTAGTTTAATACATAACTATAAAACAATTTAAAATATAAAAGGTTTATTCGAAGTGGTCTCCATTGGCTGCAATACAGTCCTTTAAACGTTGAGGCCGTTATCAATAGAAACACGCACCATTTTCATGGGAAAATTCTTCACTGCCAATCGTATGGATTGTTTTAGGGACTCCAAATTATCATGACGTTTAGAGCAAGCCGTACTCTCTAAAACGCACCATAAATCATAATCTAGCGGATTAAGATCGGGACTAGACGACGGCCAGTCTTCAGCTCTGATGAAGTCGGAAACGTTCGATTCCAACCAAGACCGCGTGGACCGAGCTTTGTGCTTCGGCGCCGAGTCTTGCTGGAAGGACCATTCTTGGTTATTGAACATGGTGTTGTTAAGGGGATTAACTACCTTCTCAAGAATGGTATCTTGATACACTTGTGCCGATGTTTGTATACCTTTTTCACAAAAGTATGGCTTAGTCACTCCTTCATAGCTAACACCCCACCAAACCATCAATGAAGTCGGGTAATGCCCACGTTGCACTCTGCCGACCAATTGGGAAGCTTCCTTAGAGCTTTGAGCATAAATACGGTCATTTTGTTTGTTAAAATGTAGCTCAATTGTAAAAAAAAACTTAACCATAAACAAAAATTTTCTGTGACCTTCCTTTGCGTACCGCTTCAGCAGTTTTTTCGATTTTACCACCCTATTCTTTTTAAATTATTAGTTAAGAAATGACCAGTACGTCTCTTAAAGGCTGCAAGTCCTAAGTCATCTTTTAAAATACACGACATGGTTCTAGGTGCTATCTTCATCTCCCGAGATAAAATCTTTTGCTTTCGGACAGAATTTCTTCGAATTCTTTCCCTTACTGCTTTGACCACCTTTTTGGTACGAACACTACGTGGACGGCCAGATCTTTTTCTGTCACAAACAGAGGAGCTCTCATTGTACCTATTAATAGCCCGGTACACAAACATTTTACTAATACCAAGCGTATGGAGAGTTTTAAAAATTGCACTTGGCTCCATACCTACTTTGTGAAATGCAATCACAGCGATTCGTTTCTCTTTATCATCCCACTCCATTTTAATATCGCAAAATATTGTACAATGTATTGGCGCCAAAATAAGGAAAGACAATGAAAAATCATATAAAAATGACAGATTCCAAATTCAAATGTAATATTTTGTTTATTTTTCGTTGTAACAGTATTTATGGCCAGACTAAGTATTTAAGTTAGTTTTGAAGGAGCATTTGATTACGATTACATTATAATGGATATTAACACTGTTGTATTAAAAAACTTATTCTTTTGACAAACAAGTGCTGAGAAACGTTTTCAATATCGTCGCCTCCTACCATATCGGGACCATGACTCATTGCCCCAAAACGAATCAACTGTGTTATTTTTTTAATTGCAACTGCATCACCTTTTATAGCTTTTATCTGCATTTGCAAATTAAGTAATTAAATAAATATTATTGAGGTTTATTTTTGATATGTACAGTCAAGAGCAGGACGACCTTTACATATTGGACTTTGTACCAGTCTTAAGTTCTATGTCCTAAGAGCCAAACTTGTACTGCAAGTGTAAAGCTCGACGTGCACCCGACTGTACAATGTTCTGACGACCTCCGTCGCGTAATGGTTACCATTCCAGACCACCTATGAGGTTCCTATCTCTCTAGCCTAGCTTTAGACTAAGGTCATGCATGCCAAAGCTAAACAGCCAAACTATGGTTAAAGCCATCAATTTATTCATAAAATAAGGCCTAAAGGATAGTCCCTGGGCCGGGGCGCTAAACTGATACTGGTGCCTTTCACAATTTTTAATCATTTTTATTATCTGAAAACCAAACGTTTGTTTTATAATATTTTGTTTGCTTGTTCCCAGAATGTCCGAAGGCGACGTGTCACTGATTAGGGACGAAGACGTCTTACGGCGTATGGTTAGTATAGAAACGCCTGACTAAAAACATACAGCAATAATTTATTCACGTGCATCTTGGCGTACCACAAATAACAAGAAGTATGGTTACGGATGGTGGGGATTTGAAAGAAAATTATAATAATGAAAGGATATGAGGAAATAAGGCGAGAGAGAAAAGTGAATGAATGACAAGTAAAAATGTTACTAAAACATAGATAATTTAAAAATATAAAACATAAAAAAGAGCTTTGCCACAAGTAGTAAATATGATAATTAAAGTGTTGTCGCCAACTTAAAATTGGGTCACTAAAATACACAATTATTTGTACATAGTGGCAGCAGACGGAGGATTTTTCCCGCAAGAAAGAGATCCGCGCGCACATGTACCGCCTGCGAGAGGAGCGCCTGCGCAACCTGTACTCACCCGAGCCCAAGGCTGATGGGAAAGGTCAGTAGCATAGCTGCATATGTAACGTCTATACGTCTATAATCTCCGATGGGAAGGCAAAGTTCAGAGAACGACACCAAGTGTCTAAAAATATAAGCTGTGCATAAGCATAGATAAAAAGTTCTTTGAAGTAGGTAATTTTTAATTAATAGGCAAATTTTATTAAAGTAAGTAATACTTATTTATATTATATTTATATTATAAGTAATTTTTAGTAGATAGTTAATATAGATAGAAATAAATAAAAAATATATAACTTGAAAAAGGTAAGCTTATGAGAATCAGTAATATGAAGGAACAGTAATACATATTATCATATTTAGTCTGTCTTTTGGTATTAATTTGATGTTTTTCAAAGCCACTAGAGTAGTTGTGTACCCACATTCAACAGGTTGTGAGTTCACGGCGGCGCAGGGTCACGTGCAGTCCTTCGCCGACCAGACCTTCCAGTCCATGAAGAGCAAGGAGGTGCGCGACGCGGGCTCCCCACCCAAGGAGTTCACGTACCGCGGCCAAGGTGCCTACCGCTCACCGACATTTCTCTAACAGAACTAACGCTTATTAACCGGTAACACGGCCCACCAACCAGTGTGACGTTGCTTACGAAACCAAATTTCTGTTCCAGATCTCAAGGAGCTCTCCAACGCTGGATGGAATGTGGAGTCTGACAGTAGGACCACCGACGACGGGCACACGCATGTCAAGTCCGTCCATGCCAACATCGAAGGGAAGTACGACGTGGAGGGCGGGCGGGGGCAGTTCGCCGCCGCCGACCGCCACCAGCATGCCGTCACCGAATACCACGACGACAACAGCAGCCTGAAGAGGAACGAGAGCTCGTCCAACACTGCCGCTCGCGAGCACGTGGTGCGCCAGACGGACGACGGAACGCAAATCTCTTCCTCCACCAGCTCCTCCACGTCCACCTCTAAGTTCCAGCAGGTGTCGTCCACGAAACACGAAACAGTGCCATATTTAACTAACGATGACTATGACCAATCTCGACAAACGTATGATACTAACCGCAACGAAGAATATTCTAGAAGACAAGTTCAAAGTAACGATTTTGAACAAAATTTAAGAACAAGTAACATTGAGAGCGGAGAGTTGGTTTCGAGGAAGGTAGACTATCCCGATGATAACACTAAGGTTATAGTAGAGACTAGGTGTTTACCAGACGGGACCCGAGTTACAAGCACTCGGCGAGAATTCCGAGCACCCCTAGTTCAGAGCTCGCGCTCTGAACAACACTCCCAGACGCGCCAAATGCAAAACGAAAGTGTATCTTCATACTCTACATCACAGAAACGGTCTGAGATCAAAGAATCTTCTTCCAAAACCGTACCCGATACTGCAGATAACAAATTTAGCGACATTGTAGATTCGCAAAGGAACGTCGACAATTTCGATTTTAAAAGAAACCAAAGTGATTACCTGAAGGTTGAGAATGATCGTGTTGATCAACAAAGGCAGACGGTTCAACGTAGTACTGAACAACAAACTACACAAAGAGACACCAATCGGTCTGATGTTACCACGACTCAAAACAACCGAAACATTGTAGAGCAAAAGAGTCAAGAAACGAGCTATGTTAAAGGCAACGAAGAACAAATTCATCGCCGCTCTAATACCACTTCTCCACAAAGGAAACAAAATGTTGAACGTACCGTCCAAGAAACACGGTTCATTAAAGGTAATGATAAAGAAATTACTCATAATACCAATTTGACTGGGACAAGAAAACAAAATGTAGGACACGATATTCATGAAACAACGTTCGTTCAAGACAACCAAGACCGCAGTCATCAAGTAACAACTGAAAATAAAGTTGATGAAACTGTTCTGAAAAAGATCACTCATGATCACCACGAAACTACCAATGATCAATACCAGACAACATACCAGAGCGAGTTTACGCCAAAGAAAAAAATCAGTAATGATTGGAGTCCAACACATCAGGCTTGGGCAAGCACTCTTCGAGCAGATACACCGCCCCGACAATCCTCACCCAGAGCTTCATCTCCTGGCGGGCGGACTTTACAGTCGAGCACATCTTCCTTGAGAAGCAGCGTCAGCCCTGATAAAACCTATAGGAAACCTACTAGTCGTGGAGGAAGCCCCACCAAAGGGGATCGTTATTCACCATCACGAAGCATTTATTCCAGTACTCACTCTACACACTCATCCATCAATATTAAGTCCGATAGAAATAGTCCTCAAGGACGTCCGCCGATGTCAACTTCTCCGACCAGAGCCAGTCCCGACAGAAAAACAGAAACTAGTCCGGAGAGAAAACCGCCTGCGTATCCTGGAAACCAAAGAGCTAGTAAAAGCCCAGAATCAAAGCGACCGAATGATCGTGAAGAAACTCCTACTAGAGCGGGATTAAGTCCTGAAAGAAAACCGAAAGAAAGCACAGAAACACCTAGACAAGCTACCCAGAGACCTAGTGTAAGTCCGGATCGCAAACATACAAGTCCGTTGAAAGAAAGCCCAAGAACTACTTCTCCCACGCGCCCCGTGGATAGCCATGGTTTTCCTACGAGATCTAGTCTAAGCCCAGAAAAGAACTCTCCAAGATTTACACCAACAAACCTTACCAGGGAGACTTCTCCTAAACGGCCATTAGACCGTGATGGTGTCCACAGAGAGCCAAGTCGCAGTCCTGAAAAAACTTTCTCCCATAGGCCAAGCGTCTCTCCAGATAAAAAGCTTCCAAACAATTATCCCAAGGCCAGTTCACCTACAAGAAATTATCCTGATAATGAAGATAATTTCCGAAAACCTGGTTCAAGGCCTAGTTTAAGCCCTGAGAAAATATCTAGTCAGCCTAAACCAACTACTCCCAATAAAGAGAGACCTAATGACAAAGACATGCAAAGAAATGTGAGTCCTGATAGAAAACCTAGCTACATGAGACCTACTGCTGCCAGTAAGCATAGTCCGTCATCTGATTTTCCTAATACTTCTAAACTCATAAAGGCATCTAGTCCGGACCGCAAGTTCCCTAATTCTCAAAGTCCAGATCGAAATGTTAGTAAGACCACATCGAAAATAACTGAAGATCACTACAAATTCATTGACGAAGAAACCAAAATGTACACCCAAATTGACACAAAAGTCACAAAGAAACAGACTTCACCAAGTCCTAACAAGTATAGTTGTCCTACTGACGTACATGGGAAAAGCCCTTCTCCTACAAGGAAACCATCTCAGGATACACTTGACTGTGTTCGTCCCGAGTCCCCTCATAACATTCCGCGCTCAACTCTGAGAAAAGATTCTCGGTCACCGTCTCCTACAAAAGGACCGGTTACATTTACCCATGATTACTTGGAGAAAAACAATGAAAAAATAACTATCAATACTGAAATATCCTTGGATACGAATGAATTTACTAAAGACATTAAGAAACAACCGCAGGTAAAAGATTCACCAACTAAGAAAGAACCTACAAGGGAGCCATCGCCAACGAAGTATGGAACGTATGATAAGAAACAGCGTCGTTCTGAGGAAGTTGAAGAAATAACAACAACAAATACAATAGACACCAAGTACGACTCATTAACACGTCGGGAAAAATCTAGCTCACCAAAGAAAATTGTTGATTCTCCAATTTCACCTGTTAAGAAATCACCGCGTGACAGTGTGTCTCCAGTCAAATCTGTAAAAGACAGTAAATACAAACATACGACTGACTTTATTTCCACTGAAAAAACTACCGAGGCAAGTAACAAGATTACAACCAAGGAACGACCAAGGCAACTCGTCACGCCATCAACTAGTCCTTCTAGAAAGCCTAAAACCATCGACACAGAACCTTCAACCGGACAAAGTTCACCTACAACTTCTGTTAGTGGGTTTGTTTATTTCAGTTCACCAAGGTCTGAAAAAACTATAGTTACCGATCTCGACGATGATGAATTACAACTGGAGGATACAAGCGAAGAAGTAACTACTGTATTTAAAAGACCAGAAAGTCTTGATATAAAGCGTTCTCCGTCGCCTTCAAAGATACCTTGTAGATCTCCTCAAGACAAACAAGTGCCTTCCGACAGTCTTCCTAGAAAAAGTTCACTCAAGAAACCAACTTCAAACTCCACTCGAGTTTCTCCACTTGAGAAACCACCATCAAGTTTCCAAGTTTCACCTACTGTTGAAACACAAGATTTTATTGAAACTACATCGCTGAAAAAAGGTAAACCAGATAAATCTATTGCTTCACCAATGAAATCGAAACCACCGCTAGAAAGGCGAGAAACTTATGATGAAAGATGTAGGAAAATACTTGGAATGCCAGAACCAGGTGACACTACGAAGTCGACCAAAACTGTCACAAAAGAAACTTGGCATCTGAAGACCCAAGAATCAAATACCAGTTCACCTAGTGTGTCACCATGTCACAGCCCAAAGGATGAATCGCCTATTAGAGAGATTGAAACCAATGACAAGTTAGTCAATAATTCTACGGAGACTATTAAGGTAACAGAGTTTTTGACTCGCGAAAAAGAAGACATACTTAGTTCTCAAAATACTTCTACGATTATCAAAAAATCTAAAACCCCATCGCGTGACAATTCTCCAACTAAACTTAAAGACATAATTGCAACGAAAACAACCGATATTCGAGATGCCGGTAAGCGTTCTAGTCAAAGTCCGGAACGAAAGCCTGAATATCAGAAATCGCCAGAAAGCAAACCGAGATTGACAACAGATAAGCCACAAAATACATCTGCTTCTGTATATACACAAGACGATTTACTTATAAGAGCAAAGCCTAGCCCATCAGATAAGACTGGAGAGAATGAACCAAAAACTCCTGTACAAAAGCATTCTCGAACTCCTTCTCCATCTAAAAAAACTACAATAAATACAGAAAATATTACAAACTTCATTACATCTGAACGAGAGCAAGAAATATTAGATAGGGTTCAAAAGTCACTAAGAAAGTTGTCCCCGGATCGTAGTCAGAAATCACCAAGTCGTGAAAAGAGTCCGCCCAAAACTCTCACGAGCTTACAAGATATTAGCTCTATTACTACTGTCGATACTACCTATATTACGGATAATACCACGGATATTACAGAAACACAAACTATAAAGGCAACCAAAGAGCCTCCTCCTGTAAAACCAATGGATACTAGTGATAAACCGAAAGATAAATCAGTTTTAAATAAACCATCTTCAAGAAATATTTCTCCTGTAAAGAAGCCAATTTCTGAATCTCCAGATAAGAGTAGAAGTATATCCCCTAAGAAAACCTTCAGTGGTGAGCCTCAATCACCACAATATTCGAAGCCAAGTGGAATTAAACCAAGAGAGTCAGTTCCTTCTCATCTGACACGGAAACCAACGCCTGCTGTTTTGTCGCCAACAAAATCGGATAAAACAATCATTACAACTGATTCGAAGAAAATTACAAAACAAAATAGTTTTACTAAAACTTCTGCTAAGACTACAGCTAACAAGACTTCTCAGTCGGTTACAAATAAAACAGTAGAATCTGAAGTTAAGAAAATACCAGCAACGAAAAGTGTTCCTACACCTAAAAAAGATCACGTAACACGTACACCCAGTGATTCTTCCATTAAACCCAAGAAAACTTCTCCGCAAAGAATGAGATCCAAGCCAGAAATCCAAGTTAACGATACTTCTACTTCAAAAACTACTAAAAACACGACTTCGACAACAACCAATAAAACGTCTAAGTCTACAATTAAAGAGCCCCAATCGAGGCTGCCGAGTAAACCGAAATCAGCCACAGCATTAAATACATATACTGACGAAGATGACATCATCATAGACGTTCAATTAGCAAAATCCTCAAGGGAAAACTCACCTGATCGTATTTGCCCGACACCTGTAGGAATTGCAGAGGACATTGGTACTCCAAGATTTCCAGATGAAGTAAGTGAGCCCGACGATGAGTTCCGCAGAAGAACTCATCACACCATTCACGAAACGGAGACTATTGTTGATGACATTGTAGAAATATGTGAGGACGACGAACTGTTCGTCAAAAGGACTAATATTGATCGTGTTACCGGATCAGATGAATGTTTACTCAGCGTCAATGATAAAGTTTCTAAATTCACTAACAAAATAGATAACGTGACGAAACCAAAAGATATCACTTCGCAATTTAAAGATACTGAAATACACGTTCACTCCGATTTTAATTTGAAATCAGATGAATGCCTGTTGTCGGTTTCTGAAAAAGTTAACAAATTCGCTAAAGGTCCGAAAAATCCGAATGACAATAAAAGTCCTTCGCGAAGAATAGTGGACGAATATGACAAACATACAACTTATCAGGACGATTACACAAAATTAAGTGTAAATGACAAGGCTCATCTTTTTGTGGAAACGGCAGAAAGTATAAAAACACCCAAAGTTAAGCCAGCTCAAAAAATAGAGCGACCCGATTTGTCTAACGTAGACGATTCATTGAAAACAGATGACTGCTTACTCAGTGTATCTGATAAAGTTAACAAGTTCGTTAAGACAGCTGAACAATTTTTAAATGAAACACATGAAGTCGACGAAAAGGATAAAAAAATTAAAGAAGAACATGAAAGAATTACAAAGAAGATTATGGAGAAGAGTGATGAAGAAACCATTGAAACATTAAGAACAGTTGTCACTGAAGACACTGGAGAAATACATGAAACTTTTAAAGGAAAAAAGACTCCCGAACATGTAAGTAAAGTGCCATCATTTGCAAAGGAAACTACATCATCTCATGGGAAGCTAAAAGATATCAGTAGCCCCAATTTGAAACCAAAAGAAAAAACACCAACAGTGAAAATAACTACATTACGAAGTAGTGAAGCGGTAAAGAAAGCTAAAGCTTTGTTTGAAAATATAGCTACAACCCAACAAAAAACTAAAGATGTGTCGCACACCAAGACCACCAAACTGACTGACATTGGCGTTGTGAAGAAATCACCAAAAACAGACTCTACCATAGTTTTACATCCGTCTCTGGAAGACGATTTCCCAATAATTGATGTAGATAGCGAAGTAGATGCTCCTCATGTACCTCCGTTCAAAGATCATACTTCTAAAGCTACACCTATGCGTCTACAACAGCCTGGAAAACATTACGATGAAAGGACCAAAAGTCCTAACCGTTTAGGAACTCAATCACCTAGTTTGAGAACGGTTTCTCCCATGCGTCAGGTAACAGAAACATCGACAGTTACTGCAAAAACTGTTCTGACGAAACAACCAGCTGATCATAGAGCTGAATCTCCGAGACAGACTCAACGAGAGCCCGAGAAAGTTCCTGGTTACCAGCGACCAACGAAAACAAGTCAAAATAAGGAAGAAACTAAGGTCACTGAAGAAATCGAAGTGAGCAGCAGACGAGGCAGTGGAAAATTCGGAATAGAGCTTCGTCGTACGAGTGTGGAACGTTCCACCACAAGCAGTGAACGCCGTCGCAGCGTCGAGCACCACCAGCCGTGCATCGAAGATATTTTTGATCAGGACCTCCTGGAACAAATGGTCAGTAAACATAGAGTCTGCATGTTTTTCATTGTGATCACCATATCTTTAGTTTACTTATTTATTCTCTAATTTTCAGTTGGAAAAGGTCGTGGGTTACGAGCAGCGGCGACGTATTAGAGCTCAGATAAGAGTTGCTAAGAAGAAGGCTGAAACTGAACATGTGGTGGATTATAACACTCACGCAAGGACTACTAAACACAGCACTATTACTATAACTAAACACAAATCTCCCGATCGTCATCTTCAAAGCAAATCACCTGAAAGGAAATCAAAGGTAGTGGTTCAGAAACCGACATCTCCTGAACGACATGGAAGGACTCCACAGAAGACTATACCTGTAGATGACGGAAATAGAGTCAAAGAAACTTACATAAAACCAGTTGTAAATGGACATAACAAAGAAACTAAACCAAATGATAAACACCAGAGGCCTCATAGTCCTACTAAACCAACTCCTAAACTAGTTTCTGCATCTAAAAGTCCGATACGTCATCCAAGTCCTGACAAAAGGACTAGACCCACATCACCGAGCAAGGCTGCCCCGAAATCAAAGCAAAATCGATTTAATGAATACGCATCGGCATATATGAAAAAAGTTGGGTTAAATGAGGCAGATAAAATAACTTTTGCAGAAACTAAATCTAAAAGATTAGAAGACACGGATAAATCTGTAAAATACGTAGAAGAATCTAAAACTATAGAGAAAAAATCCACTATCGTCACACGAAGCCAAACCGAAAGAAAATCATCAAAGGACATCATTGAAATTGTAAATATAAACGGGAAGCGAACGCCTTCCCCCGAGAAGATGCGCTCTCCGGAACGCATGAACGGAACTTCCGTTGAAATGACAAGGCAAAGGTCTACGAGTCCCATCTTAAAGAGACAAAAATCTGATACAAACAAGAAGGAAACAATAATAAAGACCGTGTATGATATCGAGAAAAAGATTCAACTAAAGACACAGCAAGAGGAGAAGCCATCGTGGGTTACAAATAGGATTCTAAAAAAGAATACGTCAGAGAATCGGACGTATAGCAGCAAGAAGACAGAGCCCGAGAAGCCTAAATACCGGGCGACAAGTCCGTCGAAGGTGATCTCAAAGCCCATTGACGTGATCACGTCGAGCTACGGGCCCGGGCCGCTCGACGCGGACGGCAGGCCGCTCTTCGGGATCAAGGCACTGCGGAGCGGCGCCACCAACTATCAAGGTATGCAATGATTCATATCACAGAGCAATTATTTACTCAGTTGGATGTTTTGATAATGAAACGACAATTCTTGTGGATTTAGTAACAGGTTAACTCTCGCGAGACGCATACGTAAATAATATACGTTAAAATAATCATTTTAAAAGAGGAGGCTATTATTTTGATTAATGAAATTAATAACGATTTGAACTTTTACTCTGAAACTACTCTATGGTTACTATTTTGCAATTCATTGATAATATTTTTACTTTATTTAACAATAGTTTAATCTTTATTGAATCATATTTTTTGTCAACCTATCAAAAAAATTTATTTTTTTATTTACGATTTATAAACAATAACTTGTTCTTATTTCGGTTATACAGTATTACAGCATTTTCTGTAGCGTTTTTTTATTTCAACCTAATATTGCGTGTTGAACGTAACGTATTGTAATCCTCCAGTGAAAGGCACGGTGGTCCGCCAAGAGTTTCACTCGCGCAACGGCTCCGCGCCAGAGGGCACGGTGTCGGTCACTGCGTACTCCAACGAGCCAGACGAGCTGGAGAGGCTGCTGCAGGTGCAGGGGGAGAGACCCTCGAGGCTGCACGGGCTGGCGGCCATCACCACAACCAAGAAGTTCGGTGGAGATACCGGCACAACGTTGAAGGAAGCTCATACGGTTAGTTTAACACTTTAAAAACATTAAGTACAATAACTTCTAATCAAATCAAAGTCATATTAGCATTTAAAGTTATTATTTTAATTGCCGTATAGGTATTATAAGTGATACGTGTAGCAGTTATTGGTAAAAAATTCGCGTGTGGTAAAAAACCTGCATGATTCATGGGTATTGAAACTGGCCACTAAAAATAAGGAAAAATATTCAAAAAGCGTTCCTCTTTTGTTTCTTTTTCATTCTATACAGGGTGCCCTGAGAGCGACCGACACTCCCGAAATATCTTAAGAGGTTTATACATCTACTTTATGCTCGTGAAAGATTTTTTCTCTAAGTGTAATAGTTTCGGAGTAATTGACTAACAAACATTCCTTGAATAACTGTGTGTTTTCATCCCTAAATCAGCTGTTCCTTACGTACAGGCAAGAGCAGGTCGACCTTTACATATTGGACTTTGTACCGTTCTTAAGTTCTATGACATAGGAGCCAAAATTGTATAAAGCTCGACGTGCACCTGCTATGCATAGTAATTGTCACGGTTACCATAGTGACAAATAAATAAACTTCTGTCAATAGGTAAAATACTAAAACTAAATTATGAAAATTTCTAGTTTTATTTGTTATTTGTTAAATGGATTAGGCGTTTTGAATGGTGTTTAGTGTTTTACGAGTTCTTTAGTGGTTTTGAGTGTTGTGTGGCATAAGAGGCGCTCGTACACATCGAGCATTGTGTGTAGTAGATACTTTCCGGTACGTACTTCGGTTTTTAATGTAAAAACTTTGATTTTTTAAGTGATAATAAGAATTTCAATGAATAGGTAGGCAGGTACGTGTGTCGTGGCCTACGGACTGTCCGTAGCGTAGTAGTTTCTGTCCGTGTAGGTATTTTTGCCGTTTGCACTGTTGTTGTAGTATTAGGGATACCTACACGTAGAAAATTAGCAGGTCAGTGCCTTTTTTTTCAATAAACTATTTTTAAATTAAACTTGCACAAAACGCATGTATGTAAGGTACATATCATCAAACTTTCGGCTGTGTTCGTCGTTTTTTTCCTCCCTGTATTCTATTGATGATTTTCTCAATTTGTAAACTAAATTATTAATTTATGATTATCACACGAAAGATTTATTTACATGCATATTACGTCACATTAATTAGACACCTGAAGGTCACTGTCTTGCATTGCCTGACATTAGTCAAGTCAAGACCGACAGTTTGACGTGTCTTCCGAGTCATGAAAAACTGGAGATTTTAAACTCATTAAAATGCTGTGTAGTTTGGGAATGCGTAATGTCGTCATCAGGCTCCTAAATTAAGAAATAATTTATAGAAAGAAGATCAAGCCGCCTTGGAGCAGTTTACCCATCAAGACCGCAAGGTCACCAGCACCAGACCTGCCCTGGAGATGGACAGGAGCCGGGAGGAGGCGAGAGAGCGCACCGAGAGGAGGGAGGACAGGAAGACCGTGAGGCAGAGCTCTGTCAAGTCGCTCACTGAGAAATACATCAAGAGTGCAAGTAAGTGGACAATAAAATTATGGTCTCAAGGCTACTCTAATGCATAATTTAGTATACTTGTATGGCGCCCAAATTTTTCAATATTATTCCACAACATATTTAAAAAAAACGATACTTTTCTCAGGTTGTGTTCTGTCGGGGCAATTATTCCTACTCCATCTAATATATTTCTGAGCCTAACTATGAGTTCTTTTATAACAACCGAGCCAACGGCTCAAGGTGACTTCTGAAGTATAGAGTTATTGAGGATATATAAACCCATTCAAATACTGGCTGGTGTTGCACTTCTAAGATAAAGCTAATGCATGGCTGTTATTTAGGTGAGACGTCGAAGAGTGAGCGCAGCGCGTACCCGAAGGCGGGCCTGATCCTGCGCACCGCCACCATGAAGGACAGCGTCTCCAGCGACTCCTCGGCACACGCCGGTGAGTAGCCAGATTAGCACAACTCAAATCATACCAACTCTGAATTGGAACAGCCGTAGTGCGTTGGTACTGACCCTACTTTCGGCGCCAGAGAACGCGGTGTCGAAGCCAAAGACTGTGTGAATGGGCAAACATAATTATATGTGATGACTTTTGCTTTTGTGTTTGTTCTCGAGTTTGGACATTTTCTATGTATTAAATATAAATATAAATATTTAATGTGTATCATAAGTGACGTAAAATAGGACTAGACACATATCTCAAATACAAAATCCTATAACATTTTGAACATCTGATTTTGTCCACACAGGCCTAGCAAGGACTGACAGCGAGCACAGTCTGGCTTCTGTAGAAGACACCGCCGTCACCACTACCACCACGGTGACCGACCGCTCGTTCCTGGACAGCAGTGCCAAGGTCACGGGTGTGCAGGACATCATCACCAGAATGAAGAATGCGGATATTGGTGAGGATCACTTATTTTCAATTTTTGTTTTCGAAATTAACCCGGCTAGACTAGCCTGCTTCAAACACTGATAAATATTGTTAAGTTAATAGTAGTAGTGCTAGCATTCAGGTTTAATATAATATGAAAGAAACAGTGAGAGGTACTCAAAAATTTTAAAAAACTGTACCGATTATACACAGGTCTTAAATAGTCATCAATATATAGATCAAATCAATCTGCAACACGTCACGTCATGAGAATCAATTTAAAAGATTTACAGCCAGTTTCTAAAATGCATTTGAAAGTTAAAGAAGAAGAAAAGAGATTGAAACTTAATGTGCAATTAAAATTAAAATGCGTTTTGGAAACTGTCTGTTAGTGAAAAAAGGAAATCAATTATTCATGGTTCGTGGTATATCTCATCGAATTCGTTAATGACTTAATCATTCTATTCGCAGTTATCCAAGAAGGTGACAGTTCAGAGGACGCGGAGGCGCGCGCGCTGCTCAACAAGTTCCTCGGCGCCACCGTCTTGATGGCCGGCATGCAGAGCTACGTCGCCGAGCAACCCAGGGGGAAGGTCGTCATCAAACAGGTAGGTGTCTTTATAGTGCCAATTATTGTGAGGTTACAGCACTACCTATTCTCGTAATAAATAACTAGACTCGATCTAGAACGCTGTCTTACTCATACAGAATACAAAGCGGGCGAGATAGCGCAAATTGAGACTGGACCCGCTGAGACGTACTTATCTTAATTATTTTTTATTACGCATATGAATTTTGCTGTTAGATAAGCGATAATTATGCAGAAAGGTTGATTTCTTCCTTTGGGCAAAATGTTAATGTCTTGAAAAAACTGTGAAACTTCAAATTGCAAGCGTCTATAGGCTACGGTGATGCTTACCATCAGGCGGGCAGTATGATAGTTTGCCACAGGGAACAGGTAGGTACATTAAGAAAATCACACTACGTAGTCTAATATACGAAAAGAAATAGTAGCTAATTCCAGTGGCTTTGTTCCGCTGTCCACCGTGTTCGTGGACACAAACATTGTGCAAAGTCAATGTCCAGACATTTATATCGCGACAATTATTGCGAGCACAGCTGGCAGGGTGCTGAGGTGCTAAATATACGGACTTATATTAGGTTTTGACAAAGGAATACTTTGTAAAACCAAAATAGTGGTATTCGTTGAATAAAACTCATTTTTCGCGTCGTAATACAATATTTTATGTCCTTTTTCTCCTGTCCATCAAAGCTTTGTTACTTACTTATACCGGTAAGCGGATTATAGATAAACAGTTATTAAAATATGCCATGGCGACAAGCGACTATGCCATGGCATTAATCTGTAAATAAATACAGACCAGTCCAAGATATGGCACATCTAACAGCTTGCCTACAGTGCTCAACTGGGTGTACTCGGGAGGACCTAAGGTTGCCATAAGTGGTCAAAAATCTAATATGTGTGATGTGAATCATTGACTCGAAAAGAAAAAGAATAATTCGTAGGGATCCCTTTTATTTTTTACATTAATTTATTCCACTGGTGTCTTCTTTTGTCTCGTGAGTGAGATCCACCCTGCTAACAGATAAATAGAGTTGTAGGTACCCTGTGTACGGAAGTCTACAAAGAAAGAAAACATTAATGTGGCCATGTTGTGGCAGTGAATATCATCTGATGGATGTGCGTCATAATGTTCATAGCGGTGCGTATCACCGTAATCATAACGCGAGCGGTCCAAATGGACGGCTCGCGAGTTGCTGCGCACGCATCAATGTCCGCGTCCAATCTTAATTATGTTCTATACTTATTTATAATAATCAGATTGAAAAGTTGAATGAACCGTCTATTAGGTGCTCTGTGTATTTTTATTGTTACAAATAGTAGATCTCTGTTATTGTCTACTCATGTACTGCAATATAACTGTGTCCCTTCGTCCACGTTGCTTTCGTAACCAGTTACAAGAGAATAATTTTCATTCACTAATTGGCACTTTAAGCCGGATATCAAGTTTTTTTTTTTTCAAATTTACCAAACAGCGATTAAAAAATCTTCTCTTGTAATTGTAACTGATTACGAAAGTTTAGTTACCAAAGTGTACGAACGAAGGGACCTATGTCTGCATGTCTATTAGCTTTTCATGCTTAAGCCGTTAAACCGACAATTTTTTTCCGGAAATCACCGTTTCTGCAGCATCTCTGTTATTAAGATTCATAACGTTTTTTCAGAGAGTACCTGCCTAGGTCTTTACAGGCACACAATCTGGATACTATTTGTCATTCACAAATTCTACTTCCTCTAGTCTCCTCATTGTTTTAAATGCCAATGACATCACATCGTTGCAGCGTAAAGTTCTTAAATGATAGAAACCCTTAATTTACTTCTGCCAGAAATGAATATTATTGATTTCATTCTTACGTTCAGGTACGCTTCAAAAAATTAGGAGAAATTAGGATGATTCCCAATAAATGCATTATAAACTAAGTGTCCTATCGTGTATTTAATATTATATAAAATAATAATGATAATGAATCTAATATTTAGCAAAAGGCAAATGATTGCGCCGTAGAAGCTGCGAGGAAGGATTGCCGTTTAAAGGCAGGAGTGCGCGGGAACGACGAAATGCCGGCAAAAATAACGCGCGCGCTCGCCGACATTTCACTGCGGATTCACGACAAACGGCATAACACACAATTTAACACACTGAATACACAACTTTATTGTTAACTAAATGTGTGTATTCTTGTGTAAAATCGCTCGCGGCAGTGCGGGTACTATATTTGGCGCGGTGACGTCGCCGCCGGCCGCGCGCGCAGTCCGCACCGCGCGTCCGCGTCGAATGGTGCGCGCCAAATACCATGACTTGACACCCCTACAACAGCCATTATTATGGTTTTATATAAATTTTCCCAAAAGTAGATATTGTCCATAGTGCAGTATTAGCCGCGCGACGGTCCGGGCCCGGTGCGGTGTAGGCAAAAGTGAGAAACACGTTTTCAGGATTGCGATATTCCAGCCTTACCTTATTTTAGGTAAGTTTATTTTTTTATTGTCTACTTTAAATTTTTATATTGACTGAAATAGTTAACATTTCTGTAACATAATTTGTATTATTTATAATTAAATAAAGTAAATAAATATCAATGAAATATTAACTATCTACATAAACGTATCTAATTTCTTTGTAAATTATATCTATCATTCATAAAATATGTGAATTTGGTAATAATTCAGTTCAACACTTCACATTTGCAATTGTAACATTTCTTGATATCCGGCTCGAAGTGCCAATTAACGAAAGCAATCATCTGAAACTTTTTAATTTTTCTAAGAATCTGTAATTGAATCTTAAAATACGTTCACACGAAGCCAAGACATTATCACTTAGGACGTATAGTGAGGGGTGGATAAATAAGCAAAAAATTACTTTAATGTTGAAATATTTAAAAACACTTGATCAGTTAATCATCACTCATCAAATACCGAAAACTCGACGCCTGAAATGCATCTCAATAACACCGCGACCTACACATGGCCGTGGCGCCTGTCAAACATTACGTCTCGTCTGTCATCGAGCGCCATAAGCGAGACGAGCATGCGACCGAGCATCCGCGGTTACCACGCGTTCGAAATTCAGAAGCAATGTGAACAGCGATATAAATTCTGCATTCTGCGCCCGCTCAAACTCACGACACACTGCCCCTAAAATTAACACACAGAATAAAATATAAAACTTATATTAGGTAATTTATCTTATAGTAGTATCTGTTTCAATTGGCTTTCGCCGATTTAACTGCGGTAACTAAGCGTGACACAATTACCTTACTACAAAACAGCTCAAACTCTCACCTCTTTATAGAGTACGTCTGTAATTTGTCGTAATAGGAATGTGATTTGAAAAGAGTTAGGCACAGGTCCTATTAATGCCCTTATGTATGTTTTTATTGATTAACTTTATCATTACCTCAGCAAAAAGAAGACCACTGCTAGACAAACTTGATATTTGAAAACTATCGAAAAGACCATTAAATTGCCGAGGAGGACAATTAAAAGCATGGTATAATGTCAACAACTTCATTCAAATCGACGTCAAATCATACTTTTCATCTCATATGATCTTCCTTCAATCTAAGAGCCCCGGCTGACGCGATTATCTGTGGCACAGATATTATAATAGTTACAGTACATGTGGTCACAACATAATGGTCATTCGCTCAATAACAGCATTTCCTAGACTGTTGTTGCTTTCTGAAGAAAAACTTCCCGTAATGATTCTCGATTATCGACTATCGACATTCTAACTTAATATGACAACAACTGCTTGCCATTAGATACAATTGAACATTTTGGATACTAGCAAATATCATTCTCAGGATTTTTCAAGTTGGACATTGTGAGTCTGGACGTTTATAGGAACTAGAATAGTAGAGAATGTTGAAGACATTTTTGGACATTCGACAATGTCAGCCTTTCCTTTTTGTTCGCTAGAATATAATATATAGACAGTGTGTATCAGAACACTAGATACTTGCTAATTAATACTAATTCTAATAAAATTCATACACATCTCGTCTTTGTTCTGGTGAAATTATGGTATAATGCACTTTCTTTAACTGTAAATGTGTAATTTTAATAATTATATTTCCCTGCTGATATTAAAAAATCACAATCATTTATTGATCACGAGTCGCCCATTGGGAACAGTATCACTAATAGCCAAGGTCCCCATAGTCCCCAACAGTGACTGTGTATTTTTTATGGTTCCGTAGTAAACTACAAGGATCCCTAATAGTTTCGCCATGTCTAGCGCCTAGACGCTTGATGCTAGAAAGTTGTAATTTGGTATGTTTTCGCGCTCACTCCATGTCGTTATATAGGTCTCTTCAAAACATTGAGGGTGTGGGAAGATCATTTCTCGATACAATGATCCGTTTTGGAATAATTTACATTTATCGAGTGAATTTTCATTTTGCCCGGTGGTCCCCCCCCCCCCGCTCTATCTCCGAAAGTCTTATGTTTAGAAATTTGGAAAAGATCATATTAGTTGTCCATATGCTGAACCTTCAATAAAAACTATAACGGTTAAGTAGGCTCTATTAGTTACCGAGTAATAGCCGACGAACTTATAACATAAAATTTATTTGATGAAAACTTACAAATGTACGTTGTGCGTGGCCCGACACGTGCTTGGCCGGTTTTTTTTTTTCGTTTTTGATGCCACATTTCTCTTGGATAATGAGGACATAATACCCACAAGTTTTGTCTCTAATGGTCAAGGAATAAGATTAAAGTCTCCAAAGAGATGGGAAGATGAAATGGCGAATCTAGGAGAAAACCAAGGAGAACGACTTGACTCTCTTTTGTAGAGAATGAAAGGAACACATGCGGAAAGGAGGGGCTTTTACTTTACCTAACAGTGGAAGTGGAACTTTATAAACTTAATTTTAAAAATCTTTTTAGTTGCGACTTTAGAAGTGTTCGTTTTCATCTCGTCTGCTAATTCTGGTGAATCACAAAACGCAAATCGCCGGTCATTATCTCGTTCCCCGAAACGAGCTTGTACATTGTTACAATTGACAAAGGCAATCCTGTTAATTGACGATTCAATTCGGCGTAATTAGGAAATTACGAAAATGTATTTCTCTGTATACCTACTTACTGTTATATCTCTTATTGATCTCTATGTCTTGAAGAATAATATAAAATCTCTATATCTTGAAGTGTCTGTAATTTCAAAATAATTTTATTTATTTATTAGATCTGAATGAATAATTTCTGATACGAGTCTAACACTCACTCAAAATTTGCTTTCTACTTGGCTTCACAAAATCGACGTTCGATGTGCTGTCGAATTACAAAAGCAATATCAATATAGGTTTCGCCAATAGATTAAACGATAAAATATAACATCCTACAGATCTCTACCTCCCATTCTTTCGCCTTCATAATATCTTGTCTTTTACCTGTCATGTTTTGGGACACCGGCCACAGTGTGTCATGTTTACAAGCGGGAACAGTACTTGCATTATTTATTTGTCCAACCTCATGATTTATAACGACTCTCGAATAATTTATAACACTGCTCATGTTGTGATAAACTTATAGCTTGTCAAAAAGACACAATCAAACGACAAACAATATAAATATCGTGTTTGTTTTCGATCTAGGTACCTACTCTGCTCAACCGACTCACGTGTTCATCAACTTGAGACTAACTCTTCCGATTATTTCTGAGTATGTATGTTGTATTTATAAAAAATATATACTTAAAGTAAATATAAAAAATATATACTTAAAGTAAATATAAAAAATATATACTTAAAGTAAATAAAACAACTATTGGTATGCACTGTCTGACTCGGACGTCGTATTTTGCACATTTTTTTTAGTTTCTGTGTACAATTATGACCCAATAAAAACTTGTTTTTATAAAAAATATTGACGTTTTGGAAAACCGCATCAAAATCATACTTGACATTAGGACTTTAAAAAAAAATGATAATAATAATATAGGAAGACAGACGCACACGGAAAAAGCTATTTTGTTCCACAGGTAATAACCATCATCTAAAAGAGTAAATTGTAAATATGTATCTACAAAAAGAATGCTATGCATTAATACTCAAATATTCTAAACAAATAATGTACATGACATAACCAGATCAAAAATAAACTTTACTATGCAGTGCAATAATGGGATGAGACAGCGACCAGATTAGCGAAACTAATCGCCGGATGCCACGAAAAAATAGAAACGGTATTCATTTAATTAATTGGCGAATAATTGAATGAATTGACAACTATCTGACGCCCGCTGCCAAATAAAAAAGGCTGAGGCTTCTTCGACAGAGGTGAGAACTTTGCCACAGTTCCCCGGAAGGTAAAGAATTCAATTAATCAAATCGTTTATTCATTCACAGACACTTTGTCTTGTCAAAATTTACATATAGTTTTACGTCGACAGATTTTGGTTTTAAATTGACTTTGACTTACGAAACATACATTTACTTATAAACACACTACAATTTTATTATAATTTTAGGTAATACTCAGTAGTACAGATTTTGTTTTCTAAATGTTATTTTGTAATCTCGGGGGCAACCATAAAAGTGTCCATCCGAAACAACGAAATACGTAAAAAGTCATTACTACTATTAGTTAGAATATGGCTTAAAACTGGTTAGAATTCAACGAAACGACGTAGTTCGTATTTTCGAAATTTCATTTCATGGCTGGCCTCAGTATTTCTTGCCACTCGCTGAGATAGTAGGGGGATTATCGGATTTTGTCGAGGTCGGGTATAGAGTAGGTTCATTTTTTGATTTTACAAATAGTAGTACCACGAGAAATAGTTCTACCTTGTGGTCCTAATAGGACAAAAAAGTAAAATGGCAGTTCATTTTAATTTCCGCCGTCATTACAACCGCATCTCGTCGATCAATCAAGATCGAGAGTGAGCCGAACTGTGCAGGGCGTTCACCGGTCTAATAATAAGCCGATACCTGGGCCAAATATACCGCCGATGTGGGTCAATTGTTCTTAAATGCCCCATAAAAGTTCGCGGTAGCAGCCACTTGCGTGCGAGCTTAGATCATAGCTATTCCAGGAGCAGTGCCGGGGTAATTTAAGGAAGATCAATTATAATCAAAACTAAGTGATAGACAATAAAATAGGTTAAGTGTGCATTCAAATTCATAAAAGTTCAGTGTTGTAGATAGACGACAGTATCCAAGCCAGACAGTAGCCAAGTCAGTGACTGACTATCAATCAGGTAGCTTAAAACACTGGCTAATCCACAGTTGATGTCAATTGTGTGGAAGCACTCATAATTTCTAAAAACATTTTTTGGAGTTAGTAATCTAATTTTGATATATCAGGATTTCCCTTTGTGAAAGGTGTCCCTTTTCGCACAACATTTTAAAGTATTATCGCTGAATTGATAGCCCTGTGTCGATTAATCTGACTATTGCGTATATGTTTACTTTTAAAACATTGATGTCGATTATGCAAAACATATTCTTGTTTAAACAAATAACAAAGATCTGAAACACTACGAGTAAACAATGAGAAACACATTTACTCTTTTGTATCTTATTTTACACAGTGCGAGACTCGACAGTAAATTACATTAAATTACATAACATTAACTGAACAAAGAGCTTGTTTCTGGAGAAAATGTGACGTGGAGGCGGAAAATCGCGAATTTTCCCAAATGTCCGGCAGCCAGCCACGTGCCACGCTTGGTCGCGCGCCAAACTGCGCATCTAGCGGGAGCTACGACCTTATGTTCGTCTGCTTCCTTCACCGCCCGATTTGGGATTTGGCTCGTTAAAAAACAAGAATAATCAAATTCATGAATACAAAGATATTTATTTCAAGATCACAGTGCCTTGAAGGAAAATGTCGTGTACGCGCGTCCATGAAATCATATTTGGGGAGACCTGAATGTTAAACATGTTCCTGTCCTAATGTAATGCTTGATAGATACGAAGTTGGACAAGGTTAGAAGACAAAGGAAAAGTAGGCGAAGTGAGACGAAGTACTCTCTTCACACTTTCTTTAGACGCCTAAACCAGCAATGTAGAATCGGGATAACAAATGTTTTGTACTCTCTAAGTTGGCAATCAAACCAATGCCTTCGGCAAATCTTTTTATGCTTAGATGGGACATCGCCTCGCCGAACAAAGCCTAAAGGCGCTGTCCCACTGCTGCGCACGAAGAGGCTACGCACGTGTGTTAAGCTTTGCTTTGCAAGAGGATGTACGTGATTGTTTCCACTGCAACCCACGGACACGTTAACCATCAAGTGACGTCATTGATACACGCGTGGCTTGCTCAACGTAGCTCAACGCTGTCAACGCCATGCACGCAGTGAATGCGGGACACAGCTTGTTCCACAAAGCGTGCACGTCGCTGCGCACGCTGTGGAAACGTAGACCCACGTAGGCATCCACGCAGTTGTAATGTGCCACGTGGCCCACGTGTTCGTGCGCAGCGTGCGCAGCAGTGGGACCGCTCCTTAACTCCCACAATTCTTTAAAATCCCAAACTTTCTATTAATAAAGTATTTTTTTCATATTTGGATAATAAATAATGGAACTCCAACGTAATCTCCACAAATAAAAGATCTCGCACAACGAATACACCATAGGTGGTATAACCATTTGAAGTAACCGGATGAGAAAACTAGCTTACTTGCACATTTCACGTTTTCTGTCGTAAATAGTTTATATTTGCGGATTCATCACTGCATAATAAAATGCAGTGATGAATCCGCAAATATAAACTCAACATAAGATAAGTTTTGACTGTTTGTTTTATTTATTTTTTATGTTTAATCATTAATTTCTCATTTGTTCCAACTTATTCTCACTCAGGGTGCAATTTAAAGGCGAGATCTTTTAAACTCTAGAGCTGCTTAATTTAGAAGATCATAAAACAATAATTTTGCTTATAATATTAACTTATTCATACGTGTTTGCACCAGCCAAGCCGGCTAATTGTGCCACGACCGCCACCGAACCGTCAAAACCATCTGTGTCTCCACGCTGTCTAATTCCAGCCTGCTACATTTGCACAAACTTTTTAATTTTGCCATTCAAAGAGCAATTAAGGCGCACCCTGATTACTGTCATTATTTCTCTATCTGTAGTATTTTGTGCAATTATGTCGTTTTTATACTCTCCCCGCATTATTGTGGACACGTCCGGTTGTTCAGACTCTGCTTTCTCCCGTTTGATATCACAGATGTTGTTTTATCAGTTATTGTTAAGTGCTCACGTCAAATTGTCTACTAAACAGAGCTAATCATGCCTTGTTTATTGCGCTGCTGGCCGCTTAATCATTGGAAAGGCAAGCGCAACCATAAGCTAATAATACTTTGCTATTAAAAATTATGTTATCGTTATGATTTATATTACAATCTATTTTGCAATCACAAGAAATTCAGGAAAACTTACTGATATTTCTTATTTATTCTCCGCGAGTTAATTAGACCTAAGCCAAGGTTTAAACTCAACAGCAGAAGCCCATGGGCATCACTTTTTCTAGACTTCAGGACTTCCTACAGTTCTCTTCATACGCTAGACATAAGTAAGTTTCCCACGGTGGAGTCGCTCACAGTAAGATCATAAAAATCAACAACAAGATCATAAATATGGTAAATATGAGCACAGCTGTTAAATCTCTCATTGACTTTGGTATTGCTAATGTCCCCGGCTGGCCTTTCACCGCTCATATACCAATCTCGCCTGCTAGTACCCATGTTCCGGTGGAAACACCGCGAAAGCTGTCATCCGTTTAACTGCAATGAGATACTCATTATTTTATGAATTTATTATGTGTTTATATTGTGTTTTTATGCTTTAATATATGGTTTGAATGCTTGATGATATATTAAATCATAATTATTTTAGATTCTCGTGAAAGATAGTTTTCCACCCAAGAATTAAAAAAATCTAATATTTTAATCATGATAAGGCCGTGACGAGCACTTTCTTTTATTTCTTTATTCTAGTAATAGAAAATGTGTAATTTGCAAAGAAATCTCAAGAAAGTCTATCATCTACATTCTACCGCTACCAACTTCTATTTTTATTAAAGTAAATCAGATCATAACAGTTTGTAGAGAAATTTCAAAATGTGTTACCATAAATAAATTACGTCAATCATCATCATCTATTAGTATACCCTCGTGTCCGTTACGACATGTATCAGCAGGCACGTGCTCGTGTAGAGACGCACCATTGGCTGCGCGTGCGCCACATCAATGCCTCCGCGCGTTCCGGTTGCCTCCCCGTTAACTTGATCAAGTTACGATGTAATCTAGAATTCTAGATCTTCTCGTTATAGCGTATTTCACAATTGTGTGACCAATCTTAGATCTTGCTAACTTATTTTCAAATTATTTGGATTGTCTAGTATATATTTTGTTGTACCTAATGTCTCCGTTGATAGTTAAATTTTGTACATCTTTGCAATAAGTCAAAGCAGTATTTAATACGTCGTGTCCGCCATTTCGGGATAGTTTTTGCTACTTGCTGATACTTGCTGATATAGAGATTTCGTCACAGAAAGGTTTCGATTCCGTAATCTAAATACCTACATACAAACAAACAATTAATTATAGCGATCTGAATTCGTGGTGGAAAATACCTAAAAATATTCTTACTACCTACTCCGCTGCACACGACACTTAGAAAGTGTTGACACGATGTACAAATGAACATTTTATCAGACGCAGCACCTTACTTGCCGTAAACCAGAGGTCGTAGCACCCCTAAATACAACTTTATACCTTCTTTACCACACTTAAACATTAATATCTTAATCCCGTTGCGACTGCAATCTCTTTAATGACGGCGATTGTTTCGTTAACGCCCGTTTTGCGATCACTTATACCGTAAGCGTTGTTTACTGTAAAAAGTGCATTTATTTTTTACTGAGTACTTATATTTCTTGTGTTAACTCCGCCTTTGTCTCCATTTAAAATAAACTTTAGAAACCTCTAGTATAAAAAATAATAATACCAATAAGGTGGCAAACAAGCTTACGGCTCGCCTGATGGTAAGCGGTTACCGTGGCCTATGGACGCTTGCAACACCGTTTGCTCTGGTTTTTTGTTATTTTCGTAATCATGAAAACGACTTAGGTATGTAGAGGTATGTCGCTAGAGGAGTATTACCCAAGCTGGCCATTTTTCCCGAGAATAGTAAACGTCTTGGATGAAATGCACTCTGTCTCTTTTGTATGCCTTCTTGCATCATCGTAGGCATTTGTAGGGGTACATGTTTATTGATATAATAAATTAGACATATTCGCTGGCACTGTTATAATATCAGTATTTGCAATTAATAAATAAAATGTTACTTTTTTATCGGACAGTGCATTATCTCAACAATTGCAACTCTTTGATCTAGATGTACACTCGGTGTGCGACTCATCCCGTTTATTTTTGCTCGCCGGTCGATGGCGCTAGCTTTGACCTGCCAAAAATCTGCCCCACTGATCTTCTCGGCAAATTGACACGAAGTTATAAATATTGCGACCACTGGATACTGGAGCTGGCTATCAAGACCACATGTTGGCAAACAATGACCGAATTCTCATGATGGTATCTGTCTTAACGATTTTACGATTTGATGACTCGAGCCAACAAAACTTTAGGATTATCAAAACTGCTAGTCAAGTTAAATCATTGTCTAAGTCCTAAGTCTTTTCTTCCTAAGTCCCCTTTTCTTTCTATTTAGTTGACTACTCTTCTGAACACTTTTGGATGAAGGTGTGTTGAAGGAGTGTTTCTGCATTGTCTCCATATTACGATGGCTATTATAATGTCATACCATAAATGGTCACAACGGGAGTAGCGCTGATCTCAATGAATCACATTGGCCATATTTGAAAGATCCTACTGCGTATTTCTCAGTTTGCTGAGCAGAAACTGTTGGCAGCGGACCTGCTGACAGACGCACGCGTCACTCGTGGCTACTAATTATATTTGACTACATAATATACCACAAATTAAATCTATTACCAGGAAATTCTATTTGAACAGTTCCGTCGCAACATTTCAGATTTTTGGTGGCTTATAAGTTTAAAAGCAAAGAAAAGATAGTATATATAGTTATGCAAGCAAATAAACAAGTAGTATTGAGAAGAAAAAAAAATTGTTGGCCTTAACATGACATATCCTAAAATACCGTCTAGTTAGCTCAAATTTTAAATATTGGTAGCACAACTAGTTCCATAACTAGAGAAAGATGGCCAGTATAACTGTGTCATGCATGGTAAATAAAGAAAACGGTAGAATGAGAAATAATTAAATTCGTATTCGTCGTAATAAGAGATATTTTTACAATAACAAAGTCTCAAGCTCCATTTATAAACTACGCAATTTTCATTGTTGTTGTTTATTTTTGTCAATTTTCCTGCTAATTCATTGTTTGCATCTCTTCCAAGATAAATTCGTTTAAAGGATTTAAGTTTACGATGTTGTGAGCACGATTCGTACACAATTTGTTTAGTATTATCGGTCCTCTCTTATTCTGCAATAAAACCAGAAACAGAGCTGACTCATTCACAATATTGTGTTTTACTATTTTCACTTTGGCTGTGAATCTTGTATTTTGTGACTTGTTTGATTTATTTCAACTTTCAATTTCACGGGATCCTCTACACATAAGTACTAACTCACTTAGAAACTACGTTCTCGACACTGATATAAAACCTCGTATTTTATCACATATTTTTTAATGGAAGAGGTTGGCAAACAAGCATGTGGGGTCACCTGATGGTAAGTTATCACCACTTGCACTATTTACTGAGCTAATGCTAAATCAAATATTGTTCAGCAAATTGTGTACAGAATATACACGACAATAGAGCACAATCACGCAAGACAAATATGTCAAGTTACCCTGTGAGTAGAACTGTATTTATATAACAAGATTATCATCATCAAGGTTTTGGAGCATACTGCATACGAACAAAGTCAGGGGGAGTTCTTAGCCCCTAACGTTATTATATAAGAAACAATAACAAAATATTTTAATCAAAATGTCTGTTGGCACCTTGGCAGAGATAAGCTACGATTTAATCTCAAATGTCATAGCGTACGAATAGATCAGGATATTTTGAAACCGCGTCTGACATTAATCAAGATTACTCACATTATTGGTGCAACGTTTTCACATAAAGCCCCGTTGATAACCTGTCCAGGAAATTCTAAGAAAGATATCTACAATTTCACTATGAGGACAGAGTTTATTAATAGTTTTTGAGGAAACCTAACGTCGTTGGCCGTCCCAAACCCGTATAACACAACAATTTAAGGAAGAGTTTAGTATCAAGTTGGTGCAAAAGTTGCCGATGCAAACCTAAGTCGAGTATGTTGTATAGCAACTCGTCTATAAATCCAATTCAAGCTATTCCATGCTTCAGTCTGTACTATTTCGACTGTCAATTTAAAAGCACACGAAAAGAATTAGAAGATTATTTATAAAGTTGTCAGTATTGTCGGTAATGCGCTGTAGGTAAATAGGACGGGCTTATTCCGGGTTGGAGCGCCGCCCGCCCGTGGACACCGCTGCAGATTTATGCCATGCGAGACATAAACAAATGTCCCGTGTGGCTATTCTCGATCTGATACACTGCACTATTGTTCCATACAAGAACTTGGTAACAACATTGTCAACAGTAAATTCATTATCTCATCCTTAAAGAGCATTACTGTCTAAACGGCGCTTGTTTTGTGATAATTTGTTTTATTTTGTATGTCATCCTCGAAAATTTTGCAAATTCTGGTCAAAATAATTTCCTTACAGACATGGCGATCAATCAGAATTTTATTTCTTCAGTCAATGTTAAAGACCAAAGCGCCGAGTATAACGTGTAACCCAGCAGTGACACAGGCTAAAAGTAATGATGTTTAAAGAGTACAATAGCTGTTATTAATAAAAGAAATTGTTCAAGTACTATGGCAATCAATTGCTTGTTGATTGCATTCGGAATGCATGTCAACTGCTTTTGTGTCTCCATTAGTTACGCAATTACCATTTTAAATGTCAGCCCACTCATCTGCTGATGGTACATTTATAGGAAGTGAATAGTTTACATTAGCAAATGAAAAATGTGTAGACTGACGAGGCATCATAAAACTGTAACGTAAATAAACGAGGCGGTATTAGCGGCATCGTAAACGGCTGCAACTAGGATGTAGATGAAGTAAATTTGTAAGTGGTTATGTTTTTCTCATGACATAATTCTAAATAGATGATACAAATGAAACTCCAACTGTATGAAAACGTGGGCGAAAAGAGGTATAGGTATAGCCTAGTCTGTGTTGTATTATACTTTTATGTAAAATATTATTACTGCCAAGATTTTCGCCCGCCCTCTAACCTACGCCTGAACAAAATCCTGCGGTCATGATAAATTCAAAGAAAAACATTCTTGTCACTTGTCTTCTTCTGTATCGTCTGTTCAGAAAAGAAAAAACGAAGGAAACATGCATTTGTCCTCCCACTTTCTACGCATTTCCTTATTGGCGGAGTCATGGGAACTGCAGTCAATTCGGCAAGTTCCAATCAATCTGCGTATTCTAATTGACTTAATCTAGAAATTAAACGAGAATAAAGTAAAAACTTGGCCTTATTTATAGACATTTCCTGCCAATTGATAGAATAGCGTCGATAATATCATCTCTTTTCGAATTCACATTGACATGCGATGAATCTACACCGATTTACGTCTGTTGTTTTACAACCGGCCGGTGTGTCGGGATGCGGGATCTATTCGCGGCGTGTTTTGACGACGGCTGACTCGCCCACAGCTTTGGCGAAAGCGATAACTTTCTTCAGCTGCCACTAATTCGTTCACGCAATACGTGACATAATCAATGAGTGCGCTATCAGCCTCTCTGCAATTTGTATCAACCATGAACTCGGCAACTTCTAATACGGAAATAGAATCGTGAAACTGCATTTCTAGAAATTCTTGGCAGAAATCACCCTGCTCTATGTTTATTTGAAACAGCTGCGTTATTATCTCAGGTTACTTCTATACCTATCTCTAAAGATTATACTTAAGTATATTATTCTTGTCTTTAAATCATGTTTTTATTTTTTCCGAATAGTGACTTTATAATATCAGCTTGAATTCGTCATCATAACTTTGGCCGAATTGCACGTGCATTCCAAATATTTAATCTTTAAAGGTACCATCTTAAAATACTTTATCAGATGGTTATTTAGAAAATTACATACCTGCATAGACTAAAATAAACTTGTAAGATCTAATAGCTATATCGGGCCATGATGTCATAATGAAATTCAATAACTGCAAGGTATCAGATATAACCCGATTTCGACAGACCACAGAAGCGACCGCAAGGTTCCCGAAGCATTGCTCTAATTCCGATGCTTCATGGTTTATAATGTTTTATCTACGAAGAGTTCGGAGAGTGTGCCCGGAATAGCGTCAGGGCGGCCTCGACTCCAATGTGGCAAGGTCTTTTTCACTATCATAGTTTTCTTAGGGTTATTTTTGGCCCGCTGTAGTAAGCTCGTTAACCGTGGAAAGTCGATGCTACTGTTTTCATTGTCATTCTGTTTCGTGACGAACAACAGTATTTAGTTATACTTAATTTATTTGCGTCTTCTGCTCAATAATTATGTTTGACTGTGGGTATAGTTTTTTTTATCACCACTGTAACTTAAGCTTACCAATATTTTAGAAAGTCACTAGACTTATAGCTTAACGTAAAGAGTTTTCTGCAGTTTTTGAACGACTGTTGGTTCATTTTAATGGTACACAGGTTGTGGTCTTGTGGGTACCACCACTGTAGTAGACATAGCTGAGTGCAGCTGGTGGTCGCATTTTAATTTTCTTATTTAATATAAGATAGAAGAGGAAGAGAAAGACCAAAAAAGAGCTTAAGGTTCAAGTGAAGAAATTGGCAGTACAGAGTAGTGAAAGAGCTGGCACCAGACAGAGGAAAATGGAGGCTGCCGCACCGAGAAGAGCACAGCTCCCTAATTTAAAATAAAGATAGTATTTCCTATGTAAGATGTGAATTATTTCTAAAATATCACGACGGTACAGTAGTCAGTGAGTGGTAGGTACTAATTTCAAGCAAGGAAATTAAGCTTCAACATCGATCAATCATTGGGTGTGATGATAGAAAACATCAGGAAACACGCACGTCCAACAAGAAGATTTACATGTTTACTCTAGTCTTTGAGTTGTGTCCATTTACTAAATCAATATCTTCGTGCCCTAATGCACGTGTAATCTGCAAACATATTTTCTTAAGTCTACTTTTGAAAATGGTTATTCTATCACATCTTTAATAAATTTGGCAGGTCGTTATTATAGTGTACTCCTTCAAATAATATAGTTTTTCTCCCGCCATTTGTCCTTTTATTAGCAAGTTCCAGTTTGTGTTTATTCTTTAAATACTAAATACAACAGATTAAATATTATTCTGTTTGTCCGTAGGAAACAGTCCGCAGCAGCGGAGGCAAGACCACAAACAACCGCAGCGTCGAGGAGTTCGATCTCGACCAGTGTTGGGACGAGCGCGTCCTCAGGAAGCTTGTGAGTATCTTATCCACGAGTACGTAAAACTCCATTAAGATGTTTCAAATACATTTAGATACATATCCAAAATTTTGTCTTCGCCTGCAATCCTATCTACTGGATCTACTTAATGTGTTTGCTATACTATTGCTGATTTTCTAAAAGAATTAAACTTAATTCTAATGAAATATTTAGTGAAAATAATAACACATTTAGCTAAAACCGGTTGTTTCATGTCTTAAGTGTGGATTCGATAAATAAATTGATTATTTTTTATAGTTATCTGACAAATAAACTCTGGCTAAAAACTATAACAGGCCCAACAAAACTAATTAAATAATAAAAGTTAAATTAAGTTTATCAGTTTTGGTAGCGCAATGGCATCTTGTTTTAAATCAATTAGTTACAAATTAATCAATTATAATATTATACACTGAAAGTGTATGTTATGCCGGAAATTCAATTACTATCACATAATAATATACGATAGAGCTTACGACGCACGCGAGACCATTCCTGTTATTACTCGAGCTTTAACAACCGTCATTAATGAAAGCTCACCGTTGCGTTGCTTGTGGACATCGAGCTTACAGTAAGTTTAAATACGTTTTTATTTTACTGGTTTACTGTTTAAAAGCTTTCCACGCGTTAAGCTGATGTCCATAACAAAAGCCTTGTCAAAATCAGCGCAGCCATTTAGACCTTCCACGGTACGAGATGTTTTTACAGGACTTTTTATATAAATTCATTGGGTACCACATTAAGTAGGTAACAGATTTTATTAGAGAGGTAGGGCACAGCGGATAATTCGCTCAAATCGGAGCAGCCCGTCTGGGGAAGAACCTCCACCTTACGTCGTACCAGGAGATCGTAGCCAAATAGCATTGCATAAGTCTCGGTCATGTTGTGTTCCTTACTGTGACTAAGGTCTCCAGAGCTCCACAATCCCCCCAGTTGGAAGGGTTGGCAACGCGTGAGTGATACCCCAGGTATTACAAGCGTCTATAAGCTACAGTGATGCTTACCATCAGGCGGGCCAATATATATTACCCTTCGATCGCAAAATTCATCATCAATCTTAAAATAATTGCGTTGATTGATGTGCAGGCACTGTAAGATTCATATAGTGGCCAATCTCTGCGACAGTCGCGCGACCGCTCTCACTTTCATACAGAGAAACTGGTCGCGGGACTGCGACTCATCGCGGGATTATCATTATGTCAATTACATTACTTAACTTATGTAATGATAATATAATTCGTTTCACATATTGAGCTTTAAATATATTTTTTATTTGGATTTTTCTATTCAATATGGTTGATTTTCTCGGCTCCTTAAGTCGTAGCTTGATATTAAAATATGGCTCTTTAACCTACCTTAATAATGAGATTGTTAAATGCAAAATTTTCAAATCTGCTAAGTACCGATGTGAAGATAGGACAGTGTGAGAGTGGCCTACTTTACAGTGGCAAGACAATTACGACTACTTATAGACTCGCACACCTGCGCAGCTGGATCATGTTTCTTGATAAGGATATCGCTTGGAAAATATACTTTAACAACTATCTTTATTTATAAAATGCTTTGTCCTGAATGACTGTCTGACTGATGGATAAAGTTATATAATAGATAGATTATTTTAAAAGAGGTAGGGCACAGCGGATAACCCGCTCAAACAGAGCAGCCCGTCTGGGGAGGGACCTACCTTACAGAAGATCGTAGCCAAATAGCATTGGTCTCGGCGTGGTCTCGGCCATGTTATGTTCCTACGGTGAGTAAGGGCTCCAGAGCTCCACGTTGGAAGAGTTGGCAACGCGTGAGTGTTACCCCGGTATTGCAAGGGTTTATAGACTACGGTGATTTATCAAGCGGGCCGTATGATTCTTTGCCAACTTTGTGGCTTAAAAAAAAATAGATGTCTTGGAGGGTGTGTTGTTTGTATGTAGGCATCCGATAAGAACGGATATTTTCCGAAATTTCCACGGAAAAACGGGATACACGCCAACGAAGTTGTTGTAGTATTTAATTTATAAGAAAGTTTAAAGTATTCTATTCGTCTTTCTACCAAACTTCACTAAATAACTATGTAAAGCCAGTTCCGATCTGATAATGTTGAAATATAATGTCATTAAAGTTCTAAACAGCAAAAGTTAGATCGTTTTAAAGTTTATTTACAAATGGAGATCTCGATGGCTTGGTAACCTACAGTGCGATGCCAAAAAGCGCAGATTCAGAGGAACCTATTCTCTCATAAGGAAAATCGCATGAAACATTATTTTTTACGAGTATTTATATATTTATTTAGGAGTCAAAAAATCTTGAAACATAAAAAAGAAACATTTTAAAAGTCTTTTATTGGTTTTTTTTTTGCGTTTCAAAGAATCAAAAGTATTGATACACCAAATTCCGATTCCACAAAACCCCTTTGTCCCAGTTTTGGGAGTGACTAACGGCCGAATCGAGAGCGAATCGCACAAAAAGCCGTATTTAGGGCAATGCCACTTCCGGTCTCAGCCGCTTCCGCGCTCACAACGTAAACATTGGTCACTAGTGGTTACTTTTGGACCAAAAAGATATAATATATTTAGCAGTAAGGTCGAATGTAAGGTGAATTAAAATATTTTTTAAAACACGTTTTATTGTGTTAAAACGCGATAGTTTAAAATATAATAATAATAATAATAAACTTTATTTATTTGTTACTCCACAACATGTATGAATGGTACAACCTGTATCATAGGGGCCACAGTGACGAGGGAGACATAATCGAAAAAAAAATAATTTATACGGAAAATATTATATTAATATGTGTCTGTCTCCCATGTCACCAGGAGGGTACAATGTTGTGGAGAACTGGCGCCTGAACTAGTTTTCCGAAGAAACTGTATTACAGGTCGCCAGCCCTCCACCCCGTGGCCGGCACTAGGAACATTTTTTTTTTTAATATTTTTATAAAAGAAGTGGATATAATTATAAAACACTTAACAAAAACACAAAGATGAGTTGAGCAGTTAGTTTTGCTTTGCCAAGGTTAACATCCATTAGTTCGATAAGAAAATTAGTAAACGTTATTGTTTCGATACTACCCACGAACAAGTCGAGATCGGTATCTACAGGACAGAAAAAAAAAGGGATGTATAAAGCATTAATGCAAAATTGAGATGGTAGTTCGTTATATAAATATTTTTTATACTTACGAAAGATTTTAAGTTGAAACTTAAGTACTTACTTATACCGCCTTGTTGCATTTACACTAGTTTTTAATATTGCTTTTTTTTGTACTTTTTCCTGTGTGTAATGCAAATAAAGAGTATTCTATCTATCTATTCTATCTACTTACTATCTACTAGTTTACTTAAAATTCGATGCTTATGATAGATAGGGTATTGGAATTGTAGAGCATTTATAAATTGGCTTAAATCGGTCGAAGAAGTACCACCGTCTCCCAGAATATTTGCCTAAATCAGCAATGTGTCTGCCACTCTATCAGGGGGACTGCTGGGTTGTTTGTCGGCCGTATGATGTAAAAAAATATTGAGATATATTTAAAAACGTTATAAATAAGCGAGGGTAGCAAAAAGTTCGGTTTTTTGACTGTATAAGATGTAGGTACTGGTTACGTATAATATAATCACCGCTCTAGTGGTTGCCATTACGGGGCCTGTAGTAGTAGCCGTCGCCGCCTGCTATGTTTGTGCGGCCAGTTCGCGCGCGGCGCTCGCGATAACCACTCCCTCCTCAGTACAAGTTACGCGACAAATACTTGACCGTCTCGTCGCGGTGTTAAACACGAACATGCTAAGCGCAATACGCCAGACAGTGAGTGCTGTGTCATTACCGCGGTTTTACGTAAACCAATTTTGTTGTAGGTACTTATTTAAATTATAATGTCACACGTTACAGTTGGACGAGTGCAGCGACTACGAACAACGTCGAAGACTACGAGCCCGTATCAGGACCCTCATGGCCGAACAAGAAGGTGAGCTATTCATTATTATTTAATACTCTGAAACGTAAATTGCAAATGCTAATTTGTAATGAAATGGCATTTCCTCAGCATGTGCGAGCGCAGTGACCGAGGCGCTGGCAGCGGCGGGCGAACCGGCGGACAGCGTCGACAATGGCTCGGCTCGCGGTGAGTCCCTACTCCTTCCGCTGCTGCAGGGCCTGCTGGGCAGCGGCGGCGAGCGGCTGCTGGCGGGGCTGGGCGCGGCCGGCGCGGACGTGGTGGCCGACGTGCGCCGCTCGCTCGGCCGGCTGCGCGCCGCGCTGCGCCCGCCCGCCGACCACCCGCAGGCGCGCGCGCTGCTGGCGCTGGCTGACCGTCTCGAGGACGCGCTCGACGCCGCCAACCGCATCGACGGCTGCCGCCGCCGGCCGCGCCGCCGCAGCCGCGCCGCGCGCCACACCGTGGGCGTCACGCACGAGGAGCTGGAGGAGGCGCGGCGGCTCGTGGACCGCGACCAACTGGAGCTGGGGCCGAACCCCGAGCCCCAGACGCCGCCGTCGGGACCCGTGTCATCGGTCTCCGGGACTAGCCTCGAGGAGCCCGTGACTCCGGAGCGCAAACCCAGCATCGACGAAGAGATGATCAGTTACCATGATGCTGTTGCCGCGCGGCAGAAACAGCCACCCGTCGCGCACTCTGCAGAATTCGAAGCCGCTCCCATAGTGAATCGAGATGCACAAATCGTAGAGAGGCGGGCCGCGGCCCCAAAGAAACCCAATTTTTTCCGTCACTCGCTCGCGGATGATATGCAGACGTCTCCACCACGAGAGGAACGTCGCCCCACAAGGAGTGGCATAGCCGCTATGGCCAACAAATTCGATGCTCAGGCCAGAGACGCCGCGCCAAGTGTGCCGCCGCGAAGAGCGCCCGTAGCTAGATCACCTCCGCCAACCAAAACTCTTATTGTCGCTCCTAAACAAGTAGTGCGCGAGGAGTTCAAACAACGCGCGCCTCTTTTCAAACCTCTTCCGCCCACTTACAATTTCGCTGCGCCTCCTATAGAGGAAATATCTAAACCTCTAAATCGATTTAATAACAATAACAATAAACGCTACAGAATGAAACGCGCCAACACCATTGACATCGGACGCCCCCTCGCCGGGTACAAGCTAGACAGCGACACAGATGAGGAGGGCGTGCGACACGCACCCCTCGTGCCCGAGTTCCGCCCACAGACGGAGAACGATAAAAAGTTTGTGGCGTTTATGCGTAAGAACCAGGAGAACGAACAAGTGGTTGTTAATGGCCACTCGAACTGGAGCAACAGATTTGGTAACATCAAAAACACCTTTGAGGGCCGCGAGCGAGATGACAATAGCAGATCTTCCAGTGCATCTTCGGCAAAACGCTTTTGGCGTACGGCCGAAGAGACCACACCATTTAATCAAAAACCTCGTAAATTATTTAGTGATGTCATCAATACAGAAGTTGTCAAACCCCCGTGGGTAACGGAGCGACGCGAGCCCCCGCGAGTGCACATCCCGCCTCCAACGCAACAACTACCTGCCCCTGTGCCTCCTATCCTTCCCTCACCTCCTACTCAATCCACAGCCCGCTCACTCACGAACTACCCCCCTCCGGTGCCTCAATCACCTACAAGGCCTATCGCAACCAAACAATTCGTTGCAAAACCAATTCCAGTTAATCAATTCTCCCATGCGCCAATGTCAGCGTTTAAGCCACCGGCAAAAATATTAACTCCCACAAGTCCCCAGTCTCATGTTTGGAGTCCACCTTCACTGAATACTACCGCATCCCCAACAATAGATACTCCCCCAGCTTTTCCCATCGTTCCTAAGCCAATAATTCCTAGTCCCCCGGTATCGAGCGTGCCGTGGACGGCTGCCGAACATGATAAGCCAAGGAGAGTGGTCGGCCTCGCAGCAGCTAAATTTGAAAATGCGAAGTTTGAAGCCCCACCCCCTCCTATAGCGCCGCCATACAGAGAGAGAACGTTCAACCCGCCCACCCCTCCGACTCACGCGCCCCCGCAAATACAAAACTACCCCGTTAAAACTATACCGATACAGAACAATCTCGCCGCACCAGAATTGGTGAAAAAAATTGATGGCGCCAAGCCCGGATACGGATCCGCGCCGTTTCTGCCTGCAGTTGACGCGCAAAGGCTGCAAATTGAATTCTACGAGAAACAGATCCGCGGTAGACCCCGTCAGGAATTGATTACGAACGGACATATCGAACCGAGTAAACAAAAGCCTCCCGCACCACCTGCACCCTCTGCTTATACGGTCACCGATTATACACCCAACCATATGGTCTCTACATTCGTTCCACTACAACAGACACCCGACATCGAAAAGGCGAGGGCACACAAAATCGACTACTTGCCAGACGTCGTCATGAACGAGAACGACCACAAAGCTTACGGACACTCACCGAACGCGAGACATCAAGGTAGCCCCTACTCGCCGCAGGCCAAGAGCGCCCAAGTACCGTATCAGAATGGTACGGCGGCGTGTACCAACGGAACCGATGAGGGGCCGACGACGGAACACGGTAGCGTGGTGACGCGGGTGATGCGCGGGCCCGTACGCGGCGCCGCCACCATCACGACCGGTGTGCGCACGCGCCACGGCGACGAGCAGCGTCGCGGCGCCGACAGCCTCAAGGGCGTGCTGGACAAACTGGCGCCGCGCCGTGAGCCACCCGCGCCTGCTGCCGACCGCAAACGGAGGGACTTCGCCCGGAGCCAGGTACGGGCCCCTGTACAGAACGGTCCCTCCCCCATGCCCGCGCCTGCGCCTGCGCCCCGCCCGCTCCCCGCCATCGAGTATGCCAGCACCCCGCACTCCCCCGCGGGTGGCCGCAGCCCCGCGCTCGCGGCGTCCCGCGAGTCCATGTTGTCTGAGTCAGCCAGCGCGGGTTCGAGCCCACTGAGCCGATCGGGATCCTGGCACCAGATCGACCGCTCGCCCGGTTCATCACCACGGCGGATTGTAAGCCGCGCGAAGTCGATGCACCTGCTGGCTGTCCCGAAGATGTTCGAGGGCGGCATCGCCAGGGACGACATCGGAGAAAAGAAGAAAACCGTAGAGGCGTACTTCACCGGCCAGAGCGCCGCCACGAACGGCGCCAAGTCGCACGCGGTCAGCGTGCGCGCGCGCGCCGTTCGCTCGCAGACGAGCGCGGGCGGCTACGCGCTGGGGCGCAGCCGCACGATGCCCACGGTGGCGGAGCTGCAGCTCCTCGACGAGAGCAACGCGGACGACGCATTCGAGGACCTGCTGTCGGCGCTCGCGTAGCGCCGCGGACATTCCACTAGTTAGGAGCGGGAGACGAGCGAGACGCGCGTGAGTCGTGTGTGTGTGGGCTGCCTGTGCTTGCCTCGCGCCGTGTCCGCATGCCCCCGGCCCCACCCCACCCCCGCCCCCGCGTCGATGTACATACTGTGTAACCGTATCATTTCACGTCGCCCCATAACCGTGTTATTTTGACTAATAGCTTTTAAGTATTATTTGTAATGTCTTGCTGATTGTTTTAGTGTTCCGATTTAGTGTAGTTTTATGTTCGCAGTCACCGCTTGGTCTGACGTATTCTTTCCTTTGCAGAGGAAGAAGAAGTAACTACTGTGACATCAAGCGTAAGGAGGAACTCATCCGAGAAGACGGTTAGCAGTAGCACCACAACGACAAAAACTTCAAAAGGTATGTTTACTTTACCTTACCCTATGTGCGTTATCCTATGTCGTCGTGTCTGTAAAGTGAGCTTAACTTGTTGCGTGTGCGCAGTGACGGAGAGCGTGCGGGGCCCGAAGCCGGTGTCGCCGTTCGCCAAGTTCCGACAGCTCGAGAAGCAGAACTCGACCAACAGTCCCAAGTGAGTTACGCTCCGCCACAATATACTACACAAACTGGGGCCGTGGTCAGACTACTACGCGATAAAAAAACTGTATGTTTCCACAAAATAGGGGTAAACAAAGATAGAGCTATTTCGACGCAATTTATCAGAAATATTATTTTGGCAGAATCAGTCTGACCACGGCTCGACTACGCTGCATAGGTTCTCAAAAACAATATTAGTTTTTCCATTTTAAACAAAAAATATCAAAATATTTATCTACATATAATAAATCTTTCCGCTTGATACATTATGTAATGCAGTATATTTATTTATTTCGGCAGCCATATCTGTGGATGAATGAGGGGATACAAGTAAATATGCAAGTCAAATATGCATACCATAATAACATGTATATTAGTCGCTTCATTACAACATTAAATACAAAGTTAACTGCGCTCGAGTCTACGGCATGTCGTTAGAAAAGATTAATTTTTATAGTAAAAAAACAAAGATACTCAGTATTATTTTGCTCAGAACAACTTAATAAGAGCACTGAGAGGGGGATCCTCCCCCTTGGGATTGGGGTCAAATATTGAAAAAAAAACTTTTTCATTGAACAACAAATTGTCATTTAGTGTAACAATACATTTTAAACAAAATATCTTTACAAAAGTCTTTAATAGAAGAAGGCTATATAGTGCCGAAAAAAGAAAATTCTAAGGAAAAAATGTCTAGCACGAGTGTGTAAAGTGCAGTTGGGTATCTAGTTTTTTAGATGGCGAATATTGACGGCAGGCGCTAACAATGCCCCATGTAGTGCCCATGTAGCACGTTGTAAATAACCAGCTCATTGGCTGGCAATCACGGTCAAATATATCTAGCAGTATCTTAACTTCACATTGACGGCCGATTCGTCGCATGCAGACGAGTGTTATATAAACGCCGAGATGTCTTTGTTGGCGTAATTTTAATTATATTTGTCCTCAAAAAAATCGAAAACACTGAATTCCTTAAATAATGTCATTTTTCTATTATTTTAATCACTCTTTTGAATTTAAAAAAACTTTGTTATGTTCTTTGTATTGTTTCTTTCTAGAAGTTTTCATTTAATTTGCGAGACTTATTTTATAGGCATAATACAATAAATGAAAATAGATAGTAAGCCGCAACATTCCATCCCAAAAAGACTAAAAGTATAGAAAAGAGAAAATATTTGCGACATTTAAAAATTACTCATATTTTAGAATAAAATACACAAAGATTTTATAAGTACTTATTTAAAATCTCTGTGATAAAATATGTAAGTTGCTAACCTGCGATGTCCAATCTGATAAAGTTACTGCAAGATATTTACCGTGCAATAGCTCTGGCCCATAACCCAATCGCGTTTCTAGCACTCGATTGTCATTGATAGCGCACAACTAACTTCAACCCCTCCGAACGGCACTAACGTACGCGTTTGAATTATAGCTAGTTCTAATGCCCTTTACGATTTTGGTGTCGGACACGATTGCAACACAAAGTAAAAAATCCTCTGTCTTAATGTCACCTATGAAATGACATTTCTTGAGACTTTCCTACACAAACCAAAAGCAGATGTTTACTGCAATTACTTCTTTCTCAAGTTTGCCTACAGTAATTCAAAACGTTGATTTCTTCTATTACATCTTCCTCGTTTTTATATAAATAACGGGACGTCTAATACAAAACATAGATTTCTATAAGAAACAACAAACCAGCTTCATAAGTCGCGTGCCCGACTCCAACATCGTCCGGGGCAGTGAGAAGCCGGTGTAATCTGAGGGTCCGTTGTAGCTCGCCCAAGACGCCGCAGAGCCCGGGCTCTCCCTCGGCGCCATACTTCAAGTTCACCGACCCCGCGGTGCACGCCAGCGCGCTCACAATAAAAGAGCGCCTGCTGCAGTGGTGTCGCGACAAGACTCGGGACTACGAGGTACACTACACACACACACTCCCGTACAAAACAATCTGATACGTTTCCAAATATCCATCCAACATATAGTTTAAACAGTCGTCCAGTGCGAGCGGATTTGTGATAGAAATGGCCCTCGCTCCGGCAGATACGATACGAATACTTGTTGGGGCGGCAAAGGTGTATTTATTTTATTATTTATTCATTATTCATATCATTGTTAGCCGCTATTGCTTCAATAAATTGAAAAAATTGATAAGTGGCAGATTTGATCAGATCATCTTTCTTTTGGTGTTCGGTGAACGCACATGTCGATTTTAAAGTGTAGATTCGTATTGGATTGTTTCTATTTAGAAAAAGACACATGCATATTTTATTTAGACTATTTGTAGTTCGCATTATTTATAATTATATGTTAATTTATAGCGTATAACGTACGGTATTTTCAATTACAAACATCTAAAATATACATGTGTTTGTGCGAGAGTGTCAGGGCGCATTATTCGACCGCGAATTCAGTAGTTACGGTACGGCATGTTGCGATATGCTCACGCGCACAATAACATACCACCTCGATAATAGCCAATCAGTAATTCACAACAATTTATTAATTAAATGCATATTTTGGCAATATTATTTATGAATACGCACTAGCGTTTGTTCAGCTTTTGTAGAACGATGCGTAACGTAACGTCACGTCATAGTCTCGTCGACGGGAGATTGGATTGCGTAGACGTTACATCGACGTATCTGCGTTGCACATGCGCTGGAGAAACGCTAGTAGAAATAAACAAGTAGGTAAAAAATACGTATTTATATAAAGTTGAGTTACTGATTTTTATAGAAGTGTATGTGTAAAATTGGTAACATTTTGAAGTCCTCTATTCTCATTTCTCACGCATGTACAGTGAGTGGCATAAATATCTTCTCACGTAAGTCACCTTGTAATTTTGTGCGTAATTTTAATTGCTGAAGACTTGAGGCAACGTCCCAACAAAGTTTTAGTGGCAAGGTATTAAAGTGCTGCTGACTGTAAGTACCTATTTCAAAATTTGCGAATTATTTTGCAAGTGACATAAAAATGATAACAATTTTACACTATACCCTGTATTAAGAGAATCTCCCACCACACAAACCACTCCACCCACACCACACGCTTTCTCACGCTTCTTTTTGGCTGCGCTTTATTTTCTGTATAATATTCTATGCGTTATTTAACCAATAATTATACGTATTATAATTATAAGTACCTTATTATGTTGTGTGACTAAATATTATGACTGGCTCCAAACGCAAGTACTTATTTATTAATTCAATATTAATAGCATAGTTTTGTATTTGCATTGAGAAACATAAAAATTGTTTATGCAACTGACTACGAAAAATTATAAATGATAAAAAATGTTTTTTTATTTTTTAACAAAGTATGAAACCATGCATTATGATACGAAAAAAACTTTCGAAAAATTAAGTATCAAATTAAAACAATAATAATTCCAAAAAAGTTTTGATTACCTTCGTCATCCCACAGCTGGCACATAAGTCTCCTTCCCGCATCGGTCGTGGTCCACCTGCTCAGTTTACCGGGGTGGACCACGGAAAAATTTTCTTACCGGTAGTCCACCTAATTGATGAGTGATATGCAAATCTTTCTATCAAAGTGTCATTCAATTTGAATCTAAGTCTAACGTGTTATTTTGTGACGGTAAATTTCTTTAACCAATCCGTTTTCATTCTCGCATGACGTGTGCTTAACAGTTGTTATTGTTTGATAATACTAAAGGTGATCACAGTGAGACAATGGCTGCCTCTAGTGTATATAATACACACTCCCACCAGAGACCACCGAATGTAGGCACCTCACAGACACAGTTTGGACAATGGTAGTTAGTCGTTTTTTTGCCACCTATAGAACTAATTAGCACTAATCCAACGGCATAATCTGAGAAACCTATGTTATTTAATTACCTAAACGTTAGAGTAGTTTATTCTTGGTCCTACTTTTTATCCTATTAGTAGCACCACGAGGGAGAACTGTTCCTTGTGGTCGTATTATTTTCTACTACGAAAACGAAAATTCTTATGTATCTTTGGGAATTTTTGCCTATTTTGTTCGTACTTTCTCAGGTACTTTGGTAAATATCTGTTGTTGTTACACCCAGTCATACTTAATAATCACAATTTCTTACGATAAGTAACTGCAAAATTTTCAAGAGCGATTACATCTTATCAACCAATCATAGTGTAGCATTTCAAATCAGAATAGAATAAAAATGAGAAGGACATGTCGAAATAACTAGTGAATAAAAAAGTAGTAAGGCTACATTTTTTTAATATCTAATATTTTGACACTTATTTGGAATAGATAGTAGGTAAGGTAGCAGTCGTATTAGGGTACATAAGTATGTAGTAGCATAGTTTCTGTGTCCCATATGAATTTAAAAAAGAATTTGGTTTTGAAAGGTCCGTTTTTGATAATTACGATTATAGGACGGTAAGAGAAACAAAGACTGCATGTGCTAATGATGTTCGTGATCTCTAGAATGTGAAGCTGGAGAACTTCTCGACGAGCTGGGCGGACGGGCTGGCGTTCTGCGCGCTTGTGCACCACTTCCTGCCGACCACGTTCGACTACTCCAAGCTGACGGCCGACCGCCGCCGACACAACTTCACGCTCGCCTTCAAAGTTGCCGAGTAAGTGGAAATTAATCATAATAGCTCCTGGTTCTCAAGAATAAACAAATAAATAGACATTCCGTAGATGGGATGAATTTACTTCTTCTTAAAGTTATCCCAAAACGGTGGTGCATAAGAATTTGGTGTAAATACTGATATTTTGAAAAAGCTACTTAACAGTAGCAGTAGCTTTTGAAAAAGTCTGTCAAAAAGTTTGTCAAGTAGCTTTTGAACTTGACAGTAGCTTTTTTAAAATATCTATAATTCAAATGGGAAACGACACCAACTTTTAGTTTAAGGCAAACGTCTTTTGCAAATAAAATTTCATAACGACGCCAAACGAACTATGGGTTAGTTGAGTAGATAGACCACCACTTTCCCAAATATGTGCAGAAAGAAAGACTAGTTAAGAATGACAGATTATTACTTGCATAAGATTTAAATTGAAATTTATAATAGTAATCATTGGTAGCCCACTTACGATTTTGGCAATTCCTAATTTTTACTAAACTTGTTTCAGTGAGAAGGCGGGCATCTACCCCTTACTGGACGTAGACGACATGGTGGCGATGCGCAAGCCCGACTGGAAGTGCGTGTTCACGTACGTGCAGTCCATCCACCGCCGGTTCAAGGACCAGGACTGACGCCGCCAGGAGCGGGACCAGACCTGCCTCAGACAAGACCAAGCCACACCAAAAGACATTGAAGACGATGGTCTTGTGGGGGGCAGGCCCGCGTCCCCCCCGCGCCCCCGTCGCCCGCGCACAGAAGTAGTCGAACGCTAAAGTCACAAGTCTAAGATAATTGTATCCCAGGAATTAGCGAGTCCAAAGAGAGTATGTTGTTGATTTGTTTGTTTGTTTGTCAGATGTTTATTGTCAGTGTCCGCCCATTCGTTGTTTCTCCAAGCGCTGTCTCGTATACAGTCCTCCTATTTATTGTATAATCTCAAGATGTATGTGATTTTTTTTATATTAGAATGTAAGTTTTACTAACCGTTATACGCGATATGATTAGGTCATAGTGTATAGACACACTCGCTGGCAGCGAACCGCCCGCGAGGATCGCTTTGGCTTATACCCCATAAGGAAGTGGAATCCTCGCGCTGTGCCTACGTACTGCAATAACACTATTTAATAACTATTATTATTTTGACATTAATAACAGCGGCTTCGAATAATCGCCTACTGATTTTATAAAATTTATTTTAATGTTAAATTATATTGATAATGAAATAAATATTATGATTAACAGATGACAATTTTATTTGACATTTTTGAACTCTGATCAAGTATTACTTTGGCGTCGCTGGAGTATTAACAAGGATGATAGGACGACGCAGAAGGCTCCCGTCGAAACTATTAAGTAGATGAACAATGCTGACATTTTTTGCTACGTATTTGATGTTAAGACTCCGGGAAGGTGAACGGTAGAGCCACCATAAAAGGGTCGGCGATGTTGGTGCTACGATCGCTGGTGGAGTGGCCATCAGCTACCACGGTGGCCGAAGACCGTGCGGACACTCCCTCGTCAGCCAAAGTCACGTGCACGTGCAGAGTGCTGTCGCGCCACGTCTGCCACGACATCTGGTGCTCCTGGATTTTGAGCAGCATCCACGTAGTCAGCAAGCCGTTTAAGGCACCTGATCACCATGATGCATTATAGAAATATTTACTTCTTATGACATCCGAATGACGTCAACGAAATTTGATATGCTGATTTTAAAGTGTCTACCGTAATTTCAATCGTCTATCTACCGACCTTTGTCATGATTTTAGGCTTAAACCCTCTATTGGTTAAAAGAAATATCTAAGTATCTTGCTAAAAGTCATTAGGCAATATCGGAGAGACGAATGGCTATTAGATATGATAGATAATGTTTATAAAAATCTTAAATCATCATCATCATATCAGCCCATAATCATCCCACTGCAGAGATACGGGTCTCCTTTCATCGAAGAGGATTAGAGCGTACTCTGTCACACTGCCCCAATGCAAACTGGCAGAAAAATCTTAAATACTTGCCAATAATTCCAATCAAGAGAGAGGAGAATAGATTCGCCGCCAACGCTGCGCCGCCGCCGTGACGCGCGCCTGCCTGCAGCACCTGAGGGATGGAATATAAGATTATAGAGAAAGTTTGTAATGCAAGGCAGGTTAGAATATTGTAAATTACAGAAAAATGTACAAGTCTTTTTCTAGAAAATGTTCTATTCTACACATTATCATATCTACCGTGCAGTACCTAAGCAGTGAAGTTCTGAAGTCCCTATAGAAGGACTGCCTGGAACACAACGAATTTAATTAAGTAGAAAGAAATTGCATAAAAACGTGGAAGACAGCAATTTTTTTTAGTTACTTTTGTTTTGTTTTGAAAGTCATTGCGCCTTGTTCTGTTCGCCTTTGGTTTTTCTTTGCAACGTTTGTTTATTTTCTATTTTATTATATTTTATCTCATTTTGAGCTCTGGTTTCCACTTCTCTCCCCTATCCTTTACGGGTATATTAAGAAGAGAATTTGTTAGGTATCCTGCTGGGTAGTGTTTTTCCTAGTAGTAGGAGCGGGAGGTAAGTCCTGTAAGATTGTAGGCAATGATGAGGCTACCTGGTCGCAAGCGTGCAAAGCGCGCGCAGTACCGAGCACGGAAGCAGCCCCGAGGGCGGCGCCGCGCCAAGCGTCCGCCGCCAACGCTCGCCCGCGCCCCGAGCGCGCCCACTCCGCCAGCGAGCGAAGCCAGGACCACCTGCACCACAGGCAGGCTCAGAAGAGAAAATACTTATTATTTACTTAATTCCAACTGCTGGAAAGGTAGTGGCTCAAGAGAATAAGTAACCCTCAAGTAATCTGGATGCTAGGCGAATTTAATTAGCCGGCCTCAATAGGTACCTAGATGATATACATAAAAATATGAGCGTAATAGAGAATACATACTACTGAACTGAAAAAGTTTGGGGGATGCCTATATCCAGCAGGGGAGAGGGGACTTCTTGTGGCTGAGATGATCATGATGAGCGTACTTGTGGCTCCTAGTGACGATGTAGTGATGCCGACAAAGTTCACAGTAAGAAGTAGCGGCCTGCAACAGCCAGCGTTCCAAGCAGGTGCGATGTACCGCGGCGATTGTCCCCCGACAAGAACAAGGCCGTACCAGCCTCTCCGCTGATTCACCGCCGAAGCAGATACGACAGATGTTGTCGGAGCGATGGCTACCTGTTAAGCTCGACACCTTAGCTACCACCGGTGCTCCCTGGGAAAATAACAAAATACTTCAAGAATTGAGCAACAAAAATTCAAAGGAACCCCAATCATCTCACGTAATAACTATTGGCATTTTGAAATCACCTTTAATGCCAGAAAGAAAAGCAAGTACCTTTAAAGTTATACCTTTTAAGTTTGTTGAACGAAGAAAGTGATTGAAAGATGCTCTAGATTTAGAATAACGCGACAGACAATAGAACCAATAAATTTACCTGTTTGTTAAGCAGCAACGCGCAGACAGAGCCGAGGATAGACGTAGAGCGGGTCAGGGAAGATGGCGGGGACGAGAATGTCAGTGAGTCCGCCAGCCTAGCGCGCAACGCCTCTGCATCTAGTAGATTCACTACGCAAAAAATACAACCAGCTCACGCCAACAGTTCACAGTAGGTAACTAGCCGAACTGAACGTCACAATAAACTAGGTACCTACCTACCGTCACTACTAACATAGATCACAAATAAACGAAGACAATCGTGATAGAAGCTTTTAACCGCGAAATCCCCTTGTTCCCATTCCTGGGATGATATTCGGGATAAAAACTACCCTATCTGACCAGAATTTTTTGCGTGAAAGAGTAACTAACATCCTCACAAACTTTCGCATTTCTAATATTAGTACCGAATTCCCTGTACCTGGTGACATGGCCCCCGGCGACCTGCAGCTGATCTCAGTCTGCTGCGCCGTGGTGCGCAAGTCCCTGTCGCGGGGATTGGCCACGGCCGCCTGTGCGTTGCTCTGTCCACTTGTCTACAAACAAAATACTATACAAGAAAACACTGATAAAATAATTTAAACCCTTCTTCTTTTCGTGTTTCCCGCATATATTGTCATCTGCGGGTAGTTGGTACGAGTGTTTTCAAGTCAGTGATGTCAATGTCACTGACTTTAACCCTGAAACAAACACACCCAGAACAGACGAACGCTACAACTATTTAATCAGATCTTGAAATTGAGGAAAGATAGATACATACTGGCGACATGTGAATGGAAGAGCAACTGGACGCGGATAAACTCATTGTAACCCTGCTGTCCGAGTGGTCAGCCCAGAACATCAACAGTGTGTCGCATTCGGGAGCATTGCAGTCCTGGAAAAATATAAATATCTCAACTATTTGACTAGGTAACTACCTACTCTACTATCCTCAAGTCTTAAAACTGTCAAACTTCCCGGCTTGCACCCGAGAACGTGACTGTAATTTCCACAATATGATTAACTGCATAATCAGGGTTTATTTTTCTTTGTAGATTAAAATACCTACTATAATACATCCTAACAAAATCAAAATAACGACTGTAGGTTAAGTACATACTCGATGAATCAATGAAAATCATTGAAATGTATGTACCCTGTATGTACCTACCTACCTACCTAAATGTAGGAAATATGAAAATAGATAGAAATTAGTACAAATTCATGACACAATGGTCACAATATTATATGAGTGTAGAAATGGGCAGATAGGGAGGGGTAGGTACTTGTGGTTTTGGTAATGTATGAGACGATGTTCTTCGAGAAATAGGTCGGTAAGGTAAAAAAAATTACACGATCAGCGTTGCAGAAGCTACAAGTCCTATGAAATTGGAAATTGATTCTTTGTAACGCTTGTAAGATTTTAGGTGTGTAGACTGCCGGTGCCAGCACCGCGCGCCTCAAAGACTGGACGGCATCGCTGGGAAAGTGGTCAATTTCGCTGCAGTCCACCAAACAGTTAAGCGTTACAAATCTTCGCATTTTTCATCATGCATGACAGCTATAGCATTTTGCGGAGGATAATTAGAATTATTTTTAAAGAGACGTTTACATCCTAATCTGTTTAGACATATTTATTTGTCACTTTGAAATATTTCAAACACACATCATTTTTGACATCAAGCAATCATCGTGATCGTGTACATACATGCAATAAAAATACAAAGATTTATTCTTATTATTTTAATAATATTCATGGAAGTAATAAGTACTACTAGTACTTATTACTTCCATGATAATATTATGATACGTTGACAACTCATAGACCTATCATACCATATCATACACGCTCTATAGGCTCTATAGCCTGTTTTTCTTAACTTGACCCATAAAGTAAACAATCTTAAGTGTCTTTTCAATTATCCATGTGTAAAATCGACAAATCGCCAGAATACTAATGGCGGAAACACACTACCGTGTCGGGGCCTGTCGTGTCGCGCCAGAAGCATATCGCCTTCATACATTTTATATGGTTAGGAGCACATTTGTAGGGCGTGTCGTGTCGTGACTCGCTCTGTCGTGGCGCGGACTGCTGGCCGCCGATTGCGCCACGGCGGTGGTGGGGGTTATGACGCGACACGACACGCCCTGCAAATGTGTTTCTATACCCGCGCGCGGCTCGTGGCGCGAACAAGTGGACGCTTTTTTTTTTAATTTATTTTTGCAGCGTGATAATGAGTTACTAGGTACTAGATTCCTGATAAATATACTTAAATACTTTTTTTTGTAAATAAATACCATTATACATTATAGAAAACACCCAGACAAAGGCAAACAATGCGAGCTTCTGTTCAGAAATGGAAGAAATAAACGTCTGGCGTTTATTTCGTTCATTTCTGAACAGAAGCGCGCCCCGACACGACACGTAAGTGTGCACACCCACCGTCACGATAGAGCGCGACACGACAGGCCCCGACACGGTAGTGTGTTTCTGCCATAAGAGTGTTTTGTTAAATGCCATTTCTAACTATATTACTATTTGGGTGTGAATGATAATTTTAATTGCCTATTTTCGTTAAAAAGACGTGCTAAGATTGTTTAAATGTGGGTCAAGTTAAGAAAAACAGGGTTTACCGTTGTTGCTACTTGATACTGGCTAAGTTGCAAAGCGTATGAATGCAGAGCCTAAAATAGGTTTTTTATAAAAATATAAAAAACTTAACTAGACGCTTTACGTAACTGACAGCAGCTGTCATTTAAAATGAGTTTGAGCCAAGGAATTTGTATATTATTAGATAGTGAGAAGTGAGTGCTGCCACTCACTTCTCTGGCGAAACTCAGTACTGCAAAAAATATATAAGGAGTTTACGCTAATTTTATGGGCGACATGTTTTGTCTCTTACTTCCTGTCTAACCTTCCTTGTCTCGCCCTGCTGTTAGTCAAAATGGTGACGGGCAGTCTTGAATATTTGTAAACAACGCGTAGTTTTAGTGTGAGTTTTAGCTAATTTTACTGCACGTCACGTGCGTATTTAGTGTTTTCGGAGTCTACCCATATAACTAAGTGCATACCGGTTTATTATAATTTACGTGCTTAACAGCAAAATGCATTACAAAACCTGTGAAATATGTGGGATAAAATCGGGTAGGAAATCTAATCAAAAGCGTGTATTCCTGGCTCAATTTCCACTAGATGAGAAGCGGTAAGTAGTTTTTCATGTTATTATATTGATGTTAAGTAATTAGGAATAAGTTCTGGTCTCTTTAATACTTTGCCTTAGAATTCATAACCAAAAATCATGTGCGCCATAGGGATGTTCTTACTACGTGCCAAATTATCGATAAAAAAATTTTTTTCGTAAATTTGGGTATAAAATGTAAATGAGATATTTGCGGCTGCATTTGTTTAATTCATTATTAGATTGTTCATGTTAAATGAAGTTTTGAGCAAGCATTGCCCATACTCCGCCATGGTAAGCGGTAAACTATAATAATTTGAATTTATGATATTTAATCAGCCACATCAACGTCATTTCAATAAGCTGTTTTCTTTCAGAAACACTTGAATACCCCTCATCTCTTTTGAATTAGTGTGTACTCAAACGTTAATAACAGTAATCTCTATTTATTTATTATTTCAGATTATGAATGCCTTCGCTCACAGAACAGTGCAAAAACGTGTGTCGATCGATCAGCTAACAACATCTGAAGACTCCGCCTAGAATACCAGATTAGAAAATGACAAAAAAAATAATTCTAACATTGTAAACGTAACTTTATTCGTTTTTGTTATGATATAAATTGTATAATAATAATTATAATTATTAGGTAGGTATTTGAATTTTGAATAATACTCAATATTTCCAAACTAAGTAAAGAGATTTTTATCTTCCTTTTGTATGTTAAAGAAAACCTGTCTGCACGCTTTTTTTTTATCGATATCGATACATTCTGTACTGTAACGTACCGCATCTCTAGTATGCTTTTGTAGAATGTTGGCATTACTTTTTTTTGTGTCTCTGTTGTTGGTACGTTGGCACGAGATCTTAGCGTGAATTGACTGTCAAAAACAAGTCAAAAAGCTTGTATGAAGTCCCTACACTTAAAACGTAGTGATTATATACTCTTTGGTGAGTGGCTCCATCTCAGCGCAATCGTGGGCACCATTTCGTTATTTTTAATCGAATCGTTTTCAAATGAAACTAATATCTCTAAAGTTTATAATTATATTTTTATATTTAGGTTTTTGTTAATTTAAAAGATAGAGATGAATAGTATTAACTTTATGTTTTAAATCTTACAAATGAATAAAAAGAGTACAACAATATTTATTGAAGAACAAGATTAGGAGTCGAATAATCGACTAGTTTGACACAAATAATCTAATCGATGTTTAAATTACTGTTCCTCATCACGTCACTCACTCACTCACGCACACTATATAAAAAACCGTCTTGTTTTTTTCGCACGTGAAGAATTAGTTGGTTACTCTTGTGAAATAGTCTGAAATTGTAAATCAAGTCCCGAAAAGTTTAATAATCATGGCGGTTCGTGTCCAATTTGAGAATAATAATGAAGTGGGAGTGTTTAGTAAACTAACAAATGCGTATTGCCTTGTCGCCATCGGGGGCTCTGAGAACTTCTACAGCGTGTTCGAGGCGGAGCTGGCGGACACGATACCCGTGGTGCACGCCAGCGTCGCCGGCTGCCGCATCATCGGCCGCATGACCGTGGCCAACCGGCACGGTCTGCTGCTGCCCGCCTCCACCACCGACACAGAGCTGCAACACATCAGGAACAGTTTGCCCGACACAGTCAAAGTGCAGCGCGTGGAGGAACGGCTCAGCGCCCTCGGGAACGTCATCACATGCAACGACTACATAGCTCTGGTACACCCCGACTTAGATCGCGACACAGAAGAAATATTAGCAGACACATTAAATGTCGAAGTGTTTCGACAGACCGTAGCGGGAAACGTTCTGGTGGGGACATACGCCGCGCTGAGCAACCGCGGTGGGCTGGTGCACCCTAAAACTAGCATACAGGACCAGGATGAGCTGTCATCGCTACTGCAAGTACCGCTGGTGGCGGGCACCGTGAACCGCGGCAGCGACGTGATCAGCGCAGGACTCGTCGTCAACGATTGGTGTGCGTTTTGTGGCATGGACACAACCTCAACTGAAATCTCAGTAATAGAAAGTGTATTCAAATTGAATGATGCGAAACCTACAGCGATCACATCAACCATGCGTGCCTCTCTCATTGACAGCATGTCATAACGTTGACGGACTGCTCTCAATGTTCCCTTTGGGTGTTGTGCCGATGCAGCATCGGTTATTCATGTTCCGATAAATCTGTTGAACAGATTGCATAACAGCAACCAATGAGTCTTGACCTGTGTTAAATATACTTAAGTAATTATAAAAATAAATATGAAAAAATTATGCATTTTTTATTATTTTGAATGTTGTGAAAAATCAGAGATTGTTTATAAGTTATTTACATATAAAAAACTACAAAAGGATAATGTTCGATACTGTTTTTGTAATATTGCATGTTACGATTTCAGTAACTTGAGAACTGTGTCAATGTTAACTGTTGAAGCTGCACAGTTAACCTGATAGATGACTAACACCTACATGCTGCAGGCATTCCAATAATGGACAGAATGAAAAAGACTGTATATCTATAAAGTTATTGTAAGGAGATAAGAGCATTCTGCTCCCATAATTGCTTGGTACAGTAACACAAGATCACAGCAATCTGGCTACAATTTTATTAATGTCTTTTAAAAAAGTACTGTACAATGAACTGTGTTCACTGTAGCACACTGTTCTAATAATTTCATTAACATTACAGAAGAGCTGAGACAGCTTATCATACATGCTATAGCTTGCATGTAACACATGTATACATTCTTATCACTCATGATACACATACAAATAAGTAAGAATAGTTATCTACTTTGATAACAACTTGAATGGTTGAATAGTTAAAATGGATACTTTCAATGAGATGCTAGATTTTTGATTTCTGTCTCAAAATATATAGCAAGCTCACATATATACACAATAATTATTGAGCGGTTCCAGCATGGCTACCTATCTACACAGATGTATTTGGTGAATGGGCATTTCCACCTAGAATGACCTACGTGAACCATGCGTGTAATTTTTTTTTATTTTCAGAGTTTTAGTACTTCTACTTTACAAGAAGATACCCAGTATATTGAATTTTAATAAATCTATAAAAGATTTCGACTTTAACTGAGATTTCCTGAAAAAAATTTATTAAATTTCAAGAGATAGTGCTCATGAGTAGGTCAGTTTCGTTACGAAGTAAATTGGTTTGTTATTGAATAAACTCACTATTTTACTTTCAAAAACGACTTTCGTTACGTAGATTAATAACTAAAGAAATTAAATTCGACCAAAAACATACTCTTTCAAGAACAGCAGAATGCCAAATTTAACAAAATATGGAGTTTCGTTACTTATGGGGTATAGCGGAACTAATTAGTTTAAGTTCCCGGGTTTGCTTTTTACTCTTTATTTAAAAAAAGGAAAAATTACTAAACCTTTCACAATAATCTATTGTTGTCATGAATAAAACAAAACTATTTCATATAAAAAAATTAATAAAATTTAAATTGTACGGCAAATGATTTCAGGGACAATAACTAAACTGACACACTGTAACGAAAAGGACATATTAAATATGTGGGTACACTAAGCCCTAAACATGATTATCTGGTATTCATTTTACCTCAAGTTTAACCAATGTAATTTCTAACTTTATATTAATAGAGATCGCTAGCTTATAAAATAAATATGTATTTCTTTTTTATTTACTTATTTCATTGCCTTTTTTATATCAAAAAAATTACTATTTTTTATAATTTTTATTTAAAAATAATATCGCAAGGAGTGTCTAAAGATAAATTCGGAAGTTTTTAAACTTATTTATTATTTTTCCCTTTTTACTTTCAGGGAACCATTATCTATTATCACTTTTGCAGCTGAGTGTGTTCACAACTTTTATGGGTCAGGTTCGTTACATTTTATGTCAGGTTATATGTTACGAAGCAAAATGTAACGAAACGGACGTAACGTTTAGGCTTCACAAGTGAAATTTATGTTATTAATTCGTTTAGAGAACGTTGACAATTAACTTTATCATCATTACGTAAATCAGAAGAAACAGTTTCTTATTTATTTGGCTACATCTATAATAAAACACCAAAGCTTTTTATAAAACTCGGTAACAACAGCTGACAAAAAATGTGGAAAACTTGCCTTACCACGAACGTGTCCACTTCTTTCGCAGATTATTTGAAAAATAACAGCTGTAAGGCGTCGAAGTAGATTTCTCTATGATTCAAATATTGCCAGATTACGAAAAATACTCACAATTCCGGGGAAATTTTAAAAAATATGCTATAATTACCGTAACTAAGTGTGACATGTCAGGATTTGTGATTTTGCTGGGACAGACTTTATAATTAAATATCGACTTAATTTTATATGAAACAAGGTAGGTTTTACAAATACAACATAAGCAGCACATATTTTATAGTAGAATTTACGCTCCTAATACTATAGATTACAGAAAAGTTTGGTGTTTTCGGTCATCAAAAACCGTAACCTCTGTCGGGGACAGTATGCAGAATTAAATTCAACGATTTTAATTTTTTTTTTAAATGTATATTACGATTATTTTATAGAAATATTCGATGCTAGTTAAGGCATAAATATCTAGAAAACAAAAAAAATATTTCAATGTTCCTGTAAGTGGTTCACAGAGTTAGTAATAAAATTAAATGTGTCGGGGACATAAGAAATGACCTACATTGCCACTTTACGTGGAAATGCCCGACATATAGTACAGGAATCCAAAATAACAATTTGAACATATTTATTCTGACAATAATAGCAGTCATTGACCTCCACTATAATGTACTATTATATTATGTAATAGTTAGGCAATTCTATGGTAGTACAATACAAAAAGTGCCATCTTGCAGCTTGCAACTTATGGGATACAAGATATGAGTGCTATGCTATACTTACAGTTTCTGAAACGCATTTTAATTTTAATTCCACATTACGTCTCAGGCTGTCTCTTGTTCTGTGTTTTCACAGTGACGGCAATAATTCAATTTGTTAATAACTTTAAAATGCGCATCATAAACTGGCTGTTAGCCCGTTGATAATTTAATTTTAAAAGTTCTCAGAGATGCTACAAGTGTCATACTTTTTTTTGAAATTTAAAAACATAACTAAGTACTTTTAAATGACAAGTAGTATGTCAAGAAGTTTAAATTCTCTGTGGGAATGGAACTTATGGAACCCACTTTATTAAAGTACTGCCCATAATGAGAACACCGCTGAGCATTGCTATCGAATTTCCCTACAAAACAAACTCAAAACAATATTGCGCAATACTGTAATATTTATTTACTAGGAGCCTTACAACTGTGGTGCAATTTACGCATGAATGAGTAAGATAACAATATATCGTATAGTAGATTACTACCATTAATAGTTTGTAGACTTATTGGAATTCCCCTTAGTCCATCTCTAGCACTGACTAGATGTGACCTACTTGGCCTACTTAGGGTTCCGTATCGAACTAAAGGAGCCCTTGTCTGTAGTTTCGCCATGTACCGTCTCCGCGGTCTAGCTCAGACATGATCAATACTAGAAAGCTGTAATTTTGTATGTATAGTACACATACACAGTATTAACTATGCTAACAAATAGTAGAAAAATACTTTTTGGGGTCACTTCCATGGTGTAGGATGTCGCTTGACAGGTCTCTTAAAAACGTTGGGGTGTGGAAAGATGATTTATACAATCAACCAGTTTCTGAAACGCACTTTTAAAGTTAATGACACATTAAATTATAGCTATCACTAACAAACTTATGATGAAAAGGGGCTTGAAACTTAATGAGGAATTAAAATGAGTTTCAGAAACTGGCTGAATGATCCACAGATGTGCCGTTACCTTTTGTGCAATAAAACAGTACAATAATCTTACAATATATATTTATTTATAAACATTTGTTACCTACAACACGAATCGTCCGCCTATCTATACTTGCCACATGCTTTTCTTTGGAAGTACTCGCAGCCGCCACACAAAACAACTAATAACTCACATAAATTTCATTATTGTGCTCAATAAATGGCCGAAAGGGGGATTTTGTTTTAAATAACAAGTGTTGTTTGTTGTTTTTATTGTGACACTGTATTTGAATTCACCGTTTTATAAAGGCGCTCCCACACCGAAGTTTATAACTGTTCCAAACAGTTTCAAACAGTTTTGTTATGTTACATAAAGTTATCAAATGTGTTGTAACAGTTTCTAACTGTTTAAAATAGTTGTTTAAACGTTGAGATACATTATAGTCCTGTACTAAGCACCGTATAAAATATAGAAAAACCAAAATTTTAGCGCAGGTAACACAAGTTTTTGATAACTCCTAGATAGCCTATCTCTCAGATAAAAAATACGTCGAAAAAAGAACGTATATGTCAGTCTAATCAGACTTTATCAAGAACCTGTGAAACCTCTCTTTACATAAAACGAACGGTTCATACTATTTCTCTTTAACACCACACTTTTTATAGTGCCATCTCACTTCATCATTTTATTTGCTCTACTTATTAATTAGTTTCCCAAAACCAATTTAATTTTAAAATCGAACTTTGATTTTGGGTAATGATAATTGAAATCAAATTAGATAGTCTACAAGGCCAGTACAAATTATAGAAAAATATTATACAATATTTAAAGATAAAAATGGCCAACGTTGCGCAATATAACTTTAAAAATATTGTGGCATCTGAATGACTCATTATATCCCAAATTGCAATTTACTGTTTGCAACTGGTAGTTTTTGCAATAATTATAACAGTCAAATATAAACTTGATCTAGTCGGTACAATCAAAAATTTATACATGTTTACTTCAAGTAGACTTGTCATATTTAACTAATAAAAAATACATAAATATTGTTCTAATAATTAAGGAGCTTTTTAGCATAATAAGGAGAGACTTCGTAGGAAAATCTAGTTCTTAAAATAGTCACTAAATAGGTAGGTACTAGGTAGATAGAAAATTTAATTTTCATTAAGACACTAATTAATTATAGAAATATTTACACAAAAATACATTTTTCATCTGTGGTGGTCAGTGTATAAAATAAGGTGTGCTTAACTCGCCTTATCAAACTTCCATTGTAATGTATTTAGTTATAAACAGTAGGTATATACACAAAATTGCATTTTTAGAGTTCCGTACCTCAAAGGGAAAACCAGAACCCCTATAAGATCACTTTGTTGTCCGTCTGTCTGTCAAGACCCTTTATTTCGGGAGTGCGTGTAGGTGTGCGAGTTAATTTTAACTGTATACTCATGACTACGGTCCCATGAAGTTGTGAAAAATACAAATATCTAAGTTTACGTAAAAAAAAGACACGGCCGTTTATTCAGCAAAAACGCATATATCGACACACTGAAGGGAATCAAAACTCATACGGTACTTGCCGTTGACCGAGAACTATGAAATTAATTTGGTTAGTAACATCGTTATAGACCACAACAGTCAAGAGCACGTTAACCTTTACATATCGGACTTTGTACCTTAAGTTCTATGTCATAAGAGCCAAAATTGTACTGCAAGTGTAAAGCTCGACTTGCACCTGACTGTACAATCTCAAAACTACACAGTTGTAATTAAATATTAAAAAATAGGGGGTCTATTTTCGGAAAAAACTGGGCGATTCTATTCCTGCATTATTTATAATTACTACGTACGGAACCCTCGGTGGGCGAGTCCGACTCGCACTTGTCCGGTTTTATTTTTAATAGCTGGCAAAAAAACTGCAGTGAAAGACAAGTACTTTTTTCGGGTTTTTGGACAAGTTCTTAGAAAGTTAAATACAGAAGTTTATAACTCCATACATTACGCCATAATGGGGTTAGAAACTGCCTTTTGCTCACTTTAGATGTCGCCACTGTTGACGGATCCTAACATTTGACAGCTATCTGTCATGGTTAGAGAGTCGCCTTATGGGCAGGAACCATGGTGAAGTAGAAATATTTAAAAAGAACAAAACATAACCTCCAAAGCATAATAATACCTGTTAATTATTTACTTTTCGATTAATACTGCTTTTTACAGATGGTCTTGGCTTTCCGTTTCCGCAGTTCATCTTTCAATTGTACTACACTACAGGTCGCATACATTTTTAACAATTACTCTGCAATTATTCGCAACACCGAAATGGTGGTAGTAGGTATATAACGTAGTTTATTTTCTTTATTTAAACAAGTTGTAAATGACAAGAAAAAGTGCCTGTGAAGGTCTAATTTCTAAAATAAACGATTGCATTTCATTTTATTTCATTACACCAAACATAAATAATGTACCAATATGGCGGAGGATCAGTCACAGTGCCGCCACCTACGATGAGATTTTAAGTTTTTAACCCCATTGATCTAGTAACTAAATTTCTTTGGTATTTTTTTTATTCGGTCGACAGGTCTCAAATTTATGTTTCGAAAAATTACAATAACCGGAACACATAATAGCACGAATGCGGATTGGACGCGGGTCGGACGACGCTCATATAAGTTGTCGCGCTTAAAAACGCTTTTTTCCCTGGTTCGAGATGAAAATTTATTTGCCGTAAAGTGTACGAATCAAATCCACTACACATTCCCACTGCAGTGTCAACTGAAGAGCTAGGATCAACAACGGCGACCTCAGATTGACAATAATCGATGAACTTATTGACGTCCAGGGCAAGAATTATCACTACTACTCCAAACAAAAAATTATATAATTTAAAAGCCAGCCCGTCCCGCGCCCGATCTGTACCCGTTCTCTGTGTGTTTCACACTCAACATTCCTATCTAAGGTTCCTTTCTTTGTGCTAAGTCACAATAACCATGATCACTTGTCCACTACACTATATGGCACACAACGATACATCTATTGTATATACCTAAGAATGTCACTTGTGGTAACGTAAATAAACCTATTGAGGGTTTCAAATATTATGTTTCGAATAGATGGCAGCACATGTACACTTGCCACAGCCTCGACAGACGTGCGCAAGGTAGCAGCACTAGTGCAGTAATGTTTAGTGTCAAATCCCACAGAAATCCAAAGAAGCTGTACTCTGCCATAACTGTGTGGATTTGGCTAGCGCTAAGTCCAATTTCTACCCTGTCTCTCAATTGTTTTAGGCTGCTTCTCCATCAGAGAAATGCGAGGAAGCTGAGCGGTGAGCGAAGACAAAATAAGCTCAATTTCACGTCCGCCACGCTCAGCTTCTTTTTTATCGAAAAGCAGCCTTAGTAGATAAGATGAAGATAATCTATTTTCAAAAAGTAGGTAAGTATCTACTCATAATTAGGTTCACTGGGCTCCATACTAAGACACCTCTTTACGGTAAATAAATTGTCCCGTGTTGTGGACGATAGGATCTCAAATAGAATAAGTTTATTTACGTTGTCTCAAGTTCTAACAATGAACACTATAATGTATCTTCGATCTAAGGGAAAATGTGCACAGATATGTTGCGATTGCATAAATGCTATAGAAAAATTGTTGGAATACAAATTATGTAGAAAATGCATGAACACCTTAATGCTAGGCCTTACCCTTGGAATCCAATGCTTGAATAAAATTTTGTAACTACTTAAGGGGTTGGAGGACCAAGGACCAAGATCAACCAAGGCTTAACTAAAAAATACTATCCGTTTCAACTCTGAAAGGGGGAGAAAAGGAGACAACTACAGAGATAAGTGTCAAATTTCATAGTTAAAAATATGTCAAGAAATAGCCGTGTCCAAATCGATCGAGCACGACTTGCGAGCGGATTTAATTCTTCGCAATAATAACAAAACAGGTTAATCTATGGTTGATCTTCGTTTAAAGGGGGCATAAGTTTACTGTGTATGCTAGAAAAATGCAAGGAAACTGCGTCTGTAATTGCTCTGACAAGCTAAAAAATTACTTTGTCATGATGGTCATGGTAGAAATGTCTAATGACAGGACGACAATAAACTTTGACGTGACAAAAAATTACTTTGACATGACATTCAACTTTGACATAACAATAAATTCATTTTGAGTTTTTCAATTTCGCAAGCGCCTCATTATTACACAATTCATGAATTTGTACAGTCGTTTTTAGAATTCAAGTAAGTAATATCATCATAATAAATTGTACACAATTGACACAGCGCCAACTGGTCAAGCAGGCTGGGCTTTACCTGCTTGTTATGGGCACCAGACAACGATATTATTGTAAATATATACTTATAATACATGGAAAACAACCAGGCTCGAGAACAAACACGAATGCTAACACATAAATGTTTGCGCCGAGCAGGAATCGAACCCACTCCGTCTGGTGCCGAAGGATCACTACCAACGCACCATCGAGCTGTCAGTCAAAAGACAATTTAATACTGAATATGAGCATTGAATGGACAAAATATTAGCGAAAAATGCCAATTTAACAAGAACTATATATAATTTTGAATCACACAGCCAATATTACTTTAACTAAACTAATGACGGCAAACAACTTGATAACAGCGACTGTAAACATATACACAAAACAACATGAAAACATGGATATAAATTTAAACATAATGTAAGTATAGTAAGAGTAATTGGACCATATTTTACAAAAACCAATCCAATTCACAAATTAAGGAAAAGTAACTTTATTTACTCACAAATTGAGATAAAAACTAACAAATGCAGTTTTTTAAAGGCATTTTAATAAAGTTTCAAGCTAGGTATCTCTTTTCTTCTTCTGTAGATTGACAGAGAAAGCAATAATTTAACGTCATTAACTTTTAAAATGTTTCAGAAACTGGCTATAAAGTTGTTTTTGCAGAATATGATCGAAACATAATAACAGTTAAATTCGTTTTAAACGTTTATTTTTATAAAATACATAGTTCAACGCGGAAGTCTCAGAATAATTCAATATAAGTAAAAGATAGAAATGCATTTGGACGGAGGCGGCGAAACGGCCATCGCGCTAATAAATATACATTAACTTTGTATTTTTTATACTTGATCAAACTAAATGTGCGGATATTAGACGAAACATTATCGATAAAAAATAGGAAAAATTCGAATTTGGTTAAATATAAAAAATGTATAAAACCTGCACAACACGGCTTAAGAGATTGGTTTAAAACCGAGATTTAAAACAGAGTTGACAAGAACAAGATACTGTTTTAAATCTCAATATTAAACCAACGTTTAAACCATGTACCTATCGCATACTTTATTATTACGACATGTCGTGACATATTAGGTACTAAAAGAGATGGCAAAGTGATCAAAATACGACATAATACGAATGCCTGTCAAAATTTGACTTTGACTTTAACTGATTTATGACAGCTCAAACGTTACTTTGACATTGCACAGAGTCCTGTTAAACATTTATCGTAAATTCTCATGGGAATAGAGAAATCATTCGAGCGAAAACTTTTCTTAAATGTTACGTATGAGCGCATTCGCTCACGATGCAATTCACAAGCGACTCGAGTTGCATACGCGTATCATACTAGTCACTAGAGATTAAGAAATTCGCCTATCTCCGTACACACAACGCGACTATTACCTGTTAGATATCCGTCTCGCGCGACCCAAGTTGCATACGAATCATATCAAAATGGCGGTCAACATAGTATCGTTTGACAGTTCATGGTTTTTTTTTTACAAATTTAGGCGTATGTACATAGCGCTGTGTGCGAATATAGGCAAATGAGAGTTGCGTCGCATTCGAATCGCAGTCGAGTCGCTTTATTTGAGTAGCATCTTGGGAGAATAGTCTATCTGAATGTATCAGTAACGACACTCATATGTGCATTGTGAGCACAGAGCTCTAAGCTGCTCACAAACTCAGTAACATGTATGACGTCATAGTAATAGTATGTATTGAAAACAACCGAAAGTTCGTCACAGATAGAGATAAAATTGGATACCTACAGCACAGTATCCAACTATTTTATTCGATAGCTTATAGCTTTATATAAGCTGTGTATGACAAAGTGCCTCTAAAGGCTTCCAGATATAGAAGTAAAACTGGATACCTACAGCATAGTATTCACTATCATTTTTCCCGATAGCTTATAGCTTTATATAAGCTGTATACGACAAAGTGCCTATAGAGGCTTCGTATTTGAATGAATTTCATTACTATTCGATCGATATATCGAAGGATTGTTACCCAATTTAAACTGAATATGTTCAAAAGTGATGCGTGGAGTTCACTCTCGGAGCGGAGAGCGGCGCGGCGTTCCTTGGGGCGGGTTCGGGCCTCGCTCTCTCGTAGAACAGCAGGTAGGCCGAGCAGCGGAGCACTTCTTGCAGGGAGACCTCGTGCACCAGCGTGTCTGATGTGTACCACCATCTGAATAAATAAAGTTTTATAATCTATATTATTGGAATCAAAGTAGTAAACAGTTCACAGCATTAGGTCCCAATAGTAATGTAACAACAAACCTTGGTGATTGGCAATCGAGCTTCACTTGATTTGCCATCTTTCTAGGCTATAATGAGGGAAGACAACGGTGTAGTGTAGGTAGTTTTAATTAGGTGATTTGTATGAATATTACCTCTCCGATTCGAACCCGTTCCCTCTGCGGTAAGTGGCGAAGTGCCCGGAGCGTGCGCCGCCCACGTGCACCACGACCGCCACGAGCCGGTAGAGGGCGCGCGCCTCGCCCTCCGCCCCGCTGCCCGCCCCGCTCGCCGCCCCGCCCGCCGCCCCGCCGCCCGCCCCGCCCAGCGAGGCCAGCCCTTGGCGCACGCGCCCCGCGCCCACGAAGGCCGGCAGCTCCGTGCGCGGCGGCGCCACCGCGTACGGCGCCATCGCCAGGGACTCGCCGAAGGCCACGTGCTCGGGCCGCTTGCACAGCGCGCCGTGCGACCACTCCAGCCTGAATACAATACAAGTACAAAAAAGGTGTTACTCCACCATATAACATGACATGCAAATTAACAATTAATCAAAACATACCTAGCCACGTGCAGGCAGAGACAGGGCGGCAGTCGTCCGAAGCTGACTTGGCGGATGTGCTGCGTGGCGGCGCCGGCCTCGGCCCCGCACTTGGCGCAGCGCACGCCCTTCACCATCTCGGGCGCCGTGAACGCGCGCAGCAGCCCCGGCAGGCTGTACGAGCCGGAGAGGCCGACGGACGCGTTCGCCATCGACAGAGAGATCGAATCGAACTTGTCGTACCGGATTGGACTCTGTAATATTTACAACACTTTGATTAAAGAAATAAAAACTAAGAGAGGAAAGCTAGTAGAACATCTAATGAGACATGGCAAGTTTGTCAGAAAAATCTTATAGGGAAGGGAGTGAAGGAAAAGGTAGGCGTCGTGTCTTATAAAGAGGCGAAGCTGGCGGCGCTGGGCGGGCGCCGCCGCCCAGCGCCGCCCCGCCCTCGTATCAAGGTTGACCTTAAGGGAAGCCTACCTTGGTGGAGCAGACGGTGCAGGTGAGCCGGGAGGCCAGCGTGCCGCGGAAGGGCGGCTGCGGCGCGGGGCGGGCGGGCGCCGCCGCCCAGCGCCGCCCCGCCGCCGACAGCGTGCAGAACGAGCGCGACACGCCGCGGGACAGCCGCAGCCCGGGGCCAGGCTCCTCTGTACACAAGCAACCACACATTCACACCGCAATCGCCTGTAGGGCCAGAACCAACAACAGCACCCTCAGATTGACAATAAGCAATTAAACTTTTTGACTGTCTTGGAACTGTCTGACATGTGTCAGTAATGGCGGAAACACACTACCGTATCGGGGCGTGTCGTGTCGCGCTCTGTCGTGACGGTGGGTGTGCACACTTACGTGTCGTGTCGGGGCGCGATTCTGTTCAGAAATGAACGAAATAAACGCCAGACGTTTATTTCTTTCATTTCTGAACAGAAGCTCGCAGTGTTTGCCTTTGTCTGAGTGTTTTCTATAATGTATAATGGTATTTATTTACAAAAAAATGTATTTAAGTCTATTTATCAGGAATCTACTACCTAGTAACTCATTATCACGCTCGCTGCAAAAACAAATTAAAAAAAAAGCGTCCACTTGTACGCGACACCATAAAGCCAGAAACACACTACCGTGTCGGGGCGTGTCGTGTCGCGCCAGAAGCATATCGCGTTCATACATTTTATATGGTTAGGAGCACATTTGTAGGGCGTGTCGTGTCGTGACTCGCTCTGTCGTGGCGCGGACTGCTGACCGCCGATTGCGCCACGGCGGTGGTGGGGGTTATGACGCGACACGACACGCCCTGCAAATGTGTTTCTATACCCGCGCGCGGCTCGTGGCGCGAACAAGTGGACGCTTTTTTTTTTTAATTTGTTTTTGCAGCCTGATAATGAGTTACTAGGTACTAGATTCCTAATAAATATACTTAAATACATTTTTTTGTAAATTAATACCATTATACATTATAGAAAACACCCAGACAAAGGCAAACACTGCGAGCTTCTGTTCAGAAATGAAAGTAATAAACGTCTGGCGTTTATTTCGTTCATTTCTGAACAGAATCGCGCCCCGACACGACACGTAAGTGTGCACACCCACCGTCACGACAGAGCGCGACACGACACGCCCCGACACGGTAGTGTGTTTCCGCCATAAGTCGTAAAATAGTGGCGGGCAAAGAAAACACGACCCTATGTTTAAAACAATTATGACCTGTCAGGATCGCATTTTTTGAGCAGCTGAACTGTAATGGTATTAATTAAATAAAGATTTTAAAGGGCAGTAGGTATTTCCAATACCTAAATCGACAAGATCGGGCTCATCGGGCGGCGCAGCGGAGGCAGGGCGTGCGCCGGGCGTGGGCGGGGCGGTGGGCGGGGCGGTGGGAGGAGCCGCGGGCGGGGACGCCGGCGATGCTAATGCAGACCACGCGCGTGTGCCGCCTAGCCCCAGCGCATCTGACAGGCAACCCGGCTGCAATGCAAAAAACCCGAGTTGAATGACAAGTTTTTAATTCAGCAGCTGTTACTTCAAAATCAAAATCAAATTTATTTGCAAAAAAAAGTGGTAGTGTACAATGGTATTACAAGTTTTTTCTTTCCGCACTCTTTTACCTCTACAGGCATGCAAATGTTTAGGTTTTTACAAATAATAAATTGTTAATAAAGGTAATAACAATGTTGGTAATTACAATGAAGTTAAATTATAATATAATAGCTAATTGTGTACAATATTATCCGACAAGTATTCCTGTAACGAGTAATAGCATTTATCCAAGAGAAAGTTTCTAAGTGCACTCTTAAATAGTGAAATAGGCAAGTTTTTTATATTAGTAGGCAACCTGTTGAAAACCCGAACCGCCACCGGATAACAGCTCTGACGGTATAGGGATGAGGACATAACAGGAGTAACGAGCCTGTTTGGAAATCTACCACGATATTCATTTGTTGTCTCAATGTTTCGTACAAACAAATGCTTGAACACTTTAACAAAACAACAAATTTCATATATGTTGTACGGTCCAACCGTGCATTCTGATAGCTCAGCAATTCAGTGCACTAAATTCATCGCGGATAATGTCAATTTAGCATTTTAATATATTTTTACTTTATTATAATTTTAAGAAATCAATTAGTACAGTTTTCGACATATATCACGGCGGCCGCGTACTCCCGCGTATCAATATCATTATCATTTACCTTGTATCATTTAAACTAAGTTCTCAGTGAATTAATTAGTTATATCAATTTTCTCTATTTATTTATTTATTTATTGGATCACCAACAGCTGGTAACATTGATACAAACTTAAACATTAACAAATATTTTTTTTAAAACTAAATGCACAGCTTATTAGAGGCGAACACGTCATGCAAGAAAATATACTTAAGTAAAAAATTTAACTTAACAAGCAAAACAGAAAAACAGTATTTAGGCACATAAAACTTTAGTAACTTCCTTTCGAAATTGTTTGGTGGTTGTTGAGTGGATGTCGGTACTATCACAGCAGCGATTATAAAGTTTGGCCATTCTAGCTATGGGCGAATTGGAACCAAGCACCGTGCGTCGCAGCGGCGGCAAAAGAGGTATTATAGCTTTGCGAGGATATCTCTATGGAACACGGAAATTAATCCAGTGGAGAATGTTAGAACAGTCCAGGTCGTTATGCAGAATTTTGTGGAGAAACATCAAATCTGTTATTTCTCTTCTCTTGTGCAGTGGTACCATTCCAAAATGTCTCAGCCTAACTTCATAGCTTACATCGCGCCCCCCCAGGCCCACCCCGAAGGAAATATGTCTCACTAGTCTTTTTTGTATCCTTTCCAATCTCAGAGAATGAACACTATAGTGAGGACGCCACACGACGCTAGCATAATCCAGCATACTCCTAACTAAAGAGTTGTATAACATCAACTTAGTCTGGGGCTTTCGGAACTGCTTTCCGTTTCTTAACACAAAACCCAACATTCTAGATGATCTACAAATTACCTGTTCAATGTGTGGTATAAAGGTGAGCTTGCTGTCTAGCAAGACACCAAGGTCTTTAACTGTATGAGATTCACCCAGAACTATACCATTAATGTTGTATATCGAAGGAATAAAGTTATTTTTTTTGGTAAATTTAACATGAGTACATTTTTTAGTGTTTAACTGAAGACCGTTACACTCGCACCAATTTGTTAGAGAATCTAAATCCTCCTGTAGCCGAGAAATGTCTGCCTCTGCATCAATCACCCGCATGATCTTAAGGTCGTCAGCGTACATAAAAGCTAGTGAGTGGTTGAATACATTAGGAAGGTCATTAATAAAGATATTAAAGAGGATTGGCCCCAAATGTGAACCCTGTGGAACTCCGGATGCAATTTCTCTATCATTTATCAATCAATTAAAAGGTGTCTCGTACATCTTTTTGGTCCTTCGAGCTTACGAACAAGCGGGACCAGTTACACGCAGACTATATCGGTGTACGTGTAAGTGGTTCAGACAATTTGGATTGCAGTGCATTTTATATCAAGGATCACACAGCGTATCAGCTAAGCACAACAGCTACAATCAACTGCTGTCCAGTTCATCAAACAAGTAAGATCTTTCCTTTTTCTACATCTACTCTACATATCAACTAGCATCATGGAAGATCTTCTTACTAATCAACAACAAGCCATGGAAGCTATGAATCAGCTTCTTACTAACTTTAAAAAGGATGGAGCCGACCGCAAAACCTCCACCTATATCAAGAAAAGGCTCGAAACACTCGACGCTTATTATCAGGAATTTAAATTGAATCATAGCAAGTTGGCGGAGTGTGAAGATCAATCACACGAATATTTTACCGGCAACTATTTTCACAAAACTTCGCAATTTTACATAGAAGCACGCACATACATACAAAATTATGAGTTGAAAAAACAGGAAAAACCCTTTTCAAAACCTGCAACTTTTAAATCGTTAGAAAATCCATCAGAACCCGCATCACCAATGGCTGTAGGACCAGCCGGCAGAGCAAGTCCAGCCCAGGTCCAGCCAGAAAGCAAATCGTTTGAATTTTCGTTTCCGTCAACATCAAATAGCTCACACCCTCCGCAACAAGCATCCAGTGGCAACAGCCGCTTAGATGAAATGTTGCGCAAGCAAAAAAGTAATTTTAATTTGCTTTCTCGTACACCGTTTCTAGCACCGATTTGGAAGTATTAACAGAAAGATGGGAGTTAGAAGATGCTTTAAAGTCAATCACTATCAGATGGTCAGCTATCGATAGCCTCCACTGGGAGATCGACAGCGAACTGTATCAGAACAACGCCGAGTATGATGAAGCCTACCGCAGATATGAGCAGAAATTCAAGACGATTAAAAACGAGATTAACAGCAAGATGTGGTCAGCATGTTACCGCGAAAAATCTACACCACAGATGGAGATTCCTATATTCAACGGTTCGTTCCATCAGTGGGTATCATTCAAAGATTTATTTTGTGAAACAATACACAACAATAGGTCCTTGTCGAATGCTCAGAAGATGCAATTCCTGAAAGGAATACAACATTTACTTATCTCGTCGGAAAATTATCAATCCTGTTGGGACCTTCTGGATAACAGATACAGTAATGAAAAGTTAATTTTTGAAGAACAAGCCAAAATAATTTTAAACTTGCCTTCTTTCCAACAGCAATCAGCTGCTAACATCAAGAAAATGCATGACAGCACAAGGGAAAGTTTAAATGCTATCAAGAATCTTGGCATAGACATAACAAGTTGGGATCCCTTGATAGTACTATTTTAACTGAAAAATTAGACTGGCTAACCAACAAGGAGTATAATGATTCCGTGAAAAACAAGAAAAAATTACGAGTTTTGAGTGAATTCCTTGAGTTCCTAGAAAACAAATTCACATCCTTGGAATAATCAAGTCGCAAACAAGACATCTCCTCCAAACCTACATACCAAGAGACATCTCCTATCAAAAAACAAAATCACTTCAAATCATTTGGAAATAATCAATCTAATCAGATATCGATGAAAAATACGCAAACAGGATGTCCATTATGCAAGAAACGACATGGAATATTTCATTGCGAGCGCTTTCTCGAATTACAGCCGAGCGAGCGACGAAATGTAATTGCAAAATTTAATTATTGTGTAAATTGTTTATACGACCATTTCGGAAAAAACTGCTTATCAGAAAAACGTTGCCGTGAGTGCAACGGCCGACATAATACGCTGATTCATGACGCATTTATCAAGACATCGGAACAGCGAAAAAACGTGACTCATGTATCTCAAAATAATCAAAATCATATCACAGAAACACTACTAGCAACAGCATTAGTGAAAATTCAAGCACAAGACGGATCATTCAAAACACTACGAGCTCTAATAGATCAAGGCTCCCAAACATCGCTTATTTCCGAAAACGCAGCTCAAATGTTAAAGTTACCTCGCCAAAAATGCAAAGGTATTATTTTCGGAGTAGGCGCCCGACAAAACAATTGTAAGGGCGTGATCAATATTAAATGTTCGTCAGCATTTAATAATTATCAATTTTCAACTGAAGTTATTGTCATGAATAGCGTAATAAACAACTTGCCGAATCATACGTTTAATAAACCAGAATGGTCGCTCTTAGAGAACATACAATTGGCGGACCCAGACTTCAACGTCAGTCGCCCGGTGGACTTGCTGTTAGGTGCCGACGTCTATTCCTCGATCATCTTAAGTGGTACCATAATAGCAGATTAATCACTACCCGTAGCTCAACAAACACGTCTCGGCTGGATTCTTTGCGGTAACGTAAGATCTTATCAGTGCAACGTTGTAATCAATAACGTAGAAGACATTCAACGATTTTGGGAGACAGAAGATATACCAGAAGATCTCGATATATCTCACGAAGACTTTGAGTGTTTAGAGTACTTCTTAGATAGACGGAAGTGTCAATAATTTTAATTTCTTAAAATAAGGTTTACAGCTTGTCCTTCGGGAGATATTACACAAAGATCGAACACATTGTTTCTGAATAATGAACGCTCTTTCCCAATCTACAGAGTTTCCCCAAACTACGATCCCATATCGGAGGTTAGACGCCACGTAGCCATGATACGCATACAAAGCTGTTTTTATATCTGTTAAATTCACTAATCTCCATAAAACATATGCATATCGATTTATTTTACTACACAGGTTTTCGATCTGAGGTTTCCAAGTAATATTTTTATCTAATGTTATCCCCAATAAATTGACTTCATTACATTCTTTGATTATTTTTCCATCATATTTAACAATAATGTCTGCTATTTTATTATTTCTTTGATTGTGAAATTGTATATATTTCGTTTTATCTGTATTAATATTTAAATTGTTTTTTTCCATCCATATTTTAATGTTATTTAAAGTTTCATTAATGTCAGCATTATAATTATTCAATGAGTTATGAAGATTTGGAATAACTATTGAAAGATGATCTGCAAATAATGTACAAAAGTATTTCATGACTCTAGGAAGGTCATTTATGTAAAGCAAAAACAAGAATGGGCCTAAAATGCTTCCTTGAGGTACACCAGCCTTAATAAGTTTACTTTTCGACTTAAATGAAGTTTCGGTATTATGCCCATCAAGTTTTGTCACTATAACGTGTTGAGATCTCTCCTTTAAATACGATCTGAGCCAATTATTTACATTGCCACGAAGTCCATACTTTGTACATTTAGCTAAGAGTATTTCATGTGAAACGCAATCAAAAGCTTTTGTCATATCAATGAAAATAGCCACTACTTCCTTTGACTTATCTATATAGCTTACAATCTCATTTACTAATTTAAACGCTGCTAAAATTGTAGATTTCCCTTTCTGAAAACCATTTTGATTTACATCTAGGATATTGTGTTTATTTATAAAGTTAGTAATCCTGATCAGTGTGGCCTTTTCAAAAAATTTTGATAGTACAGACACCAAAGCAATAGGTCTGTAATTTTCAAGGACTTCCTTACTACCTTTTTTGTGCAGAGGTTTTACCATGGTTATTTTCAATCTATCCGGAAATATGCCCTGCGTAAATGAAAGGTTTATTAAATAACTAATTATAGGTGCCAGAAAAATCCTTGAACATTTTATAATACTAGTTGATAATTCATCATATCCCACTGAGTTTGTATTTTTCAAATTTACAATTATTCTCGAAATTTCATTGCAGTCTGTAGGAAACAAAAATAAAGTGTCATCAATTTGCCTAACATTAGAAAAATCTGTCGAAGTCTTGCAGGCCCTTCCAAAATCTATAAAAAAGTCATTAAAAGCAGAAGCTATATCACAAGGTTCTTCTATGACTTCCCCATTGTGTACCATTCGATTAACAACATTATTTTGTACATTATTGTTTCCCTTGATTAAATTCCATGAAGCTTTACAGATATTATTTGATTTATTAATATATTTTATGTTACTTTGCTGTTGTGAGAAAAACATGCATTTCTTAAGTATCGCTGAGTATGTTCTATATTTATTTTTATTAAGTTGATTTCTTTTTTTATAATAAGAAAATCTGAGGTTACATTTAGCTTTACATGATACACGTATGCCCCTTGTAATCCATGATATATTTCTTGGTTTGGTACTTATTTTAATCTTTATAATTGGAAAACAAAGTTCATAGAACATAATAAGGAGATCATGAAAACTATTGAATGCTTCATTTAGCTCAGTGCTGTTGTATACATCATACCATGACAAGTTTTGAATACAGTCTTGGAACTTCCTAACGTTTTCATTACAGAAATCACGTTTTTTTATAAAATACCGTTTCAGACAACTACCTGTTTTAACTATTGGAACTTCCAGACTTTGTGCTGTATCATGATCAGAAAGTCCCAAATAGTGTACCTTGCTAATAGAATTTGGTATGTTACTTAATATTAAATCAATGCAAGATTGCCTAGTAGGTTCTGTAATATGAGAAATGTAATTATAGCCTAACTTGCAGCTTGCCCATGTGGCATTTTTCGGGTTAATATTATATTGGTGAAAGAAATTTCAAAATCGGTTCATTAGACCCAGAGATTACTTCCCTACAACCTAACAAAACCTTTTTATAATATTAGTATATACAAACACGGACTACTTTTAAAGAAACTTTGTTATCTATAATTTTGATTGTGGCTATTTCACAAAAACTATATTACATTAATATTCAAAGTGTAACGGAAATAATATACACCAATATATCTACCACATAAAAACAATAAACATGGTAATAAACACAACATAATACCACCTAAGTGATATAAATCATACCTTTTTTGCCATAGCATTGGTCTCTTCCTCTACACAGTTAAGCAGTACATGCAGTAGCTCATGTGCATCCTGCTGATCAGCGGGCACCACCCATCCGGCACCACGCAGAGCCTGCAGCACTCCCAACGGACACACTGGAGTACCTCTCGCCGAAACATGAGTTCCATTCACAACTAAAAAATAAAGAATTATATTTAAAAAACATACATACCTAACTTTACTGCACCATACTATTTTTTCATTGACTTCAAGACTATTTTTAGAAAATAACAATAACAGACAATAGGTACTATAAGCCCTGTTGGGCATTTTTGCAGAGAGCACAATGTTCAATCTTACTTTCTACAATTATACAGGTCAGGTCTTTTCAGAATTCTGATTTAATAACTTTTGGATTCCATTACACTAGAAATATCCAGTAAGATATTAGTTTAAACTGAGATGTGGTACCTGAATAAACTTTTTAAAATCTTGTAACACCTTTTTCTATTAGCCTAAACTCTTTCGCAACCTTCCATGATTTCTTTATATTCCTGGATATGAAGGAGAGCTTGAAGCACCTACTGATCTTATTTTTTAAACTACTAGCTGTTACCCGCGGCTTTGCCCGCATAAAAATTAGCCAATGTTGGGCTCTGTATCCCTGACAATATATTGTATGGAAAATTTCATAATGATCGGCTGTTTAGTCAAGCTGTGAAGGAATAACAAACAAACAAACTCACTTTCTCATTTATAATAATTAATGATTGCATGTTTCAAAAAATTCCAAACTTTAGAGACTATACCATGCTAGGTAATATAAAAAAAATTGTGTGACAAACCTTCAATAACTGTGTACAGAGTGGTTATCATACTGTTGTGCGTATCAGTTTTAGCATATTTTTTCAGCCAGTCTATAAAAGCAGGAGAGGCTGCCAGCGCCTGAAGTAGGGTATTCAGAAAACATGTCCGCCCTAGATTTTGCAGTCCGGCAATCTGACCCCGACGCTTCCGTACTCTTGGAGCACCTCCAGGACCCCACAGCACGAAAGCCCCGACCACCACAGCCGCCGTGAGTCCCGCAGCCACCAAAATCCTGTCACCACCATCCATTGTCTCCAAGAGAATTTATCTCAACAAAAAAAATATGTCGAACATAATAACTGTACTTAATAAAATATCAATAAAATAAATTGTGTAACAGTTGTTTTTGTCCTATTATTGAAAATTCTATTGAAAAATTACGAATTCCATTTTGACATTTGACAAAATTGATTGACTTTGACATAACATAAGTCTACGTCTTCTTTTTGAATGTCAAGTAAAAAAATTAACGAGGCAAATTTCAAAATTTCCACTTATTTTTTCCTTGTTTTCATGTTGTTTTAGAATCTTATAATTTTTTTGTCTCGCTCATACGCCGAAACACCTATTCCTGTCCTGTAATCACATTATTTTGATTCAACTTGAATGTTCAATCTCAAAAAAAATTAGTTTTTGTGAAATCTGTCAAAAAATATTTTGTTTGGTGCATGATGAACTAGAATCATTATTTGTCAATGTCATTTTATTTATTTCATTCATTGTTTTCATGCTACAATGACAATGCGGCTACATGTATTGTGTTGTGTTGACTGACTGACTCCTCCCACGACCTCCACTCGTGCGTGGTGTCATTTTTAAACGAATCTTCATCTTGAATTGACGCTTCGTGATTGTTGCTGATATTTTTACAACCTCAAAAGTTCTCAAAACAAATAGAAATAATTATTAAAATAGAATTCAAAATGCATATAAAGTGATATATTTTATTTTCTGATGAGTTTAACGCTTTAATTTTGTAACAAAATAATGTAGTCAGTGTCCAAATCTGTGACAAAAATATGACTGTGTTATTGTGTTGAATTTTGTAATTTTTTTACAATGTTACCTTCAAATACGATATGTGTGTCGCAGGAGGGCCCGGCAAATGCTCTCGCCCTCAATAAAGACTGCACACAAGTGGTCATAGCTGGGAGAAATGGTAAATATCCCTTCTGCGCGTGTTTTTTTTTTTTGTGGGGTATATTTACAAGTGAGACAACACCATCTGATTTCTGATCCCAAATAAATAAGGCTTGACCCATTTGTAATTAAAATATCACACAATCTAAAAATCTAACTTCTCGGTCTATATCTCTATAACAAGTGCAAATAATTGAATATGTTTTTATTTCAGTATTCAAGGTGTTTTCAATTGGCGAAAATGAATTTTCTGAGTTGTGTAACCTCCGAGTTGGCAAAAATTTAAATCTCAACTTTTCATCTATTGATGTAGCATGGAGCAGCATTGAAGGTGAGAATTTTACACAAATTTATGATTTAAACTCAAACTCAGATTGGCCACTTTCTTTCATTATTTACATCATTAAATTTAAATTGCAGCATATGCGACTTCATTTTATACTATGTAATATACATATAAACTTATACTATAAATAGGAAAGATTTGTATTTTTATTTGTAACGAATAAACTCAAAAGATTTGAAAAATTCTTCCACCGGCTATATTATTTTAAATCTGTACAAAAATCCGTGCCAAGTGAGTTCCGTGGACATGGCGCTAGTTATATTTAAACTAAACTACAAACAATTCTATATTTCCACAAATTTGACTGATCACTTTGATTTTCGAACTAATTAGAATAAAATCAATACAAAAAGTTCTGGTCAAGTCAAAGTACGTTAACGTTGTTGCTGGCCAGCTTGTCAGACCAAAAAGTCTGTAACAATTATTTTAGACCACTATAAATCGACTTAGAGAAACCTTCTATGAGCCCTATGTCCCTGATGAGGGATTAAAGGATCACATCATCATCATCATAAAATCAATATTTTTTTTAGAAAACACACTAGCAACTGCAGCGACGAATGGAGCTGTTGTTGTATGGAACTTGGGTCGCTCAGGCCGCTCCAAACAAGAACATGTATTCTCCGATCACAAAAGGACCGTAAATAAGGTGAGTACAGTCAACTAATTAAAGAGCTAACTAGGATCGTAAATATGAATAAAGTTTTCTATTTATTTATTCATAAATATTGGAATATTTTTGATAACAGGTCAGTTTCCACCTAACTGAGCCCTCACTCCTAATTTCTGGTTCTCAAGATGGTATGATGAAGTGTTTCGATCTTCGCATGAAGGAAGTTGCGCGGACATTCATTAGGTAAGTTTTTTGCCACTGATATTTTCTTTTTAATATTGTCGCTTAAGTTTTAACAGCACCGAAGACCAAAAATATTTTATTTTTGCTTTTGGATGTCATTTGATAGAGGATCAAAAGCGACACATATAGCATATCGTCGCTTGAGATCATACATACTTATGAAATACAAATCTAAGACAATTATTTTTTTTCGCATGAAGAAAAATGTCTTTGATATGACTTAATATTAATTACGGGAAGAACACAATAAAAGAAAAAGGATATATATCAACATTACGTTTTTCGCTTCGTTAGCTCTCAATCTCTCGTGCCATCTCGATAGGTAATCATTGTAAATATTACATTGTGTTGAGCAACAAAGTAACTGTTAATTATGGTTGCAGCAACACAGAGTCGATCCGCGACGTGCAGTTCAGCCCGCACCAGGCGCAGACGTTCGCGGCCGTCTCGGAGAACGGCAGCGTGCAGCTGTGGGACGTGCGCCGGCACGAGCGCTGCCTGCAGCAGTTCACCGCGCACTCGGGGCCCGTCTTCGCCTGCGACTGGCACCCGGAGCTGCCCTGGCTGGCCACCGCCTCCAGGGACAAGACCATCAAGGTGACCAACTAACAGATAAAACCATTTATTGTGGGACCAAGTGTACAAATAATATTGATTTGTATAAATAAATCTACTCTATAAACAACCACCAACCGGAAACAAAAGTAAAATGGCCACCGGTAAAAGAAATGGCGAAAGAAACCCAATTAAAATGTCTTGAACCACAAGCCAGTAGTCTAAGTTTGTTAACAGTTCTTAGTATAAATTTGAAAAAGCAATGAGTTTCGTTCTGAAAGTGGGAGATCTGGACAGGTTAGGACTTCTAACTCCTCCCATTTTCTCTTTCCTGTTAGCCAACGGCTCGAACGGACTTCCTTGATTCTAATAGGCGACGGTGATCACTCACCATTATGTGTCCCGCATGCTAGTGTGCCAACTTCTTTCATAAAAAATAATAATAAATTAAACTATTCAAAATATACAATAAACAGTATAATCGTCCATTTGTAGATTATTTAAATAATCTGCCGGCGAACTGCAAGTGGGTCAGCGCGATAACTCTGGTCTGCTACACGACACAACGCATCGCTTATTGTAATTTATTATGTATTATATGTATATTGACACAATCTAGTTTATTGTCTACAAATCACACGTGTTTCATCGAAATATTTCGCGTGCAATAATTGGTGCCAATCGACGCGACTGGTCTAAAATTATAGCTACTGAGTGTTTTCTATGTAAGATAAGTATATATTTACAATAATAGATGCGTTGTCTGGTACCCATATCACAAGCAGGTTATGCCTAGCTTACTTTGGAACCAGGACCAGAATTGTGTAGAATTAATAAATTTAATGTTTTTGTTTAGGTATGGGACGTCCACGCGAAGCCTAATTTGGAACACACCATATACACCATCGCATCCGTCGGACACGTTAAGTGGAGACCACAGAGGAAGTAAGTATAAACACGATTTATTTAGACCAGCCCCCCTGTTCTCATAACAAAAACAAGTGTAAAAGTATATGATATATGTCAGGTACCAGGTGGCGTCGTGCGCCCTCGTGCTGGACTGCGCCGTGCACGTGTGGGACGTGCGGCGGCCGCACCTGCCGCTGGCCACCTTCGCCGAGCACCGCGACGTCACCACGGCCGTGGCCTGGCAGGCGTCGCCCGACTCGTTCCTGTCCACCAGCCGCGACTGCTCGCTCTACCGCCACCGCTTCCTGGAGGCGGCGCACCCCGTGCTCTGGGCCAACCCGCACGCGGTGGCCATCTCCCCCCGGGGGGACATCGCGCACGCGTTCCCCGAAAGGCCGCTGCCGCAGCCGCTGGCGCCGCCCGGCCCGCACGCGCCCGCCGCGCCCGAAGGGCACTTGCCCGCCCTCGGGCGCAAGCAGCCGCTGCCGGGCTCTCTACCGGCCGCAGCTCAGGCGGCCCTGGAGCGCCTGTTCCCCACCGGCGCCGGCTCCGTCCTCACCCGCCGCCGCCCCTGCATCCCCCCCGGGAGCGACGCCCGCCCCACAGTGTTCTCTGCGTGGCGGGACTGCGCCATCAACTACAAGATGCGGGGAAGGCCGCCGCACGAGCTGGCCCAGCATAACGCGCAAGTCGCCAGGGACGCGGACAGACATGTCGTTAGTAGTGTTTTAAAAAAAACTATTTCAACTATTCGCTGGGTGCGCGACGGCAGCGCCAACTAGCGGATGAACTTTAGGTGGACTCTGAAGTGTCAAATGGCGAGTTGTCATTACGAATAGTAAAATAAACACAGAAATATTTTCAATGAAACGTCGTATTAAAATCGTTTATTGTAAACTTAACTTAACATTCTCATACTACATGGATAATTAAACAATAAAAGTGTTATTTTATAGGTTAACTTACTTTTTCTTCTTGACGGCTGTTATCCATTTCATTCGTTTTTCTTGTTTCCAACGTGCTTGTGGAAATTTGTAGAATTTACAAGCACTGTTTACGCCAGTGTTTTTACAGTTATCAACACAGCAGGTATCGTGACCCATATTTCTTTATTTTTAACGAAATACAATAAACAACAACACTCCACTATGTATACGCAAGGATGACATCCGCCGCGAGTTCCTTTTTTAGCCACGGCGGGCGGCGCTGCGATCGATTCGTCTGTCCCTACTCCCCGCTTTGCACCCAGCGAATATTTGCGAGTTTAAATACAGCTTTGAATAGGGTTAAACGATAGTAGTTTATAAAGTAGATTAATTACACAAATAATTTATTACTGTATGACGAGATAGTGTCTGTACTTTCTGTTTTTTTTTTGTTTTTTATACCACAAAGGTGGCAAACAAGCATACGGCCCGCCTGTTGGTAAGCATCACCGTAGCCTATAGACGCCTGCAATACCGGGGGTATTGCTCACGCGTTGCCAACCCTCTCAACCCCCCCAAGTGGAGCTGTATTTTTGAATCTTGAATCTGTTCGCTTAGTAGCACTTACATTACATAGCTAAAATGATCAAAGAGTTTGGCAATATGTTTCGTAATTTCTTATAAGGAATTCCGAGTTAATAAAATAATTGTGTAATTGTGTACGCAGACGGCGCATGTATGGGACATGGTGCACGTGATCTACTCGGGACGCGCCTCGGAGGCTGCGCCCGCGCCGCCGCCCGCGCCCGCGCCGCCTCCGCCCCGCTCGCCGCCGCCGCCGCCCGCATACGAGTACCTACATTACTATTAATCGCCTTTTTCAGGCACCCCTCTCATAAGAAATTTCTAATGAACGAATGGCCTGTTCCCTCAGCGGCGACCCCTTGGAGGAGGAGCCCCTGGAGGAGGCCGAGGAGTGGGCGGAGACGCAGTTCCACAACAGCGGCGTGCTGGGGCTGCCCACGCTCAGCATCTACATCCCGCCCGCCAAGTACCGCCAGGGGGCCGCGGACGACGACGACCCGGGCTGGGTGTCGGCGGCGTCCGCTCACTACGTGGACGTCGACGCGGCCGACTGGACGTTGCCCGAAGAGGCCTTCCCCCTGCGCTGCGCCCCCCCCGCGCCGGGGCCCTCCCCGTCGGGGGCCCCGTCGGCGCCCGTCGCCGCCGCGGGCCCGTCGCCGCCCGCGCCCCCTCCGCCGCCGCCCGACGACGCCTCGGCCGGCTCCGGCTCCCCCTCGGGCTCCAGCTCGGGCTCGGCGCCCCCCCTTCCGCCCAGGGAGCCCTCGGGGGAGGAGGGCGAGACGCGGCTCGTGCTGCTCCCCGGCGCCGTGTCGCCGTCGCCGCCCTTCGACCTGTCCCCGCAGCTGGCCGACGCGCTCAAGCTGCACGCCGACCTGGGCGACGTGCAGACCGCCGCCGTCGTGCTCATCGTGCTGCAGGACTACAGGTTCAAAACCAAATCATTTTATTCAATAGAGCTCTAAAATAATAAAAAAATTAAGCTCCTTATGTTCCTAGACACATCTTTCAAATTAAATGTATTTTTCAGAACTGACCTATTTCCGTACATTTCGGAAAGTCTGCAAGAACAATGGCTGCTCGGCTACATCGAGCTTCTACATAGAAACAAACTTTACAACATATCTACAGTAGTGAGTATAAGCTCTGCTAGTATGTACAGTACCGTGAAGTGGAGCGATGTCATTGTTTGACCGTTTCGCCCTCTCTGCTCAGGTGGTGAAGTGCGCTTGGCTGTCGAGCGTGTGGTCGCTGTCGCAGCAGTCGACGATGGTGGCGCTGCACTGCGGCCGCTGCGGCAGACGCACGCGCCCGCACCAGCCCTGCGAGCGCTGCGTGCCGCGCACCAGCCCCGACCTGTGCGCCGTCTGCCACCAGGTCGGCCTGGAACCTTGCTCGCGTGTACAGTGGAAGGGCATTTGAGCTAACCAACTTGTCCTGCTTAACAGGTGGTCAAAGGGCTGTACGCCTGGTGCCAGGGCTGTGCGCACGGGGGGCACCTGAAGCACATGCGCGACTGGATGGAGCAGCACCAGCTGTGCCCCGCCGGGTGCGGACACCAGTGCCAGCTCGGGTAGACCATGTAAGTACAAATAACACTATCTTTTTTTTTTTACATGCGTTTCGTTTACTAGTAAAAAAAATATTGAATCTGCCATTACCATTGTGCCGGGATTGAACCTTTTTTAATACGCAAATTACATTACAATATTTTCCTTCAATAAATAATTAGAAAAGCAAGTAATAATTAGAAATAATTCAAAAACACCAGGATTTCAACTGGGGCCAGTCAACTAATCAAGCGTTTTTGTGAAAAAGAATGGCGACACAAGCCACGCCTTTTTGTTCGCAAAACTAATACGAACTATGCTTCAGAAGTAAATTACCGATTATTCTCTTCTTTTTTAAACAGGGTCACACAGATTCAGAATTACTCATTATAATTTTGAATACAAAGAACACAACACCCAGTTGCAGCACTCGACACTCATCGTGAGGTGTCATGACAGGACTAGTCGAATTCTAGTCGTCAAAATGTAGTTTAGTAAACGTAAGATTTATGAGCCAATTGCCGGTAAGGTCCACTTCGCCTTATCAGGTAAAAATTGACAAAAGAATCAAAATCATCAACACTGTATCAGTCGTGTTTCGTGTTACGCTAAAATAATATTCATTAGTTTAATATGCGATGTGGATGACTTTCCAAAATTAGAAATTAAAATACTTTATGGCCGTTTCTCTAAAATTATAGCTGAAGAAAAGAGATATAATTTGAGACTTAATGTGGCATTAAAAATAAAATTCCTTTTAGAAACGGGCTGTACGTTTCACTAAGGATAATAAACTATACTACGGTCAGCAGCAAAAATAGATTAACACTAGTGCCAATTACGTTGAAAGTTGTTATTATAATTCCCGTCATTTATTATGGTAACACGTCACATGGCGTGGCGTTTTGGCTGATTTGGGGTATTTGGCAAACATCAACCATGTCTGAACGACATATTTGACAAATAACTTATGCGCTTATTTGCGAACTTAGCTAATATACAAATACACATCCACCCGCTTGTACAATCACGCACATCAAAGGGTTCCATAGAAATTTATTTGGTGTTTTCCCCCATGTCACATCCCAGACATAAGAAGTCCACTGCTGGACTTACGCCTCCACCTGTCAACATTTCCTACTCCGTCCAATTTCTTTCTGATTAAATTCGTTGTGAGTTGGAAGATGTAGTTTCTCCCCCGGGACGGCAATATGTTTCATTGCTTATTTTCAAGTCAGGTCAGGAGACACAGAGCGATGGGAATGTGTGATGGGCCTGTCACGATAGGCCTCCTGCAAACGTTTCCAACGATTGGTTTGCAGCGGCCTGCATCCAGCTGCTTCATGCGACTTTATTTAGGTCGTCCTACTACCTTTTGGCCCCTTATGTAGACACCCTCAGGAATTGCGTAAGCGTCAAATAGTCTGGCAAAAACATCGAACACCGATAAACTAATACGAAACACCATGTGAAGTCGAAACATTACATTTCGAAGAACATGTACATGAATCTACTTCTGCTACTGACCGTACTGTGTCGGACAAATATAACAATGTATCATTATGCCAAACATTACGGGCGTCATATAAAAGTATATTTTAAATAGATGAATATGTTTATAAACGCAAACCATAGAAGAATGATGTGCCTTTTAGATTAAGATTTGTTATTTAGCCATTTGATTCATATTTTGACTACATTACTTTGATTATTTTGAATGGTATAAATAATGGTATCTATATGTGGTAACTGTACACCAAATTGTGAGTTCTTCTTAAACACATGGGTTAAGTAAAATTAAGATATTCTGAACTAGGCTTATATTTTACAGACTGATTTGTTTTTAAGTACATTGTAATATTATAATAGTATGATTTTATACAATAATAAAATGAAATAAAATAATATTTTTATGTAACCATTTGTTTTATTTATAACTAGCTGTCGTCCGCGACGTTGCTTCCGCTTTTATGAGCCATGGCGCGATTTCCATAGTCTTTAATTTTAACTTGCAGATATTCGCAAAACAAACTCTTTTGCTATGTATATTATTAAACTATAATAGTAACTAATTATTTATTTATGTAAGAATACTGGAATATCAGTCAGATATAAATTGTATTATAAACATATACATTTAAATATAGTAAAACATCATGATTTTTACATAAATGCTGTGAAAAATGAACGGTTTTATATAAGAATAAAACTTATATACTAATAGCAAATTACTAATTTAGTAAACATTTTGTAGATAAAATACTCAGTCAGTGGAGATATAAATTGTTCTATCGCATCAAACGCGCCAGCTTGAAAAGCCAAGCGGCTTGTTGAATATCAAAATGCCAATAGCTTCACGGACCCTCAAACTTGAGCTGCCTGTAATGCCAGCTTAGAAAATATTTACATTTGGTCACAGATTGTCCCGAGCTCGTGAAGCTACTCGGTAGTGGTTGATTTAGAATAATAAGTAATACGAGTGTACTACTTTTATACAATAAAGTAGTATTAAAATATATATTTTTGTATTATGCTATGCTTTCTGTTATTTTCGTTCTCCGTATAGTACATAATTCAGTCAATTTGTACTCTAAAGGCACATGAGTAAATAAACTGACGGACAGAGGCTTCACTTCCATACAACGGCGCGCGCCGAGGACACGCACACAAGCATGAGGCGCGTGTATTGCGTGTCCTCAAAGCGCTCGTCACGTACACATGCTTGTGTGCGTGTCCTCAGCGCGCGCTATTGTATGGAAGTGAAGTCACTGTTCCGTCAGTTTATTTACTCATGTGCTAAAGGCCCGCTAGTGGGAAAGTTTTTGGGGTAGTTCTGATTTCTTCAGTTCAGAACTACCCCAAAATGTTCGTAGTAAAAGCACAATTTGACTGGATACAGTCATAAAATGAAAGAGGTGAGAGCAGGCCCAAATGATTCAAGTTTTTTAAAGCGTGAAGGAATACTCGGAATCATTTATTTATCAATATTCATATCATATAGTAAGAAATTACGAAGTTTCATGACGACGCTTACATTATCAGCGTCAAAATAAAATTGTTTTTAGTTCTCTAGCATCGAGTACGTACCTATCGCTTTTGCTGTATGTTCTCTACCCTGGGGCCGTACCACGACCTTTTCCGACGTCGCCGTCGTCGCCTTACATCATGTACCTATTGCGCTGTCTCCCTTTACTCAGTCGTTCCTGTTTTAAGCGGCCCTGGTCTCCTCTTTCATTGATTGACTGTACCTACTTATTACAATTTGACGTTTTCAATTGTACTGAGAACCGACCGGTCGCATGACAAGTCTGCGGATTAACGAGAATAAATGCAATATTATTAGTTTAAAATTTAGATTTTCAGAACACATCGTATTATTTACTATTCTTTCATAACGTCTTAAATTAATACACAGCACGGCGCGCGGCATTTGACTTTCTGCTCCTCCGTCTCCTCCTGCAGGGCTGCCAGACCTTGTTTCTGTCGCGACATTTGGCGGATCAGCATCAGGAACGCCTGGGGGTACCAACATTCATTGATATTCACTTGTAAGTTGTTCTACCACGGCGTTTACCAAATAGCTGATTCGTTAAATAAACTTGGTTTTTGACAATTTCTTATATGAAAAATAACCTATTCGGAATTTTATTAGCCTGAAATTAAATATAGCAGATGGATATGCCATGTATCTATAAGTAATATAAAAATTTATCGCTGAATGTGTTGCTAAGCGCAAATATCGACAACAGCTGAACCGATTTCGCCAATTCTTTATTAGGATATTCCTTGAAGTACGAGGATACAACACTCTTTACTGCAGATTTCAAAATTCCCACGGGAAAGCGGGATACACGCAAACGAAGTTGCGCGGGTTTCGCTAGTTGTAGAAAAATGTGCAACACGGTATGTTTGTGTGCGCTTGTGTTTTAGAAATTTCACATTATACTTATACAGGGTGTCCCGTAAATAATGGTCCAAGCTTAAGGGGCAGATAGCCTACATAAGTACCTAAAACTAATTTGAATTAAAAAATTAATAAATCGTAGGATTGCTAAGAAAATTATTTTTCGATTTTGACCATTTTCACTACCCTGGTTCAGATTTTTTTAAGCTGTCGCTACAAATGTTAACATTACCAAAAATCTGACCTAAGAAATGTCAACATTTGTAGCGAAAGCTTCAAAAAATCAGAACCAGGGCAGTAAAAATGGTAAAATCGAAATATAAAAAAAAATTTGGCAACCCTACGATTTAATTTTTTTTTATTCAAATTAGTTTTAGGTACTTATGTAGGCTATCTGCTCCTTAAGCTTGGACCATTATTTACGGGACAACCTGTATATTATATGATTATATGTCTTATATTTAATTCTTTTGTTAACCTATAATGAAATAGTAGGGTTACCTTACATGAAATATTTCTTACATCAAGTCTCTCTGCATAAAAATTTGATGGATGGTTTAGGTGTTAGTAACAAACAGATAACAAAACTTTGTTTTATATTATGGTGTAGATGCGAAATAAATAAAAATCATGTTATATAGTATAATCATATAAATTATTTTCCAATAAAAATAATTATAAATAATGACAGCTCAGTTCTGTCGACATGGAACCAATTTACAGGAGTATTAAATACAATGAAACCGACATACAAATAGTGGCGCCATCTGCGCGGCGAAACACGAACTTGTGACATGTATGAATCAAAAAACATGGCGCCCATTGCAGCGAAACGAATTATTTTATATTTTACAATAATTAGTGTTACGAATTTAATAAAGCCTGCTCTCGGCTGTTTTTCGACCACTATTAGTGGAATGTTTTTTCTCTGTGGGGTCACAGTTAAAATATAGTTTCAATCTCATGCGCTATAGTCATCGAAATAATATTACTACGTATAGAAATGACAGCGCCTTCAAATTTTGGCGCCGCGTTCGGCCGTGCGGGGCGCGCCCCTCCCTGGCCCCGCCCCCAACCGAGTCATAGAATATGACATTACTACGCAGGGGCGACACTTTGTTTATATTCTGCCTATTGGACATCCAACTGATTATTTTATTTTATTACAATATTTTATTTTACATAATAGATAAATTTAATAGAAAATAGGTATAATATTAGCTTTATAGGTAGGAAGCTACATTACATTTTAGTTCTTAACTTAATATTAGTCAAAAATAAACTGAGATTAAATCAAAACTAACTTTATAGTGAAGCTATTTATATATTGTAGTATTTTGTAATATATGCAATAACCAGGAGACGGTCGCCTGCCAGACAAGAGGAGTTGTGTTGAATTTCAAGAATGGTAACGTACCTTTACTCCGAAACTTGTTTGCCCGAATTTCATTTGTTCGAAAATGGTTGGTCGAAATTTAAAATGCTGTTTCGTTTTCCATCTTTTTGTTTTCTAGAAACTAATTTTTTTTACTTAGTTAGTAACTTTATCCACATTTACGTATTTTACCTAGTATATAAAAATATTTTGGAAATATAGTTTAAAAAATCAATATTTAAATTACATATTATTTTTAAAAAGAATGATTAAAATCGGTCCAAAATTGAAGGAGTAATCGGCGGACCTCCAAAAAAAAACATAGAACCTCCTCCTTTTTTGAAGTCGGTTAAAAAAAAAGCTACAAAAAATTCAGAAATACCTAAATTATATTATAAAATTGACTGACGCTTAGTACCTACGTATCCCATCTGTACGATTAATTTTTGATAATCTATGATTTTCACATAGAAATGGCGGATGCAATCATGATGCATTAGAAAATAATGAAAAAAAATTGTTTTGGTTGGTTTTACTTAATTTTTTGTATACTTAGCGATGATAAGTTACGCCGCTATCTTTCTTCCTTACTGTTGAACGGTTTTTACAAGTTTTTATTGAACATGACGGCATTTTCCAATATTTTTTTTGACATAAATCCGAGGACCAATCACGATGAGCGTCGGCAAGTTTCTAAACGAGTTGATGTCTATTGGCCTCAACGTATGGGGACAAAAATTTTGTTCGCGGTGTCCGTTCTATACGTAGTAATATTATTTCGATGGCTATAGTCTATATTGAAGCGTTTTATATTTTGAATGAATACAGTTAAAATGTAACATCTCTGGTCGAAAATTTTCCCAAATTATGAAAATACATTTAGTTGCGCTGCAATGGAAACCTTTGCGTAGTGATATAGTGGAGTTTTAAGCGACAAACAACATTACCATTATGTAGCTAAACCTGTTCCCACTTGTCGAATCCCAATTTCGGATCAAATTCACACTTGGATATCGGATAAATGTGAACAAGAAAAAGCTAATTATTGTTTTGGAAACAATAAGTAAGAACAGGCGATAAAATTGCCTACTCATGACACAATTTCTCTTATACAAAATTTTTCCATTCCAATATATTAGTCACAAGATTTCCAGTAAAATTCGACGGTTGTGTTAGAATTAGCGTGTCATATCTTGTGGTAACGTAATGTTGTGTGTGTGTTTTGTTTATTTCATATCGATTTAGGTATATTTTAAATCAGACGATTCGTTTGGCTTTAGTGTCAAGAATGGAATTTACTCACTATGCTTTGTATATTATGACTAGAGAAGTCTGTGTAGGCCTAGTCTCTCAAACATGTATGAAATTGAATCATGAGTAGGTATTTTGTATACATGGGATATGCATACACATTCACCACTACGCGTTGTTCGCAGAAACGCTAAAAGCTAATTTTATGACTCTCGCGCTTCCTCCGACTTTATCATTTCATTAGCGTGAATTGTATTTAAATAAAATAGAACATAATGTTTCAATATTTATAATAAAAATATTACATATATTTTGTAATATTCTTTACCAAAATCATACTCATTATTTATATATTGACCTATTATGAATATTGTTCAAAACACACACTGTGCTTTCTGACACCCTTTTTTATTTCCCAAAGGTTGTAGTATAATGTTAATATTACCAAGAATTCACGACACAGGAAATCCTAGTGTGAAGTCTGGGAATCACTATTGTATTTCTAACAATTTTTTGAGAAATAAATAAAATAAAATAAATTGGAATATATGAAAAAAACTGATAGTTCTGGAGATTAACGCGTCCAAACAAACCTTTTATAGATTGAGATTCATATTGTTTCTGCGAACCGAGCGTATTCTCAACGAGCACAATACGCGACACATTTAGCACTTATTACAAAAATAAATACAAAAACTTACTCTAACGCGGTCCGTTCGTTGAGTGAGATTGTCCCGGCGGATCCGCACTGCACGCGGAAAGTACCTCGAAGGGGATTAGACGCGGAATTCGCAAAATGTTCAATCAAATCAAATTGTGTATCTACCTTTCATTAGGTAGATATTTTTTCTTCAATTCATGCGACATTCGCAAATTACTAACAAATAGAAGAGGAATTCGCAAAACGTCTAATCAACGCAAATTGCGTATTTCTACCGCTACATTTATGTTACCTTTTATTTGTTACATAATATTCTTTTTTCTTAAATTCATCTGAAATTTGCAAATTACGACGCAGAATTAGCAAAATGTTCAATCAACTCAAAATGCGTCATTTTGCGAATGTACCGCGTTCAATACCTAGACAGTTTTCCAAAGGAAAAATACAAGTAAATCGCTTCGAGGTATTATCTAAATGAGCCTTAGTCACGATACTAGTATATTATGTTCTAATGTCTTCACAGTGCGATGCTTCCTGCATCCTTGCTTTTATGCATTTATGGTCAACAACAGCCAACCAATGAAAGAAGTAACCAGGGCCGTAAATATTATTCAAGTTTTTACTACATTTTTTATTTATCAATAGTAATTTAGTTTCTTATAGATGCTTACATTTACATTACTAGAATAAAAAATATTGTTGTTAGTTCTCTACCTTGGATATCTCTTTCATTGATTGACTAGTATCCAGACGGAAATTAAGTGTAACAATTTGGTCGAAATTTCGCAAAATGTGTATGAAACTGTCAGGCTGATACACTCTTGTGAGTTAAAACTGTTGGTAGAATATGGTAGATTTTATTGTCAGCAATGTTAAGTCGACGTGTATGCAGGAGACATCACAACTGATGCAAAATAACGTGCAAAGCACAAGCTTAACATAACAATAGGTGGGAGACCATTCGTAACGACACATTATATTGCCATCTCTCTCCGGGCGTAGACTAGTTACATCTGTCTCTCCATAGACCACATACCCTGCCCTATGTTTCATTACGAACAGCATCCGCAATATGCCAGCACCAAAATGGGCGAATATTACAATTTTTACATAGCCATTGCTTAACCTATAATATCGATAGGGCGCGGACGCGTGCGACGCGACATTGGCTGAACGCAATCCATAGTGAACCGTATTCCTTACGAATAGAGTTCAAATGATGTCGCACGGCCGCTATCGGACACTGCACTCTAGTCACAAACACTGGCGGTGGCGCGGAGTCGCGCAAAATGCCGCGGAGTCATGCTAACTGCCGCGGAGTCACGTAAAATGCCCCGGAGTCACGTAAAATGCCGCGGAGTCGCGCTAACTGCCGCAAAAAGCCCGGGCGTATTTCAGAACACAACATGTCTTTATCCTGCTTATATAATTGCGTATGCTTTAACAACTCGGAAAAGATTACTTGAGACTTGATAATCATATTTGAATTGTATTTCTATGAGCGGTCTTCGGGCAGTTTGCAGGCGCCCATGTAAGTGGCGAGGCAGCAGTCGACGAGCGAGGGGGGGCGCGAGGGGGGGCGCGGGCGCGGGCCGGGGGCGGGGCGCGCGCGCGGCCGGGGCCCCGCCTACAAGATGGCGCACTTCAGTTTCCTGCGCTTCTTGCCCTTCACGTCGCCGTTGGTCGCGCGGCTGTCGTCCGACTTGCGGCCGCGGATCTCGCGCATCAGGTCGAAGAACACCTGCGGACACAACCAGTCAGCCAACACAACCCGACACCGGCACACGATGACACGACACATACAACATTGACACAGTGAGCACCGCCACCTTCACACACACTACCCAATTGGAGCCTGACCATAACCTACATAATGTTACCTCAAAAATATATATTGGTTTGTTATAATTCTTTCGTTGATTGAAAGATATAACTATCATTTATCTATTATACCTACGAATGACTGACGGATCATCACAACCTAATCCAGTGATCATCAAGACCTGTAACTTGGAGTGTGTGTTTTCTGTATGACGTAGACATGTGATATGAAATGCTTTTCGAAATTCCCACGGGAAAGCGTGTCATAGTCATAATATAAACCTTGCTTATCTTGAGACTAGATGGCGATGTACGAATTGTGTACAATTTTTATGTAGAAATAATATTTCTAGCTGTCGCTCTATGCGTTTTTATAATAATTTAATAATAATTGAGTGATCACAAGAAAGTGGCTCGGCCTTACTTTTACCTCGTCGTTGGGCTCACCTTGTCGACGTTGTCGCGCGTCTTGGCGCTGGTCTCCACGTAGGGCACCTGCCAGGCGGCGCTGCGCTCGCGGCACGCGTCGAACGGCACGCGCCGCTTGTCGTCCAGGTCCGACTTGTTGCCCACCAGCAGGAACGGGATGCTCTCGTCGTTCTTCACGCGCAAGATTTGCTCTCTGGAAAGAGAAGGAGACAGATTTTTTTATTTATTGCCTGTCAAACTACAGTAAATATGAAACATTTATTTTCAGATAAAATGCCGAAATCATATTTTCAAATTTCTTTTTGTATTTGCTAATTCCCATGCAGCCTGTTTAAATGTCCCAAAGGTAAACTAGGAGAAGTTCGCCTTTTGTATACAAATTTTGTATTGCGTGCAATAAAGTTTAAAAGAAGACCAATTCATATTCACCTGAACTCCTGCGTGGCATCGAAGCTCTCTGGCTCGGTGATGGAGAAGACGCAGAGGAAACCCTCGCCGCTGCGGAAGTAGTTATCGCGGATGGCCGCGTAGTCCTCCTGGCCCGCCGTGTCCAGGATATCAATCTGCACTTCTTCACCGTCCAGCACTACCTGAAGATTTACACAAAGACCATTAAATGAAATCTACACAATTCACACAGCACCAACTGGTTCCAAAGTAAGCTAGGCTTACCCTGCTTTTGTTACGTGGCCAGTACCAACGAATATATTATTGTAAATATTATATACTTATAATACATAGAAGATAAGAAAACGCAGTATAAAAAATTAAATTAAAAACGAAGTCGAGTTTGATCTCTTCCCACTAGGTAATCTCTTATTTATGATGCTGTGGAGTGATTGACTAACCAATGAAAGAGGTAACCAGCGTCGTAAATATGATGAAATTTTTAAATATGTACTGACGAAGGAACACGAAACTGAAGGATTAGGTATTAAGACGTAACAAAAAACGTGATAGACAAGACATCCATTTGAAAAAATGTTTGTGAATACCTATTGATTCTGTTCGTATATTATACTAGCGAAACCCGCACAACTTCGTTTGCGTATATCCCGCTTTCCCGTGGGATTTCTCTCCGTAAGAACCATTCTCGTACTTCAAGGAATATTCTAAAAAAAGAATTAGCGAAATCGGTTCACTGTTCTCGAGATTTGCGCGTAGCAACACATTCAGCGATTCATTTTTATATTATAGATTATAATTTATTATAGGAGTTATTGTTTGCTCGATGGCGGTGACAATACGGTGTCCACAGAAACCCTGCGTCGTCGCGGTACTTGTGCCGCGGCATTTATGCTGAGTGGAGACCGATTTGTCATCCAAATACACATTCTTTCATTCTTACAAAACTCAGACCTATAGTAAACAATGAAGTATTTATTAAACAATTCTAAAAAAGAAAAAGTCCAAAACACTATCATTTTTTATCTGGCCTGCCAGCGACAGGCGAGCCGTGACCTTTCTAGATATTAGTGTTGCGTCACAATCGTGTCAGCGGTGTTTGCTTTGTCTAAAATATCAATCCATACACAGAGCAAAGAACTTTACTTACACATTAACATTTTGAAGATCATGTTTTTACAAATTGAGCTAATAAAAAGTACATTTTCAAACAAACAATGAATCAACTCAATGATAATTGTTCCCGTGGATTTTTAGCGCTTTCTTATGCCTTTTATACCCGTGTAGGCTTTACAAAAGATAGATTAGGTATATATGTATTTGTGGTTTATTAGTTGTGTGGGAATTGAGGATGAAAGGATACGATACACCGTCTGCATCAGCGCCAGGCAGTTCTGGTGGCCTGTGGTTTACGGTACCGCGAGCTAACTATCACTAATTAGTGTCTACATCATATAGAAGTTCTCGTTTATTTTTTATTGTGCTGAGAAATCTGTCATTTTCTATAAATCTTTTCTTCTCCTTATTGTTCATTTATTTCTAGTGCTTGTATGGCGGCGTAAGGTGTTAAAATATGTTGATCTGTGATAAGTGATTTATTTCGTACACTCTACCCGGTGTGATATTTCGAAATGGCTGTCAAGAAGCGCTTGAAACGTGACACATGGAGCATTGGAGACTACTACGAAAATCGACGCAAGATTCATGCGTAAACTATTGATAAGAATACTGTAGAAGTTAGTATTTCATGATACTGTATCTAAGACTTGGTGTATTATATCTTTACAAATCAATCAACAGCCGCTTCAAAACAAACCATCTCTAAAAATAATAGTGGGGCCTAGTATGCAACCTTGAGGAACTCTAACCGAAATTATAAAATGTAGGGTTTTGGTATTGAAAGGGGGTTTACTAGGTGAGTTATAAAACTGGAAACACAATGCGCAAGCCCTGTATTTATTTTTTCTGTCATAACTGGTGTACAGTCAGCCAATGAAAGAAGTGAGCAGGGCCGTAAATATGAATCAAGTTTTCTAAATATTGCACGACGCGATTTTTTTTAACAATAATATTCACAGTCATATAGTTTACTATGTAGTAAATTACAAAAGGTTTCATGACGATGCTTACATTATTAAGGGTCAAAATCGTTGTTCTTAGTTCTACCCTAGTCATCTCTTTCATTAAACTGTACAAAAAGAAATTGGATGACATGTGCTACTTTCTTTTGGTCTGCTGTGTGCGTACGAACTAATTACATTATGGACAGTAAATCGATGTTTTCTTACCTTCTTCCTATAACTGTCGGCTTTGGTCGGTTCGTAATCCTCAACGAACTCGTCATACATGAACTGCAGCGTCAGCGCGGACTTGCCGACGCCTCCCGACCCCACCATGATCACTTTGTGCAGCGTCGGCTGCGCTCCCGGCTTCTTCGACATTTTGCTGCCTCCCCCGCACACCACTGGACACTTCTGACAACAAATTACATTAATCAGTTAGCATGGATAAATAGCTTTATTTTCAACAGCACCGATTGGCCACTCTGCCCTACACCATAAGTTAAGTATTAAAATATCTGTGCCATAAGTAAAGCCAATATTATTTCAAAAAAGCCAACGAGTAGATAAGAATTTCGGGCGTGTTCATGCCCAATTTTGTAATAACATTATCTAAGAAAATCGTAGGTGTGTAACCTTCCTTTTGCAGACGATCTTAAGACGTGACGAGACACACATACGGCCTATTTGTGTTGACTGTACAAGTAACTCTGCGAAGGCAGTGAACCTGTGACCTCCATTACAATCTAGGAACTAAGCCGATATTACGCTTTCCAGTGAAACGATAATAAATACCTTTATTATCAAACTGATACAGCCAAATTCAATTGGAAATAAAAACAATATGTAAAATAGTCTATCAAATATTTTTTACGTCATACCGCAAGCAAACGAGCAAGCTGACCACCTGATGTGAGTGGTGACGCCGCCCGCCTATGAATATGAGTTCTTTTAGCGGCCATTTTGCTTGGTTCCGAAATTATGGTAGATTATATTTTATACTAGCGCCCCGCCCCGGTTTCGCCCGGGGTTTAGTAGGGACCCCTATATTTTTTATAAATAAAATACAGCCCATGTCATCCAGGGATAGGGTAGCTTTCCAACGATGAAAGATGTTTTGAATCGGTCCAATCGTTTTTTTATTCGTTACAAACAAAAATATAAATCGATTCTCTTAATAATATTAGTACCTATAGATTAATTTAAATAAACAAGTTGTTAATGACTAGAGAAAGTGCCTAGTCTCTGAATAAATGATTTGAGTTTATTTATATTAATAAGGCAACAACAGATATTAACAGTTTGTGTAACAGGTTTTGAAACATGTACGCAGCATCAGCGTTACAAATCAGAGAGGAAATTAAACTCATCTCGCGTTAACCAGCTACTGTGCTAATGTTAACAATACACCCACACAATCAGATTCTATATCGAGATTACTCAATCTATGGCGAAGAATGCGTAACGACTGTATTTAACTGGTAATAATGTCCAAATTACAATGCTTTAAAATCATGGCATCTGATATAGTAATTAGTACGGAAAATGTGGTTCGCTAGCGTCGAGTTTTTGGTATAAATAGGGGATTGAATAATTTGAAATCACAATTGAAAACCTACAGAAATGATGAACACGGTGGAATGGCTAAGATAGGTCATTGTAATACCCATAAGTTGGAAACTAGGAAAAAATCTAATCTAGGCAAAAGTACAGTCAAGAGCAGGTTGACTTTTACATATTGGACTTTATCCATTCTTAAGTTCTATGTCATAAGAGCCAAAATTGTTCTGCAAGTGTAAAGCTCGACGTGCACCTGACTGTACATTCGATCACTTTTAGGGTTCCGTACCTCAAAAGGAAAAACGGAACCCTTATAAGATCACTTTGTTGTCTGCCTGTCTGTTTTCATATGGTACGTACCTACCTACCTAATTCGAAGCCTTTTATGGAATAGTGAGAAAAGGAATAGAAAAGGAGGTTAACTTCCGTCTCTTACTCACTGAACGAAACATATTGCTTTTTAAGACGATAATCTTATTTCAGTAACAATAAAATAATTTTAGTTTATGTCCATTGAAAAGATAGACGCCACCAAGTAAAATCGCATTCTCTTCATCATATATCAACCCATAATCATCCCACTGCAGGGATACGGGTCTCCCTTCAATCGAACGTGATTAGAGCGTACTCTGCCACGCTGCTCCAATTCGGATTGGCAGAGGCCGGTGCTTTCAAGCCGCCCGAAGGCCACCGACTTAACAACTGTCATCTATCGACAACAGTCAGGGCCGACGGCTTAACGTGCCCCCGACGCACGGAGAAGCTCGAGATAACGAAACCCATCCAAAAACTGGCTAGGGTCGACGTCGCTTGACTTGCGTGTTCATATTAGAGTGCGACACAGCGATGCCATCGAGCTCCTCTTCGTCCTCGCACAATTCTATAGTGGATGCTAAGCCTCATCTAATACCTAAAACAATAAAATTATAATAATGGCACTATAATCCCATGGTAATACACAATGAGGTACCAGGGAGACATAGGCACGGAACGGTGTACCGGTGACGTCACGGCCCATTGAGACGCGCCGTCTGCGTGCCAATTAGACATGCGAACCAAACAAGTATGGCCCGTGTAAGGTCAGAAACGGAATTCTTTGTACCGTAGTATAAGAAATATCTTATAGCTTGTGAAGTGATCTTGAAGTTGTTGCGTGTACCAAGACTGAACGAAAACTCAATGTAAGCAAGTTTTTTTAAATATAAAACGCAAGAAAAACAAGCAAGCTGGCCTGATCGGAAAGTGGTTAGGACCGCCAGCGAACCTATGAACTGAAACACCGCGGGCGCTACCAGTGACATGGTCGTTACATACATAAAAGGTGAGAAAAGGAAGAAAAAGGATAAGAAAGAAGTTAAAATATTAAAATAATTATACTTGCTTCATGTTGATTTGTATTTAACGAGCCAAATGTCACTTTATGCACATGGCAATCAAATCAGTACTTTGTAGTGTTTAAAAATCTCGAGCTACCGATACATTTCAGTGCAGTCAACACGAAAGAAACGTTTTGTCTCTAAATATAAAAAAATACGCGATTCATTAGTGAATTTCCTTAGGTTATACGTAACATGTTCTAGATCACTGAAAGACGCTCGTTCAAGTCAAACAGGTTCATTGTTGACTAGAAAGTAGGCCAAAACTGCGATTCAAAGGAGTTCGACATCCATACTATTATAAATACGAAAGTAAACTGTCTGTTCGTTTCACTGTGGGCGAAAATTACCATTAATATTTTTATAGACATTTTTAAATACTAATCTGTAGGTATTTAATATCAGTGGGTGGGTATATTCTTGTTACCAAATCAGTTTTCTCAAACTCAGGTGCTAACACGCTCAATTCCTTTTTTGTATGAGTGAGACAGCGCTGGAGATTAACACAAGATTTTAACTATTTCTGTTACGAGAATAGACCTTCAGATCTAGGTTTTCTAAAGGTTAGCGCTGCTTTCCTAACATTCTACTTCTACTCACGACTTATCATCATCTCAGCCACAAGCAGTCCACTGCTGCTAATGAAAGTATTTTCCCGGTAGCTCAGTGGTAAGAGCACTCGGCCGGATATCGAGAGGGCGTGGCAAACCTCACCTTCGGCGGAGAGGTGAAATTTTTCTTCCAAAAATATTTTGAAATAGCCAATTTTGTTTCTTTTTCTTCCAAGCATAACATTGCAGATTTTGGAAAATAAACATGAAGCAACTGTAGTCCTCCACATACCAGCCCCAATCAGACAATTTTATGGCCGACGCGTACATACATTATATAATACAAAATGTTATTAATGAAAGTTAGCAGTCATTAGCAGGCGGCGACCCGGAGATGGGATGATTGTGCAACATTCACCTCCCTTCCCTGCTCCCTTCGTTTGAATAGCATTGCTACGTCATAGTAAATTATTGGGCTCTCCCTACCGGTATCGCGAAGGGTATCTGTATCTATTTATACACGTCCCTATCTGTTCTTCGTTATCCGCTATAAACCACGCAACAGTTTTGCAATCTTCACCGATACTCGTAGACATAGGTAAAGTATGAACGGTTGAAAACGACCTACATCCATCTATCGTTCGGTTTTCTGCGATATTCGAATATTTTGGAAGTTATGTCTTACTAGCTGCTGTCCGCGGTGTTACCTGCGTTTAATTTTATACACGGCAGCGCCATCTACATTTTAAATGACTATCAGTCTTTTGACCAAACTCCACAGGAATCGCGAACTTTACGGGATAAAAAGTACCCTATGTGTTTAATCCACGGTGTCAGCTACCTACATACGTAATATAAAAATTGGTCCAGCCATTTGAGCGTGAAGAAGTGACAAACATACACACAAACTTTCGCATTTATAATATTAGTGGGATGTCCAGCAGTATACGGTTGAGATGATGAGTGCCAAAATTTTTGTTGCAAATAAAGATTTTTTATTTGATATTCTGAAAAATTTTTTTTTTTTACTTTTTATAAGATTTTGTCTGACGTGTTGTCCAGTTTTTCGATCAAACGTTCTTCAACTAAAAGTACTTTGATCTAATTAGTGCAAGTACAATCGCCTGGCCTAGAGAGCTGACAACGCTGACAAGTGCTGCTATTGTCACATTATTACACCATCCAGTTAGCAACGGTATATGTTTGAGGTCGGGGTTGTGGCCATAGCCATTACAACTTTATTGCCGACCGGTGTCCAGACAGTTACTGTTGCTTATTACATACTTGCCATTTGCGGTTTTCCAGTAATTACACATTATCATAAAGTAGTTGTCAATTTGAACATGTAGAAGTTATCGTGAAAGTTTCGATGGTGGCCGAAGGGGAAAATGCATTAAGGTGGTGCAAGATATAACTTCTCAAAAGTCTCTGCTATGTCTACAATTTATAATAGCCAAACATAAAAATTCTAACACTTTGACGTTCGATACATGCATTTAATTGCATTTGAACGAACAGTTGCATTAGAATCGTCTGACAAGCAAACCTAGTGGGGCTAGAAACTGCTATCGGATTGAAAGTGATAGTTTTTGAAAGAAAGCATATTGTCAGTAAACGCGAAAAACTATTACAAATGAAAAAAGGCCCAACAAAATACTATGGCTTTTTTATAAAAATCGAGTACTAAGTATGTCCCTCGCACATATTAAATAATGATAGAGTGAGATGGGTCATTGTATCAACGAATAGCAACTTTCGCAATCGCAACGCACGCAACCACTATTGGTTGCTATCATTGAAAACGTAGAAGTCCGTCTATTAAAAAAAATTACTACATCTACTTTAAAGCCCGGCAACGGCCCAGACTGTGCCTTTAGTCTCTATGGGTGGAGCGATCAGTTAACATCAGGTGACCCAAATGCTCGTTTGCTTAACTTCTGCATTAAAAAAAATGTTACCAATCCAATTTAGTTAAAACAAAAACTTTTAAAACCAATAGAGATTTAACTAGTTTACTGAGATAAGGCTGACCTTATCGGCATGAATGAATCACACAAACCAGAAGCGTGAGTCAGACTGTGTATCAATGCGTCACTACTCACGCGAAATAGACGAAATGAAGGCATCTTGGCACAATTAATACGTCCACACAGTTACGATGTTATTCCCGACTGAGGACAAAAGGACTGCATAAAGTAGGACCTAAATTATAACGTAATAAGATCTCTTTAAAGTACTCTCGGTGCCGAAAGTAGAGATACCAACCAAACCAGCGCACCAGCAGCGGGCTGTCATCTATGCTTTTGTTAAAATACATGTAACAAATGGATAATGGATGTAACCATACATTAAGTCAAAGGCCATGAGCGATGTACGAAGCAGACATCGCGGAAATACAAAACACAGACTAGGTAATTAGGAATCGACAACAAAACACATTTCCGGTTGGCAGTGAGATCAACAGCTAGTCTGTATTTTTAAAGTTAATGACACATTATATTATGGTTGCCACTGTTAAACTAAAGAATGAAAGAAGATATGGCTTGAGGCTTATTGTGGAATTAAAATAAAAATGCGTTTTAGAAATATGGTCCAATAGACTCACTTGGTATTTGGACCGTGCCTTCGGTATCTAAGGACGCGCGTTCGTTACCCATAGGATTAACATGTATGTGGTACACGTTTATGATTTCATTGATTTTTTATGACAGAGGACAAACAAGCCCATTTACGAGCCACTACCAGTTCGCAGTAATAGCGAGGCTCTACTACTCATGACCATTATAGGTATGGACAGTATATAAGGTCCTAATTTATTAATGAACTTCCTTTTAACACATGACTATATAGGTTACATAGATCGTTTAAGCAAGGAAACAATGGTCTAATATTCAGTAAAAAAAAATAGATTGTATTGTAAGAGACCATTATTTCCTTGCTTATAGGATCATAATATGTAACCTTTATAGTCATGTGTTAAAAGGAAATATATTAATAAATTAGGACCTTATATTTCGTAAATAGTCCAGATATAAAAAAAAAATATCTAAGTGTTACATAACTTGTTGTCGCATTTTCCCTCACTCACGATCATTATCTCCTCATCATGCAGCATCATAATTACACATAATGGTTTTCAAATCACGCGAATGCATTGACAGAGACCACAGATTACGAAATGATAGAAAAAAAAACACATTTTCCAGCTGAGCAGTTGAGAAATTGAAATTACCGACAACGCACCGAGGTGCATACCACTCAGTACACTGCCTCGATAGAAAATTAAGAAATTTAATTGCTGTATGAAAACATAATTAATAGGAATATTTATTAGTTGAACTAGAATATTTTATGAAAATTCTTGTTTTCTATCATAAATTATTTTGATGTTGCTTGCTCATGTAATTAATCGACAGGGGTTAACCCTGACGATCAACTACACAACACAAGCATTATTAATATCCCTACCCCTACAAATATAATGGTTATAATAGTTGACTGGTAAAGAATGCAATTAGCATTAGGTTAGGTCCGTCTGTTGTATCAGTACTTTATGTTTTGAGGTCAATAATGATTATTAAATTTAAATTGCATTTAAAATTATTGAAATTAACACATTAAATTATGGCCGTCAATTTAAAACTAAAGAGAAAAAAAGGATAATTTGAGACTAAATAATTATGGTTAAAATATATTTCTGCAACTGGCTGTAAGATTATGTTTTTTTACAAAGTAGCCTGACCTATTTTAATAAAAATATTTTGACGTTCTCATGCAATTCTTGGATGATATTAATTTAACACCACTGTAATATTATGAATCATCTAACAAGCTGAATACTGTTTTTCACAATAATTCAAAATTATTCATACAAAAGTTAGTCATGTTAATGTTTTTAAGCGAATTAGCATTTTTGAAACAATTAGAAGAATGTAATGTTTTAATGTAACTTTTAGTTCTTTTATTATTTAAACATTTGTTTACATGTTTTTAACAACATTCGTTTATTAGATAATTGACTTTATTATTTTACAAATTGACAAGTATATTGTGGACATTATATTGATTACTCCTACACGACTAAAATTTTGCCAAAAATTAATGAACAGTTGCAAAAACACATTTAAAGTTTCATATTACGTCTTCTATTAACTCTTTCTTTTTTTCTTAATTAGACTGTTAGCATGGATTTAAAGTTTCATTAACATAAATCTACACTTTAGGATTTTAGAATAAATAAATATCAAAAGAGATTGCTATAAAGTTGCAGCTTCTATTCTATCTGTTCCAAATACGAATAGCATCAATAGAATACCAACTGTCAAATTGTGTAATGAAATGAAATGAAATCGTTTCTTTCAGAAATTAGACTTTCACAGGCACTTTTTCTTGTCATTCACAACTTGTTTATATAAAGAAAATAAACTATGTTATAAACTATTACCATTTTGGACCACTATTTAGCTAGTAACATAATGAAACATTTTTTTTTTATCTTTCTCAAACTTGTGAATTTGGTCTTCCTGTCTCATTACATAATAGGGTGTCATTAGTCACAACACTTTTACCACTCTAAGGTTAGCTTATACCAACAGATAAAAACTGTCACAACTATACAGACTCAGTTTCTTTGTTTGATACAACGTCTAAACTACAAAAAACCGATTGATCAAAAGAATTGATTTATTATGCTGTCCGTTCAGCCTTGACATCCTGCAAATTTAATTGCAAATATGTATAATTAGTTAATTAGTTGTCTACGCCAGACGTCTTGTCAATCATTGCTTTTGATTTTCCTCAAATAAGTCTTTGCACTTACTCATTTAACAATTAAAAGGACATTAGTTGTACTGACTTTTAATTATTATTATTCACTGAATTTTGCAATATAAATACTTATCTATGTGTTCAAAACGACAATGGGAATAAGAAGAAAAAAATAACTCTTAATAAAAAAAATCTTCTCAACAGGCCATTCTGAAGTGCTGGTGGGATAAAAAATATTGATGTACAGTCAAGAGCAGGTCGACCTTTACATATTAGACTTTGTACCGTTCTTAAGGTTAGTCATAAGAGCCAGAATTGTACAGCAAGTGTAAAGCTCGACATGCATCTGACTGTACAAAAATATTTACTGTAAATCTACTAGCATAATCAATTACTTTATTTATTGGAAAGTTACAGCTTTGGAATGAAAAGAAAAAGGATGTAGATGAATATTAACCGAAATGTTGTTGCTTGTTTATTTTCAGTAATCCGTTCAATCAATACCTCATTATAAACTGATCAATTACTAATGTCACATACTTTCTAATAGATAACTACTCACTCATAACACAGAACTCATTTGCTATGAGTTTCAAAGCATGTCATAAACTGATGGAAATTAGAAAAAAATATAATTGTTACTCTATTATTCAAAATGTATTTAATCATCAAATGGGAACATATGTTTAGAAACTTTAATTTAATTTCAGAAGTGAGAACAATAAGACATTTTAAACAGGATAAGTATAAACACAAAAACAAATGTCTAATTATCAAACTCACCTTTTGCTCCTCAAGGAATGTTGTCGATAGTTGGTACGCTAGCGCCGAGAACATGCCTAGATCCTCGTCGCCGCCTCCTGGCCGCAGGAGACGCGAGAGAGACCCCCCACACTCATAATACAAGCGCAAATAGAATACCCAAAGTCTCGACACAAATTACTATTACAGGCACACAGAGTGACGTGCAAAGACCCTTGCCCCTAACGCGTCTCTCTGACCACCCTATGGCTTCAGAACTAGATCGCAACAGCTGGTATTCCGATGGAAAATCAATGATAACGCGTGACTCAGAATCCGTTTCGCAGCCACGAGAACGGATCGATCTAACTGTGCCACACTCGCCCGCCACCACCGGCAGCAAAAGCCAAGAAATTAGGTCGGGAAAAGCGCACCAACACGTGAGAACCGCAAGACAATACGCGAGAAACTGTGAGAGAACAGAGAGGCGTTGCCATCGTAGTAAACAATCACGTCATTGACCCTAAATAAAGAGCAATAGAACGCGGCACGCTTTCCGAACGTAGGTATATAAATGCCTCACTTACCTAAACAACAATGCTCCTCCGATTACACCGTATTCCAGATTTTATTGTTACAGTATTTAATTGATTTCATTTATTTCATCAATGGTCACACAACACATTACACCAGGGTTGCCAGATTCAATTTTATGATTTTCCCCAAACTGACTTTTATTTTTCCCCAAAATGATACGTTTTCAACAGAAAACCCCCAAAAGTTTTGTTACAAATAAAAGGGGTTAAAAACTGCCTTTTCCTCACTTCAGATGTCGCTTTTGTCTAATTTTCCACACATTTGAGAGCTATCAGTCATTTTCCATACTATTTTTTTTGCCAAGACGAGCCAAGCGGAGCGCAAGGGCACTACCGCACTACCTACCTTTTCTCGAAACGTTTCGTCGTTTTTTTGAACTCTCATAACTTTGGTTTGGATGATGCTATAAATAGTTAAAATTTTCAAGATAAAATAACACCAGTACAATCATTGAACATTCAAAATTTGAATGTCGTAGCTATTATACTTTAGATTTTATTAATGTCTAAAAACCACCCATTTCGTCACTGATTCACTCACTGACTCACTGATCATCAAAATTCTTAAGGTACTTCCTGAAGTCCTAGAACGCCAAAATTTGGTAGTAAGCTAATATTACTACAAACACAACAAAAAAAAAACATAAAACTTGGAACTTTCATCCCCCAACCCTTTAACCTAAGGGATGGAAGTTTGTATGAGATTTCCGCTTCCTAATATCCTAGAAAGCTGAAATTTGGTATGTAGGCTAGTATTAGTACACAAACAACAAAAATATCATAAAACTTGGAACTTCACCCCAAAAGAAAAAAAAAATATAAGCAACTTACAAAAAGAAATGAAATCCCACCAAAAACATTTTCATGTAAAATGTTGCCAAGACGCGACCATATGAGTCGCACTGTCAAAAAGTTATCAGATCTCATGTAGAGCCAAGCTTCTAACTTTACACGCCCTACCTCTACAAGGCCTAACTTCACAAACTCTACACCTTAATCAATATATGTGGTTTGGCCATTTCGCTACATTCACATAGTAAGGTGAAAAAATTATAAACTATTCATCATCATACTTTTCTGTTATACATTAGTTCTTGTAGTAGGTATGTAACGAAACGGCAAACACACATATTTTGATTAAGGTGTAAAGTTTGTGAAGTTAGGCCTTGTAGAGTTAGAAGCTTGGCTCTACATGAGATCTGATAACTTTTTGACAGTGCGAGTCATATGGTCTCGCCTTGGCAACATTTTACATGAAAATGTTTTTGGTGGGATATAATTTTCCTCAAAGGTAGCTCGGACGGTTCTTAAGATTCTACTTTCATACAGTAATCTTAGTCTCCCTTTGAGCGGTTCTTGAAACCTGAGCCAACATGTAGTATGTCATTAAATGTCATATTATATCTAAAACATTATTAGATAACAAGGGAAAATGAGGAAATCATGAATGTGTGGTTTGTTACCTTTTTGGCAAACTCTTAAATGTGTAGTTTAGATAGTGGTGGAAGATTAGTATGGGAATTAGTATCTCTGAACTTATCCATGGTAGGAATTTCAGGAATATCATCCCGAAGTTCGTCTTAAACTCCGATAAGGTTTTTTCCTCTTTGGTTCGTGACAAGCCCACCACACATTCCCACCACTGTGTCTCCTGTGTAGCCAGGATCAACAACGGCGACCTCAGATAGACAATAAGCAATGAAGCTTATTGACGTCCCGGGGGAGAAAACTACAGCTGTCTTGGAACTCACAACGAATTTAATCAGAAAGAAGATAGTCGGAGTAGGACGTATTGAAAGGACTTCCCTCCTTGACAACTACGTGAGAAACAGCAATTTGAAGCAAAAGGCATTATACCCTAGAGAGATGGCAAATCAAGTGAGTTCCTCTTTGGTTCAAAACGTTCAAAACAAAAGAGGCATAATACTAGATAGCTAGACTTTATAGAATAGTAGAGAGAGAGACAGCAGCTTTTTAAATGGCTCTGGATTGATTGTTACCTTTAGCCAGGATGTTAGTCCAAAAAAGATGGTTAGGTTAGTATAAAAGTGCCAAAAAATTCGCTAAAATTCCCCATCACGTATTTTATTTCCCCAAAATTTTCCCCAAAGATTCTATTTCCCCAGTTTTTCGCCGAGAGTCAAATTTTTCCCCAAAATCGCGAAAAAAACCCCCAATCTGGCAACCCTGCATTACACAAAACTGAAACCTTAATCTGTCAGAATGACGGTCAAACAAATCGAATCGAATCCTCAATCCTGTGACTGTGCGATGAATGAATGAATTTGAAAAAAATCGAAAATGAACGAATATTTTATCATAACAAAAACATTCTGATTATTTTTATTACTAGTAACTAAACAAAACTAGTAAATGCCTCGCAACTTCGTTTGCGTATATCTCGCTTTCCCGTGGGAATTTTGAAAAATCCTTTCTTAGTGCTCCCCTACGTTATAAAAGGAACCCCTGTGCAAAATTTCAAGTTTATAACCATAGTAGGCCCTGCGTTGATATGCCAGTCAGTCAGTCAGTCAGTCAGTCAGTCAGTCAGTCAGTCAGGTTCTACTTTTATATATAGATAGATGGCAATACAAAAACTAACTCGTTCAGATCAAAAATAATATCAACGAAACAACGAAACTTACCCGCATAAACGAAAAATACGTTCATTTATTTTTATCAGTTTTTTTTTCTTGTTTTTGCTTTGTTTTGAGTGTGCATTTTGTGCATATTGCGCACACTCTGTACATTTTTCACTATGTAACTCGTCTCGCGATAACAGTTGTAAATAGGTTTTTGTTAATCCTACATTCACAAAACAAACGCAAAAAGTAAAAAGTAGTAAGCATACGCTATAAATTAAAAATAATAGCAAATAAATTAAAAATTAATTCTAAATTGAAACCTACCTTTTTTAATCCCAAACATACGAATTTTCGTATTGATTATTGCAACACTATCATAAAATGTCATAACATAGCATCGTACGTCGATGTTTTGATCGTGGTTTTGCTAAAATCGAAAAACAATATCAATAATAATAAATTGCAGTTAACAAACGATTATTATGTCGGGCACCAAGTTGGATGTTATTTGGTCGCCAGTGCATCATGACAAGTTCATAATTTGGGGTTCGGATATAACCTTATATGAAGTAGCGCGGTTGAAAGATATCGAGAAGAGAACAACATGTTAGTAATTACTATTTTAATTGTGATAACGCGATAACAAGTTTATTTAACACGTTAAATTGATTATTATAAATGTTGATAAAGTTAAATGATGTATGTAAATTAGTAATATAATTTATATTTTTTTTTCAGTTACACAAATTTCGTCTACCCGCGGTGCGACAGTAGTAGCTTCACAGAGCGCAAGTACTGTACGATGTGTGGATATCAGTGCCATCGCGGATCAAACGGAGCCATTGGTAGCGCTTGGGCACTCAAATGGAAGAGTCAGCCTTACTACCCTCAAACAGACATACGATCCTTTGGGACTTGTTGGCAGGGAATTCGGTAATTCAAACAAATATTAAATTTGTACACAATTAACACAGTGCTAACCTAACTGCAGCCTTACTCTTCTAAATAATTCTGCTTGATCAGCATTCGATTGTTACATTTAGGTACTCTTTACTGACTAGCCTTAATGTAACTAAATGAAATTGGGTTGTATGCTAACCAAATAGTAAAGTATTAAATTTTAAGGACTTGAATTAGCATTATTATTATAATTTTAAATACAGAATTGATATTAAAATTGTTATTAGATTCCAGAGTAAAGTAGCTCTCAGGTTAAAAACTTATACCTGCTCGTGTTATGGGTACCAGACTAGACACTTATCTTAAAATTTCAGTTCCAAAGTTTGCACGTCTTTGCAACTCCGTGTCATGGAGCCAGGTCGAGACAAACCTGCTGGCCGTGGCCCTGGAGAAGTACCGCAACGACCATTGCATACTGCTGTGGGATGTGAACAAGGACGGAAGGAATGGTACTCCTCAAAATGAGGTTAAAGGTATATATTTCTTTATTGACATCATCATTGCAGCCACAAGAATTCCACTGCGACATAGGCGTCCCCCAAACACTTCATATTCATATTCATTTATTCACGTAAAATGGTTTACAATGAAGTTCACACAGTATGACCTATGAAAGACTTGCACTCATAATAATATAATGAGAAAGTATCTTATTAGAAAATCAACAGTTTAACTTCCTCTTTTCTTTATTAAACATGTAACATCACAAAATGCTACCAAAATAAATCAATAGATGGCGCTGTACCCAACGTGAATTGCGCTACGGTTTCGTTCCTGGTTGCAGTAATAGTTGCGAACAATATTTGATTCAGTGTTTTTTAGGGTTTTCAAGTAAACTGCTCTCTAGTGTACTAGGATTCCTGACCACATATTGGGACTAAACCTAGCCACTGGAGTGAAAATCTATTTGAAAACTCCGGAAAGCGATTCCACGCCCGTGGGACACGGTCTAACGTCTTACCACACCACACAGTTTATATTGTTTATAAGTTTTATATGTACGCCGTGCCGTTTTTAGTCAAAATAAAAGCCGTCCACACTACACGGGAGTTGTTATTGTACGACAATAATATCAGTAAATCTTAATAACTAATTAAAAAAGATCTTAAAAACTAATTAACAAGTAATTAATACCATGACAACATTGTTACTTTAAAAAAAAAACTTAGGTTAACATGTTTATTGCCACTGCAATTTTCATGCTTTTTACCAGGGCCATCACACATGTCACTTTTTTCCAGTAAACTTACCAGGTGCGTCTGGTATGTTTATGTTGATTTTAGTTGTGTTGGTAGTACTGAACATGTTAATCAAAGGTATACTTTGCTACAGGTGCAGAAACAAAACCAAATTCTGAAGGAGCAAAACCAATAGCAGAAATGGGCCTATCGGAGACAGCTCACAATGTGGCGTGGTCCCACAGCTCCAACCGGACCCTGCTGGCCAGCATGAACCTTAAATATATCAAGCTATTTGATTTGAGAGGCAAGTCAGTTGTATTATTATGTGATAGTATATGTACTTACTTCTTATTCCTGTTTGTCATTAACCACTAAGTGACCAATGCTAGTCTTTCGTTTTTTGTTTAGGAAACATTCAGTCATTACTTTGTCATCAGTCAGTACTTTCATTACATTATTATTGTAAAAATTGTAACACACCAAACGCACGACGCGTATCTGCGCAGCGCTGTACAGCATCGTGCGCTTCGTGTGTCCTTTCTCATAATATTGTATAGATTACAACGCCATAAGCTGCAACGCGCTGTGCTGCGCTGCATGCGGTGTGCTCCGCCCTTAAGAGCTGGCGGGAAGTGAAATATTTTTTTTCACATTGTAGACTGGTCAAACAAGGCGGTGAGCGTGGCCACCAGCCGGCACTGCTACGGCGCGTGCGCGGACCCGCACTCGTGCTGGCAGATCGCGTCGCGCGGAGACAACGTCGTGTGCGTGTGGGACGCGCGCGCCCTGGAGCGGCCGCTGCTCACCTTGCCCCAGTCGCGGCCCGTCGCCAAGATACAGTGGTGCCCCACCAGGTTAGTACCCTACCCAGGCCTTTGCACTTGGCTCCTTTTCAACAGGCCGTTCACGTCTGAAGTGCTAGTAGGATAAAAAATTTGAAGTGCTAAAGTATTTCTTGTAAATCTACTTACTACTTACGAAATGGTGGCAGTGAACGAAAAAAACATAGAAGAGTAACTTCAAACAAAATCTTTTTGATAGACGGCCCCACGACACGACGTTTGTTTTCTTTGAACAGTTAGTTTGTTTTCTATTAACATCACTAAGTAATGATTGGGTAGGTTGTCAACGCTCATCGCTAATTGGCTAAGCAACGCATAGTAACAATGACATCATTGGCGCTGGATATGAATGCATGTGACATTTTTAAGGGGCGGCAAAAATTGACAAAGTGGACGAGTAATGTAAAAAGGTAGCAATGAAAGATTTGAATATTTTTTTATGTATTTTTATTTCTTTTTTTTAATAAATAATAAATATGTAATAAAATAATTGCGCCAATGACTAAGCTCCTACGGTCATGGTTGATCAGCCAATGCTTCTATAGTCTTCAGGAGTTTTACAACCATAAGTTTGCATGCTAACAAGTGTTAACAAAATAGTAAACCAATAATTATATTTATTTTGAGAACTTTTATAACCTATTTTCTGCAAATAAACGCTTTGAGTTTGAGTTTGTATATAGGGAAAAATCACACAGATTGAGGTAGCCCCAAAGTAAGTTCGAAACTTGTGGTAAGGGATGCTAACTCAACGTTACGTTACTATATTTTATAACAAATACATATATAGATAAACATCCAAGACCCGGGGCCAATCAGAAAAAGTTCGTTTTCCATCATGATCCGACCGGGATTCGAACCCGGGACCTCCTGGGCTCCTGGGTGGCGGTCCTGGTGTTAACCATTACGCCACAGAGGTCGTCGTCGTTTTGCGTATGATGTAGATGCATGACAATAAAAAGTTTGCTTTCAAACGGGCGGTTTTTTACATATTGGTAATAATTTAATCTAAATAGGTTTTAATAGCCAAACTATGTTACTCGCACGCACTTAAGGCCCCATTTCGCCGTCTTGCCGCTCAAATTTGACGTTTTTAGCGCCACTATCGCAACTGCGCCCCGCACACGCACACATGCATGTATGCATAGTGGGTCGTGCGTGACGGACTGTGACTCGACAACTAAATTGTAACTTTGGATTTTGTTAGTAAATATAAAAATTGTTGTCAAATGTACTTATTTCATATAACAATAATTACTAACTGCTGCCCACGACTTTGTTTGCGTGTAGACACGTTTTTCCGTAAGAATCAGGTGGGAATATTTTCCTGCCGGTGGATTTTTTTGCACATTTGATTTAAGTCAAACACAAACTCTACATGAATCGCAAAATAAAATAATAGATTACAAACTCAATTTATTCCATTAAGATTTAATGTGTACATGAAGTTGCAAATACATATTATACAATATCTATTTGACACCATAATGACGTACTTTAATGACAAGAGTTTCGTGATGAAGGTTTGTCTCAGATTAGAGGTAGATATTCAAAAGCTAAAAAGACGCACGGAAACCAAAGGTATAATTACTAATTACAACCCAAGCCTTTTGTATGATCAAACCAAAAATATAAGAAACAGAAATAGATATACAAAACGAGGACTTCACTAAACTTGTAGATTCCCACAAAATTAATACATAACAAATGCTTAAATATAAGTGATCACACCTTTCTTTCATAAAAAAGGCTGCCATGTTATTATAAATGAGGGCTTTTCAAGGAGACTTTAAACAAAATAAAATAAACAAAGTATTTCCAAGTTAAGTGTTAAAATCTATAACTGGTGGTGGAAATCTATGCAATGCATGCAATTTTTGCTAGCATTTGGATGACACTTGACTTTTCTACTATGCCATCAATCAAGAAAACGAATTATTTAACTTTTCTGTCACTTCGAAAAGCTCTCATACTTATTACGGTATTTGACAAGGACGTCAAAAATATAAACTATATTACTGATATTTAAAAAAAAAGCTATTTCAAACATTTTATTAGACATAATGCTTGACAATATTTTAGTAACTGAGTTGATCCCATGTTGATCCTATTCAGAATACAAGCTTGTGACGTTACAAGTTCACATCACATGCTACTATTTTTATACAAACAAGCGTTTTTAACATTAGAGTCACTGAGTTTGACATGTTGTCAAATACCGGCATAGCGTGATTATTAAGTGTATAATTTGTACTTACTTATGATAATTTTATTATTTTAGTTGCACAATACAAAATGAAATTGTTATTCCCAATTACGAAAATAACTACTGAAAATGTTTGTAAGCAGCTTTATTTTATGTCCGAGTGGAGTCAAATATATATTATGACCCTGAGCATGAGTTCGCATATATCAGAATAGATATTTACCATGATGATTATTTAAAAAAATCTGACTCCTAGAAAACTTATGGCAGCCTGGTCCTTACGAACCTTCTATTCATCAGTTGCATTCTGATCAAAAATAAGCAAAATACATTTGAAATTATAAATTAAAATGTAAAGGTACCTATCAAAAATTATCAAGCACTAAACGAGGGATGTCGATCCAAACAGCGCTATGGTCAAATATTAAATATGTCGAATATCTAGATGTTAATAAGACGAGCAGACCAGTCTCCCAAGATGACAACTGAGAGTCGGCCCGCCAGCCTCCATCACTGAGCTCACCATCAACAATATTATGATAGATATATCTGAGATTTATATATATTTTTTAAATCAAACAATTTAATATATATTCATATACTTATTAGTAACCGAGTTGATCCTATCCAGAATACAATACCACTGTGCACTGATTTTGTGTAAATACAACACGATCTGTCAATACATCGCGGTCTGTCAATGCGACTCAAAGCGACGTGTTCCTTCTTCGGAGGCGCTGGGCCGTCTGACTGAAACCAAATACTATAGACGAGTAATACCCACAGCTTCGGAAGAATTCGGGCAAGACGCAACACTAGCGCCCCTACGGCATGAGGGCGGCATGAGGTGAACGATTTCAAAACTTTTGTATGCAAAATGTTAAAGCGCCCCTAGCGGCATGAGGTGAACTGTGCGTTTTGTATGCAAAATGTTATAGCGCCCCTAGCGGCATGAGGTGAACGGAGGTTGCCAAGTCATTGTATGAGAAACGTCAAGAGCTGTGGGTATTAGAGATTATTTGCTGAAACTGAGCGACGAAGCGTTGGCATATCATGTCACGGCCGCTTCATAGTAATTTGTATGAAGATTTTTAGCGTAAAAATTTGACAAGTTTATTATTTTATTATACAAAATAAGGATATATTGAATAAGAAATAAAGATTTCAGGCACTAGTTTATAGTTTTAACTTTATTATTTGATAAAATTCATTTCATAATTCTTGATACTTTTGACACAGTTGTTACAGGACGAAAGTGCGATTTACACGTTTTTAGTGATTTTCTGTTTTTTTTTTACATTTATCTATAAACATTATCTTAAATTCGAATGTTTCATGGACTAGTATCATTCATTGGCTAGCTATGTGATTTTTTTCAAGGTTGTGGAACATCGTTTTCTATATAAGATTATATCTTTCCCGACACTCGATTTCCGTAAGGGACCCTTAATAAAGAGTCTGGGTAAGAAATAAAGTTAATTTCAAAATCCAACAACTTTTTATTTATTTATTAGGGTAATAACAGTGTCACAAAGTCACAATACATGAAATATATAGTTTTACATTAAGACGTTATAACTGTGTCACCAGCACCGTTTACCACGGTTTACTTTAATTAATTTCTAGCAATTGAGATAAATTTGCACTGAATATAATCAACAATTAAGTACTTAGGTACTTTTGTTTTAAAAATAATAATTCGTTTTAGACCAAGCTAAATATGTTGGACATTTTCGTTTTGGTCTTGTGGAAATCTATCAAAGGCGCCGAGTATTTTTTAATGTAGCAATAAGAGAACACAAACATATTTTACTTCAAACTGTAAACGTTCAATATTAATTTACTTAGTCCATCGGGCATAACACCATCCCCATAGAAAAAAATTGATCCATGTTTTTAATGAATATAAAAATAATGTTGAAGTTTAAGAGGCTTGAATATAAAAATAATGTTGAAGTTTAAGAGGCTATTTACACGTGAAAACTAATTCCAGTATTTTTATTATGTAGATGAGATTGCACGATTTCACCGCACAAGAAGGCATAATTTACACTTTTAAACTAGACAAAAATACGAACAACGACATGTGCCGTCACAGCCGAACTAAACTACTTCGTGTCACAATGAAATGTCGGGGAAATGGAACAGACTGGAAAAAAATGTTTACATTGCAGAAACGACTCATAAGAATAATACATAATATTAAGCCCACTGATAGTTGCAAACCCTACTTTAAAAAATACAAAATATTGACTTTGACTAGTATCTACGTTTTAGACATGTGCAAATTCGTCCGTAAATATCCCACTTTATTTCCTAAAAAGAAAGATAAAATATCTAAATACCCAATCAGACATGGAAATAGATTACAGATACCTTCCTCACACCGTCAACTGCACTCATCCAGCCCACTTGCCATGTCCGTAAGAGTATATAACAAACTGCCTGACCACATTATAAACATAGAAAATGATAAGAAATTTATTCAAATAATTAAGGAATTACTAATAAATAAATGTTATTATAATATCAATGAATTCCTAGAAGACAAATATATCTCATAAAAATAATATCTGTGAATTAAAAATATAATAAACATACATAATTTTAATATAGATAATAATAATAATACAAATAATATAATACCTAAATAATTGAGTAATAGACATACAGCGGCCCCTCTCTCATTGCAGCGCCCATCAGGGTCCTTAATTGTTACTAGATTTAAGATGACACCTGTATACCTACATTAAGGAAGCAATAAATGATTGATTGATTGATTGATTGACAATTTATAAGCCCCGCCTACCGCGGCACAATCCGCGTTGGGTCATTTTCGGGCGCTAGGAATGCTTCTATGTTTTTTTCGTTCACTGAATGGTGGTAGTTTATAGAGTAGCTATAGAATTATAATATGTATAATACAAGAAAACGTGCCAGTCTCTGAATAAATGATTTCATTTCATTTAAAAAACAAGACAACATTGAGAGGTTGATTTCAGATTGTGTATAAAAAAAGAAACATAAAATAAAATAAAAATGAGTCCCTTCATATTTTGGACACCTAATATCTTTAGCGCATAGACGTCGGCAATAATAAATTGAGAAATATAATATGTGGTAGTAAAGTTGATACTTTTCTCGCAGACGTAACCTCCTCTTATCTCTGCAAAGAGATTCAAGCACCTTGCGGCTGCACGACATACAGCAGTCGAGCGACTCCAAGATGGTGAACCTAATGGAAAATGTAAGCAATAAAACTTAAATATTTTACTGCACACACTCGGCGTGTTTTTAAACGCGCCTATTATACGCCTGACGTGTTTTCGCAAGCAACGTTACAAATCTTTTTACGTTACAAAAATGAATAAATGTATTAAAAATGTGATCAGGCGTCAGCAGTAGAAGCCGAGTTGGAGGAGTATTCGCACGGGCCGAGCGTGATCGAGCGCGACGTGACGCCGCTGCCGGCCGCCGCGCCGCTCGCCGCCTGCAGCTGGCACCCGGCGCACGCGGCGCGGCTGCTGGCCGTGGGCGGCGCCGGCGCCCTCGCCGACTACACGGTGTGCGAGCGCGCGACCGTGGGCTGGGGCGGCGCGCCCGCCTCGCTGGCCTGGACGGGCGGCGCCAGCACGCTGCGCCTGATGCGCGACGACTTCTACGCCGCGCTCAGCGACGTGTCGTGCACGATGCGCCGCCGCGCCGCCACCGACTACGGGCTCAAGGGCGACCTGTGGCAGAACGCCGACCTGGCGGACGACGAGCCGCTCAGCGGCCTCTGGCACTTCCTGGCGCTGAGCCGCTCGCTGGTCGAGGACGGCTGCATCCGCGGCGCGCAGTGGCGCCACCCGGGCGTGCGCTGCGTGCTGCGCGGGCCCGCCGGCGCGCCCGGCTACCGCTCGGAGGCGGCGGCCGCGCCGCTGGCCGACCTGCCCGCGCGCCGCCTGCAGCTGTTCCGCTCGGCGGAGCGCACGCGCCGCTGCAGCTCTGCGGCTGGGGCTGGGGCTGGGACAACGCGCTGGCGGGCGTCGAGCGCGCCGAGGCCGAGGGCACGCCCTGCCGCGCCGCCGCCATCGCCGCCTTCCACCTGCGCCTGCGCACCGCGCTCGACGTGCTCGCGCGCGCGCACGAGCCGCAGCTGCGCGTCGTCGCGCTCGCGCTGGCCGGCCTCAGCGACGAGCGGCTCTGGCGCGAGCAGCTCAAGGCGGCCGCGCCCGCGCTGCCCGACGCCTACCTGCGCGCGCTGCTGCACTTCCTGGCGGCGTCGCAGCCCGCCGCGCAGCCCGACGCCGCCGCCGACCAGGAGCACCTGCTAGCCGTGCTGCAGGAGACGGAGATGCGCCTCGAGGACCGCGTCGCCTTCGCGTGCCTCTTCCTGCCGGACGCGAGGCTGCACGAGTACGTCGCGCAGACGTGCGACGAGCTGGTGGAGGCGGGCGACCTGGCGGGCGTGCTGCTGACGGGCGCGGGCCCGCTGGGCGTGCGGCTGCTGCAGCGCTGGCTGGAGCGCACCGGCGACGTGCAGTCCGCCGCGCTGGTGGCCGCGCGCTGCTTCACGCCCGACCTGCTGCGAGACGCGCGCGTGCAGAACTGGCTGGACAGCTACCGCGCGGTGCTGGACAGCTGGCAGCTGTGGTGGGCGCGCTGCGCGCTGGACACGTGGGTGGCGGCGGCGCTGAGCGTGGGCGGCGTGGGCGTGGGCGCGGGCGTGGGCGTGGGCGGGGCGGGCGCGGCGCGGCTCGTGTGCGCCGCGTGCTCGTACTGCGGCAAGGCCGTGGCGGCCTCGCAGCACCAGCGGCCGAAGGCGGCCTTCGCGCGCCTGCCGCCGCCCGCCGCCAAGATGAAGCTGTCGTCGTGCCCGCACTGCCGCAAGCCGCTGCCGCGCTGCGGCGTCTGCGCGCTGCACCTGGGCGCCGGCGCCGGAGCCGGGGCGCAGTTCGGCGGCTGGTTCAGCTGGTGCGTCGCGTGCCGGCACGGCGGGCACGCGCAGCACCTGCTGCAGTGGTTCTCGTTAGTATACTCACAGTTATCTTGTTATTTAGTTATTTGAGCAGATCATTTTAATTATCTTTCTATATTTTTGTCGCCAGTGAGCACACGGAGTGTCCAGTGAGTTCGTGTAATTGCCGCTGCAACATGCTCGACCCAGCCGACAGGACGTAATGTGTATAAATAGTTCCATAAGCGCCTAAATAATATAACTTGAGTATTTTTAAGTTACCTTAACATGTTGATAGCGGGAAACCCGTCACGAATCAGAGCGGACACACGCTGGGCGTTTTTAAAAACGCCTAACTTATGTAACCCCTTAGGTGATGCACACGTGACGTAAAACCAAACAATTTTGACCAAAGTAAGGAAATCGTAGAAAACTATAAAATGTTATTGAGGAAGCGTAACTTATTTTCAATATAACAAGCGTTTTGGTAAGTCGTCTTTATAAGACAAAGTTTCGTGTAATGCTTTCGGTCATTGTTAATAATAGTATATGTAAGACTGCCTGGTTATTCTAGTCTACAAAACCTCACTATAAAACTTACTTTTTTAATAAGTAGTGTTCTATTAAGAATCCTACTTGAACTGCGAAAAATTTGCGATTTTTTTGTGCACTTGCGTTATTGTTACTAAAGTTTAAGCCATATAATTATTTTCAAAGATAAAAGTTACTCTATCTAAAAAGGTATAGGATCAAAATCACTATTACTAGCAGTTTCCTTAATAGAAAATATATTTGTAAATACTATAAATATTTGTAATACTATATGTAGTTTAAAATTCGTTAATTTTTGAAATAGAACAATATGTTTATAATAACATAGTGCATAATGTTTTCTAAATATTTTCAATCAATTCCGCATCAGAATCGAAGTGCATCGAATCGTCAATCCTAAACTTAACATAGCAAATTCACCCTTGCGCCCGGACCCAACATACGATCTCATTCCTTTTTTTTATCCGACTGTGCAAGGCAAGGGTTATGTGTTTATCAGCCTATATATGTATGTATGTTTGGTCCTTTGTGGCACTCTAGAGATCAAACGCGTGGGCCGATTTTGATGATTCTTACGTCAATATTTTGTTGGGAATTTAATAACTACAAAGTAACCTTTCGCATAAGTAAGCCCACTCTTCTAATATTTTTTTACTAACTCTGGTAGAAAAGAGAATTTATTATAAAAACATCATCGTGTAATTTTCAAGTATTTAAAAATGATCCGGAAGCTTTCGGAGTGGAAAACTAGGATTTGTCATAACCCATTTCACCACTACCAACTCATACAAAAATCAGAACTACCTCATTTGACGTAAGTCAACACTTCTTTTTCCTATTTCGGTACGATTTCCGTGTACTATAAGTGTAATTTGCCATATTAAGTTTCGGATTGAGATGAGCTTCAACTCTGCGCTAATATGAATTGATCCCAAATTGTCTGTTTATCTCCTTTCTAAGTAGAATGTAAAATATGTATATAGTTGCTATTATTTTTATAATTAGATTTAAGTATATGGTTAAGGAAAATTGTTATTTTTGTACACAAAACAACTATTTATAGAGTTAGAGTTTTTATTGTGATTATATAACATATTGACGAATTATTTAACAGGTGGAATAGTTATTGTATTTAAAAAAATGTCATGACGCGCGCGATTTCCGTCGCACCGTAACTTCTCAGTGCATTGGTCCCGCCGACTGGTGATCACAGCTGCATCACTAATGGCGCAACATCGCCTGCCTGCGGGAATCCTTAGGTACCCCAATAATAAGAAAAATGTTTCTTTACCACTTTAAAGGGCGGAGCACACCGCATGCAGCGCTGCACAGCGCGTTGCAGCTTATGGCGTTGTAATCTATGCAATATTATGAGAAAGGACACACCAAACGCACGATGCTGTACAGCGCTGCACAGCTGCGCTGTGTTGCGCGCTGGGAAATTGCAGTGGCCATAATACCCCCGTCCACGTCTATAATACCACGTCTTATGGCCAGACTGCACCAGTTTTGATATATAATCCGATCTAATTATATATGCTATTCTGTCCTATTAAGCCGGGTACAGACGGATGTAACGCGTATTGTAAGATGTGTAATTTAGCATCAACGTGGACGTCACAGCGAGCGCCTTTGTGTTCGCGCTAAAAACCGACAGCCGATGGATCGGACGCGAAGTGCCGTCCAAACACAGAATTCGTGTTACAATACACTGTAGATTACATTACGCATTACACCAGTCTGTACCCGGCTTTAGACGGTGGATGCAGATGCAGGTTGCAATGAACTGTATAATTGCATCTGAGGGTAGCTACACACACAAGCAGGCCGGCATTATTCGGCATGGCCGGCTATAATACTGCCGAACTGACTGCCGGCCCGTTTATGTGACAAAGACAAAATGAAAATGCAGTGAAAAATCCAAATATATATATACATTTATTTATTAAATAATTCTTTCATCTGTATTCCAATTTAACAATAAAATTTTCAAAGACACAACATTGTTTTAACTCTGTTTATCGTACAAGGATCGTATCCCTCAAGGTACGTGTTGCTTACGTATACAAACATACAGACAGCCATCGTACAAAAATATATAGCGCCGTGAACTAACTGGGGGGAGTCCGATCGACAGTTTATACTCCCCGCAAAAACATCTTATTCATTTTACAAAAAATCCAAGTTTATTTTCCAAGAGTGAATACAATATTGGACGCTGCCAATATAAAATACCTTCACATAATAGTCTCTCACCAAAATTGTCTCTGCTTTAGCAATAGACAATAAAAAATGGCCGATGACAGCCTGTTACGTCAAGGAGAAAAGGTATAGAGTTCTAAAGACAAGATGGCGTCTTGTGACGGCCATAGACAAATTCAGCGCTGAGCGTTGGTTGTGCGCGCGCCGATACGAAGTACACAATCTCAAATATACATATAACATTTACAATGTAAACTCCGACGCGGTCGGGTGCCGGCGGGACCCAGTGTATCTCATAATACAGGCCGATAAAAAAGAACTATCCTATAGTCGCACGAAATAAATAACATATCTTCAAATCTCTCGCCAAAAATGGGTTTCATGGAACCCGAAATACATTTCTCCAAAAAGACATTCCAACTCGGCGCCTCCCGCGGCACCCGGCCACGGCGCGCTATCTATCAGTATCTTTGCAAGTTTAGTAATTACTATCACATAAAAAATGTACAATAATAGAGGGCACCACCATCAATACATAGAACGACTCCCGCAAAGGGCCTCGGCGAGTGCAGCGGCATCTTTGGTATGGCAGCGCGGCTCGTCTGCACTGTACGACTCCTATCATAACTTCGTAGGTACACTTAACGTTATTTAATCAAATATATAATATAAATATCTTTTGTACAGATTATATAATATTTTACTATTCTCTTTTAAAGCTTTCAAATTAAGATTTGTCTTAATTTTACCACCTACACATGTAATTCGCTATACCTTCACTAATTCATTATGAATTATTACATCGAATAAACATCTTATGTAATGTACATATATAGCACATCGCGATTTACAGAAAACAAGTATTTGGCAGGACGCGTTTCGTTTACAACGTTCACTCCTCGTAGGCGCGGGGAATGTTGGCGGCAGGGCAGCTCACTTGCCCTCGTCTTCCATCTCCATGGGCTCCTCGGAGACGGAGCGCGAGCTGTCGGAGGCCAGCGGGCGCATGGACAGCGTCGCCATGGCCGCCGCCGTGTCGGCCGCGTCGCGCTCCGACTGCAGGCGCACCGGCGCCAGCGGGCCCGCCTCCAGCGCCGACAGCCCCACCAGCTCGGCGTAGCGCTTGATCTTGGGCCAGTGGAGCTGCTGCACGGCGATGGTGGTGCGCAGCGCCTCCTGCGCGTGCGGGTACGGCGCGCGAGCGAGCTCGCTGAGCGAGGGCGCGGCGAGCCGCTCGCCGAGCAGCGCGCGCACGCACTCCTGCGCGCAGTCGCACATGGCGGGCAGGTCGTAGCCGCCCTCCAGCGAGAGCACCACCTTGCCGTTGGCCAGCGTCATCAGGTCGCGCGTCATGTGCGCGAAGCAGGCGGCGGACACGTTGTAGCCGCCGAGCGGCGCCGGGTGGCCGGCGGCGGCGTCGAACCCGCACGAGACCAGCACCACCTCGGGGTCGAACTCCTTGGCGATGGGCATCACGACGCTGCGGAAGGCGGCCAGGTACTCGGCGTCGGCCAGCGGCGGCGCCGTGCCGGCCCAGGCCACGTTCACGGAGTAGCCGAGCCCGGCGCCGGCGCCGCACTCCGTCGCCGCGCCCGTGCCCGGGAAGAAGTTGCCGTCGTCGTGCCGGTGGATGCTGATGTACAGCACGTGCGGGTCCTCGTAGAAGATCTGCTGCGTGCCGTTGCCGTGATGGACGTCCTGCACGAAGATCGAGGCCAAGTTGAAATTATGTTTGAAGATTGCAACATAATAATGTTGTAACTGAATGATAATAAGAAGTGCTCACCCAGTCTACGATGAGTATCCTCTGTAGCCGTAGTCGCGTGTGGAGGATGCGCGCGGCGACCGCCACGTTGTTGAAGAAACAGAAGCCCATCGCTTGGTTAGATTCCGCGTGGTGGCCCGGCGGCCGCACTACCGCGAAGCTGTTATCAATGAAAAATGGATTGAGATTAAATTTGTATTTTCAAATGAACCGATACGATGCAAAAACTCAAAGGATGTCTCAAGTCAATCAAACAAAGTTGTGTTGACATACCCATTTTTGAGGTCTCCGCGCGCGGTGCGCACGGCGAGGTCGAGCACGGCGCCGGCGGCCATGCGCGCGGCGGCCGGCGTGTGCAGCTCGGCCCACGCCGTGTCGGCGTCCACGCCCAGCCCGCCGCACGCGAGCCGCACGAGCCGGCGCGGCTCGCCCGCGCGCGCGCCGCGCCCGCCGAACGCCGCCACGTGCGCCTCGGCGTGCACGCTCGCCAGCTCCTCGTGCGAGGCCTTGCGCGGGCGCGTGCGCTCCGTGCGCGCCGCCAGCCCCGTCTCGCAGAGGCGCGCCCACACTGACTGCAGGCGCCCGCCGTGCTCCGGGTGCGTCGGGGCGTGCGCGCCGCACGAGCAGCCGTGCTTCAGCATGAGCGCGTCGTACGCGAGCCCCGTGGCCGGCGGGCGCGCGCCCACCAGCGGCGAGCTGAGCGCGCGCGCCAGCGGCGCCGGCTCCAGCGCGGGGGGCGCGGGCGCGGGCGCGGGGGCGGGCGCGGGGGCGGCGGGGGGCGCCGGCTCCGCGCGCCGCGCCGTCAGGTCGATGACCTCGCCCTCCTCCTCGCGCAGCTGCGCGGCGGCGGCGTCGTGCGCGCGCGTCAGCACCGTCTTGCGGATCTGGTCGCGCAGGTAGTGGTGCGCGGTGGGCGGCTGCAGCTGCGGGTCGCCCAACGGCAGCGGCGCGGAGTGCGTGCGGCCGAGCGGGCGCCGCGCGAGGCGGGCCAGGGCGGCGGGCGCGGGCACGCCCGGGTCCGCCTCGCGCTCGCGCACCGGCGGCAGCGGCGCGGGCGGCGGCGCGCGGCCCAGCGAGATGTTCGGCATGGACGGCGACGAGAACAGCAGCTCCTGCGCGCGCCCGCCCTCCTCCTCTTCGCGGATCGGCGCCTGCGCCCCGGCCCCGCAGCCTCCCGGCGGGGAGCCGCGCGGGGACCCGCCCTCGCAGTCTACATACACAATACACGTCTCTCAGCACAAGTTACGACGATTACTAATTACAATAACTTTTTATATTGATTTCAGTTCGTTACAATTTTGTAATTTTGATCTATTGTTACTGGTAATAAATAGCAAAATGTGGATCCGTTGGTCTTGTACTCACTGCGGTGCTTGACGCGCGTCTTGAGCGGGCGGCGCGTCAGCGGCGAGGCGCGGCGCTCGATGACGCGCGCCTTGAGCCGCACCTTCAGCATGTTGGGCTCCGACGCTGCGCGGTTAGTACACACTCATGCCGTTACGCTACTCTATGCTACGCCGCGACGGCTGGCCGGAGAGCCAGCCGCCACTGCCAGTTAATTCACTTAGAAATATTGCTAACGATCTATCCGTTCATAAAAAATGTACAAGAAAATCTATGTAAAATATCTCACTATAACCCGACACATTAAGAAATTTTTGAACCTTTTTATATGTAAACTATTTTTATATTACATAATAGCAACAATTTTAATAGCAGTAGAACGATTACAGCAAGCATCGATTAGATCCCAATCAAAAAGTTACAAACGGACAGTCGCTAGCGTTTAACACACTTGCTGTGAGTAACGCAAGTTGCATTTAATATAAAATCCAAACAAAATACACACAGACACGACTAAACACACACAAAATCAGACTCATCTGGCAACACGGAATCTCTCTATCCTTTTCTTTCTCTCTGAAGTTTTATTTATTAGAGCGAGAAGCACAAATAGAATGCGCTAACACTCCGAAGATTGCGTGCTACCAAACTACCAAACAAGGACCAGTCATAATCATAATGCATTTATTTAGGATGTAACCAAAATAATCGATTCCAATTTCTTCCCGCCCACACCAATCACTTAGGAGGTACGATGTTATGAAATGCTTAATTTGGTATCACCCCAAATTACCAGCATATAGTCTACGAGAAAATTGTAGCGTTAATTAAAATTTTTAAGTATATCCCTAAAACCCGATATTTCGGCCGAAGTATCGGAAGAATTTTAACCGTGAAATACAAGGTACTTATTTCATTTTTATTTTAGTAATTCCTCGCATTCTATCCCGGAAATATCTTGTACTTTATGGTTATTTTAGTAGTTCATTGAATTATAGTCATGAAATAATTGTATTTCACGGTAAAAATTTACTTTTTGTAGTAAGCCCTCTGTATGTCAACTAGGTTTTGCTAGTTTTCTTGAGAATTTCGGAAAATTCTTTCTTATCGTATGCCGTCTTCATACAATGAACTTTCAAGTCTTTACGATCAGCTGTTTAGATTGTGTGTTGATCACTCAGTCACTCAAGATGTATTTATTATTATTTTATTTATTTTGTGATAAGTTTATACTTAACTTAAAACCAAAATACTTTTACGGACGTCTCAGGCGCAGTTATGGCTAAGCAAGCATAGTTACTTACACAAATTATTGAATTTATAATATGCCTGTTAAAAATAATAAGTCATCTGTAGGACAAAAGTGTCACTTTTGTTAGATCTATGTAGGTATGTAGATACCTAATTCTGTGACCGTTTTTTTAAGTTTTGTAAAAAATAATCAGACAATAACAATATTGTTATTTCATAAAACTAAACGATTGTTATTACATTCAATAACAGTATTAATATTATTAATATAATACTGAAACTTAATTAATCTTCGTACAAACAGCTGCAAAACCTGACCCTCCAAACGAAGTAAGAAATAAGTTTTCTCACGTAATTCCCAATGTATTTTAAGGAAACGTAATAAAAAATAACATTTGATTACGTCTACTAGGTATTCGATGAATTCCGTTGAAATCTGAATAGAGTTACCTAAAAAAACTAATTGTTACTTTGTTTGGGAGACAGGTTGGTTTGCAGCTCATGCACATCATTTTCGTGCGGTGTTAAAAATCCTTAAACACACTCCATACAAGATTTAATTAAAATTATAGGTAAATCGATTAACATTTTACGTTGACAATTCAAAAAGCTGTTACTTTTAATTACTATCGAGATTTAAACAAAAAAGAAATGTAATATAAAACATAAGGAAAACGAACTGAGGGTCTCGAAATACTTATAATAACATTTCTATATTCCCTGATTTCATTTACCTATAACATTTAGATAAATCTTATTTACAATGTTCATGAATATGTCAACAACACCATGTACCTAAATGACACAATGACAGTAGGTAGGTACTTTAATGACACGTGTGTCATGAAAAGTCAATGACATAATACGCAAACGCTGAAAAATTCTATCATAGTAACATAGTGCCTATTAGAAATATACTCATCAAATTCTTTTCAATGCAAAAATATTTCCTGTAAATCTACGATATGAATTTATTTTTATTAAAATAAACAAAAATATTAAGTACTTACATCATTTATTTTGCAAGCAGATTTACAGGAAATAAAAAATATTGCGATGCGATGCATTATAATTTTGTGACATTATATATTTTTGTAATCATTGACATATTCATAAACATAATAACACGAGCACACATCACGAACCATTCAATATTAATATCAATACACATACCAGTCTTTCTGAGCGGGTAGTCGGAGGGGGAAGGGGCTGGTGCGGCGTTGAGGACCAATGGCAGGGGGCCCGCTAACCGGTAGGGGTGCGCCGCGGCCCCCGTTGATGTTATCGACTCCCCTGATGATGACTTCACGATGCCCCTGGAATAACAGCAGAAGATAGATGAGTACCAAGCCCACCCATTCCTACCGCAGTGTCTCCTGTATAGCCAGGATCAACAACGGCGAACTCAGCTTGACAATAAGCAAAGAAGCTTATTGACGTCCCGGACGAGAAACTACAGCTGTCTTGGAACTGACAACGAATTGAATCAGAAAGATATTAGACTGTGCAGGAAGTAAAATTGGCATGGTAGGTGACCAGGACAAAACTTTTCACGAGACATCAAATTCATTTTTACAAGTAGGTACTTTTGTATCGTCACATTTTTTCCAATCAACAGTTATGACAACATGTTCAACTTCAATAATAATATCGTTTATTATAGCCGGATCCACACCAGACGATCGAACGTGATCCAAATACGCGCGGCAGGATCTCGATCCAATAGATGGACGCTCCATAGGATCGAGATTAACATTTTATGTTACCGTAAGTACTGAAGCCTTTGGCTTTCGAGATAGTTTTCACTGTGTTTCATAAACCAGCGTCTTCTCGTAAAATGTAATCTAAAATACGCGTGTTGCGCTTATGGTGCGGCCAAACGTAACTCACCAATTTCTATTATAAGGGGACCCGGGCACTGTTCCGTTGGCATTGGCGGCGGCTTGTTTCTTCTTCAAGAATTCCTGTAAAACAAATAACAAACCACTTTCAATAATAAATTAAATCACTCGGTTGTTTCCTTGCGTAGTTTTCGCTGATTCTGGGAAATAATTGACTCAGGTCGACCTTATTAGACTGTGATGACCTGACGAGGTCAATCGATTCAATACTGGGAATCGGAAAGCCATTGTCAGGGTAAATGCCGGTTGCGCTATATGTAAATACTAAGTTCTCTTTACGAATGTTTCTAATGACAACATATTTGTCCGCGATATCGAAGATGATCCTGCTTTTTAAAATTTGTTAAGTTGAGTTTCTCTGTTGGGATTCGGCAAATGAATTTCGAATAATAAAATATTATTTCCAATTGATTTACTGCTTCAATAATTTAGTTGGTGTAGTTTATCAACCCTGTTTATATGTGTGTAAGGTTTGCTTTCCGTGTGTACAGCACGAAAGTACAGCATGACAATTTCGTCCACTTTACTGTAACATTCGTCTCTATCGAACCTATCATAATATTTTTACACATATCACGCAAGAAAACTCAAAAGAGTTTAATAAAAATCAGCAAGTCTCGCACGTTTTATATATTGAGAGGAAGATAGCGCTTCAGGGCCGCAGTTAGTTTACTTTTCTCACCTGTAATTTCTGCTTGACCTGCGTGGAGGCGTTGGCACTGGGCTCCAGTTTATCCTTCTTGCGCAGCATCTCGACGCGGTCTCTCTCGTTCCTCTCGCGCGCCTCCCTCGCCTCCCTAGCTTCTCTTGCTTCCCGCATCGCCGCTTCTTGTTTCTGCTGTTCCCACATCTGGAATATGGCGTGACGATCCTTAATAGAAATGAAAGTTATTATATTCCTGGATCCTTCGGTCACATATAAAAATACCTGGATCTGAGAGCTTTTAGAGCCAATTTTGACTAGGTAACAATTAATTGTACCGATTTCATTGATTCAATTACTTAATGATACTTTAAGACTAACAGTATTGTTGGCATTCTAATTACAATTAAAACTTCCAAAAGAAATAGCTTAGAAAGGCAAGATAATGTTATCAAAAATAAGTTGTCTATTTACTAAAACCATTGATCTGTGACTAAACGAAAACGTGTGACGCTTTACCAGAATCTTAGATATTCTAGTCAATTCAGATCTTTGTCCTAAGGCTATCCTTACTTCCGTACTTATATTATAAATGAGAAAGTGAGTTTCTTTGTTTGTTATTCCTTCACGGCTTGATTAATCAACCGATCATTATGAACATTTGTATATAGATTGTCAGGGGTACAGAGTCCAACATGGGCTACTTTTTATCCCGTGAAAGTTTGTCATTCTAATGGGAAAATATTTTTTCTACTATTGAGGGCGCTGGCTCGGCCAACAGATGGCGCCACAACTCGCGCATATGGGTTGTTTTGTCGACAAACGAGATCTATGTCATAAAATTAAAGCGAGCGAAGCCGCGGGCAAAAGCTGGTGATTAATAAACTTAAAAAGTTATGGACACTACATATTTCGCATTCTTTCATGATTGCGATCAGTGTGACTAACCGCGAAACCACGTGGAATGAGACACACGATTTTGCCAGATGCGACTCCTTGTGAGCTAACAGACCTTTGCCGTGGCACACTGACCTACATTATGCAAAATATTTGCATTATGTCGCCGTCTCATTTAGATGATCTGCTATCATATTTCCCTAGGAAATTAGAGTTTTACTAGAAATTTACAATTACAAATCACCAAATTGTGGCTTTATAAAACCACAATTATTTCTGCGAATTGCGTGGACACGGTCTAAACTGCGTCAGTATGCAGTCACCATTTATTAGGTATATCTACATAAAAACGTTAATACAATGACGATGAGTATATCTTAAGAAACATGTTTTAAAAGAACAAAACAACATTTCAATGACAACGAAGATCATGGTGCCTACACTCCTCACAAAAGATGTATGCGATGTTAATGAGGTTAAATGCATGCGCATAACGCAAGAATGAATGATGTAATTACAAATTGCTCGACTGCCATTCATGACTATTTATACCGGGTTGTGGTGCGCGGCGACAACGCGCCTCCCGTGAGCCAAATCATTAAATTCCAGAGATTTTGAGTGACATTAGTATTATTGGACCATGGCTAAATTTAGACAAATTAAAAGCAGAATAGATGCCAATTGTAATGGTATAAACATAGTTGCATATATTAAATAACAAGACGTAGACGAAGATAATGACAATCGGAATTTAGTTGATCTTGTAAATGAATGGAATATAGAAAAGTAAAGAATGGGCAGCGTTCTGATGGGTACTTCAACAACCAACACCGACTGCACTGCCAAACGTAGCGTATATTAGCAAAACCACCTCAAATAAAATGTTGGGAGGTGTTCGGGGGAGGCCTATGTCCAACAGTAGACTTCTTGTGGCTGAGATGATGATGTAAATTAAGTATAAAAAACAAACAAGGCCTTCAACTCTCAAATGTAGATATTCATGGAACAAAAACACTATTATTTTGAACATAAAACATAGCCAGAATATTATGCGATGACCAATTTATAGTCAATTATGGGTATAAAATAAAATATAATTGCCGGTGCTATTATATTTATATCAGGTCACGATTTTAATCGTGTGCCGAGATTAATTTTAAGACAATCACGTGGAACGAAACGAGATTGATATTATGATAGGTATTTTGATGGCTTTGACGAAAGACACGAGTAATTTAGGATATTATAAATAGATTTTTAAATATACTTCTAACTTCTTGTTACTAAGTTGTGGTCGACTTGCTAGAAGGATCCGGGAGGAATGTTGTAGGTCTAGATCTCATTATTACGATTGACATCACATTGTTTGTTATAATCTCATTGAAGGATAGAAATGGGCTACATTGTCACGAGCTGCGCTCAACGATTTGCTGTCTAATGCCAATATTTATTAATTTTCACCCTGCAGAGTTACATATGAAATCTTCATAATAATGGTAAATAATTAACGTTTTCTTTAGTTGTACAGATGGTACCTGGTAAGTCTTTAAATAATTCTGTAGCGAAATGATAAATGTCTTAAAATTATCAAACTACTAACAAAACAAAAAGGATTAGGTACATGCAAAAAAGCATCATCATCATCTCAGCCACAAGAATTCCACTGCTGGACGTAGGCCTCCCCCAAACGTTGCCAGCGCGACGGTTGGCAGCGACCTGCATCCAGCATAGGACAAAACACAAAACATATTATACAGAACTCAAAATATTAAAATGTAAATACCTTGAAATGATGCCTGAGCTGCTGTTCATGTTCTTGTGCGAGTTGCTGCCGTTGCTGCTGGAAGTGCTGCAGCAGTATCTCCTGTTGCAGCTGTTGTTGTTTCTTCAACTGAAACAGTTGGAGAAGTCAGCGTCGCCAGGGACCGACCATCAGCGTCAGCGAAAGTTAGTGTGCTGGGAGCTGTAATGTTATTGATGAAGTGTCTCTCAAGCTAAACTTTGAAATGGATTTCGAGTTCAAAAATGTAAATAGAAGTGTTGCCAATTCAAGAAAAAATGTCCACGCAAGTTTGTTGAGAATCGTTAAAATAACGAGCAAACTATCCTTTACAGAGTATTAAAATTGTAAGGATAAATATAAAACAAAAAATTATATCAATCGTAATTCAAATAGCAGACTAAAATTATTCTCAACTATTTCAATAAGTATAAAATAATTTATTCGTGTACATTTTTGATCTTATATACCATTTCGAAGTATAGTAGGATTTTTCAAGTTTTAATGTTGAGTAAATTCAACATCCTGTCATCCACAAATACGGAGAGAGGACGAGAGGAGCAGAGTTTCTTTCTTAAATGACCAATATCGTTATTTTGACCCCTCAAACGGAATAACAGTATCTTATTAGTTATTTGCAAAACATCGCAGCTCAAGCTTTCTGTTTCTGATCGACAATAGGCCGTCATTATTAATTTTCTTTGATGCTAAACAATAATAAGATGTTATTAAAATCTTCGGGAAACAACTTCTGTGTCAAAGGATATCATCATGTTTTGTTTTAATCCTTCCGATGTTTTGCACTACACTACAGTATTAATAACCTGTGCTATCGCTTCATTATCTCTTATTCGATAAGTGTTATATAAATGTATTTTTATTAATTCTCATGTATTGTGCTAAGATACTGTATTCAATTGCCGAATTAATGCTACCACCAATGATTGTGATTGTTAATCTTACGGCCGGTATCAAAGACAAGTAGTAATTAGCCTATCTGTCAGATAGACTAATTGAAAATTATCAGGCTGTGAAACCGGTTCTTAGTGTATTGCGTGTCGTGTACAAAAATGTGTGTGAATGAGGCAAAGCCAAAACAAATACCAAACATTTCATGCTATTCCCTGCGCCACTACAATACACTCTCCGATTTGCAGAAAGATATTGCGTGGAAACAGTGAATCGAGGCAATTCAATTTGGTGACAACACATAAACGCCAACAACACATCTCGAAATACTTTCTCATCAAAAGACGAAGCAATAACTCCGAGATATCTTGTGTTAATAGCATTAGACATAATAAAACATGAACAACTATGTAGGAAAATCGTAGCCAACCCATTTACCACACAAACATTACTTGCGTAATGCGACAATTAGCAATGGTCGTGTCACATTCAACTATAGTGAATCAACCAATCGAGTCATTGTCCTTAGGAATCAGACCGAGGGCTGTGTCAGCTTGGCTCGTCTGCCACAAGATCCATTCATGCCCTGCGTTTGCGCGTTGCATGTGACACGGCCATACAACTATTATGTAATTTTGACTCACTTGCAGCAGGAAACTATTTTCTAAAGTTTGTTTCGCTCTCTCCGCGATATGGTTCTTTCTTGGGCTCTGATTCTGACAACGAGAGAGGAAATACATGTAGGATACCATCTACCGGCGGCCGTCCACCACGCGCACCACCGCGCATGCGCGACAGGCCATCCGCACTCTTACCACGAATGTTTTCGCTGAACATTGATTATTTTTAAATGTAAACATTATTCTCAGAATAGATTGTAATGCTCTTCCTGTTTGCGAGACGGTCCTAAGTTGAGAATACAAATGAGCGGACTTTAAAATACGGAGAAATGATGGCAACCTTGATATGTTGTTGCGCATCGGAGCCGTGAAAATATCAAAAAGCGGCTACAGGAACGGTACGCGCATATTTCGAGCGTCGTGCATTATTTTTGTTCGACGAAAAAAACGGCGGGCGTCGGAATGCGTGCGCGCCGCGAATAGACGCGCGAACGGATGTTTTGCGCGCGCGTGTGGGCGCGACGTAAAAATATTGTCGTTCTAGGCTGCAGTCCGCTGGCGACACGCCGTCACGCCGGCTCCCACCTGGAGCCGCCGCCGCCGTTAATTGCGAGTACAATTTGGCGACAATGCCAATTCGTTAAATATCGACACGGCGGACGTTCGGCTTCTCAGCGCGCCCAGGCGTGGGCCGGCACGCGACACGTGCAAGTGTCGTCCAGCCGCAGCGGGACACTCGATATTATCATCGGGAAACGTTAATAGCTCGAATGTTTTCAGCGAAAATCCAGCGGGAGGCCTCGAAACAGCACTCGGGATAAATTTAAACAGGCGTGTTAGAGCGAATCGAACGCATGTAAATATAGTATGCAGGCGGAACGGAGTGACCGAGCGTTATGTTTGATATCGAGTTATTTATAACGAGCGCGAGATCTTTTTATAAATACCGCGGCCGAGTTTAAAAACAAGATGGATGGTTCGCTGGTCGCCGCGCAACGTGCTCCAGGGAAAGGTCACGGGAACTCCGCGCTTAAGCGCTGACCCCACTAAAATTAATATTGGCTTTTTTCGGGTCAGGAATGTTTGAACGAGTTTATGATTCAGCGGTGTGTTTACATGCCTTTACAACGTACTGAGATGTAACTTCGCAATACATGTATAATTTAGAAGTTATAAATAGTGCATGAACTGATTTATTTATTCAATGTTATGCAACAATGTTACTTAAATTAAAATGTCTATTGTTGCGTAAATAAAATTATACAGGGTTACTGGTGATTGTATGCTATCCCGGGGGGTTGTAGTGCTGTTATTTGGGATTGATTTTACCCTATAATGTTTTATGCAAAAGTGAATCATTTTCGAGATATTTAATATTTTAATGTTCTTTTTAATTCCCCTCGAGTAAATTTTTTTTTAAGTATCCGTTCGAATCATTTTATTTTTACTGTTTATGAAGGGTGATAATGTAGCACTTGTTAATCAATAATAAAATCACAGAAATTCTCAACCATTACGGAACAGGAGTTTGAAACATAACATTTCTTTTTTCTGCAACATATGCCTCAATAGAAGCTAATTATCTCAAAAAATCACTATATATTGTACCAATACCTACCTAACCTATTTATAAATAAATTAAGTACCTAATTATATGTGCATTTTCCGCGTAAACATTTTAAATATTTATGCCGTTTATTAATACTATTGAAACAAATTAGCATAATGTGTATAAATCGATTTAATAGAGCTTCTTCGCGATATAGAATATTTATATATTTATTGCAGAATTTTGATTACATTTTTTTTTTTAGGTATAAATAATTTCAATATTTGAATGAATGTCTATAATAATATCAGCCTGCTGTACACGGGTAGAGTATACGGTAGAGTAGCGCGGTAGAGTACTAACTATCCCACTAACTATACTAATGTAGATAGCATTGGTAGAGTAGACTTGAGTAGAGTACTAAAATTTGGTAGTGTAGAGCAGCTAGCACCGGGGGCTACTCTACCACTTTCCTTCCCCCACCCGGTGTCTACTCTACTTTACCATACATCGAGTCTACTCTACTGTACACCGAGCCGTGTGAACGGTTAGTAGAGTAACAAGTTAAGTTTATTAGTGCGTTCCTTACATTTTATCGTGTGACGTTCATGGTGTCCTATTCAGGCGTTACTCTACTAACAAAATGTAAATTGACGTGTAGACAGTTACTCTACTAAAACTGGTAGAGTAGTATGCTAGTTGACTCTACCGTATACTCTACCCGTGTAACAGCAGGCTTACATGAATTTATCCTTACTAATTTTATAAATGAGAAAGTGAGTTTGTTTGTTTGTTTTTCCTACACGGCTTGACTAAGCAGCCGATCATTATGAAAATTTGCATACATATTGTTAGGAGTACAGAGCCCAACATAGGCCTTTTATCCCGTGAAAGTATGTCGTTCCAATGGGAAAATATTTTTTATACTATAGAGGGCGCTGTACCTGCCAACAGATGGCGCCACAAGTCGCGCTATGGGTTGTTTTGTTGTCAAACGAGATCTGTCATAAAATTAACGCGAGCGAAGCCGCGGGGAAAAGCTAGTTGTGACATAAAAGTGAAAGGTAAACAGAAGAACGTTTAGAGATTTTTAGCTAATTTTCTCGAAATTCCTTTGAGAAAGAACGACGGTTTTCACGGGTAATGTAGAGCGTGTATTCGAGTAAACAGTTAACAATACGTAAGTAAGTACTTATTACTTACTACAGTTGTTAGGGCTCCGTAGAACCTAAGCAATGAACCTTTATATGTCCGTTTGTCCGTCCGTCCGCGGTCTAGCGCTTAAACGCTTAATACTAGAAAGCTGTAATTTGGCATGTACTTTTTTTATTATTATGTAGTTTAAAATACATTCTTATTATATTTTTTACGTATATTTTTGTAATCCTGTCGCCGCCCGCGCTGGTCGCAGCCTCCATATCTTAGGTCTACCCTTCAAGAAGAGTAAGGTGTATTTACGATCCATAGCAACTTAAATGGATGCTGAAGAAGTCTTTTTACCCGGCAAACACGTGTTTTACAATAAGTAATTCAATTCTAGAGTGAAATCTTTGATGTTTATGATATTTATAAATTTCGAGTAGAAAAAGAACCTGTGAAAGCATATTCTCTGAATACATAAACAATTAAATTTCAATATACAACTCATAAAGTGTACGTTTGAAATGTGAGGGCTAATTTACATAACATTGATTTTTGTTTCTTGGAGATACAAATAAAAGATGCAAGTCATTTTTATTTTTAAAAAAAACTTATTATGCTGTGGTAGGTATTTACCATTTAAACATTAAATATTTCAAAGGTTCAGAGATTTGGGTCAGAATATATTTAAAACGGATTCGATAATGAACATTCCTAAATCGGGAGTCTTAATGGAATGAGTCCTATAAGTCGAAAGGTCCATGACCTACACGTCAAAATGAACCTCCAATGAGTAGGTACCGCGACTACCGCGGTCACACAGGACATACTGTCCGTTCACAGTTATTTTACCTCTGTCGGATGTGAAAACGGGTTTAAAACACTCAAAATAAGTGTCACAGGAATAATTCTGTAGCAGAAATAATGTGTGAGCCGATATAGATGGACTGCTCGAGCAGGCGATTGATCAACATACTCGGACCGCTCTTGAAGTCATGGTCCACAAAACAACTAAAGGTATACTGTGAACGGACTATATCTGTTGTTGTTTTCTGTGCTTCGGCCGTCTCTTCTCTCTCACACGTTTTCCATAGACACCAAAATATACTGTTCTACATTATTTTTTACTAGCTTTTCCCCGCGGCTTAGCTCGCGTTAATTTTATGACACAGATCTCGTTTGACTACAAAACAACCCATAGCGCGACTTGTGGCGCCATCTATTGGCCGATACAGCGCCCACTATAGTGGAAAAATTATTTTCCCATTGGAACGACATACTTTCACGGGATAAAAAGTAGCCTATGTTGGGCTCTGTATCCCTAATAATATGTATGCAAATTTCCATAATGATCGGCTGCTTAGTCAAGCCGTGAAGGAATAACAAACAAACAAACTTTCTCGTTTAGAATATTAGTAAGGAAGGATGTGGGTTGGGTGTTACCACAGATTAGTTAATAGTTACTTCGTAACGGTGGTGTTGTAAAACGCCCTAGAGGTAGACCACAAATGAGATGGAAAGATGACATTAAGAAGATTGCTGGGTCAAATTGGATGCAGGTAGCGCAAGATCGAGAAAAATGGAGAAGTCTGAAGGAGGCCTACACCAAATCGGTAGAGAATGGCTAAGAAGAAGAAGAAGAGAAGAACGGTGGTGTTACGGAAATTGATTTCATTGATTCATTCCTACAGCCCATGATTGAAGTGGAGAAGGTGACAAGACACTCGGGCTTTTATTCGGCATGCCTGTCGTTGGAGCGCTGACCCCAGTCCCCAACCCCAGTCGCTTCTCCAAGTGGGACATCCAGTAATTGTATTTTCTGACCAACAATTCCCAAAATTTAAGTCTCTAACAGTACCAAAAATAGTTTGGATATACTGGGTGGAACAAATCGACCGACACTACCGAAATTTCTTAAGAGGTGTATACATCTACTTCATGCTGGTGAAAGAATTTTTTTTCTAACTCTAAGACCGGAGTTCACCAACTGATGTTTAAATTTTAAACAGATGTTTAGACGCTAACCGGCTGTTTAACCAAATTTTGCTGTTCACCGTGCACTAAACATTGGTTAAGTGTCGTAACCGTCTGTTTAATTTAATGGACGGAATGAACGTAGTTTAAACGTCGGTTATTTGAGTGACGTGACCTGACGTAAGTTGTATTTAACTATTTCCCTGAATTTATTGAGTGCACAGCCTAGATAACACCATTTAATCACTATTAACAAAGTCACAACAGTAGAATAGGCATATTCAAAGTATTTCAAACATAAAAACGATCAACAAACACGGATATAAAGTAACATGTAGGTAAATATTTAGAAACTGGATGTGGCATCATGCATTGTTGAGCTGTTATTATAATTTTAATAATTATGATATTTATGTAATGATATGATAGTATAATATATTTGCATATAATGTAAGTAAGTATTCATATTATTTACGTAGTGATTTAAAATTTAAATAAAACTAAAATACATTTTAGTTTTATTTATATTTCACATATTTATTTACATTCGTTTATACATATAAACGCAGTGCAGCGTAGACTTTTTATTTTCTACTAAATTTCTGTACTTTAAAACCCATCTCCATAACTGATACTTTTATATTACATATGTATGTAATATGTTATTAAATTATGTATTACAATATTACAAAAATAACTTCGAGGTGAAAAATGTGGTAAAATAAAAATATAAACATCTGGCCACATCAAGCGAAACTAAATCTATGGGCCACATTTTGACTATTGACTGCTGACAGTGCTGACTGATTAGACTTTGACAATAGAAAAAGGATGTTTTAAGAAAGACGTTCCCATTACGGACATGGCATTACCTTAACAGATTTTGAATTTTGTAGTATAATAACAAAACCATACCATTTATAGATGCCGTTCGGGTAAAGACAAAAGTATGGAGGTACACTGCCATCTTTACAAAGTAGTATTAAACTATTCATTCTTTTTCGGCTCATTCATTCAAAAACGTTTGGTTAGTTAACCGCCAGATAAAATTGAACGGAGAACATTAAAAAAACGCAGCTTGTTTATACAACGATTAAAATATAACCGTGCGGTTACGTAAACGTTGGTTATGTTGTAGTTGGCGAACTCGAGCCTAAGAGTTTCGGACTTATTTAACATTAACATCAAACATTTGTTGTTTTCATGCCTAAAAAGCAAAAGTTTTAGTGTATTAAGTATTTTTTCCCGAAAATTCCGTCTGTTTATGTATCTTTATCGAACGCATTATTGCCGCGTGGAATTAGGGTTACCAAAACGAAGGAAATTAACAGGTCAGTGCATTTTTTAAATAAACTATTTTTAATTAAACCTATGCAAAAAGCATGTCTCTAAGGTACGTAACATGAAACTTTCGGCTTGTGATATACACTTCGATCATAATATGATCGAAGGATATACTTACATTATTATAAAATTATCGCTTGAAATACGGTTTTTAAAAATCGTACCAAAAATAATTATTTGGACATAGAAAAAGATGTTAGGAGAATTTGTTGGTGAAAACGGGCATAAGTTTCTGTAATAAATTACGATTTGAAAGAGCCCTTTTTAAGTCGATATTTACAAAAAATATTTTGATTTTGATCATGTATATGTTTCAGTCTTTTCTTTTATGTATAAAATATACATTTTAGTCTTTCTTGAAATTGTCTGAATAAAGACATTTTCATCTCATTTCAGTTGCTAGGATCGCAAGTCCTCCTATAGAACTAGATTGGAAATTCACCTGCATGATCTGGTGGTGGAAGCTGGAGTCGGCGAGGGGCAGGTGTGGTGCGTGCGGGGGTGACGGCGTGTGTTGCGGGGAGCCCTCCGCGCCTCCCGCTGCCTCATGGGCCATTTCTGTGGGCAAAATAAAACAGTATTTAATACCGATTGAATAAATAAAGCTGATATTATCCATTCCTATCGCTGTCCTCTGTATACCCAAGATTAACTATGACGACTAGAGATTCAACATAAGTCCATTAACTAACGAATACCCATCCAACCGTCATAAACCTGATGATGACTCCTTGAATCCTAAGGGCCTAGTCTTTGAGACCAATCCCAAACCCCTAAGCTTATTCGTCAAATAAACTGACAGCTATTTGACAGTTCTAGTGAGGATTTGATAAATGGCAAATATATGGACTCGGAACTTTACTGGCAACTAACACATAAGGGCAAAACACACTGTCAGCGGCATCGGGGTGTGTTTCGCCCAATCATACTAATATTATAAATGAGAAAGTAAGTCTGTCTGTTATTCCTTCACGGCCTGACTAAGCAGCCGAACATTATGATTTGTATACATATTTGGATACAGAGCCCAACATAGGCTACTTTTTATCCCGTGAAAGTATGTCATTCCAATGAGAAAATATTTTTTCTACTATAGATGGCGCTGAAAACTATTAATGTCGGCCAGCAGCTGGCGCCACAAGTCGCGCTATGGGTTGTTTTTCTCAAACGAGATCTATGTCATAATATTAACTGCGAGCGAAGCCGCGGGGAAAAGATAGTAATGTATAATTACTAAAATGCGTTTGTGCAACTAGCTAAACAGATATTATGCTTATTACATCATATTATCAAAGACTGCGAGGCGGCTACGAAAATAATTCGGGAAAAAGAAACAACGTGGGCGAAGACGGCGCAATAGACGCGATTATTTTAGAGAAAGCTTATAAATTACAACGCCCACTAAATAATTGTTTCAACACGTATTCAGTTTTATAGATTTCAGTTCTGCGAAAATCATCAAACGCTTCCAGAATGAGTGATTGGCTCGTCAATTGACTTTTAAGTATAAAACATGTCTTCCGCCCAATAAGATGAGTTAGTTAGCTCATCACAATAGTCCTTTCGATACTTCCTTCTCCGTCTAATATCTTTCTGATCAAATTCGTTGTGAGTTCATAATTTAATAATGACATTAACTTTAAAAATCTGTATGAATTGTCCCTATATATTTATTTATTTACTTTAAAAATGCTTTTCAGATACTGACTCTATTACTAGTAATTACACATTGCTAGTAGACAGCTCAGACTTTAGAAATCATCGAGGGATTTATACCTCCAGCCCACCCCTTAAATATAGGTCGTGGGGGCTGCTGTGGGGGTGAGAAGGGGCGGCGGGGGGTCGGGCCGGGGGGCAGAGGGGGGTGCGACAGTTATTTTTAGCCAAGTCTATATTTAGAATGGCTGTAGGGCCGCCCGGGACGCGCGGACGTCCTTCGTTATTGTTATACTGAGTAACTTAAGTTATAATGGTCTAATAAAATCCATATTAAATAAACACAAAATGCCTTTTTTATAACGTACCCTAAGTAAGTCAGTCAGTCAAGTCAAGTCGTCAGTCCGTCCATTAGTCTTTCTTCCCCAAGTCTAGTCTAGTTTTTTAGTGTCCGAGTTGCCCCGTAAGTCGTGTATGTCGTATACATTTTATGGTATCATATTCAATACAATTATTGTCAATCTTTCTACCCAGTTAGCAAATAAATACTTTTCTATTGTATACCACCATATTTTTCATGATTCACACAATTCTCCAGGGAACCCACCAGGTGAGTCGCCGACTATGATAGGTGTAATTATAGTGTCAAGTGTCAACTCGCTATCAAAGTTGGTGGCATTGAACATTGAACATTGAACATTGAACATGTTGATGCATGTGAATATCTAAATACATTGAAACTTTGTTTCAGATAATTTATGATATCTGTGGTTACTGCAATTTTCATTTATAGGATTCCGTAGTAAACTACAACTAACCCTTATAGTTTCGCCATGTCCGTCTGTCTGTCTGTCCGCGGTCTAGCGCCTAGACGCTAGAGAGCTGTAATTTTGTATGTATACCTACACATATTAACAATGTTAATAAAGTGCTGGAAGAAAATTTCGAAAAAAATTTTTTTTTGGGGTGCCTCCCCTAGGTACATTTAAAGTGGAAATGATATTTTTTTTCTCGCGCCCACCCCATGTGGTGTTGTGTGGTATCGTTAGATAGGTCTCTTCAAAACAATGTGGTCCACCCCCCCCCCTTCTATCTCCGAAAGTCTTACGTTTAGGAAAAAAAAAAACATGGTAGTAGTACATATATGCTGAACCTTCAATGAAAACTATAACGGTTAAGTAGGCTTAAGTAGACTAGTTACCGAGTAATAGACAACTTATAAAATAAAATTTCTTTGGTGAACACTTACAAATGTGATAGAATTTGCAAGCAAAGCACTGTAAATATCTCCTTCATGGTAAATACGGAACCCTACATTGTGCGTGGCCCGACACGTACTTGCCCGGTTTGATTCGTCCAAGAATATTTAAAAAGAAATACTTTACTAGTTTAATAATATAACAAATAGATAATCTATTTAACGAATCAGCATTATAATAACTGACCTATAAATGTGCGGAGGGCGAGAGAATCGTTTCGTTCGACCACGATATATTATTCAAAACGTGCATTATTATTAGGAAGTTATTAGAAAACGGTGTCTGCACACATCCACCAATATCGTTCTATAAAATAAGTCATTAATTTGTGCTAATTTTACCATCAGGCCATGCCAAAAGATCAAATCAAAGCGTTTATTGCAACTAAAATGTACATAAATGTTTAGGTAACTCTAGTCAGATTTCAACGAAAATACTACGTAAGTAAAATATACATTTTCATAAATTTTCGTTTAAATACATTGAGATGAGAGTAACATGAGAAAACTTATTTCTTACTTGGTTTGGGTCTACAATACAAGTCATAAAAATAACAAAAATCTAAATTTGGGACCCTGGCGGGCGGCGGCGGCTACTGCATTTTAAGAGTCATGAGCATGACTATAAATTATTATCTTTACAGGTAGGTATTTTCTACTCAATATTCTACTCGATTATCCTGGGATCATTAGATCTTTAGTAACAATGGGACCACTTCGGAAGTACGCGTTTTCGAACAAAAACAATTTGAAAATCGGTGCGGTGGACAATCCACCATTTCCTGTTGGATCAACTGTTATGCACAACTTCGATGAATACATAAAAAAACATTAAAAAAAACCTACAGAACGCCTCTTTTTTTGAAGTCAATTAAAATTTCCTTGCATGTGAGACTCGACCTTTATGACCCACTGTTAAAACGAGCGAGCGATTAATTATTACGAGCGCATTTATTATGCACTAACTATAATGCACTTTGTTAATATTTGCCTTGCGGTAAGTGGAGTGCTTCGGGCGACCGCGGCCACCTATTTATTATAGGTTTGAGGTGCGGTTTGACCTTATTGGTGCTAATGCTGATGTACATTTAACTAGACTAAACTAATTTTGACAGGACTAGAAGTGTTGCTATCCTTGTCACTAATTGTAAACCAAGGAAGGACAACAACACCTTTGGTCCTGTCAAATTTAGTTTAGTCTAGAAGGTACAACAGAATTTAGCACCAGTATTTATCTTTATCTGTCTAAGAGCATACACATATAAATTTTCTAAGATTTGTCATAATTCTCGGGAAGGTAAGCAGACAGCTACTTGGCCTACGTTCATTAAAAAAAATGTCAGTGTTATCTTAATTTTGTTTAGATAGTGAAACCAAAATATTAATGTAAAATTATTGTCATGTATTGTCAGTTTCAGAAACGTATGTTTAAAGTTAATGACACATTAAATTATCGCCGTCACTGTCAAAATAAAGAAGAAAAAAGAGACAGCTTGAGACTTAATGTGGAATTAAAATTAAAATGCGTTTCAGAAATTGCATGGTTGTTAATGTTTTGCATTGTAAATGTAATCTACAAGGTGGCTGGCTACGCGGATCTAAGAGCGTAGCACTTTCTACGGCTACGAGGCGTTGCTACGGTAAACGTACTCTACGCCTACGCTAATAACTACTACGAGAACTAGGGTTGTCGATTTTTAACCGACTTCAAAAAAGGAGGAGGTTCTATGTTTCATTGTATATATTTTTTTTTTTGTATGTCCGCCGATTACTCCGTCAATTCTTGACCGATTTTCAAAATTCTTTTTTTATTCGAAAGTGCATACTCCCAAGTTGGTCCCATTGTCACCAAGTCAGGATCTGATGATGGGATCCCAGGCAAATCGAGGGCAACCCTCAGATTTTATAGGCACGTACAACGCGTTACTTATGTTTTCGTAAGCTATTCATGTTTTTACGTCTGGAAGTCATCATCCCATGTTGGTGAGGTGATGATGGAAGGTACAACTCCTAAACGGATAGGAGTTAGAGGATGATTCTTTAAGTATTGTAGGTATGTATTAGATTAGACCGTTTGTTTTTTTTTCCATCATAACTTGTCACCAAATCAGGATCGATGATGGGATCCGAGGTAAATCGAGGGCACTCCTTAAATTTGGTAGGCACGTACAACGCGTTACTTATGTTTGACCGATTTTCAAAATTCTTTTTTTATTCGAAAGTGCATACTCCCAAGTTGGTCCCATTGTCACCAAGTCAGGATCTGATGATGGGATCCCAGGCAAATCGAGGGCAACCCTCAGATTTTATAGGCACGTACAACGCGTTACTTATGTTTTCGTTAGCTATTCATGTATTTAAGTCTGGAGTCATCATTCCATGTTGGTGAGGTGATAATGAAAGGTACAACTCCTAAACGGATAGGAGTTAGAGGATAATTCTTTAAATATTGTAGGTATATATTAGACCGTTGATTATCATGATGGGAACACGTGTAAACAAGTGACTCTTGAGTGACGATATTAGGAGGCTCACTATACCATAAAGTTGACACTAAAGCACCAGCTGTTAGCACCGAAGAGGAAGAAGTTGCTTCACACCATGAACTGCAGTATAGTGTATTACGAAAGTGAAATCGCTTATTCAGAGAGTAGGCCTTCTCAAGTTATAATGTTACACATAATCACAATTCGTATCAATGTTAATACAAATACCTTATAAATATGTCGTCTCGTATGTAGATCGGTCAATCCGGCCGATCGAGATCTGCCGGTATATCGAATCTGTCAAATTTTCATATGGGAACTTTTGGTTAGGTTAGGTTAGATTTGTGATTATTTATCAACAGCCGAGCGAGCGAGGCTCGACATAGTATTCGAAAAGGACTGCTAAAAAGTGAGCTACAGACAAACAAACAGACAGTACTTATAGAGACATACCAGGGTTTACTGTTTTGTATCAGACTTCTAAAAAACCGCTGTATAAAATGCACTAAAAAGTATTGAATAAACAATTTTTATAAAAAAAAACAAACCGACTTCAAAAATGAATTTAAATAATATATAATTTCATGTGCTAGGTACCTACTGTTCTAATTGAAGTCGGTGCCAACCAAACCAAATATTACCTAGGCCACATGCATGAATGGAAGGCTGTGTACGACGAGTACGGGTGATCACTCGTGGCACCGACTTCAATTAGAACAGTAGGTACCTAGCACATGAAATTATATATTATTTAAATTCATTTTTGAAGTCGGTTTGTTTTTTTTTATAAAAATTGTTTTTGTCATTTAACATTTAAAACTTGTAGCGGGCAACACTTTGGGTGATGTTCCACCTTCCACTTGGATTCATTGCTTGATTCAATGGATCCTATGTTACCTACTGATGTTCATAGGCGGTGGTAACCACTTACCATCAGGTCGCTAGCTTGTTTGCCTGTTGTATGACATAATACAAATTGTCTTTATTATTAGATAATTTGTAAAAAATATTTTTCAAATAATACTAAAACAAACACTACATAAATATTTAAAGTTCCTGATATTATCGGATTGGAATAAATTCTTCAATTTTAAATAATAATACGGATAATATATTTCACAGAATTTTAATATTTTTTTAAGATAACTTATATAGGTAGGTACTTCACTAATAATACACAGATAATTATATCTACTTAATCAAAACAATGTTGTAGAAACGTGTTGATTGTTTATTTTTAGATATGATTTGTGAATCATTTTATTGTTATCGTAACACCTAACGAGACCTAGTAGATAGGGAATTAGGTGAAAAAAAATCAACATCAGTTACCTAAGTTATGTCGCATTGCTTTTCAACATAGTTCTATGCTAAAGTTCTTATTTTATCATTATTTCTTTTACCAGTGGCCATTTTGCTTTTGTTTCCGAAATAGTGGTAGTCGTAGCATATTACGGTATACCCAGTGTAAAATACGATGCATAACTTTCATTTATTTGTATAAATATAGAAATTGTTGTACATTTACTAAATTACACAAACTAATATATTAACAAGCGCGCCAAAACGGAAATGCCTATCCGCTGAATGCTCGATTCGCCAAAATTACTCGCGTATTTAGAGATTAAATTGGTTACTAAATGATTTGAAGTGGCATGATAAGCGTAAGGCTGTAATTTCTGACATGGTGAACGGAATAGGACAGACCCAAACCCTCGACCCTCGGTTCCACCACCGTTCACTGTTTTTAGTAGATTAATCTTCTCACAGGATAAAATGAAGTTGCTTCCGCTCGCTGTTTGTTCGCTTAGATCCTTTTTATCTTTTAAACTACTCAACAGAGTTTATTGCGCTTTCTTTATTTTATTCTATTCTTACCATGTTATTCCTTTATCATTTTGCTCCTATATCATTTTGCGACCATTTTACCTTTTACCTTTCCGCGCCTAAAGAGTCGTAAGTCGCAACATTCGTTGTTGTCGGTCGTGTCGGCTGAGCTAAAAACGCTCGTTGAACACGTTCTAAATATGTTCTACCAATACGAAATATACGTTTTATATATGTCTAATGATTTGTACTGTTTTGGAATCTTTCCGGTGGCGGCTGCATTTAGCCGTTCGAAAATAGCGCGATGCCCTGCGCGCGCGCATCGTGGTATAAACAATTTACATAACAGAAATAGCGTGGATCTGGAGCGGCAGCACTTTGCCTTTACTGCTGCGTATTTCTGGACGGTTTGGAGTGCTGGAGTACAGGATGTGGGCCAGGGTGGAGGGATACATACAACTATTCTTGGACACCTCTACTGAACTAAACTCTTTAGTTCAATTTGTAAAACACTTTCAAAGTTTCAAAATATTCACAACTTTTATTCAGAGAATAGATCCTACAAACACTTCTCTTGTCAAAGAGTACATAAATGATTTGTGTAATTAGTTTAATCTATATCTTACCACTGGGTAAAGAAACGGCGAAAAAAAAACCAGATACGGCCTATTTTGTTATAAAATATTTACATTATTTATCTACTCAATACAGCTCAGCGACTTTAGTCTTTAGATCCAAGGGCTCGTTGCGGCGATCGAACTCCGCACAGGACTAATATTTTAATAAACTACCCATTTGTATTTAAATCTGTCCGAGTATCTTCTTAAATACCGTAGGTAACATACACTTCCGGACACTTGAATCGAGCCACCCAGCATTTTCAACTTTGATTGCTGGTAACTTAACAAAAGTATATGATCAACGAAAAAGTTTTTATGCAATTTGGAAGCTGGTACACTTTACATTAATAAGGTATACTTAATTCCAAATTTAAATTTCAATAACTTGATAAAATTACAATTTTAAGTGAAACTTGTCCTGTATAACCTTTCTCAAAGACAAGACTCGGGTTGAATTTTTGAAAAAAAAAAAGGAATTATTGGAAAAAAAAATATTCAGTAACTTGTATTGCCTCCGAGAGAGTTTATGATTGCAGTCATGCGATTTGGCATGGAGTTAATCAACGTCATTATGAAGTGTTGTGGAATGTTCTCCCATTCCTCCTCGATGGCAACTCTCAGCTCTTCCAAAGTTTGTGGTGCTGGTTGGTGAGCTCGAACACGCCTCTTTAATTCGTCCCATAGACGTTCGATGGGATTCATATCAGGGCTCCTTGCTGGCCATTCCATTGTCGTGATTCCAACATCATGAAGGTATGCCCTGACGATTCCTGCAGTGTGCACTCTTGCATTATCATGCATAAAGATGAAGCCTTGGCCTACAAATCCAGTATATGGCATCACATGAGTCTCTAGGCAATGGTTAATGTATCGACGGGCATTTAGTGTTGGTAGACGTGGTCCTGTCACAACCTCTAGCCCAGTTTTACCATCGGCAGATATTCCTCCCCAGACTATCCACGAGCTCCCGCCATAACTCACTCTCTCTTCAATACAACACTGAACAAAGCGCTCTCCCCGCCTTCGGTAGACCTTCCTCCTTCCATCATTACCATAAAGCATAATCTTAGTCTCATCAGTAAAGAGTACCTTGCTCCATTGGCGTTGAGTCCAATGCAAATGTTCGCGTGCAAACTGTAAGCGCGCCATTCGGTGAGCTCTTGTCAGTTTCGGCCCGTTGGCTGGCTTATGTGGGCTCAGACCACGTTCTTTAAGTCTTCGTCTAATTGTTAGCACGGAAACAACCACTCCATGAAAGTCTCGAAGCTGTTCTTGGATCTGTACAGAGGTGAGGTGACGATTTCGTAAACTGGTTGTCGCGATAAATCGATCCTGTCTTTCTGAAGTTACCCGAAATCGCGGTCTTCCTGGACGGCGCACGTATCCACCAGTGTCGAGGTATCGATGGTATACCCTTTGCACAGCAGAACGGCTTAAAGCAAGCTGTGATGCTACATCGCGCTGACTTTGGCCCGACTGTGGAAGCGCCACAGCTTGCGCGGCTAGAAGAGGCGGTTTATCCATAATTTTATTTATTAAATGGCTCAAATAAAAAAAAAAACATGTTTACGATGTCTTAATTTCAAAACAATTACGGTGAATTCAAAATTATGGAGTTAAATAAAAAAATTATGTTAATTTAGATCGACTTTTCTTTTCAAAAGAATGCACTAATTTGGATTTTGTTTCGTTTTTCCATTTGATAAATTCAAAATTGAAACAACAGCACTTCAAAATCATTATGAATATACCAGCATCAAAACTGCATAAAAAATTTTTGATTAACTTAAGAATATTTTTATGTTCTATGTCATTACACAAAAAAATGTAGGGTGGCTCGATTCATGTGTCCGGAAGTGTAGCTTAAAATTACCAAAAACAAAACAGCGTTTTCAAAGAACACGATTACATACTATTAAAATAAATATTCACGCTTTTTGTGGCAAGGTGACTTCGCAAGAAGACTTGCCGAAACCGGTCAGCGTTAACTTATTAATATAATCACAATAATTGCTCTCAAAATAAAACAAGTCTTGAAACATAAATTATAAGTATATTTTAAGCAAAGAAGGTATTTTGTAATTCTACACAAAATCGCGCAAATTCGTTAAAGTTTCGACGCCCGCGCATCGCATCATACGCTATCCCGTGGGCATTTTAAAAGGCGATAACTGTCAGTCATTCAATCAAGACATTTCGTCTGCGTTTTCCATTTTCGCAACATTTTTCATAGTGTTCCACTCCTATCGATGTTACATAGCTGCCCCGTTTATCCCCGATCCAAAAAAAAACATAAATCGTACAGGTAGGTACGTAGTACTATTTATTACACTGTGGTGCAGGGAACCTCTGTGCAAAATTTCAGCTCCCTAAGCAGAAGGGTATCCCTATAGAGGACCGCCCTAATTAGGGAACATGCAAACTTTCGCCTTAATAATATTAGTAAGATTTTCTAAACTACATACACATAGCACGAGTGACAACCTTATTCCCAGACCTTATATTTAATTTATTTTAATGAAGCTGGCATATGGCCCGATTGTCATATTGATCGAGTAACGCAAAATACTAACAATGCGATCCCTTACGCGAAATGATAAAACAATCGAACGGTTAGTGGCTCGCGTGTTTCTATTTTTAGATGTTATAATTTGCTTTATTTTCCATCTCTGTCTCTGTTATGTTGTATGCTGTGCGAGCGAGAGGGACGCGCGTCGGGCGGGGCCGGCCTTGTGGCCGCGCGTCGTGGGCTATTTCTGTCCCGCGGAGGCGCGTATTGTGTTAGCTTTGTTCTGCGTGCTAACTCGTCCTGTCATTGTCACATCGTGTTTTGTTGCCAATATGTTACGGGTATTCTTTTATTGTCTGTTAAAATTGTTTTCTGAGAATTCCATAATTTTCATTTTATAATACAGCTGAAAAGTTTTTGTTTGAACATTTCGGTCAGTTGGACTTTAAAAACATTTTTTTTTACATTTGATACATAATTATGTTTTTTTTTTTTTAATTTATTTAGTTTACCAACACTTGTTACTAATTTTTAATCGCCATGTTACATACACATAATTATAATTGTTCAGCCAATTAAAGTTCTTTTATTTAGTTAACTTTTAGTTTATTTTTTAAAGATATTGTCAGTTGTTACTCTCATTTAAAAACATTTGAACAGCGGGTCTGTTCTCGTAATAAAGTCAAAATCTCGTCTCAATCTCAGATGCTATCTTGCTCATACAATAATACAAAATGAGTGATATGTGATATAGCAATTGTGATTGATATTATTGATTTTGACTGTATTTGTTACAAGAATAGAGGTGTTGATATAGGGTTGTTACAGCCATTCACTGGTGTTTTTGTCCCCATTTTGGCCCCACTTTTCGACCCACACTTCATAAATGCATCATCATCATCTCAGCCACAAGAAGTCCACTGCTGGCTTGACATAGGCTTCCCCCTAAATGGATGAATTTATTATGAAATATAAAATGAAATGTTTCTCTCAGATAATTTTATTATCAGTCATATCTGTCCAATGCTGGGTAGTATTCTCAATTTGTCATAATACTCATACCATTTCAATATACAAAACTTTAGCACAAATTACATACTTAAAATGTAGTATTTCATACTATAGTTCTATTTTTCAAAGTTACACGTGTTTTTTTTTACATCGGATCGGAACAATGACCCAATATGTTTATGATCCGTATTTTTAAATATTTAAATATGTTATCTTACTCTATCATGTCTACCTACCGTTCAAACACTTTTGAATAGTATTAAGACATGTTTTATTTCAATAATGAATATTTCAAAGTTACGAATGTCTACCTACCGTTCAAACACTTTTGAATAGTATTAAGACATGTTTTATTTCAATAATGAATATTTCAAAAGTTACGATAAATACTTATAAAGAACTCTTTATTTTTTCGGGTAATTCAGCGACTGACACCACGAGGGATTGGAACCATGGTGTCAGTCGCGGAAAGACTCTTTTTGAATTGACTGATTGACACCATGGTGTCAGTCGAGTAACATATAATTGGGACGTCGTTGATTGACACCATGGTGTCAATCACGGCAGGCGTTTATTGACTTCCTTGATTGGAACCACGATTTTTTTTATTTTAAATAATGGGTTTTTTGTACAGTCGGATAGAAAATACTTATTGAAATGAAACAAAATTACTGGTACTCAATATTAGTATAATTAAATTATGTACAATTGAATGAGATTTATATTTACTAAAATGATTAAATATTATTCAAACAAATTAAGTCATATACAGTCAATCAGGGGAAATAATTCGTGTAGTTTTAACACAGTTATACCTACGTGAGCTGTATGCCTGTTTTCCAACCTTTTCCATTTAAAAAAAAAATTATATCGGAATTTCAGTACGAAAAAATAGATGAGACGAAAGATGTAATGAGGTTGCCCTTAAGTGAATAAGAAACAATATCAATATTGCCATTTTCACCAATTTAACTTGACAAAGAACAATATTTAATTACTAACTATTATTATCGATGAAATAGCGTAGTCCAGTCCGTTTTGTAGTTCAAATTTTAGCTGTTTTTCCGAGATCACGAACAGAATAGTACGATATTATGAAACCATTTGTTTGAATATTCTCAAAAAATATATATATTTGACATGACAGATGTCAAAATAAAATTTAAATCAAAAGCACCAAGGAGTGTTTATTTATTTAACTTTATTGACCACAATACAAAGTAATGATACAATTGGCGGACTTAATGCTAATTGCATTCTCTACCAGTCAACCATTGGGAAGTGCGAAAATACACGAAAGCGGCTATGGTTTTTAAAACATGACTACTTATACATACGTACAAACTAAAATTATTATAATAAATACATAGATAAATACATATATAAATATATATAATACATACAAATATATAATATAACTGATGATTATCTGAGACAATAAAATAATGTTGAGTGTTGATATCAACTTTGAAGAAAATTACCCACACAATACCTTACTTTCGAGAATTTTAATAAAATCCGAGGTCTTTCATCAGTCTTCTTAAAGAATTTTATGCAAATAAGAAATCACGTCCCATACGAACTTTGTCCCCCTTTTTACTCCCGAGATGTAGAATTTCGGAAAATCCTTCCTTATCGGATGCCTATATCATAGCAAAGAACACACCTTTCAAGTATCCATTTTTACGATCAGCGATTTGGGCTGTGCGTTGATTCTTAGTCAGTCAGTCGTTCAGGACAAAAAAAAAATATGCATAGGTTTAAAAACGTAAGTAGGATATACATAATTTGTTTAGAAGTTAAAACTATTAAAAAAAGCGTGCACTTTGACACTAACCGATTATTCAAAGTATGTCGCTACGGTATTGATGGGGGGTTTATTAAAAAAAAAAAAAAATTTTTTTTGGAGTTAACACCATTAGAAATAAATCCTTTTTAAATTGAGATACTTATAGGTAATTTAAAAAGGCATGTTAGCACTTTTTTACATAACTGTTTAGTTTCAATAAAATGTACTTGGTTCCAATCGAGCAAGTCAAAAAACGCCTGCCGTGATTGACACCATGGTGTCAATCAACGACGTCCCAATTATATGTTACTCGACTGACACCATGGTGTCAATCAGTCAATTCAAAAAGAGTCCTTCCGCGACTGACACCATGGTTCCAATCCCTCGTGGTGTCAGTCGCTGAATTACCCATTTTTTCATAGCACTAAAATGGCATACAAGCGTACGGCCGCATAGTAAGCTACCGCAGAAATAATACAGGAAGAAACATAACTAATAAAAAAAATACTGGTAAAATCTAGGTACTTTATTAAAAACTACTAATTAATTCTAAAGTAACCTATAAACAAAACTAGTTTTAAAAAAGCATTAAAAATGATAATTCGATGTTATGTTAAAAGTAGCAACCATTTATTCCAAATGGCACTGTTTATTCTACAATTTTTATAAAAAAAAACAAACCGACTTCAAAAATGAATTTAAATAATATATAATTTCATGTGCTAGGTACCTACTGTTCTAATTGAAGTCGGTGCCACGAGTGATCACCCGTACTCGTCGTACACAGCTTTCCATTCATGCATGTGGCCTAGGTAATATTTGGTTTGGTTGGCACCGACTTCAATTAGAACAGTAGGTACCTAGCACATGAAATTATATATTATTTAAATTCATTTTTGAAGTCGGTTTGTTTTTATTTTATAAAAATTGTTTATTCAATACTTTTTAGTGCATTTTATACAGCGGTTTTTTAGAAGTCTGATACAAAACAGTAAACCCTGGTATGTCTCTATAAGTACTGTCTGTTTGTTTGTCTGTAGCTCACTTTTTAGCAGTCCTTTTCGAATACTATGTCGAGCCTCGCTCGCTCGGCTGTTGATAAATAATCACAAATCTAACCTAACCTAACCAAAAGTTCCCATATGAAAATTTGACAGATTCGATATACCGGCAGATCTCGATCGGCCGGATTGACCGATCTACATACGAGACGACATATTTATAAGGTATTTGTATTAACATTGATACGAATTGTGATTATGTGTAACATTATAACTTGAGAAGGCCTACTCTCTGAATAAGCGATTTCACTTTCGTAATACACTATACTGCAGTTCATGGTGTGAAGCAACTTCTTCCTCTTCGGTGCTAACAGCTGGTGCTTTAGTGTCAACTTTATGGTATAGTGAGCCTCCTAATATCGTCACTCAAGAGTCACTTGTTTACACGTGTTCCCATCATGATAATCAACGGTCTAATATATACCTACAATATTTAAAGAATTATCCTCTAACTCCTATCCGTTTAGGAGTTGTACCTTTCATTATCACCTCACCAACATGGAATGATGACTCCAGACTTAAATACATGAATAGCTAACGAAAACATAAGTAACGCGTTGTACGTGCCTATAAAATCTGAGGGTTGCCCTCGATTTGCCTGGGATCCCATCATCAGATCCTGACTTGGTGACAATGGGACCAACTTGGGAGTATGCACTTTCGAATAAAAAAAGAATTTTGAAAATCGGTCAAACATAAGTAACGCGTTGTACGTGCCTACCAAATTTAAGGAGTGCCCTCGATTTACCTCGGATCCCATCATCGATCCTGATTTGGTGACAAGTTATGATGGAAAAAAAAACAAACGGTCTAATCTAATACATACCTACAATACTTAAAGAATCATCCTCTAACTCCTATCCGTTTAGGAGTTGTACCTTCCATCATCACCTCACCAACATGGGATGATGACTTCCAGACGTAAAAACATGAATAGCTTACGAAAACATAAGTAACGCGTTGTACGTGCCTATAAAATCTGAGGGTTGCCCTCGATTTGCCTGGGATCCCATCATCAGATCCTGACTTGGTGACAATGGGACCAACTTGGGAGTATGCACTTTCGAATAAAAAAAGAATTTTGAAAATCGGTCAAGAATTGACGGAGTAATCGGCGGACATACAAAAAAAAAAAAATATACAATGAAACATAGAACCTCCTCCTTTTTTGAAGTCGGTTAAAAAAGGCCGTAACCGCTTTTCTTTCGGCATTTCTTTTACCGGTGGTCATTTTGCTGCTTTCCAAAATGTTGGTACTTTATAAAGTAGTTTATTTAATTGTATATCAATCTAATTAAGTGTACAAGTTGTAAACGATCAGAGTAAGTGTATGTAAAGGTCTAGTATCTGAAATAAATCGTTTCGTTTCAAGAAGGATAAGTATATCGATCAAAATAAAAGGAACATTGGCATTTGATCGACCAAAAAGGTTAAAACAAAGGATTTATAACTTAACAATAATACGATAAAAAAAGATAACTATGTGTATAATAATCTGTTGCGCAGGAGTGATTCACTGATATAAATAGAACGCTATTATTAGTTTACCATAGTGTGGCAGTGTGCTCGTGTTGTGTTGCAAGAAAGGATTACGCTGATTCATGCTTACCTACAAGAAAGGCTTTGTTACTTATCAATAAATTCAGTTATTATCTGTAATAAAATTATGATATGATAATTAAATTTTATAATATTCTTGATGCAACATTAATAATTAATGTTAGTCACACTATAGGTCTATAGGTAATATAGATAATTATAATGTTTTATTTGCAATGCACGTACAGTCAAGAGCAGGTCGACCTTTACATATTGGACTTTGTACCATTCTTAAGTTCTATGACATAAGAGCCCAAATTGTACAGCAACTTGCAAGTGTAAATCTCGACGTGTACTTGACTGTACAGTCGACCAATTAAAGGTAAGTAAACAGGGTAGAGAACTAAGCATAAATATTTTTCTTCTAATAATGTAAATATGGTTATGAACCTTTATTATCACATGGAACAATAATGAATACTATTGATAAATTTTTCGGGTAAATCCCTTTATGCAATATTAAGAAAGTTGAATCATATTTACAGTCAACAGATGAAAGAGGTGACTTTCATCTGTTGACTGTAAAAAGAAAACAATAAGAAGATATTTAGTAAATAAGTAAATAAATCGAAATTCCTGCAGTTTTAAAAATCAAAGTAGTTTTGATAATATTTTTTTATCGCCTACAACGTCACATCTTGTCTACTATTAAAGTATTAATGTATAACAGAAATGTGTGTTAAGAAAGTTAATTCGCCTTAACCTGCCACACAAAAGATAAAAAAAGATAACAAGTTGAGTAGTGGCACTGTGACACTTGTCCACCTGTCTCCGCACTCACATTCACATGTTTTGTGAACCTGTTAAAGGGATGAGTCCACAAATAGACTAGTGTTTCCCCCCCGCTTCGCCCTCTCTATAAACAGAACACATTCCGAGCCGGGTTTATTTATAGACGGGGCCTAATTCGGGACTCTGACATCCGGCCGTCCTTTGGGAAAAAATTTAACAACATATATTATATTTTTAAACTCGCTGTGAGACGGTTAACGGTTTGTTACTGAACGGTATAATATGTATCACAATATTAATTAAACTTTTGGTCTACTTTTTGTTGTTTCCAAAGCGCACCATATAGTGTAGGGAATTTTGAATGTTGATGTCTGTGAATTTCTGCACGGGTATGGAATGTAATTTATTATTTAGTCAGCTTATTAAATCAAAATCGTATTGTATTGTAGTCAATAAAGTTAAATAGATAAATATGTTACCCAAAGCTTGAAAATAAGCAAGAAAGCTCGTTGATGTCATTTTTAGAGAACTTGACAGAAAAGTAAAGACATACAAAGATGTCACTCAGTTCATTGTTTTCACATATGTATAGAGTTTATAAACCAAACTCTTTGCTCTAACAGCACCCCTTAAACTGATACATATGTGTTAAACTCTTAGTTCAAAGATCACAAATAACACACAATAATACAACTATAAACCTGCTCTCTGGAACAAGATCGATGCAAACTTTAAGTGTTTTTCCCTAGTTAATGATTTTGTACAGATATCAGCTAGCATTTCCTCTGTACAAATATAGGCTAACTTCACAGTTTTTCTAATTATTAAATCTTTGATAAAGTGATACCTAATATCAATGTGTTTAGTTCTCGAATGAGATACCACACACCCACAAATTTTTTGGGCTGACTGATTGTCGTTAAACAATTTTAAGTTACACAGAATACCACATTCATATAAAAGAGTTCTTATAAAGATCCCTTCTTTACAAGAATCGGATATTGCCATGTACTCAGCTTCAGTACTTGACAGTGCAACAGTACGCTGTTTCCTACTTTCCCACGACACTACAGAACTGCCTAGCTTAAATATATACCCGGTGAATGATCTTCGGTCCAAATGATCTCCACCCCAGTCAGCATCTGTGTATCCTGTAATTTCTAAATTACCTTTTTCAAATGTGAGACAGTAATCCATAGTACCCTTCAAGTACCTAAGTACCCTCTTGGCTGCTCTCCAATGGTCTTCTGAATAACAGTCATTAAACTGACTCAAATAGCTCACACTATGAGCAATGTCAGGTCTAGTACAAACTGCCAGATACATTAAATATCCAATAAGACTTCTATAATCATATTTACAAAGCGAATTAGTTGCCTTTTGTAACTTTAAACCAACTTCCATAGGAGTCTTAGAGACCTTGCAATCTGACATTTGAAATTTATTCAATATCTTAGTGATATAACTATTCTGATCGAGTGTAATTTTTCCATCATCAGTTTGAGTTATCCTCATTCCTAAGATATGATGAGCTTTTCCCAAATCTTTCAATTCAAACTCATCCATTAATAATTTTTTCATTATATCCTTCTTCACAGAATTCTTCAATGAGAAAAACATTATGTCATCGACATACAACGCTATAATCATTTTTTCATTTCCTTGATTATAATAATAAACACATGGCTCTGAAGATAATCTTTTAAACTTCAATTTATTGATTAAAACATCATTTATTCTATCATTCCAAGCTTTCGCCGCCTGTTTTAAGCCATAAATTGCTTTATTTAATTTATATACCTTTCCTTTGTTGTTTGCATCTACGAAGCCGTCAGGCCTTTATTGCCCGTGGTCCCTGTGATAGTCCCTGGAAGGTACCACGGGAAATATTTTACCCGTGGTCCCTGAATTTAGTATAAGCCAACTAATTTAAAAAGGTATGGCCTACAATTTTTTTTTTACAATGTTTTTATGATGTATTAGAAATTCCTTTAGGATTATTTTCGAATGTTTTTGGGATGGATTAGGATTGACTTTAGAATTATTTTGGGATGGATTAGGATTGACTTTATGATTATTCTGGGATGGATTAGGTTTGACTTTATGATTATTTTGGGATGAATTAGGATTGACTTTATGATTATTTTGGGATAAATTAGGATTGACTTTAGAATTATTTTGGGATGGATTAGGATTGACTTATGATTATTTTGGGATGAATTAGGATTGGCTTTATGATTACTTTGGGATAAATTAGGATTGACTTTAGAATTATTTTGGGATGGATTAGGATTGACTTTACGATTATTTTGGGATGAATTAGGGTTGACTTTATGATTATTTTGGGATAAATTAGGATTGACTTTAGAATTATTTTGGGATGGATTAGGATTGACTTTATGATTATTTTGGAATGTTTTTGGGATGGATTAAGATTGACTTTAGGATTGTTTTGGAATGTTTTTGGGATGGATTAGGAATAACTTTAGGACTATTTTGGAATGTTTTTGATTGATATATTTGTTTTCGGAGATACGAAGGGGGGGGGGGCTCTTCATGGTAATGGTAGTAGTCCATATAGTGAACCTACAAGGAAAACTATAACGGTTTAGTTGTGACTGTATCATTTGAAACATTATATAATATGTATGCTCTTTTTTATCTGGCATTAACACATAAATCAGAGGCTTTACATTTGTTTTTTCTTCCGTACTATCTGAAGTTGAAGTTCCGGAAAAGTTCGAGGACTTCATTTTAGCAGATTACAGTAGTGATGAAGGTGAGCGTATGATCATATTTTGTAGTCCAGATTCTAAGCAATTGATTGGAAATATAAAGGAATTCTTCGGGGATGCAACGTTCCAAAGCTGCTTGATAGTACGGAAGAAAAAACAAATGTAAAGCCTCTGATTTATGTGTTAATGCCAGATAAAAAAGAGCATACATATTATATAATGTTTCAAATGATACAGTCACAACTGAAACAATGGAACCCATTAAAAATGCATTGTGATTACGAAATTGGCGCAATTAACGCCATTATAAAAGTGTTTCCCGACATACATATTGTGGGCTGTTATTACCATTGGGGCAAGTGCATGTGGAGAAATGCGAAACTCCTGAAAATGGATAAATACAAACAGGAATTTTTCATTTCAAAATCATCTTCGAACCATCCGAAAATCGTATGAAAATCATTTCTGAATCACCATAAAAGCATTCTAAAATAAGACTGAAAATTATTCATAACTAAATCTAAAGTCAATCTTAGTCCATCACAAAACTATTCTAGTAACATAACATAAATATCGTCAAAATTACCTATAATAATCCTAAACCATATCAAAAAATTTCGAAAATAATCATTCCTAATTCATCCTAAAAACATTGCTAAATAATCCTAAAAGCATTCCTAATCTATCCTAAAAACATTGCTAAATAATCCTAAAAGCATTCCTAATCCATCCTAAAAACATTTCTTAATAATCCTAAAGGCATTCTTAATCCATCCCAAACACATTGCTAAATAATCCTAAAAGCATTCCTAATCCATCCCAAACACATTGCTAAATAATCCTAAAAGCATTTCTAATCCATCCTAAAAACATTTTTTAATAATCCTAAAGGCATTCCTAATCCATCCCAAACACATTGCTAAATAATCCTAAAAGCATTCCTAATCCATCCCAAACACATTGCTAAATAATCCTAAAAGCATTCCTAATCCATCCCAAACACATTGCTGAATAATCCTAAAAGCATTCCTAATCCATCCTAAAAACATTTTTTAATAATCCTAAAGGCATTCCTAATCCATCCCAAAAACATTGCTAAATAATCCTAAAAGCATTCCTAATCCATCCCAAAAACATTGCTTAATAATCCTTAAAGCATTCCTAATCCATCCTAAAAACATTTGTTAATAATCCTAAAGGCATTCCTAATCCATCCTAAAAACATTGCTAAATAATCCTAAAAGCATTCCTAATCCATCCTAAAAACATTGCAAAATAATCTTAAAACCATTTCTAATCCATCATAAAACATTGCAAAATAATCCTAATAGAATTCCTAATCCATCCAAAAAGCATTCCTTTAAATTAGTTGGCTTATACTAAATTCAGGGACCACGGGTAAAATATTTCCCGTGGTACCTTCCAGGGACTATCACAGGGACCACGGGCAATAAAGGCCGTCAGGTTGTTCCATATACACTGAATCTTCTAAATAACCATGCAAAAAAGCAGTTTTCACATCTAGATGTTCGACTGACATATTATAATGAGCTGCGAGGGCTAGCAAAACTCGTATGGTTGAGTATCTAACGACGGGTGAAAAAGTTTCATGGTAATCAATTCCATACTTTTGTGTAAAACCCTTTGCTACCAAACGTGCTTTATATCTAAGCAACTCTCCGTTTAACCCTCTTTTCTTAGTAAATATCCATTTACACTTAATTGGCTTATGCCCTTCAGGTAAGACAGTCAATGTGAAACATTTGTTTGTGATAAAGGAATTAAACTCATCTGCGATTGCTATCTTCCAGTGTTTTCCTTCACTGCAACTTAAAGCCTCTTCAATCGTCTGTGGAATGTCTTCTTCAACCAACAACTCTACTAGTCCTGCATACTCTGGTGTCACCGCATCTTCGAATGCTGACAAATTTGAGTCCTCAGAGTCCATGCTGGATCTATCTGGAATATAAGTATAATCCGACGAGTCATTCTGATACGAATCAGTTTCTGTGTCATCTAGACTAAATATTGTTTGTCTACGATCACTTGAAACGATTATGCCATCAGATTGTGAGGTTTCTAAAGAAGTATTCACCTCAGAGGGTTCATTTCGCATACACGGATCTTGTGGTAGTACCACAGTGCAATCACTTTTATTGTTATCATCACGTGACACACTCACGTTATAAAAATCATTTTCTAAAAATGTAACATGCCTAGCTCTAATGCATGTTTCAGGATCACCAGGATCAATTAGTCTGTATCCCTTGCTATTGTCACAATAGCCCACAAAAATATACCTTTTACTTCGAGGTTCCAGTTTCCGACTATTTTCAATATGAACGTACGCAGTACAACCAAAAATACGCAAGTGATCCACGCATACCTTTTTGGATGTCCATTCTTCTTCAGGAGTTACTCCCATTACAGCCTTTGTTGGAGAACGATTTTTCAGGTAGACAGCCGTGTTAGCAGCTTCAGCCCAAAATCGTTGATCCAACTTCGCATCCTGTAACATACAGCGTACTTTATCCATAATCGTTCTATTGGCTCTTTCTGCTACTCCATTCTGTTGACTACAGTGAGGAATTGTAGTATAATGTCGAATCCCTTTATTTTTCATGTAGTCCTGAAAAGTATTAGAAATATATTCACCGCCATTGTCACTCCTTATTGCTTTTATTTTCTTTCCAGTTTCATTTTCTACCAGAGCAGTGAATGTTTTAAATTTATCAAAAACTTCACTCTTTTTCTTTAGAAAATAAATAAAAGTCTTCCTAGAAAAATCATCTATAAAAGTGACAAAATAACGAGAACCGCTAAAAGAAGATGTCTGCATGGGACCACACACATCAGTGTGTACGAGGCCTAATATTTCACTAGATCTAGTTAAGCTTTTCTTTGGAAAAGGTAATCTAGCTTGTTTGCCCTCTATACATGCTACACAAGGAACAAATGAAGTGTCATGAAAATTCATACCTGTGACAAATCCGTTTTTCATGAGCTTCATACTCCTACAGTTAAGATGACCCATCCTCTTATGCCATATTTCGTGTGAAAGTACCTTACTGTCCTCCTTGGACCCCTGTGTAGTCGCCGCCTTAACCGTTGACGCTAAACTAGAGTAAGAATTTTCACAAACTGAGCTCATGGCAATATCCGACTCCTTTTTACACATTACAGTATTAACCATGTCGAGTTGATATATACCATTGCAGCATGTACCAGTTGCTATGACATTGTCATCATCTAAAATTTCACAACTTTTAGTATTGAATACTACCGTAAAACCTTTCTTAGTAAGTTCACTTACAGACAGTAAATTAGTAGAAAGTTTAGGAATGTAATATACGTTACTAATGTTCTTTAAGCCGTTCTTCAACTGCACTTGCACTTGACCATGCCCGCTTGTTGTAATTTCATCACCGTTCGCAACATTGACTACCAGTGGCTTCAATTGTTCAAAATCATACATGGCTTCCTTCTTATTGCACATGTGATGAGTGGCTCCTGAATCAATGTACCAGGTGTCTCCCTGTACATTCACCGACAAAGCAGCTATCATTGACGTCTTGTCATTTTTGAAAGAATGTTTACCTTGTTCTTTCTCCTTAGCCTGTGGACAATCTTTCTTCAAGTGACCTGTCTTATTGCATCTGTAACACTTGTAGTTCTTAGGATTGTAGGGCTTCTTGACAGTCAAAGCATTTCCCTCAGAGTTTTCTGATTTCTGTGCTCGACGCTGCTGTTCTTGTATCAGTTTGGCCTTCACCGTCTCACTCGTTAATTTAATATTTGAGTTTTCCAAGGCCATGATCATAGGATCAAAATCTTCCGTCAAACCGCTAAGCATAATGACAGCAATGAATTCGTCATCCAGTGGTGAGCTGATGTCTGTAAGTTGTTGAGAAACTTCAGATATTTTTGACAAATAACAATCCATATCTGTCATCTCTTTGAGCTTCATGCCAAACAGCGATCTTAATAAACTCAGCCTCCTGCTTAAACCTTTGTCTTCATAAGCAGACTGTAGATTGGACCACGCTTCGTATGCGGACTTAGCATTACGAATATATGACTGCGCCGACGGACCCACCGATAAGCATATTTTTGCCAATGCTTTCTGGTTCCTTTTCTCGTCTTTGCATCCGTCTGCCGATTGTATGCACTCATATAAATCCTCATGCATCAATATCATCCTCAAAGTGAATTTCCAGTTATTATAATCAGACACGCCATGCAAACGTTCCATCGGGAATCCCATATTATTTGTAATATTCATAGTTATTTTTGAATATTAGTATTTATAATAATATTTTTGGTGTCTGGGCCCATAACCTTTTAGAGAACTTGACAGAAAAGTAAAGACATACAAAGATGTCACTCAGTTCATTGTTTTCACATATGTATAGAGTTTATAAACCAAACTCTTTGCTCTAACAGTCATGAGGGAGGTCCCTCTTTAATAATAAATCATCATCATCAAGTCCACAGCTGGACACGAATTTCGGAAAATCCTTGTATGTATTATACATTATAAACCTTCCTCTTGAATCACTCTACCTATTGCTGAAAACTGCATTAAAATCCGTCGAGTAGTTTAAAAGATCAACGAACAAACAGCGGACGCGACTTCATTTGATACTGTGTAAAGATTTATTTTTAGTTGAAAAATATTGAAATCAAACAACAAGTCATGAAGTGCGCAAACATGGGAGCCACTTATCAAAATTATCAATTCTCGATATTAAATGACGTTTTATAGATATTCGAGGAACGAAACAAAATGTACGTCCTGTTGATATGTAAATTTTGCGAATTAAAAATACAACTTTTGTGCCATAACAAAAATATTATTGGGACTAGGCGACCTCGTAGAACTAGATTATGGCTAGATCGTGGATTCTTAGATACCGGTTGCCATAAAAGTACTAAGGTCAGCCTAGCTCGCATAGTGACATCTATGAACTAAATAGCGCTTATGACGAAATGTAACATAAAGACTCTCTAATATTTCTAATTAATTTATTTAATTAGGTAATCAAATATTTGTATTAATTTTGAAAGTTTTTATTTTGGTATTTATTGACGTTTTTGTTATCAATTTAAGTTTTTTTTAATCGCTCCAGTAGTATAAGAGTTTTTCGTTGCAAAAATACAAATATTTCCTCTTTCAACTTAATCATTCAGTTTCTGAAACGCATCTTTATTTTAATTCCAAATGAAGCCTATATCTGTCTCTTTTTTCCTTTAGTTTGACAGTGACAACTATAGTGAAACGGCTGTAAATGTCATTAATTGTAAAACGTATTTCTGCCAAACGTTAGATTGGCTATATAAGCATGAAAATAAGTACATCGTGAAAGACCCAACCGTGCGGCAAGTCCAGGAATAAATCTGTACGAGTAAAAGTCGAGACCATTAGTCGACGGCGTTCGTTTATTTCCATCCACAAAGTGAAACAAGTTGTTTCTATTTATATCCTTTGGTACTTTCTCAGTGGCTGCTATTCTTGGTTTGGTTATACAAGGTGCTATTTCTGTAATACCCTTTTCGTTAGTCTAAAACACGTTCCATTGTAACTTAGAATACGTTGCAAAAAAAGCAACGCCTTTTTCAGCATTTAGATGTATTTCTAAATTACTTACTAAAAGTTGTATAACTTTACTACTTTGTGTTATCACTAATTATTTTAACCCTTGTCTTTGTCTCTTTTTCATTTCTGTTCATAATTTGTACGGATAGTGTTAAAATGTAAACATAACAAGACGCAGTAATTTATAATCTATGTTCATTTTTAATCTGTATCTTCCGATTTTCCCGCCGATTTTTCTCCGCGTCTATGTATCCAAGTATTCGAATTATCTTAAAACTTATTAAAAATTGATTTTGATTACATCAGTTTCAAATAGAAATAAATGCCTCTGAGTATAATGTAGTAATTTAATCTTGTATATTTAAAAATTAAGACGTAGTTATGTTATAATAAAATTATTATCAGTAATTTGGATTCGCAAAGATATTTTTTTGATAAAAATAACACGTTTTCAAATGAAACGTTTCAATAGACATGTTTACAGAAATAAATATTATCAGTCGTCGGAAAGATAAAGCTATTTTTAGGTTGTACAACAATAATAATCTTCCATTACATAATATTATATAGTTTTTCAGTGTGTATGAACACAGAACTCATAAATTTATATGTTATAAAAAAATAAAATAGGCTTTAAAAAAAAGCCTACAGTTGAGTTTCTTGCGGCACTTCTTCTCAACGCCATTATTCACGTCTGAAGTGCTAGTAGGATGAACAATTTTGACGTGTATTTCTTGTAAATCTACTTGCAAAATAAATGATTTATTTTATTTTGTTTGTTCGAATTTTGAAATCTGTAATCTTGTTTAGTTTTCTACCCCTCTTTCATAGGTTGTACTGTACCACAGATATAGAATGTAACACGTAGACAAGCAAGCGTGTATCGTTTGACGTATCGAACTAAATGAAATCTAATAAATGTCAATCGAACCCCGGAAGCCTCGAACACAATCTAATATCTCACAACTTAATGAAATCTAATTTGGATTGCTTCAGAAACGAAATCAAATGATACAGATATTGTGTAAGGATGAGGCGATCACATTTGCGATTTACTTCACTCATACATAAATAAAGAAATTTCTACACAATACACTTATCCTGATTGTGTTATTGGGTAGCAGAGAACGAATATATTATTGTAAATACTATGACACTTACATAGAAAAAACCCAGACTCAAAAACACACAAATGCCATGACATAAAATGTTTGCCCCGGAATCGAACTCGCACGTTCTGGTGCTGAAGCATCACTGGGTAGCGATGCACCACCGGGCTGTTGATCATAAAACAAAACACATTGCTGCTACGTCGATATTCTGTGAGATGGTACTTCCCCGGGCGAGCTATCTATCTTACATAAATACTCTACACCTCCAAAAATTGGTTTCAAATTAAAGAAATATTTCTTGCTATGAGCTAACACTTCAGAAAACGTGCAAAATCAAATCAAGTTATTATTATAAACAGAACATAAACATGTCGCACTTACAATGTGACTTAAAATAACAAGGATATAATTATTTATAGACTTGAAAACAACATGCAAAAAGGTTTTTTGAGTTTGCGCAATTTATTCTATAATTATCACAGCCCTACGTAACCCAAGTATCGACAACAATGTACAAATTTTAGCTAAAAACAGCAACTTATTGTTTACACAAAAAGTTGAACTGAAGCTACGACGAATTCACAATGGAGTGTTACATAATACGACTTTTCTTTACTTAAATTTTAAATGCGAAAATTGGTGAGCATTTTTGGATGTTTGTTATGGCTTGATAGGTTTTCTTTAAAGGGTAGTTTATAACCTGGATTCTCACATAGATTAGTTTTTATCCCGGATGTCTGGGAACGGGAAGAACATGATTTCGCGGGCATCAGCTAGTATTACATATAAGAGCACATCGTGAGCTCAGCCGACTGCCTTTGTTTGCGTTCCCATGGGATTTTACAAAACTCCCATCCCAACCTAACTAAACTAAACTGATCGTTTAGGTTTTAGGCTTTGTATTGATACTAAAATATTATTTTTTTTTTTACAATTTAATGGAAATTTTTCAAATCGTATTTGAAAGTACTGTTGGTACGGTGAAGGGTCGACATTCGTCCACCATGTTTGGAGGTCCAAGGATTGATTTCCGCGGAAGAACACACATTTATGACAGTTATATGACATGACATGATCCTATAAATTGTTATTATAAAACAATAAAAACATTTTATTTTTTAATGTCATTGAAATATAATTTCCTATTTACAATAATTTAATACAATGAAATTGACATGCAAAAGCATATAATAATAAAAAAAAATTAAAAAATATTTATAATAAGTAAATCAGTATACAACTATAAGGTCCTAATTTATTAATGAACTTCCTTTTAACACATGACTATATACATATAGGTTACATAATATGATCGTTTAAGCAAGGAAATAATGGTCTAGTATTCAGTAAAAAAAAGGCATTAAATTTAGAAATACTCGGTAAAATGCGCCTCTCTTGTAGCAGCCATCCGTCAGTAGAAAAAAAAGGTTTAGGGGTGCGGTGCGAAGGGCGAGTCAACGCGTCTGACATATCAAAATGGTTGTCTAAGGATGAATTTATGTAGTAAGTAAATTTTTCTAACTACTTACAATACGATCAAATTTTTTTTTTACTTTAACGATCATATGTAAAAGTACTACCTAGCCTGTATGTAGTCATAGGCTTAGTCATTACGGTGAATCAATTAATCGGCTATTCGCAAATTTAAAAGGAAGGAAACAATCAATTGTTTATTGGAATTACCTACACACAAAAACAATACCGACCGCGCATATCAAAGGGGGAAAAGACAAATTAGAAATCAATTTATGGCGATTTATATGCGAAAGCACACATTATTTTAACAGAATTACAGTTAAACACCATCATTTTTAGGGTTCCATAGTAAACTACAAGGAACCCTTATAGTTTCGCCATATCCGTCTGTCCCTCTGTTCTGTACGTCCGTCCGTCCGCGGTCTAGCGCCTAGACGCTTGATGCTAGCAAGCTGTAATTTGGTATATATACTTATATTAACAATGCTAACAAAGTAGTCGAAGTACCTACAGGTAAAGTGGGAATGAATTTTTTTTTCGCACCGACCCCATGTTGTGGATAGGTCTCTTAAAAACATTGAGGGTGTGGGAAGATCATTTTCCGATACAATTATCTCCGAAAAGTCTTGTTTTTAGAAATTTGAAAAATTCATGGTAGTAGTCCATATAGTGAACCTACAAGTAGGCACTACTAGTTACCGAGTAATAGTCGACGAACTGATAAAATAAAATTTCTTTGATGAAAACTTACAAATATCATAGAATATGACATTGGACTCATTTGCAAGCAAGCAAAGCACAGCAAATACGGAACCCTACACTGTGCATGGCCAGACATACATTTGGCCGGTTTTTCACTGATAATTTTTCATAGGAGATACATCAATGTTTTTGTTAAAGGGGCGTTTCTACTCAATCGAGGAGTACCTGATGTGCACTATAACCTTATGCATTGATTAAAATAATTAGTTAGTTCTTAATAATGTATTCAATCTTATTTATGTTTTTATTTGTATTCCTATTACTTACTTGTTGCCTTATTGTAATTATTTTCAATATGTAATTTTCAACACAACAAAAAACAAATTCAAACAAAATTTTAGTTTATTACTGATTTGTGAAATTATAATTGTGATTCATACGTACTATTAATAATTAATTATTGTAAATTTGAATGCTGTGCATATCTATAATTGATGTAGACATAAGTAGTGAGTGAGACAATGTACAATGTTTGAAAGTTAATGAATGTGTCTGCATTGTTGATGTGCCTTCATAAATAAATAAACACAATAATAATAATGTTAAATAAAAATAAAAATAAGTTTTAAAACTTTCATTCGGAGAAATAAGTCTTTACAGGCATTTTCTATGTCAGCGTACACATACAATAATAAATGATTTGTGTAATTAATTTACTCCGTAAGCTACTACCATTTCGGAAATAAACGCAAAATGACCACTGATAAAAGAAATGGAGAAACAAAACCAGATACGACATTTTTGTCATGATATACATATTTTTCAATGACATTTAGTCCGTAAAATATATATTTATTACGGAATATAGAGATCTCTTTTTGTGGCCGCACAACAAGTTATTACTCGATGGACGCAGATAAAACACGTAGGTAAGTTAGGTTTATCGCCACAGTCAAATATCGGAATATTTTTATAGATAACACGTTATTTTTACGAGTTTATCAAAGCTTATAATGATCAAACGTTAGTACAAACTTGTATTTTATTTTTTAATACTACCTTTTATAGTCTTTACCGAGAGACCTTAAAAGTTTTTAAAAGCTAAAATGGAACGTCTGAACAGATTGAGATGTTCTCTTAAATTATACATTTACATCTACATTCTATCATACTAATTCTACAGTAAGCTACTGATTTGTCCAGTCTATCTTTGTTTAGTCTATAACTCAAAGAATGTTGGATCTGCCATGTCACCCAGTTGGTACCTCTATATTTTGTGTATTGCCTATATAATTATTTGGGATACAGTACAGGACACATATCTAGGTAGACAAATTATTCTAGAAAGCCACAAAGTTCTGAATTCTGACCGTATTAAATCTTCTGTCTAGCTCTATCGAATTATTATATTAATGCCATTATCTTCTTGAGTTCTCTCTCTCGAAATCTCAATCATTTGTATTTGTACTTACTTAAAAGAGCAAGTGCTAAGTTTCTTGCCAGTTTTTTTAGCACAAATCTGCCGTCTGAACTGGTGTGAGGAAAAAATGGTGACGATTCGAAAGAGTTTATATTAGGCCTATTTGAATAAAAATATTTTGCATTTGAATAAAACATAATATTCATTTACCTTTTCGTCTGCGTTTCCTCTTCTCCACTTTGATTCTATTTGTATTTGTAATTAAACACGACACAAACACTATCAAATTGTTTTTTTTATTACGAAATATTTTCATTAATTAAATAAACATCTAGCGGCTATCATCCGCTTCGAGTTACTGAGTCGTAATAACGTAATGAGTAAAAATGTTTATTAAAAACATGAAATAGAAAGGAAACAAGTACTTCAGTAACAATACAAATTAAAACAATACGAACAATCTATTTATAGTTATGACCAATTGGAGGTTATAATTAATTCGTTTATACGGCTTGGGTGTAAAAATAGACTTCGAAACAGGTCGTTATACTGGCGTGTTGGCGCGGGCGCGGCGCGGGCGCGGTGCGGCTGCGTTGCGGGCAATGGGTTATGGAAAACAATTACCTTATTTTGATAATAAAACTATATTGCGTGCATACTTAGTTTGTGTGTTTCTGTATGTTTTCAATGGTTTTCAAGGTTATTATTTATGATTCACTGAGAACTATGTAGATTTTGGTACGCAGTTCTTCTCGCAATTATTTGTACTTAATTAAACTTTCTTTTCAATAGATATTTTTTTTAAAATTCATCTTTAGTGTTTGTAATGACACTAATAACATATTTATTAGTCTATTAAAAAATATATATACTTAACAACTAAGGCCATTAGCTCCAAATAAAAAATAATTTTAAAGACATTTTTCCATTAGTAGAGACACCTGGGGGAGACAGTTCCATTTCTAACTTATTCAACCAAGAAAGCCGAAAGATTTTGAGAGAAAGACGACCTTGAAAGCAAACAGAACCTATGTATTTTAGAGAATGAGTTCCTAAGAGGAGAGAGCCTTCACCTTCGTAAATAAGAGATCATTATGAAAGATGGTGGAGTGAATAGAACAAGGAGAAGAAGGGAAACCAGACCAAGACAAGATTTTTACAGGGTCGGCAAAGCGCGAGTGATACTCCCGGGGTTGCAAGCATCCAGCACGGTGACCGCTTACCATCAGACGGGCCGTAAGCTTGTTTTCCATCTTGGTGGTATAAAAAAAAGACAAACCGAGCCTCGAGGACGACCGAGGCCTAAATCACACAGCCATTATGATTTTGATATGTTTTATACAAAAACAATTCGTAAACAGCTGTCACTATTAATATGCATAAAATATTAATTTAGCATAAAATGTACATTTACCCTTCGATTAAAAATAAATAAGGTAAATAAATAATTAAATTCATGCACAAGTGATTTAATTACGACAATTTATACAAATTACTTTGTACAAGTCGGAACCGCGGTTACAGTAGGATTGTCCTAGAGCTGTCCGCGGAATAATACCACTTGTGCGTCTGTCAGATGACGTAAGGTCGACAAAAATAGCATGTGTCAGAGATAAAATTAAGTAATAAAAAAAATACTAAAATAATGATAGTAATAAAATTTGTATTTAGTTTTCCTGGTACTGTGATTTAATATTTACTAGCTGATGCTCGCGGTCTTAGCCGTGAAATCTCGTCAATCCCGATCCCGGACTGATATCCGAGATAAAAAACTATCCCGTGTAGCAAATTTCTAGCAAATCTATCAAGCCGTATTGAGTGAAGGAGTGACAAACATACATATATATCATTTTTGCTCAATTTCGCGAGTGTAGATATAGCATTATAGTTAGATGGACATCAACGCAAGAAACGTTACGAGATACTTAAATAAATTTATCTTTTTAAAAGCTTTTATTTAACTTGACCTGTATGTATGTATGTATGTATGAATGTATGTATGTATGTAAGGGTGGAATCTTGGAACGAAAATTTGAACCACTTCCCGTAGACCGATTGAGCTGAAATTTTGCTTAAAACTGTAGATCAGATGACAATACAATATTATGATAACAAAATTACGATACAGCCTTTTGTGTTCCGTTTTTCGTATAAAACAGTTCCGACCAAAAACCTATAGGGTACTTCCGGTTGTCCTAGAATCATGAAATTTGGCAAGAAGCAAGATGATGTAGTACAAGTACAGGAATAAATCTGAAAATCGTAAATTTGTAGTTACTTCTTCTTCTTTAAACAACCAATATAATGTGACCCTACCCTTGGTACATTTTACATTGGTACATGGCTCTTTTATACCGGTTATGAATTAAAATGTATTTTATCTATTACTAGCTTTTCCTCGCGGCTTCGCTCGCGTTAATTTTATGACATAGATCTCGTTTGACAACAAAACAACCCATAGCGCGACTTGTGGCGCCATCTGTTGGCCGATAGCATCCCATACAGCGCCCTTTATAGTAGAAAAAATATTTTCCCTTTGGATTGACATACTTTCACGGGTAAAAAGGTAGCCTATGTTGGGCTCTGTACCCCTGACATATACAAATTTTCATAATGATCAACTGATTAGTCAAGCCGTGAAGGAATAACAAACAAACAAACTCACTTTCTCATTTATAATATTAGTATGATAGTATGACTAGTATGAGGAGCTCGATGGCGTCGCTGTGTGTCACACTCTAATATGAACACACAAGTTAAGCGACGGTGACCCTAGCCAGCGTTTGGATGGGTTTCGTTATCTCGAGCTTCTTCGTGCTTCGGAGGGCACGTTAAGCCGTCGGTCCCGGCTGTTGTCGATAGATGACAGTCGTTAAGCCAAGTCGGTGGCCTTAGGGCGGTTTGAAAACACCGACCTCTGCCAATCCGCATTGGAGCAGCGTGGCAGAGTACGCTCTAATCACCTGAGACCAGCAGTGGGATGATTATGGGTTGATATGATGATGATGATGATGACTAGTATGATTATGGGAAGGAACCCTCATGCGCGAGTTCTACTTGCCCTTGGTCGGTATTTTATTTTTGATGGGTACATAAACCCGTTTAGTTTGTCGCAGGGTGACTGTAGTAAAATCAGGAAATTATATAGGTATTCAAATTGCTGGTGCTAGTTATCTATCTATATATATAAAAATGAAACCCGTTTTCCGTTGTCACGACATAACATGAAAACGGCTTGACCGATTTGGCTGATTTTTTTTTTAGAATATTCCTTGAAGTACGAGGATGGTTCTTACGAAGAGAAAAATTTAAAAATTCCCACGGGAAAGCGGGATACACGCAAACGAAATTGCGCGGGTTTCGCTAGTAACAAATAAATTCATTAGACAAGTACCGCCCCTCGACAATAGATGGCACTGCGAAACCTGTCCAGAGATAACTAAAAAGTAAAAAATAAATTAAAAGTAAAAAAATATATTTAAAAACAAGCTTTTATTTAATTGCGCTAAAAAGAATAAAATAAACTTTTCTTTTAAAATTTTAACTATCAACTTATAACGTCATTACACAATTTATATGACATAAAAGCTTGTCGCGAGATTTACCTGTTTAGGAAAACATAATTATCGAACTAACATTTATTCGTACTACGAGTAAATGTTAGTAATTAAATCTCGCGACAAGCTTTTATGTCATATAAATTGTGTAATGACGTTATAAGTTGATAGTTAAAATTTTAAAAGAAAAGTTTATTTTATTCTTTTTAGCGCAATTAAATAAAAGCTTGTTTTTAAATATATTTTTTTACTTTTAATTTTTGCTTTCGACAGTCCGTGGTCGTAATGTCGATAATACTGTTCTCATAGGAATGTTGTAAAACTTTATGATTTATGGTGAAAATCGTATTAAAATTCGTTGATCAGACACTGAAAGGAATTTGAGAAGATATTCCCAAAAAAAATACCGTAACGGTTTAAAACTATTTTTGTTTATTATTAGATAATATGTTAATTGGAAATTAATGCTAGAAATTATCGGTGAGGCAATTAGTGTAACTAAGCTGTTTCTAAAAATAGGGAGATCAGATAAGTATTAGATAAAATACTAATAGGTAGTTGGAGCTAGTGTCGGCGATTCCATAATCGCTATCTATCTAGGAAGTGTCCGGTTAAATATAGATTGATATAATCGACAATCACTATGGATTGCTGTCTTTCATATTGCTAAAGATAGAAGTCACTTTAGTCCAACACCGTCTAATATATTTCGTTATATTTGTGTAAATTTCAAAACAGTTTTAGGATTTGTTGTTCTCGGAAGTAGTTCAAAGTTCTGGTTCTTCAGGAGGCAATTTTGATGCAGATTTATAGTAAGATTGATCACGCAGCGGCCACGCGACGGCTGCGCGAAAATCTTCGCGTCTTCCAAACGCGCCCCTAATTATATACTTATAAATTATAATACATAGACGTCACCCCTATAATCTTAACTCAATTACTTACGTTGAAATTGTGTTATGCTTAGGCTTCGAAACTCGAAAATTGGGCTTACCTGTAAATAAAAAAAATTGTTAGTAAACTCACTTATTAGTCAAATTTTGATTTTACAGACATTTCTCAAAAGTAACGATGTAAACAACAAACTAGTAAACAACGTACGTTACGGTAGTTCACACCGATATTCTGTGACAGGGTGGTATGAAAGCTCAAAAAAATTTAAACTGAAAGCGGCTTTCATAATGACTCTACCACTAATTCAATCATCCATAAGCATCAGTTTTTCTCTAATAAAAGCAGCATAAATATTGCATATTGGAGTCGATAAAGTTACATAAATAAAGGGTTTTCAACTATTTTTGGATATGGCAACCCAACGGGCGTCCAGCATGCCACAATTTTATCTATTTCGGATACAACAGAAATAGGATTTCCGCGTTGAAATTTTCGTCCGCGGCTATTTTCGCCGCTGTGCCGTTGTCTGCACACACAGACGCACAGAACACGTTTTACTGGTATGTTTAACTATTAATAATACTGTATTTCCACTCGTTATGTCTTTTATGTTATAATGTATTCCAACGATGTTTTCCAACTATTCTATGGTCTCTAATAATTTTGTTCATATTTAAATTACACTTTAAATGCCAAGTCTTTTATTTGTAATCACTATATTCCCTAGAACCAAATTAACAGTCAGTTCCTGAAACGCATTATTAACGTTAATGACGCATTAAATCTGGGGGCACGGCAGTGCCCCCGCCAAGTCGAGTAAAAAAGCGTAATTTATTCAGCCTTCTGTCAACTAATTATCTAACCTATAGCTGTCAGTCAAACTAAAAAAGAAAACAAGAGATAGCTTATGACTCAAGCAAGTGGAATTAAAATGAAAATGATTTACAGAAACTGGCTGTGATTCTGGTTAAATTAAGGTTTATTTTACACTTAAAAATTCATTAGTTTTTGTTAATTGGCTGTAAATCTTTTTTTTTTTAATTTCGAATATCACTAGCTCTTTCTACGTCAACGGCAGGAAAACAAAAGACGTTAAATTGTCTTTTGTTTTTCTGCCAGCTTAAACTGTGTTAGCAAATGTGCGCCCTTTGTGTTACACACGTGGTGTGTTTAACAGGGCTTGTGCATGCTCAGCTGACGGGCGCCGATAAGCGCGGAAGGGCGACGACCCCGCCGGATGCCTTATCACACCATTTCGCGTCGCAACTACCCACGCTGCAACGCCTTAATAGTACATAAGCTTTCAATTTCCTACTGTTTCTCTGAGATAATTTAAGAAATAGTAGGAAATGAATGGACAATACAATAATGTCCGTTTTTACTAACAATTATAAAATTATCAATAAAAATACGGTTTAAAAAAATCGATAATTTGATATGTCATACTACAAGTATCTAAAACAAGAAATTTGGACATAGAGGAAGCTAAATTTTATTGGTGAGAACAGGCATAAATATCACAGCACTAAAAAATATTTTTTTTTGCGTACTACCACTATTTCAGAAACAAAGCAAAAATCCTCCTGTAAATCATTTTGTGGTGGTCTATGTCTATAAAAACAGCTCTATGAAAAATACTAATCAAAAATGTATTCTACATGGACTACATGCCATTAGTATGTCGCAATAGTTACTTCTGGCGGCCTTGACGGAAATAAATACGTGTAAACGTGAATATAATGTACAGAATAGTCCATTCATTTAATTAATTCCACAGTACGGCCATTACGAAATTATATTAAAAATTATACCGGTTTTGATTATGTAAATATTCGAATAGAAACGAGCCTCTTATAATAATGTATTTCTTATTCGTTAGACCTCTTTTTGAAGCAGTTATCATGGAAACCGGCTTTTTAAAAATAAATTCTACACAATTCACAAAGTCACACACGTGGTGCCAAAGTAAGCCAGGCTTGCTTGTACTGACTTTTTTTTTAATTCTAGATTTAAGACTTGTTCATTCCACACTATTGTTTATAACATTCCGCGTATTCTTCTAATAAAGGTGGTAGTTTATACAAGTTGTATATATATGACAAGAAAAAGTGCCTGTGAAGGTCTAATTTCTGAAAAAAAAACAATTTCATTTCACTTGTGTTATGGGTACCACCAGACAACGGTGTTATATTATATTAATGAAAATATATGTAAATATATTATAATACATAAAAAATACCAAGACTCGAGATAAAACCAAAATATGCCACCACCAATATATAAATGTTTGCTCCGTGAAGGGATCGAACCCGAAATTAGAAATGGCGATAGAAACCTTGAAATTGACTATTAAAAATGTTTGAATAACCAACGAATGTCTTTCATAAATACTTGGAAAAGTTACACGGGAATTTTTCCAATGTCGTCATATGGTAAACAATCAGTAATGTTATGACAAAGGTGCAGATGCACCTCGCGACCCGCGTGAGCTTCGGCGTCTAGTAATTTTCCGAGCATTATCGCGCGACAGTCTCACTCACCTGCTCTGCGGGTTTATTCTCAAAACAGTTTCAATCTCACCTCAAACTCACGCACTATCTCGCTCAATTCCTATTTTGTATGAGTGGGACAGCGCTTGAAATTGACACGAGATTGTAACTCTTTTTATTACGAGAATACCGGAGATGTTCTATAACTGTGTAACCGTTTCACTATACTTAGCATATTTCCAATGATATTCAATGATGGTGTTTGAACTAGTTGTAATGTAATATTACAATGTGGTAACGTAATTTTTATTTTGTTTTTATTTTTTTTAAATCAAATGATTGTTTGGAGATTTTGTGCCAAGTATGTATTCAATTATCCGGTCCCTATAAAAGGTTGGAATAATTCGAACACCCTTTGAGATGTTAAGATAGAAATACATAGATAGTTTTTAATCATTTTATACTCTACTTACTTATGTAAGTATATTTTTGACGAGTGCAAAGTTATACTAGTCGCAAACATGTCTGGGTCGCACAGAACGAAGTTCGAAACTTTTACTTATTACTCAGTGAATAACGACAATTTCAATTGTTTTATAAACTGTGAGCCCAAATGTTCTTTGGTTAAAAAAATATATCTACGCCAGGCAAACAAACAAATAGTCCATAATGGGAAGTGGTTATCGCCGACTATCAACAAGAGTAACACCAGAGGCGCTACCTATGCGACCAATGCAATGATATTACTGTCTGTGTTTATAAAAACTTCCGTTGCTGCGCACATGGGTGGCGTTTGTCTATGTGGTGGGAAATTCCTTTGACACGGTTCGAAGTCGCCGATCGTTCGTTCGAGTTCGAGATAAGAACATATACACTGGAAAGTGGCCGCGAAACACAATGCTATATATAAGTATAGTATATATTGATTTCAAACAAAATACCGCGAAATATTTGGGTACCTACACTCTTCAAAAGAATATGCTTTTAAAGGTTTTTTCACTAGTTTCATACAGCTGGTAACGTTAAACATTAAACTACAATAAAAATCATTCTCTTTACAACAATATCAAGTAAAAATAAAACCCAAATGACGATAATTAAAACGATTACGATTTCTCCCCTACAACATAGTATCGATATTATAAGTTACTTTTTGAAGCAAAATCCTAATTCAGACCCGCCCCACTCTCCGTTGAGGCAGTTGGGAATCATTCTTCACACAATTTTTTTTAAACACTACAACGTTAAAAGAATATAGTAATATCTTCCAGCATAAATACAGTAAATGGCATCGAAATAATAAATATAACAGTAAATCACGTGAGTGGCCCAGCAAGTGTTGCAACCGGTGCAGCAAGGTGATGCACCAGAATAGTTGCAGTTGGGCAACCGACAGCCACGCGCGGCCAAGGTCCCTGCTTGCATTTCTGACCAACAATTGCATATATACAAATCATTTCACATTATAATTATCTGTATAGATATTTAAAACAAAAGATAACTGTGCTGTGTGTAGTCATAAAGCTTTTCTACAGGCTCGGTTAGTTAAGTCATCCCACGAAAAGGGTAACCAGTAACCAGCCGTAAATATAATAAGTTTTCTAGATAATCGCATGAAAAGATTGTAATTACAAAGTTTCATAACAATACTTCCTTTACTAGCGTCAAAATCTTCGTTATTTGTTCACTACCCTTTCACTCATTTCACTTGGAACCATTGCTCGATCCCTTAATGAATCCTAGGTGACTTTTAATTCCACTTTGATCCAATTTTTGGTACGATTTAGGATTGCTTCGAGGATTGTTTTGGGATTGCTTAGAAGATTATTTTCAAACGGTTTGGTATGGTTTATGATGCTTTATGACGACCTCCGTGGTGTAATGGTTGCCACGCCAGACCGCCACCCAGGAGGTCCCGGGTTCGATCCCTGGTCGGGTCATGATGAAAAACGAACTTTTTCTGATTGGCCTCGGGTCTTGGATGTTTATCTATTTGTTATAAAACATAATATCGTTGAGTTAGTATCCCATAACACAAGTTTCGAACTTACTTTGGGGCTAGCTCAATCTGTATGAATTGTCCCTATATATTTATTTATTTATTTATTTATTTATTTATTTAGTATCCAAGTGGCAGGATGGGACCTCTCTCATTGGTTGATTGACTGTACATTTGTCACTCACACATATTAATAGTTTATGCTATGTGTACGTTAATAGTGTTAATTAGAATTTAATGGGTAAATATACAAATGGTTGCCAATCAACGTCATCAATTGATGGTTGTCATCGCGGGCGCCAACTGACGAGGGGGGAGGGGGAGGTATCGGGAAGCGGTTCTCACCGTATAATTAGACGGATGTGTACCATGAGGTTGGTGTCGCGGGGTGAACAGGAAATAGGTCAAGTGATTGTTCATTATAAAAAAAAAATAAAAAAAAAATTAAGCGTTTTCTCGTGTTATTGCAGTGCCCATTGTACTAACATCAGCCAGTAAGATCTGTAAGTTAATTTCAAGAAAATATAAAATGAGCTGAAAACGTGTACAATGTTTATAAATAAATATGTATGTATGGACAAATCACACAGATTGAGCTTGCCCATCATCGTCTTCGATCATAATACATATGATCGAAGGCTAGTGAGTCTATCTTCACCTGAGGTTCGATTCCCGCTCGAAGCAAACACTTATGTGATGGCAATTATGTTTTTTGTCAAGTCCGGGTGTTTTCTATATATTATGAATATATTTTTTTATACCACTAAGGTGGCAAACAAGCATACGGTCGCCTGATGGTAAGCAGTCACCGCAGCCTATGGACGTTTGCAGGACCAGGAGCATTACTAACGCGTTGCCGACCCTGAAAGAACCTCTTCACACCCTTTTTGAAGTACCCCATGCTGTAATCGACAGGGAAAGCATGGACAGGGAGTTCATTCCACAACCTGAGGGTTCGGTGAAGAAAACCCCTCTGGAATCGCGTAGTACGGGACCGGTTTGATTCCAGCGTGTGAGGATGGATTCCCTGTCGATGGCGAGCGGTGCAATGATAGAAAGATGTTATATATATGGTGATATATTTTGACAATAATATATGCGTTTACTGGTAACCATAGCTCAAGCTTCCTTTGGCACCAGGCGGCGCTGTGGTGCAGCAGCCGGCGCGGCGAAATGGTGTACTACAATTTATTTATTTATCTGAATATTTTGACAACTTTCAAAATATCATCATCGTCATGACTCACAAACCGATTTAATTCTATTTATATGAACAGTAAGATCTGGTTATAATTAAATTATGTGGTAACGACAATTTTGAGCGCAGGGCGACCGCCCGTCTGGCGCATCGCGGATCGCGGCCAAGGCGCGTGCGCATCTCTGCGTTCATCATTAACCACATAATACCGCAAAACACATTATTCAATTTACAGTCAGTTGCAAAAACACATTTCAATCTTAATTCTATATTAAGTTGTACTAACTCAATTATATCTTATTTAACTCAAAACCTTAACATGTTTGTCGACCTCCGTGGCGTAATGGTTACCACGCCAGACCGCCACCCAGGAGGTCCCGCTTTCGATCCCCGGTCGGGCCATGATAAAAAACGAACTTTTTCTGAATGGCCTCGGGTCTTGGATGTTTATCTATGTATGTATTTGTTATAAAATATACTTAACTAGCGAAACCCGCGCAACTTCGTTTGCGTATATCCCGCTTTCCCGTGGGAATTTTGGAATGTATGATACTTTAAAACCTTCCCCTTGAATCACTCTATCAATTAAAAAAAACCGCATCAAAATCCGTTGCGTAGTTTTAAAGATTTAAGCATACAAAGGGACATAGGGACATAGGGACAGAGAAAGCGACTTTGTTTTATACTATGTAGTGATATCGTTGAGTTAGTATCCCATAACACAAGTTTCGAACTTACTTTGGGGCTAGCTCAATCTGTATGAATTGTCCCTATATATTTATTTATTTATTATTTATTTTTATTAAAGCAAAATCCAAAAGACAATGTAGTGTCCCACCGTAGGCATGTCCCAAGACTTAAATTAAATTCAAGTTCAAATATTTATTTCACAGATTATGCCTTCACAGGCACCTTCCCTCGTCTTATACATTCTAAACATTAAATAATTATAATTATACAAAATACATTATATATATTTATACACTACTCTATAACTAGGCATTTACCCTATGTCTGGTTCTAATCTAAACTCCTTTATTTTGTTACTTTGTAAACTATTGTCTTCAACAGAAGACCGTGTCCAAAACTTGCTATTTGAGAGTTATCTGCAGTGGCATCTGATAAATATAGAGGCTCAGCTTTAAGGCACATTTATCAAAACCCAATGAGCAATATGTAATTGCCAACTGTTGGGAGAAGTCCAAAGGAATCTTAGATTAGTTACATCTGTATATTTGATTGACGATACTTTAAAAGCCATTTTATTATTTGGTCTTCTTCGTGACTTGTCAGTGTGTTTCTCTTTATTCCCAGAAGTGCCTTTGCTAGTTCCTTTGAAGGAACAACTAAGACTTTGGGCCCTGTATTCCCTTTAAAGTTTCTAAAGGATAGGGATAGTGTTGCCAGATTTAGAAATGGTATTAGGATGAGTTGGAAATGGTTTTATTCCTTCCAAAACCCTTTGTCTTTTCTGCAATCACTTGAGGCTTTTTTCATGTCATTCTTTTAGCAGTCGCTCCATTTCTTCTTAGGCCTACCTTTACATTCATCTATCCACATTCTATAAATGAAAATAGTCAACTAATGAAAATAGGTAGTATCCAGGGCCGCAAATATTATTCAAGTTTAAAGCGTTTAATTTATTCGAATTTTTATTTATCAATAGTATTCATATTGTACAGTCAAGAGCAGGTCGACCTTTACATATTGGATTTTTTTGCATTCTTAAGTTCTATGTCATAAGAGCCAAAATTGAACTGCAGGTGTAAAGCTCGACGTGCACCTGACTGTACAATGTAATTAAGTACAAAGATTCATAGGGATCCTTAGCATTAAAATATTTGTTCTTAGTTTACCAACCTTGGACCACCATTTTGTTGACCTACCTACCACCGATCCCCAGAGTAAATAATAATTAAACAACAACACACAGTTCTAGAAAAAAAATATATACTTAGGACTTAATTCAAGAAAAAAACAAGCAGACAATGATAGAATAACATTTTAAAGTCACACCACAACAAAACAGTTACAACGACCTTCTAAAAGAATATGTAACAAAATAACCTTCAGAAAAACCACAATAGATGGAAATCGCTGATATAACCTTATAAAACATGGTGAGCATTAGGTACAATAATAGTTTAGTTGTGATTCAATAGTATGTAGATAGTTCTGTCTTTGGGAGAACTTCTAATTGCATATAATGTATACGCCGCGACATCCCAGTACAGAGGAATGTACACTTACAACTCAGCTGGCCTGTAGTTGCACTGCGAGCCGTGCGAATCTATTCGGTCTAGCGAGTCACATTAAATTTGAACTGATTTATTGTTCACGGGTCGCCGTCATCGAAATCGATGAGGAGGACTATACAGACACTCAACTGATATACCTTCAATTGGAAACGAAATGTTTGCAAGATGCCAGCGCCGCGCACAACTGGCATCTCTGGGTTGTACGTTTTTAGCATATTCCACTGTCGATAAATCAAACGACTCTGTAGTATGCGATCGTAAATCGTTAATGCCGCGAGGAACGATGGCACAATCAATATTGTTTATAGTTCAGGAAATAACACAATCTTAAAATAACCATTATTGGCCGGATTTCAGTTACTAAAATATCCGTGTAGGTATACGTTATAACAATGTAATAATAACAATAGGTATTACCAATGAGGACAAATTAATGACAATAAATAAATTCTACATAATTCATACAGGATCACCTGGTCTTAAAGTAAGCTAGGCTATTGGTACCAGACAACGTATTAAGGATGGAGAGATTAGAAAAAGAGGAAGGGATGAAGAGAATTAATATTAGAGAAGAAAACTTATATTAAAGAAAAAATGGTACGATGGCGAGATGAAAAAGAGAAAGGTGAAAAGTGAAGTGATTGACAGTAAAATATAAAATAGACGTAGGTATAAAATATAGACAATATGAATTATAAAAATATAATGTTTATCAAAAGAGTTCGGTTTGTAACCCAACGAGTATATATGATTTACTTACAATACATAGAAAACACCTAGACTCGAGAACAAATACAAATGTTTGATCCGAGGGAATCGACGCAACCTCTGGTGCCCAATGTAGGATCACAAAAGCACTGGCTGCCTGTATACAAGTAGTAAATGTATTGATGAAAAGCAAGACTGGAGCCGCACAGTCTGAGGCGTTGGACAAAGAGCATAATGATAAAACAGATAACATTAAGAGGCTATCAACAGGATCGCTTCATTATTCATACGCTAATTGCGTAAATAAACACGAGATGGCGGCTTGATTAGCTAATTAAGATGAATATGACGTATTAGTTGTCAGCAGACTAATTAACAAGATGTTCTAGAAACTACGATGAATTAGTTGAGATAAATAAACCCTTTAAGAACATATCAATTTAGAAAAAGCTATCGTAAATAGTTTTTGCTCCAAAAAAATCAATATTATGGTGCAAGGCTGACTCTCGCGTCACTTCTTGAACGATTATTGTCTTGGGGGACTGATCTGTTCGTTTCTACAATATCTACCTTTTTTACATTCTGATGTTACGTGCGGAATATTTAAATCAAGTGCAGCAATCATCGTTACTACTGACCGCACAATACAGATAAATATCGAGACTTATCTACTACATATTTCCACTGCTGTGCCTTCTGTATAAGTACCAAGAACATGGCATACTTCCATAAAGTCACGACAAAGATTTTTAGGCAGCCAGTTCTACAAGGCTTAAATCCTTCAAATTTAAAACGTTTATTCAGAATTACAGGTATTTAAAGGCACTTTCAGAGCTCCTCTTGGGAGGGTTGGGAGGGTTGGCAACGCGTGAGTGATACCCCCGGTATTGCAAGCGTCTGTAGGCTACGGTGATGCTTACTATCAGGCGGGCCGTATAAGAAAAAAAAAACTTTCTCTATTTATAGAAACTCTTTTTCTTAAACCAATTCTCTCTCATCTAAGGCGTTAGTTGGTCAGTTTTTATTTCTTATTTTAAACATAAGATATACCTACTAGTTCTATTATAATTTCAACTTGTTGTAAGACCATAAGATCTTATTGTAACCGTGTGGCAAATAAAGAATTGAATTGAATTATAGCGAAGAGAAGAGATAAATCCCATTGTCTGCCATGATGTGGACTAACTCCAATATTGATAAGTGAAGTGGTGGCTGGTTGACTCGCCTGGCATGCGACTACAAGTCGACCTCGGCATAGTACGCCAAACTAAACAAATTGATGACGGGACACGCCTCTTAGACAGCACACTGCAGGCAAACAGCAACGACCGATTCTGTACGATTTTTCAACTGATACCTTTATGACATGGTAGATTTGATACAACAAATTCTCATTGTTTTCGCTCTTTTTAGATCTTAAATTTGTGGTTTGGTAACGAGATTCGTATGTTCCAATTCGATAAAAAAGGGAACTACTGCAGGTCAAAGGCTTCCTAACTTCTCCAAATCTCTATTACGCGGATGTTTTTTGGTCAGTCTCTTAAAAGAACATGAACCTCGCTCCTCCAATGTCTTCCTAGTCTTCCACCAATTTATGTTTACAAATCTATATTTTATCTGCGTTACATGTCATCAACATAATAAAAATAAAACCATAAATTACTTTTAGCACCAGTTTCGGTAAGAAAAATAACAATACCAGCTCCACATTTGATTCATAGCGTGCCCTGCGCAACCCTATTGAGCTAATTCTGGCATGTGTCCAATCAGGTGCGAAGACTATATATTCAGGATCGTTTGGCCATCTCTAATTTTACCGAGCCGGGAGCGGCGCCGATTATAGACTAACAAGAATAGCCGCAACAACTTATAGGCAAACAGACGGGCACGATACAAATATTATCGACCGATTTAGACGCGCAAAGGGAAGACGTAAATGGCGTTTGAATTGTGAAGATGTTTTTATTATTAAAATTAAAAATATTTTCTTATCAAACGGACTTATTTAGAAGCTCTTTTAAATCGATCTTATAACAAATATGATCTAATCATAGGGATTTCAGATTTGTATTAGGAAGAACTGGTAAATATAGTATCCCTCTTTTTGCATTACAGATTTGGTTAAGTACTACTAAAGTATTATGAACTATGTCCAGCAGTGAATTTCTTATGGCTGAGATGATGATGATGATGAAAGTATTATGAAATTCTGTAAGATGACTGGCCAGCAGAGATTAGAGAATTGAAAAAGTTACTCTGATTGAGCGCAACTGACAGCAATAACAATATTTGAAACAATAATCTTAAAATCTATTTTAAATGGTTATTTAACTTAAAATCTCTAACTGTCTAAACTTAAAAACGATCTCTCACCAATTGGTAAGCAAAGTTAACCATAAACCATGTACACTTTAATTTTAGCATGCAGCGAACAAATAGGCATTTTACTCGGACATAAATAACGTAACATTTCAAAGGTCTCAATTAGAATACGAAAATATTAAAGTAATGAGGCTACAGTCCCCATTAAAGACACGCGAGTGCAGTAACACGGGTGCTTTACAAGTTACCGCAAACGAGCAATGGGGTCAGCTCGCTCCAAGGTGAAGACGCGTCGCTGAACATGGCCGGACCGTATTTAAAGCATTAGTTTTAGTAGCCAGCGTGCTACTTATTTCGTGTGAGATACACGTACCACGTACTTATCCTCCTCGCGTTGTCGTCCTTATTGCTGGGGGTTGTGAATCCTTCGTTTTACGATGTCCCTCCATCGACATCCGCCTTTACAATGACCGAGTGCATCATGCAGTTTTGTCACATGAGTAAATAAACTGACGGACAGAGGCTTCACTTCCATACAACGTCGCGCGCCGAGGACACGCACACAAGCATGAGGCGCGTGTATTGCGTGTCCTCAACTCAAAGTGCTCGTCACGTACACATGCTTGTGTGCGTGTCCTCGGCGCGCGCTATTGTATGGAGTGAAGTCTCTGTTCCGTCAGTTTATTTACTCATGTGGTTTTGTGTTAAGCGTTAAACGGATTTGTTCAGACCATCTAGTATGATGGCGTGGCGTAATGGTTACCACGCCAGACCGCCACCCAGGAGGTCCCGGGTTCGATCCCCGGTCGGGTCATGATGAAAAACGAACTTTTTCTGATTGGCCTCGGGTCTTGGATGTTTATCTATAATATGTATTTGTTATAAAATATAATATCGTTGAGTTAGTATCCCATAACACAAGTTTCGAACTTACTTTGGGGCTAGCTCAATCTGTATGAATTTTCCAATTGTCCCTATCTAGTATGGCTGCCACTTCTGGATACACGTATACATGGGAATTTCGAAATATTTCGCCCAATTTCTTGTCTTCACTCAATAGACCTGATGTACGGATATCCAGTGACGCAATCGAGATCCCTTTATCAGACACAGTTTGCAGAGATTTAGAACTAAAACAGCGACTTACATTTAATGTTTCGATCAAAGTAGTAAAAGCTATTTATTATTCTACAAATAGAAATGCAATAAACTAGATAATTGCAACGATTGGCAATTAAACTGCAAATTATAGAATCACATAAGCAAAAGGCTCGTGGAACCGGTTAAATCGAGCGAGACGCTTACGATGCAAAATATGCGCTCCGGATCTTATCCCCACGATCGCAGATTGATGGTGCGATAGTAGTAATTGTCAGTTGTGGTGGCAACACGTGGTTGTAACACCTTTCCATTGGTTACAAAGTTGCAAAAGATGTCCATTCAAACTAAAATTCTACGGAAAGTCGAAAATTAGCCAAAGTTTTAAATATACTATTACAAAATCAAATTATGTAAAACGGAATCTAGATTCTACAAAAAAAATATATTCAAATGAACATCGAGTCATATTTGGATGTCTTATTAAACAAAACAATACTCGCTATCAAATTCAGTTTAAACACAAATTAATTCAGAATATAAAGTGTCTTAAATGAAGTTAATTAAGATAAATTAAGTAATACAACGCATAATATCGGCAAATTGTACCTAGGACAGATATCGGAGCATCTTATGTCACGCACCAAGAAGTGAAAGTTTTGGACGACATTATAAATAACCATATGAAATTAATAACAACAAATTGTTTTCACTATCATATATTTCTAAAAAGTTTTTGAGTGGTAGAGCCATTGGCTATTATTAATCGCAAGTACTATACTTTCCTAAAATACCAGTGTAAAGCATTAGCATACGTTGGTTGGATTGCGTGGAGGAAGATTTGAGGAGGATGGGAAGGGTCACCAACTGGAGAAGGACAGCCAAGCTCCGTGACAAGTGGAGGGAAACTGTAGAAGAGGCCAAGACCCACAAAGGGTTGTAGCTTGTAGCGCCATCGGAAGTAGAAGTAATTAAAGCATTCGCATATTGTAATTTGTCTCCTTTTTCCAAAACGATTCTGATGCACAAGTACCATTTTTAAAAGAGCAAGTACTAAGTTTCTCACTAGTTCTAGTTCTACTTAGTACAACATTGTTCTTCCGTCTGAACTGGTGGCTGGATAAGAAAAGACGATTAAAAAGATCTTGAAATAGGCATATTCGAATAAAAATTAAAAATATGATGTATCTGTATTGTTCACTAAGGTATAGACAGCATAGCAGGTAAAGCATACCGAATCCCAGCAATCGCAATGCGCGAACCGATTTTGCGTCGCGGGACTCGCCGATTTGTGTGCTAAGGTTTACTACGAATTATTTCTATTCTATTAAAAACAGTGTCTTGTTGCGTACGCCTTACGCCTTAGTTGATTGTTATACATCCGCCCACTTTCTGGACTTCCGTCCGTCCGCCCGCCCAACAAACTCGATTGGTACAAAAATATACCATTATTTATATTATTAGTTTGGCAAACTGTTTGGAATTCCAATAGATTTAGGAACTAGACTTCCCAACGGCGATTTTTCTATTTTATTGTCTTACAAATAAAAACAATCTTGAATGACAGAACAATACTCCGCCTAAAACCCTGTTGATGATTATGATGTATTTAAAGATACCTTGGGATTTATTTTGTTACTCCACGACATGTTACAAACGAACGGTGTACAATGTTACGTGGGCTATAATGACTTGGGAGATCAAACGTAAAAGATTTAATTTATATACGGTAAATATAATAATAATATGTGTCTGGATTCCCATGTCAGCAGGAATACAAAGTTGTGGAAAACGAAAAAAAAGTCGTCTTTTTCCGATTTGGTATTTCCATAAAGGAGATACTAAGGGTATTTCCACGGAAACATAACGTACCTACCTAATATTTTAACGTTAATCGACAGTACGTTATCATATCGGCAGTATGTCGACTTTAGATTACTTGTATTTAATGTGTGCGTTGCAAAATACATGGATATTTATAGGTATATTTTGTAATAGTACTGAGGTACTGACGTTGAAAGATTATAATAAGATAAAGTGGTACACGTCTTATCAAATGCTAGAAAGTTGCGTCGAATTAGGTAGGTTAGTAAGGTTCTACGAGTTTCGCGACACCTAATTTATGAAAGAATACAAAAAATGTAGCAGATTTGATTACCGTGCTTCCACACTGCAGTTACTTTTTGTGGGGCAACACAATGCAACACGATAACATTGGGTAAACATTCTTCAACTATTTTCACTTTTCAAATATTTTTTATTGTATGTTGCCCACTAACATTGGAAACGTTGCTCCACAAAAAGTAACAGCAGTATGGATGCACGATGCACGGTAATAGTGTTCAAAAGGTAGCAGATAGAAAGAGACGACATATTATTATGACAGAATTCTAAATCTTCTTCTTTCCTAATGTGGCAACCATTTAATATTTCCTACACCAAAATTGTAAAACTATCAAAAAATGCACATAATATAACCTGAATTGGACGTGCAAAGTCATACGCGTAAATAGTATTACATAAAATCGATATCAGCAAAGTGTAAATAATTTAGTTGCTGGTCATTACCAACGACGCGACTTTCCCAGCCCTAGACCTTCGTGCCGCGCGTGGGCGAGACCGCGGTGGCCAGTGCGGTAGGTCGCAAACGGAACACTATCATAACGACTTGATATGTTGACTAAAACATTAATTCTTTATTTTTAAAGTCAATAGGTATGTACTTATACAACAAAATATACCTCGCTGAATAGCAATAGAAATGCGTTAAAAGAAGTAGCTGCCGTCTCTGGGTCACCTGGTTTCATAGAAAAAAAAGTACAAAAAAAAGCACAAAAAAAAAGTTTTTGAATGATTGACATTTCGTAGTACATACGAAAGAAATAACAATAGAGGTCAGCTAGGTTACATAGCAATCGCGATTTTAATTTCAATTTTGTATAATTTCATATGCAAAATTAACAGCAAATCCTACTTCGCGCCATTGAAATTTTATACTTTACTAACTATTTGGTTAGCATACAATCCGATTTCATTTAGTTTAGTATTTAGTTAGCGCTAGTTTAGCTGTAAAGAGTACCTAAAATTAACAATCCAATGGCGAACGTGCGGAATTATCTTCAAGAGTAAGGGGGCTGCCTTGAACCCGCACGACAGAATACTTACTTACCTACACTCGGATTTAATATAAACACAGTCAGCCATAGTAAGTTCGATAGTTAGTTAAATATTGCGCGATTTTTCTATGTAACTAGCGTAACCCGCGCAATTTCGTTTTCGTGGGAAATGTTATGTATTATTATAAATTCCTCTTAAATGACTCTATCTATTCAAAGAAACGCATCAAAATCCATTGCGTAGTTGTTTTTAAGGGGTTAGACAGACGGCGAAAGCGACTTCATTTTAAACTATGTAAAGATAACAAAGTTTTATAACGACGCTTATATTGTAATATTAGCATAAAAATCTTAGTTATCCTGGTCATCTCTTTCATTCGTTGACTGTACCATGTGATTTCGAATTCTAAACAACTGAAAGAGCTGTCAATATGCGCAAAAGTATCAGTTTACTTTGAAATGGTACTGAAGTATTAATCTAATTCTACTGCTGTCCATTCATAAAGTGTATAGGTAATCTTTATTTGGTATTTTTATTGATATAGGAAACGAACGATTAATAATGGTTTATCAAATTGATAAAAATATATGTATATTATTAGGGTAATCATAATTTTATCGGAAATTGTGATAATATTATGATAATCACATTTAAATTTAACTAAGCCTAAACTTTGCATCGTGTGATGATAATAATATGTTCTAACTGGTTAATGATAAGACGTCTAAAGTAAACAACGACGGTTTAAAAGCAAAATAAATAATAATAATAATAAATCAGAAATATTACTTGGACGAATCACACAATACCAACTAGTCCCAAACTAAGCTACCAATGAAAGACGTGAGCAAGGGAACTAAGTACAAACTCTTTCATACGGTTTTTTTTTTGGAAAATAAAACCTTGACTTGATCTTGATTGATTAAAGATGTAACAGAGCTCCACTTGGGGGGGTTGGGAGGGTTGGCAACGCGCGAGTGATACCCCCGGTATTGCAAGCGTCTATAGGCTACCGACGCTTACCATCAGGCGGGCCGTATGCTTGTTTGCCACCTTAGTGGTATAAAAAAACTTTGACTTCGAACAGCAGTTGCATTGCAACTCAAAAGTTGTTTTATTCTTGGGCCAGCAGCACAAGGGCGTCCTAATTGAGTCGTTTGCAATTGCAATATCGTAACGCGACGTTTTATTGGCCAATCAATAGATTCCAAGACAGCTATGGAATTTTCCATATGTTCGACTTATGATAGGCAAAGTAAATCGAGGTTTTATCATTGCTATCGATTTTAAGCTTCGCGTTATATTTTTTTATATTTGCCTATCTACATTTGGTTACATTTTGCAGAACACTTCTATTTTATACAGTAATTTGGCGCAAAACACATTAAACTATGGCTGTCACTGTTAAACTAAATAAGAAAAAGAGAGATAGCTTCAGATTTACTGTTGAATTTGCGTTGGATCTGGATTGTTCGAATTTTTAATTAATACTAATAGTATGACCACGGTTAAAAGGGGTTAATTCAAGATTCAAATGTTCGAACAAAAGAGATTCAACACAAACGCGATATTCGCTTGTTTCTGTAACGTGACGTCGATGGACTGACATCGATATTTAAAAAAAAAACAGCGGGACAGTAATGGATTTTCAGACATTTATTTTTGCTCCCGCATATTCTAGGGAACGAATCGTGTACTTTCTCGCTACTTTTGAAGAAAGACAAACAGCACCTTAGGTATAGTTTAAACAATTTAAATACGCAAAATCACTTATCGAAACTGCTCAATTTTCCTCGTATCGAATTGCGTCATCCGAAAACCAAAAATCCTATTTGTCGGGTAAAATCTGTTCTCTTTAAAAAGCACTGGCAGCGTAATAGTTTACAAAGAAAAGAGAGGATTTAGGCCAATAGTAGTAAGAGCCGGTTATGACTAGGCTGGTGACACGAGCTGGACGATTAAGGTACTTGAACTTTTGACATTTTTATTACCGCATCCTGCCCACGCTGTACAGAAATAAAGTGTAATTGTTTACGACAGTACACTACCGGAAAGAGCCAGACGAAATTGTATTGCAAGGTTTCTGAAGACATGATGAATTTGAAGATTGTTAATAGTAGTAAGTAACGAGAAATATTCATTTTCGACAGCTGATGAGCTTGGTTTGAACGCGTTGAATCTTCAGAACAAATGTGCTAATATTAGATTTTTTTAAATCATTTAAATAAGCCAATTCTTGGGTACGAAACACAGTACATTACATTATTTCATAGTAGTATCACTACCGCAGCTGCTATGCTCTACTACTCAAATAAAATTAAAAAAGAACTAATGAAGATCGTAGATAAACATCTATTTCAATCTTTAACAAAAATAAAGCTGTCGCCAATCCTAATAATAGAACAGTCAGCATGAATAAGAAAAATCTTTAGAAAATACTCGATATTGAAAAGAAAAATTGTAAGGAGCGAAAATTTAAGTTATTAAAAATTTTCTATATTATATGTAGTGATGGCGGCACGTGAGCCGCTAAATTGGGTAAGAGGGACACGAGCATCGTTACGGATTTACGACGGGTGGCCGACGCCAATAGCTCTTTATTGTCTGCAAATAACTGTTGCAACACCCTCGCTGCCGCAGATGGTGGAATGCTGGGAGGCGCACGAATATAGGTGGATAATAACGATTCTAATCTATGAACTATTTATTATAAGAAAGAAAGAACTTTGTAATCGATGAAAATAAAGGGAGAGTATTGGATAACAAGAGCTCTATGTAAAATTGGGTACATAGAGCTCTTTTTTTCCACTGCAGTTGTAGGTATATCCTACAGGAAACACAAAAGTTTAGAGAGGCAGAAAAATCGGTAGCAATTACAAAAAAAACATACAAGACAAGCTAGACAATAATGACAGATATCAAAAACTATAAAAATACTAGCTGACCCGGCGAACTTCGTATCGCCTAAAGAACCTCCATGCTGAATTTCATTCGAATAACTTCAAAACGGCAAAGTTTCATACTAACTTTGCACCCCGGTTTAACCCCCTAAGGGATAATTTTTGAGAAAAATATTTTACTCGTGTTTCATGCCTTTCAATAAGAATTTCATTTAAATAACTTCAAAAACGGCAAAGTTTCATACGAAATTTGCGCCCCCGTTTAACCCCCTAAGGGATGATTTTTGAGAAAAGTATTTTACTCGTGTTTCATGCCTTTTAATATAGAACCTTCATGCTGAATTTCATTCGAATAACTTCAAAAACGGCAATGTTTCATACTAACTTTGCACCCCCGGTTAACCCCCTAAGGGATGATTTTTGAGAAAAATATTTTACTCGTGTTTCATGCCTTTCAATAAAGAACCTTCATGCTGAATTTCATTCAAATAATTTCAAAAACGGCAAAGTTTCATACTAACTTTGCACCCCCGTTTAACCCCCTAAGGGATGATTTTTGAGAAAAATATTTTACTCGTGTTTCATGCCTTTTAATAAAGAACCTTAATGCTGAATTTCATTTAAATAACTTCAAAAACGGCAAAGTTTCATACGAAATTTGCGCCCCCATTTAACCCCCTAAGGGATGATTTTTGAGAAAAATATTTTACTCGTGTTTCATGCCTTTTAATATAGAACCTTCATGCTGAATTTCATTCGAATAACTTCAAAAACGGCAATGTTTCATACTAACTTTGCACCCCCGGTTAACCCCCTAAGGGATGATTTTTGAGAAAAATATTTTACTCGTGTTTCATGCCTTTCAATAAAGAACCTTCATGCTGAAATTCATTCGAATAACTTTAAAAACGGCAAAGTTTCATACTATCTTTGCACCCCCGTTTAACCCCCTAAGGGATGAATTTTGAAAAAAATATTTTATTCATGTTTCATGCTTTTCAGTAAAGAACCTTCATGCTGAATTTCATTAGAGTAACTTCAAAAACGGCAAAGTTTCATACTAACTTTGCACCCCCATTTTACCCCCTTAGGGGATGAATTTCTAAAAATCCTTTCTTAGTGAGCACCTACGCCCCAAAAGGAACCCCCACGCAAAATTTGAGACTCCTGGTACTTGTAGTTTCGGAGATTTCGTGATGAATCAGTCAGTGATTTTCTCTTTTATAAATATAGATTTACTTCCAGTCTGATGACTAGTTTGTAACAAACATATTTGGTGCAAAGAGAAAGAGAGAGAAAAATAAATCGCAAGAGTTTATTGATGCCTAACAAAGGAGTAAACATGGTATCCTTGGTCCAGTAGCGCAAGAGATACATTTAACTTGGGACCAGATGGTAGTCTGTGAATTGTATACAATTTATTAATACATACAATGAAGAATATATTCCATTCAGATAATAAGATGCTAAAAATAGCTACGCATTTGATAGGCTTCACAAGCCGTGATAAAATAGATTTCCATTATGTACGCGTATCTAAAGAATGTTATATTCTTCGACCCGTGTAGCTTTTATTGATCAGAAAACATATAAAGATGATACGGGTCACGGGTCTTGTTAATTTGGATAATATGTAAAGACTAGATAACCGCACAACTTTGCGTATATCCCGCTTTCCCGTAGGAATTTTGAAAATTCTTTTTGCCGACGTGTTACAGAAGTCACTCACTCCTAGTTTCAATTCTCTACGATCAACGAGGTTTAGGCTGTGCGTTAATCCATCAATCAGTCGGAACCAAACATTTTATGTGTATAAATTCCAGTGCTATAATTTGGAAACATATAATTATAACATAACTCACGTCGACGTCTTAAAAGAAAACAATGTCCAAATCATGTGATGGAACTAGAAACCTTGAGCTAACGTGGTTGAAGGTAATTTTGTCTCATCACGCGCCGACAAAAATCGTACAAAGCATTTAAGCAAACTAACAAAAGATAATGCTAAAATAAGTTTTAGAGAGACTGTCAAAATAAATACGATGATAATAGAATATGATGTCATTCTTTTATATCTGGCTGTTGCTGTAGGCGAGCAAGTGTGAACAGCAAATAGTGATAAGTAATTAAACTACAGGTTCATATGGATAAACACAAGCCTCTCCGAGAACAATGCCGCTTCGAAATACCTCGAGTGAAAACATTTTGTCGTTCTCTCACAGAACAAACATTTCGTGAATTCAGTTGAATATATGCCACATTATGAAGAAAGTTCTAGACTTTTGTTGATAATAGTAATGTCCAAGTCGATGTTTTCAATATTATTAACATATTGTATGTACTTTTATCTAAACTTGTAAACAAGTAATGCAACGCAATATACAATCCTTAACTCATTAATATATAGAGATACATAGACCTTGTAAAGGATAGAAGAAGAAGGTAAGAGAGAGAACAGGAAATAAGAAAGATCAAAATAAATTAGAAAATATAATAAAATAAATGTTAAGTTACATTAGTAGAGTCAAGACAAAAGGGATACAATGGATAAGAAGAGACAAAAATGTCAGTTACTTGTCAAAAAATATAAAAAATGAGAAAGGGAATAATATAAGAAAGTATTTACTCCCCATGCCTGACGGCACTTCATACACAGACCTTGTTATGTGTTTCTAAGTAATACCACAACCTGTTGATGAAGGAATAAAGGAGGAAGAAATGCTAATTAAATTACATTTAATTATGGATGGGGTTGCTCGGGGCGTAAACAAGACACGACCTACATTACTAGAAGGTCTCGCGGTAATGTCAGCGGGAATATGAATTCGGCAACCCACGCATAACCCATGCAGTGATAACGGCAAAGGGTTATGTGACCTTTGGTCTTATTATACCGGGAATTAAAACAATGTTTCCAAATGGTATTTAACATTTGAAATTGAGACGCCCACTTTAGAAATGATTCATAAAATGTTTTCAGATGATAACAAAATAAGGAAAAATATGCAAACAGAAACTTGAATAACATCAACACTAAACAGGTAGTTCTGGACAAGCCCACTACACATTCCCATCGTTGTCTCTTGTAGAGCAGACCCAGGATCAACAACGGCGACCTCAGACAATAAGCAATGAAGCTTATTTATGTCCTGGGGGGTAAACTACAGCTTACGACTCACAACGTATTTAATCAGAAAGAAATGGTAACATTAGTATAGAGTTGATGATCCAAAATTTTCCAATTCATCTCATTTAATGATAAATCACGATTAAGATACACGATTATCATTACAATAAGTGTGCCATTGTGCATTTAACAAAACCAATCCTATCAAAACAGTTCAAAGCAATAAAATAACTTCCTTTTCCGTCACATAGCCATATTAAGGAAATACGGAGCAATGTTTAAAAGTAATTTCATGCTTGAGTTGTATCTGCAGTCTTCCTCGGTAGAAGCCGTTACAAAGCTAATGGTTTACTGATGATGGAAATAGTTTCAGGAAGTCCAGGACGACCTTTGATTTACAAAGCCAAAGTATTTTTTTTATATTCAAATAGGCCTATGACAAGCTCTTTCGATTGGTCACAATTTTTTCCTACCACCAGTTCAGACGGCAGATCTGGCTGTACTAAGAACTGACAAGAAATTTGACACATGCTCTTTTTACAGTTAACGGTCATCTAATCATACAAAATAAAAACTTAAGTATCATTAAACGATTCTAAGTATGGTATTTTTAAACGAGAACGAGAACAGGTAAAGCTTGTAAACTATGAGGAGACGCAGATCTAACCTAGTTTGTTTTTTTAATATTAGTACTTACTCCAGAGTTTTCATTTTGCAAAATCTGCCTACTTTGCATTCGAATTCGTTACACTGTGGTTACCTTGAGTCGATTGTTCTGTCTATTGTCAGTATTGTATTGTTACAGTATTAGTTCAATTAGTGTTATAGAAAAATAAGTATAAGTCTAAATTAAAATCTTCTATCGACATTTTCACCTTGAACCAATTATTTACAAGTTGTAACTGAAGTAGGAGAAAAGAAATAGTTTCAGGCTATGTTTCAGTCTGCAATTAGTATTGTTAATACTATTTTACGTTTTTTTACGGAAGTTTATCACCCGGAAGGTAGATCAAGGTTCAGTTTTTACTCAAGTATTACATATTTTTTATTTAACCAAAAAAGTACGCATACGCTTCCGAACATTGGAAACCAGAACGCAAATAGATATAACAGTACAATATTTAGAGAAGTTTTTGTTTTGAGAGAAATAAAAAAATAGGGACAAATCACACAGATTGAGCTAGCCCCAAAGTAAGTTCGAAACTTGTGTTATGGGATACTAACTCAACGATACTATATTTTATAAGAAATACATACATATATTATATAGATAAACATCCAAGACCCGAGGCCAATCAGAAAAAGTTAATTTTTCATCATGACCCGACCGGGATTTGAACCCGGGACCTCCTGGGTGGCGGTCTGGCGCGGCGTGGTGACCATTACGCCACGGAGGTCGTAAATAAGGAGTGATAATTTAATGCTTATTAGTGTCGCACTCATATTTAGTAAATGTTAATGAAACTAGTGGGATATTTCGGTAGCATTACATGTCTAGATGTCCTACGACAGGCGATTGGCTAATGCTTGAAATAAAACCGTTCATTCATAAGATTTGTGCCGTCATTGTAGCGTCACTGCGGTCGGTAATTATTGATTCATAAATACTGAGCATAACAGGAAAAAGGGCCTTTTTATTTATAATTGCTATTAGACCATGATTTACATGACTCTAAATTTAAGAGCTGCGAATGGTGCAGCCTGCATTTTCTGTCTTGTGTCTTGTACAGCTTCACCTGTCTATAAGACAGGACGACATCAAAAAATATATTCGCTTTAGTCCTAGCGTTCTAGAATACCCAAATTTTCAGTCGCATTTCTAAAATTGTTCAGTAATATCATAATGAAATAAATGTTTATAATAAGATACAATCATTATTTTGATATATAAGTACATGTAAATCATCGCATGGATCAAATGACGGATAAGGCAGGTGTCGAGTCGAGTCTCATAGGTGAAAAAGCTGGCACGAGAGAGGGGAAAGTTAAACCAACTGAGTAAATATTTTTACGTAGAACAAACAGAATGTAAAATTGTTGAAACAAAACACTAGAAATATTAGGTATTTTACAACAAAAAGGTAGAAACGCTCTTGAAAACAATAACGTCTGTAAATGAACAAGGATAAGCTGAATGAATGAATTCAAACGGGTATTTACGAGTATGACGCATTTTGTTTGCGTATGCGCTGGTCGTTGATCAAGTTCACAATTTTACAATATTGCCTAATCCTAATTTGTTACCTACTGGACTACTGGTTGACAACACTTTTTTTTTTCTTTCTTTCTTGGTACTGGCTGATAACAAATTCAATTAAGACCTTTTTATTATCTCAGAGGCACAGATTATAATAGTTACTTCGTAATCTGAGGGACCGTTTTCTCGTAACAAAACTGTTAAAATCTGGACTCAATCTCAAGCACTATCTTGCTCATAGCGCTCGAGTTTGACACTAATTTTAACAGTTATTATTATGAGACCCGCTGAACTACTGGTTGATAACACTCTTTCCCTTCCTCATTCATGTTGCTGGCTGAGAACAAATTCTATTAAGATTTTTTTATGCTAAATCTCTGGTTTCTTTCTTTGTTACTAGTTCACAAGAAATTGATTTAATATATTTTTTCTTCTGTCTTTGTCATATTGTTTCCTTCTGACGTTTGTATTAAATAATTTTATTGTATTCTATTGGTAAGAATTATTTTACTATCTCCTTCCAGACTTGCAAATTCACTAAACATTTATGTAAAAACAGTTCCGTACAAGGAAAATATTAAAGTACAACTTCAAAACTACATAGAAAATACATAATACAATACTTTGTAATATTTGTTCAATTTTCATTTTTCAGAATAACAAGGTTCTTACGTTACGACTACTTACGACCTTCGTTTCTCCTTTGACACATTAACGATTCTATCATAGGTAAATGTTAATTTTAAATTTCCACAATATTCTACAGACAGAACGATCTTATTTTAGAACGATCGATGTATTTAATATTTCCGTGATCGAATACTTTGAAAGGACTTTAAAACTAGCCTTTTTTTAAAGTCGGTTAAAAAGTAAGTATTAATATAATCATGCGAGACATCCAAAATGTCGTGAGGAATGTTTAGTTAATTGAATGTTCGTATGGAACTGTAAACATAAATCTGAAAAACAGTATCGGTGTTATTAAAAAATGGGACGAATGGACGATTTGAAAAACCTTTGTAACTTAGGCTAATTTGAATTTAAAAAAACTTTTTTTTTCTATTGCTAAGCTAAGCTCATATTTTGTCCCCTTTATCTAATCTTACACCTTCTAGTTTTGAGGTACCTATGTCTGTATTTAAGACCTAGTTTTTAATACACGAGAGGAGACTGCATATTAAATCTGTCCTTCACAGTATTAGCACCGATTGCGGCCGTCTAGACGAATCGTTTTGTTATTATTTCTGTCGCTCGACCAAAATGCGCGTGCGTCATTGGCAAGTGACGTAAGGACGCGGAAAAATAAAACATGGCGGAGTGATTCCGCGGGAAAACTAATTTTGTGCACCAAAGAACTAACTTCATAAGAAACGATGAGACAAGGATTAACTAAACTCTGCCACAACATTCTCGACAAAACCCGTTACAATCTCAAGCGTTGGCACTCATACAAAATAGGAAATGAACGAGATAGTGTGTGAGTTGAGATGAGATTGAAATGGCTGTTCTGTCACTGTCACTCTTGATGAGAATTAAATGAAGTGGGAAAGTAACAGAAATTAAATTTGTATTATCTATAAATAATGGTGTACAGATTTAAGAAGATTGCCATCACACACAGTTCTTATTTTTGTTTACTTCAGCCAATTTTAAATACGAATAGCTATTCTTGAAAACTCAAACCTTTTTATTCAAATAGGCCTAATTACATCTTTCGAATCTTGCCAATTTTAATTAGAAAATATTATTTTTCTAACATTTCGTTTAATTATTATATCTTTTTTTATTTTTATTTGTTAATAGAAATATTTTCTTGATATCTAATCCTCAGTGAAATAATTGGATACTACAGGAAGAAAGGTAAGAGAAAAATATTGTTTGAAATTGTTTTCCCAGAAAACTTCGTACAAAACATAAAACACACCCACGCCACAATTAAAACAAATTAAGCCTGTGTCAGTTAGTACGAAGTACACTTTAGATTGTTTTCGGTAAATAATAAATAAATAAGTAGGTATTTACAATTAACACAATGCTACCTGGTCACAAAGTAAGCAATTAATCTGCCTTCTATGGATATTAGACAACTAAGATATTATTCAAAATATCATTGAAAACACCCAGATTCAAGACAAACAAGAATGCACATACATGTTTGCCCCGTGCATGGATCGCGTAATCTGGTGACTAAGGAGTCACTACGCGCAACTGTGCTGTCAAATCGATCCAACTTAGTTTGGCAAGGTCAACAGTTTTATAAAGCCACATTTCTCAATCGTATTCTTATGTAGATCGTGATGACTAATCTATAAACAACAATGTTGGAATTCTCGTGTAGGTCTGCCCTTAGGGAGTTCTCCGTGTGGCAGAGCCCGATAAAGGTCAGTGGCCCTACGCGCGCCGCACCGTCTGTTGCGTACCTTGCGGCTTTCCGGAACCAGTCAGCGGTAATAACCCAAATTGCGATGACGGCCATTTTCTCTTTAACTTGAATAGCTTTTAATTTATTTTATTTAGAATAAGGTTCCAGGATTTCTTGAGCACCATCTCGGCAAGCAACAAGTTTCCGTTTTATATAGATCTTCTAAGTAGAGCATTTCTCTTTTCTTTCTCCTGTGTGTTTTTGTTATGCGCCATTAACACGGCTATTAACATGACTCTACCGGAGAGGCCTATGTTCAGCAGTGGACTAGTATGGGTTATTCAATTTGATTACAAAATTTTATCAGTGGCCCGTTGGGACGCAGACCGACTATACGGTCGAACGGCCCATGGCCCGTTCAAACTAAAAACCCAAATGATGATGATGAAGAAAGAAGGGGGGTTACCATCATCTTTTACCTAACTACTCACGTTTTGAATTGGTTCCGTTTATGTACCTAAACGTAATCGCATTATTTCGTACCACCATCTCTCATAAACAGGATCTCATTTCGTCGGATGAGCAAATGAAAATTGTCGCTGATTAGTTGCAGCGGTGCGTTCAAAACAAACCATAATTCGTTTTGGTCATTACCGGTTTTTTAAAACAACTTAATTTTATTATTTATCTATTTTAAAATTGTTTAAGATGTATATTAATCTATATTCAAACGAAAAACACAGATTTTTTATAGATTATAGATAGACAGATTAAACGGGGTTACTTTCTTATACTTGCGTAAAAAAAGTATTTAACGAAAATTAAATATCACATGTTCAAAACGCACCCTGTCGGATCGGACTGACACAAATGTCAAGTCAATCTTGTGAAGTGAAATCGCGTTTTACGAATTTAAATAAATTTACGCCTCGTCATTTTCCATCTGCGACCGTAGCAGCTACGCCTCAGCATCTAACTCCTAGACGCAAAACAACGCGTGACAGGCGGAGACGTGGTGTGGTGATTTGAATTCTGTGGTGATGGTGAACCGGCGTTGAAATAAGATGCAGCACGCAGGGCGTTGTGTGCTGTCTCAATAGAATAAGCCAATTTATCGAGGGAGAAATTTGGTATTTTTTAGGAATTTAGTAGGGGAGATTAAGAGATATAAAAAATATATTAATTTCTATAATTTAATATTTACTACTATTGTTAACTAGCATAACATTATTGATGAATATCATATCACATCATAACATTTTTTTATAATGTTAATGTTCATAACTCAGGTTCATAACAATAAATGTACCTAATTTATATAAATGTTACAACAATACATTTTGTGTGGTCTTTTTCTTTACTTTCTTATTTATTTATTCGTTTCTTATAATTATTAAATTATATAAAACAATTCGCACCAAGTAGCCATATTTAGATAGAAATTTGATAGATATTACCGTCAATTTTCATTGGCAACAGCGACATTTGGCGGCTGGCGGGTGAACTAAAATTTTAAAAAAGCGATGGCCATTTTCCAACTTCACATGGCGTCTGATGGACCGCGGACCATTTGATACCATTGACGTTATTTATTTTATTAGTTATTTATTTACTTAAATGTAAATAAAATATAAATTGGATACTTAAATACTCAAAATTTTGTATATTCCGTCGGTTGGGGGATGTCTTTGGGGCGCTAACAAAGAAATATATATAAGGGTAGCGTATACATACTATGTATAAAGGTATATAGTTGAAATTTTAGTTCATATCTCAGCCAGTGCATGGCAGCACCTTCCATACATGACGATTTCACCCCGGAGTTGCCACTCTATCCTCCTTGACAGTCCTTGATTTAGTTTAGGTTGACAGCTCTTTTGACAGATAAATCCTTTCAATTTAGGTCGTGGAAAGACATGGTGGTACGAAAGTTCATACAATATGAATGAATAATATCTGCTGAATCGCTGTCACCTAAACCGAGTCGTTTAGAATACATGGTGGTACGAAATAACGATTCTATTCTGTTTAGGTCCTGAATTGAATGGGAATAAGAGATGGTGGTAACCCTGTTAGAAATTACTTTTTTTTATAATAAATAATGTATTTTTGGACTTGTGACGATGTTGTGCCGAGTAAACTTAGTAACTATGCCAAATGTCCCGTCAGACAATGCGGTACCTAATTATCACGTGGAATGATATACATACCAACTGACAGTGAAGTCTTTTTTTATGTCACAAAGGTGGCAAATAAGCATACGGCACGCCTGCCCCCCTATTCTAGTAACAAAACCGATTCTATTTCGATTCAAATTCAATCGCTGTCTCACTCATACAAAACAGGAATAGAACGGGGCAAGAAGTGTGTTTGAATTGAAATAGAATCGGTTTTTGTTACGATAATCAGCCCGCTGGTGATAAGCATCACCGTATTCTTATATCGTATTCTATAGACGCTTTCAATACCGGAGGTATCACTCGCGCGTTGCCAACCCTTCCAACCCTTCCAAGTAGAGCTCTGGAGACCTTACTCACCGTAGGAACACAACATGGCCGAGACCAATGCTATTTGGCTACGATCTTCTGTAAGGTGGAGGTCCTTCCCCAGACGGGCTGCTCCGATTTGAGCGGATTATCCGCTACTACTACTAATTCATCCATATTAACAATAATTATGGAAATAATAGAAGTAAACAATGATGTGAAAAGTTGTAAACATAAGTCATAAAACAAATTAAACAAGACATTAGCCATTTCGCACGCTGCAAATGAGGAAAATTAACCGATTAAACATGTAGTAAGTACCACAGACACGGATTTAACATAAACATTCGAAATGTGCCACGCCAAACAGAAGAGGTAACCTGTTAGCAAATGGAAGACGTGATAATGTTTCAATAACACGATTAAAAATGTGTAAGAACTGTAAAAGTTATATTTATCGAAAAACGTGATTTAAGGTCTGAGTATGATATTCCGTGACCGGCGCGCCTTTATAATTTGTGTTTGGATTTCAGGTTTGTTGTATCACCTTGAATGTTTGTGTTGAAGATTACAACAAATAAATGACTATTATATTCATCTTAAAAACAATCCTAATCTTATTAAATGTATTAGAAAATTGTACACGAGTTGCTACATAGACGACTTACGTTTGCATCGTATAATAAATATCCATTCGACCTTATACATTATATTAAGTCTTGCGTCGATAAATAATTATAAATATGTATTAATAATACCTATTATATCCGTGGTCTGGTATCCATAAGCAGGTCAAGCCCAGCTTACTTTAGAACCAGGTAGAAAAAAGCAAAAACGTAATGAATTAGGAATAAAGGTCTTCTTTTGTTATAGTGTAAAAAAAATATTTCTAAAATTAAGAACAGAATCCATTGTAGAAAATAGACATAGTGACGACCCGTACGACCTTATCATGCATGTCTGTAGTGCAACAAACAATCTCTAAGATAAAGGTGAATCACCTAGACCAACAGAATTCACTAGGGATGATGTTGAAGATATCAAAAACAAGATAAAACTAAAATAAAACTTAAACGAAGCAATCAAAAGTAGTTTACATTAAAAATATATTGTAAAGATATCAGAATCATTACCGAGTTTTGTGTTAACGATAAAATACGATAGTAATACAAAGTAGAATATTAATAATGATGTAATTTTGAATAATAATTTTACAAGAAGGGATAGAGGAGTGTAGGTTGCAGCAAATTTGGCTAAATTGTGCAATAGCTTTCTTATCTATAAATGGGAAACGAACAACAACAGTAGACAAATTCTATTAAGTTTTCGTGTATGCACACTCACTAATACTATAATGTAAGATATCAAAATGGCAAACAAAAACCCATTCTAATAATAGAAGCCTCCCTTAATACAAAGTTCACGATTATTTTCTGAGTCAAATGCTAATAAGTGTTAAGTCTTGAATATATAGTGTAAACAAATACAGTTGGAACATCAGACAGTCGTAAACACTTCGCTCTTGTCTCGCATATCAGAAGGCAGTAATAAACAAACAGGTTGTCTCTACATCAACCTATTTCAAACAGTAATGATAAGCCTAATCTTGTAACATTGGTAAGATAACTAAACTAAATTTCAGCGATAATCGACCTAAATTCTCAGTGAGGAACGAGCAAATTTAAGTTAACTGAGTGTGACGTAAATAAATTTGCGACAGCATCGTGCTAACAAAATGATAACACTGAATGCGGATACAGCACACACACAGAAAAGCACAGCGTACCGACGAGGACAGCACGCACACGCCGACGCAGGGACAGAAATAGCAACACCGATAGCGCAAACACACCAACACACGCCCACACGTTGTACATGAACTGTAATAAAAACATACATAGACACACAAACTGTGCTATGAATAAGACACAAATTGAAATGGAATCGAACAAGATGTTTACGTAGCCGAGTTAACGAACCACGGCGCTAATTAAACGCACCATACCGGGAATTTGAGGGGTCAAAATCAAAAAACGCAAATTGGAGAAAGCTGAATTGGAAAACCGGCCTCGTGGCAATTTGCATATCGCAATAAAAACTAGGCCTAAAATGAACGGCAGCGACGCGTATCCGTGTGCTGGACCTCTAGCGGCCAGAGCCGTCCGGCTCCGTCTAGTTCCAATTATAGGACCGCACAGCCCGTGCAATACATTCAAGAATGTGGACCACCGTCGTCGGAATGTCACAAGAATTGCGGACTCACCTAAATTTATGACATACATGGCCTGGGAGCGCTCGAGCCTCTGCGCGTGCTCCACAGGCTGGTACAGTCCACTGGAATCCACTTTTAAGCACTGTTAAACTGATACACAAACAGGATATACTGCGTTAGACGCTAGCATCTTATGTGGACACTGACACTGCCGTAGAACGGCGCGGTACGCTGTTGGCGTGACACTGGACGACGCGACAGGTGAATTCGGATCGCGGTCGGACACTGACTGCGCTGCGGGCGCGAGCGTCGGAGCGCCGAGCGCGACGCCGGGTGCGGCGAGGAGACGCGGGCGCGGGCGCCGCGGCTTCGTTCACTAACTGCGCTACAGACGCTGGAGGCGGCCGCACCACCAGCACCGGCTCTGACGCACGAGACCATTTCGCTGAACCTACGTAAAACTTGGCAGACGTCTCGTGCGACAATAACACAAGCAGACTTCTTGAAAATGCACATTAGCTTGCTGAAGAAATTGACGCAAAATTAAGTGATGACAACTTTAATTACCATAATCTTTAAATACGAACCAATGGAATACGGATAGATACAGACAAAAAGATAAATGATGCACTAAACTAATCTGTCAATATTTAAAAGAATAACAACTTTAAAAAAAATATAGACACTTCAAGTCACGCGTATACGTGTCAACATGCATGGTCGGCCGGTTGCGAAATACGCACGCGACTTCCAAAAGACGTGACGAGGAAAAAGGTATCATGCATACAACTTAGAAGTAACAAATCACAGCTTGATTTCGTTAATACGATACTATAGTGTGATATAATCTATTTATGGTTAATTTTATTACCAACTTGAGCAACAACTACTTGGCATTGACACGATTCCAGTACGAAACCTATTATACAAAATTTTGTTGTTAGCAGCAAAATAACACCTTGTCTGGACTAATTTGACCTTTTGGTGTAATTGGAGTGTTTAGTGTAATTATTTTGTTAGTATTTCTTGAATAAGCTGAGTGGACAGAAGGAGCAGACGAGTTTGATTCGGTGACAATCGCAATTGCATTTGCTATATTGTTTACAATAGAGCAGGGTCAGGGATCCGATTTAGAACGATACTGCTTGATAAAGATAACAAAAAATATTAGTTAGACTTTTAAGATTTTTAACAATTTTACAGAATAAATTATATTTCAATTAAAATCGTTTCCTTCACACGCACTTTCTTTAGTAATTACAAACCATAATGAAAATATCTAACTATAAACTAGCACCATTTCAGAAATAAGCAAAACATGGCAAAACTACATTAACTGTGAACCAAGACAATAATTTTTCTAGAGGGGTAGGGCACAGCGGATCATCCGCTCAAATCGGAGCAGCCAAATAGCATTGGTCTCGGCCATGTTGTGTTCCTACAGTGAGTAAGGTCTCTAGAGCTCCACTAGGGGTGGTTGGGAGGGTTGGCAACGCGTGAATGATACCCCCGGTATTGGAAGCATCTATAGACTACGGTGATGCTTACCATCAGGCGGGCCGTATGCTTGTTTGCCACCTTTGTGGTATAGAAAAAAAACATGCAAACATAAATCGTGCGGAGTTCCCGCAACCACTAGAACAGAACAGTACCACTTAACATGAAACATCAAATAAAAAGAAAAGAATAAATTCTGTCAAGATTTAGGCGCCAACTACGATAGCGTCCACTTGGGCTCGTGCGTGATTAATTTTTTTATTTCTGCGTGTTTCAGCATTTGATTCATAGTATAATGTGAAGCAAACATTGGTTAAAGTGCATAGTGATTAGCCCTAACGCAACTCTCTAACCGAAAGTTGTGATCAGGTTCTATTAAAAGTGCATTATCGTGTTGACTTCAAAATCCGCCTTCACTGAAGAAATTTTGCCTTTTGTCTTTCTTCGGGGCGTCTTGGCTCATAGACTGTATACTGAGTCAAGATAGCATGAAGACGCTGCTTTGAATTACATTCACAAGCATAACTTGAAGATGGCACAGTGGATCTTCGTCTGAAGTCCGATTGCCAAATAAAAGAAAAAAAAGTCTGACAACTGACGGGCAACCGAACACCGATCTTGGCGCATTCTCATTTCGGAGGCCAAGATTCACTTTGAATTTGAACACTCATATAGAATAAAGAATAGGGACTGGGCTGAGGCAACTGTATCTGAAATCTCAATTGCATCATCAGACTCATTAAGTTACGGTTCGCTTGCTTCAACAACATTGAGGGCGCGTCGGATGACGTCTATACCACGTCACACATCAATAGATATACTGTGGGTAGCCTCAAATTAACATATGGTAACCTCGCAAAACAACAATTAAAATATTGAGTTTCCGACACACTGATTATATTAATTTGTATTACATTTGCGTAAAGATGATTTAGTGCTATTTTTGTTATTTTCTTTTGAATTTATTCTAAAGATTTTTATGCTAGCTATCAATACAGCTGTTTATATTCATTCTGTAAATATGATAGAGAGTACAGTAAGATGGTACGTTTTGGTCCGCGCGGGAAATTATAATTTTTTGGGGTTTAATGACTGAGATGCAATTTGTAAAAACCCCCAAAAAAAAATTAATTTCCCGGGCGGACCGAAACGTAACACACACAGGTGGTCACTTGGTAACCAAGCAATTATGCTTACGAACATGAATTTCCTATTTATTGAGAAGAAAGGGGAGGATATGCAAGGAATGAACCTTCTCATTCTCCCACATGAAAGTCTCTTTTGTGGGTGTGACATTAATATACATTTTAAATAAATAAATAGTTGAATTATAATATTATTATTATGATTCATGAAGTAAAATAAAATAGTGTTCTTATTTCTATAAATCATAGGATTCAAGACAGATGTTGAATCACATAATAATGTTTGTCATGTCCTGCATAACCGAGTGAATATGGTAACTCAATAAAACTTATCTTCTTGAAATCACAATATCATCCCTTTGTCCAATTGCGTAATCATATCAAATATCATACAACTAGATTTAATGTTGAATCATCCGGTTCATTTTTAACTGTCAGGCGTCACGCGCGGCAAAAGTGTCCCGCTGGACGTCAGGTGCCCGTGGGCCGTGACACATCGCGACCTCGGCTTTGACTTGCCAAAATATTAATAAACAGTTCATTCTGTTACACAAATCTCTCAGCGTTTCCGTAACCTCTCATTTTGTGATGAATAAAACTCTTGCCAGATTATTATTATTGTGTAACTGACGGATGACCTTCGTTTGCACTTTTAGTAACTTCGAAGTTTTCTTATGGCATATTATCTTACTTATACTATACACTACTTCCTGTGTGTTTTAATCAGTGAAACAGATCGTCGGTCGTTTGACATATTTTTATCTTTCTTCTTAGAGAAGAAGAATGAGTATTCGGCCTGAATTCATTCGCATTACCTCTCTGTCTTTTTCTATCTGGTTTTTATTAGAAAAATATTGCCGGGTAAAAACTTAAAATGCTCACACCTCCATTTCTCCATCATTCCCGCGAACCAAACATCTAGAATAATTAGATACAATCGAAATAAATAATATGAGTAGGGTGTTGACACCCTACAAGCTCATCTTACTAGATGATCTAATCGAATGTAACATCTATATTACTCACAGATCTATTGGTAAAACTGGATTCAGGACAGAAAAAAAAGTTTCAAAACACACAAATCAAATCAACATTATAATCATTTATAAATAGTGATGTGTAAGCAGGTAGTAACAGTTACTGGTCAGATATATTTAACTGGTGATACGGCGGCGCCAGTGACTACAACTTACTCACTACTTGGACAACATAAACATTGCGTGACAGCGGCGCCAGGAGACACACACAAATAGAACTATTACCGCATCAACATCATCGATGAATAGGGAAAGGGGTGACCTCATCTGCACACGAGGATATTATACATATTATATAAACAGCTCACAGCATTAGGACCCAATAGTAATGTAACAATAAACCGTGTTTTTTTTTTATTAGAACCATTTTAAAAGAGCAAGTGTTTCTTCGCAGTTCTCCTGAGTACAAGTCTGCCGTCTGAACTGGTGGTAGAAAACGATTCGAAAGAGCTTGTAATAGGCCTATTTGAATAAAGACATTCTCATTTCATTTCGTGGTGCTCGGCAATCGAGCTTCACATGATTTGCCATCTCTAGGCTTTAAAGCCTTTTGTTTCAAATTGCTGTCTCTCTCGTAGCTACTAAGGAAGTCCTTTTGATACTTCTTACTCCGTCTAATTTCTTTCCGATTAAATTTGTTGTGAGTTCCAAAACAGTTGTAGCTTCTCCATCGAGACGTCAATAAGTTTCATTGCTTATTTGCATGTTATTATTAATCTGAACTATACTACTACTAGGCTATACTCCTGTACTACTTCTGTCCTGTATAGCCAGGATCAACAATGGCAACCTCAGATCGACACAGAGCGGTGGGAATGTGTGGTGGGCTTGTCCCGAAATTGAATGCAAAAAAACTGAAAACGTGAATAGTATGATTTATGATGATAAATAAATATCTATATATATAAAATGCTTTGTCCTGACTGACTGACTGACTGACTGACTGACTGACTGACTGACTGAGAATCAACGCACAGCCTAAACCGCTCATCGTAAAAATCTGAAACTTGGAGGGTGGATTGTTTGTATGACGTAGGCGTCCGATAAGAAAGGATTTTTCGAAATTCTAACTCTAAGGGGGTGAAAAAGGGGGGTAGAATTACTATGGGACAACTTGATTCCTTGGTCCAATCTACTTCAAATTTTGCATAAAAATTGTTTAAGAGAATTGATGGAAGATGTGATTCTTATTTTATTGAAATTCTTGAAAAAAATGTATTTTGTGGGTAATTTTCTTCGAGTTGATATCAATACTCATACTCCTTAGTGCTTTTGATTTCAATTACATTTCATTTTGACACATCCGTGAAGTGAAGTGTATCATCTGTCATATGTAATTTATAAATTGTGAATATTCAATCATAATGTCGTCTATTTATTCTGTTTGTGATATCGGAAAAACAGCTAAAATTCTAACTATGTATAAAGCGGACTGAATCACATTCATCGATAATAAATAGTAAGTAATAAAATATTAAATTTTATAATATTTGGCAGGGTTCAAGTTAAATTGGTCAAATGGCATACCTATTGATATTGTCTCTTTCTCACTTATAGGAAATCTCATTACGTCGACTCGCTCTATTATTTTATAGTGTTGTTGTAGGCTGAGGTTGTAGGTATTGAATTACCGATATACTTATACATTTTTTTTACGGAAGTGGTTGGAAAACAAGCTCAGGAATATGGATCATTTGATATTAGGTGATTACCGCCGACTATGGAGCACATAGATTCTAGCGTCCCTAACCCGTTGCCGACCTATAACAGGAAAAAACAGGATATAGCGAGAAATAGTATAAGGAATGAGTTAGATTTTTTTTATACCACAAAGGGGACAAACAAGAATTTCGGATATTTCACTCCCCGAACGAAACGCATTGCTGCTTCACGTCAATATTCTGTATAAGGGTGGCTCTTCACCGGTCGAGCTAGCCTATTTCATAAACGCCCACTCCAAAGATTGTAATGAGAAGTATAAAAATAGAAAAAAATATATCTAAACATATGACAATTTTTGGGTGTGTTCTGAAAAGTGTGGTGTATGATGTAGGCAACCGATATGAAATTCCCACGGGAAAGCAGGATAAACGCACACGAAGTTGCGCGGGTTTCTCTAGTTTCTAATAAAATTACACATTTGCACTATTCCAATAAATTGGTAAAACAATTTTAATGTTGAAATAAACATTACAACTGTAGTTAATGAAGATGACAAAACTAACGCGGAAAAGGCGCAGTTGGACGCGCGGACAACTCCGTATATTTAGGCCGCCCTGACGCACGAGCAGGAGCCGTCTGCCCGACAGTGACATTAATTTGGGATTTCCCAGAGGAACACTGACTCATATCGTCGTGAGTTACACTTCATTTACCAGGTCTTATAATTTCTAGACTTAAGCTTTTGAGAATAATTATACAGGGTGTCCGAAGGCAGATTTCAGATTTCAATTTCAAATAAAAAATAACTACGAAACATACATCTTATTGACATCTCGGGGGAGAAACTACAGTTATCTTGGAACATTTACGGATTTAATTTTTAAAAACTATTATGTGATTGTATATTTTTATAAAATTTTCAATTTTTCAAACAAACAAAGCACTTCTAGTAGAAACTACAAAATCACCTTTTCTTCTCCACAAGTTCGACGTAAATTCTAAGCTAAACAAGGTCTGTGATCTCAAGCATAACCAGATTAAGCAATACATAAACAGGTTAAGTATGTATATACTTCCATAATATGTTATAGACAATACATTTTATTGATAAAGAACTTTGAACCTATGAAGGATTTTGTAATATACAATACAAGGGTAAGACCACGGTAAGACACGATTTTTATTAAGATAATTTATTTTAATTTTAAAAACATTCACTGGACAGCCTCCAATCTATATTTGTGGTCAATATAGTTCAATAAATTCATAAAAAATTAAAAGTAAAAAAAATATATTTAAAAACAAGCTTTTATTTTATTGCGCTAAAAAGAATAAAATAAACTTTTCTTTTAAAACTTTAACTATCAACTTATAACGTCATTACACAATTTATATGACTTATAAGCTTGTCGCGAGATTTAATTACTAACATTTATTCGTAGTACGAGTAAATGTTAGTTCGATAACTATGTTTTCTTATACAGGTAAATCTCGCGACAAGCTTTTATGTCATATAAATTTTATTGTGTAATGACGTTATAAGTTGATAGTTAAAGTTTTAAAAGAAAAGTTTATTTTATTCTTTTTAGCGCAATTAAATAAAAGCTTGTTTTTGAATATATTTTTTTAACTTTTAATTTATTTTTTACTTTTTAGTTATCACTGGTCAGGTTTCGCAGTGCCATCTATTGTCGAAAGGCGGTACTAGTCTAATAAATTTATTTGTTACTAGCGAAACCCGCGCAACTTCGTTTGCGTGTATCCCGCTTTCCCGTGGGAATTTTGGAATGTATGATACTTTAAAACCTTCCCCTTGAATCACTCTATCAATTAAAAAAAACCGCATCAAAATCCGTTGCGTAGTTTTAAAGATTTAAGCATACAAAGGGACAAAGGGACAAAGGGACATAGGGACATAGGGACAGAAAAAGCGACTTTGTTTTATACTATGTAGTGATAACTAGCACCAGCAATTAGAATACCTATATAATTTCCTGATTTTACCACAGTCACCCTGCGACAAACTAAACGGGTGTATGTACCCATCAAAAATAAAATACCGACCAAGGGCAAGTAGAACTCGCGCATGAGGGTTCCTTCCCATAATCATACTAGTCATACTATCATACTAATATTATAAATGAGAAAGTGAGTTTGTTTGTTATTCCTTCACGGCTGGACTAATCAGTTGATCATTATGAAAATTTGTATATATATTGTCAGGGGTACAGAGCCCAACATACCTTTTTACCCGTGAAAGTATGTCAATCCAAAGGGAAAGTATTTTTTCTACATACATACAGACATACATACATACATACATACATACATACAGGTCAAGTTAAATAAAAGCTTTTAAAAAGAGCCATACTTACTAGGCACTACTGAATTTACTTTTAAAATGTTTGTTCAATGCTAAAATTTAATTCCCATTCGACACCACAGAAACCAATCATCAACATCGTATCCTTCTTAAATATTATATCTCCTATGAGAATTTTTTATAATTAATTTTAAACTATAGACAAATGACAACATTATATATTCAAAACACGAGGTTAATTACAAATGTGTTATTCGCTTTACAGCGGCAATTGTGACTGTAAATGCATAAAATTTGCCGCACATTGAGCAAGACACGTGCATAAGCTGATACCATATTGGCTTATAATTCCACCACGAAATGGCTAAAAAATAATAAACAAGTAAGTAAATAATGTTCCAGATGAAATATTTATTTAGTTAGCCCTCACGGCCGACATTGAAAAGGGCGTTTGAGTTATTGCGGACAAATCACGCTATAACAAATTATAGTATGAAATAGTAATCGGAGATTCTTTTCCAGAGTTTTTCCAATCAAATAACGTTTGCCCTTTACCTTCCAGTTCTTGGGAACCGTTTCGTGGGCGTTTACATAACTCTGCGTCAGTTTACGTTGTATTTCATTGCCTCGCTAATCACGCGGTCTAAGGGCAGGTTAAGGGATATCGTCGTTTCGCGTGCTGCGAAGGCATGCGAGCCGTGTCACGGGAAAACACGTCATTGACGCAGCGTGACGTCACCGATTGACCTTTGGAATTCACTTTGGAATTAGTCATTGATTTATGAAAAAAAAGGGATTTTTTTTGACAGACAGACAAAGTGCAATTTTCCGTCTAAAGTCGGATCGACGCACAGCTTATAACGCTGATCGTAGACCTTAAACTTGAAGGATGTGTTGTTTGTATGACGTAGGCATCCGAAAAGAAAGGATAAAGCCAGTTTGCATAAGCGTAGACTGTTCAGTCATAAATATGACACTCAAGCTCTTTATCGTCCTATTTTGTTCGTACCACGACAAGTTCAGTCGTATGTTCTGTATATTCACTATGAGACAATAAAAAAAACCTCTATGAAAATGTAAATAATATGATGTATTATTAGACCGTGTGAGACGTTGATGAGATTCGGCCACAAGGACGAAAAGATACGCAACTGCGGATGTAATAATTACAATTTAACGTGACCGACCGGTTAGCCGTGCGAGCCGCGCCGTAACCCCACCGCCCAGCATTCTTACGAAACCTTGATTGACACTTGTATTACTTTATACAAGAGAAAACATCAATTGGTGTGGAAGAAATAAGTAGCTGAATCAAAACTTTGCGTAGACGAATACCGTAATATTGTAGTTTTTAGGGTTCCGTAGTAAACTACAAGGAACCCTTATAGTTTCGCCATGTCCGTCTGTCTGTCTGTCCGCGGTCTACCGCCTAGACGCTTAATGCTAGAAAGATGTAATTTGGTATGTATACACATATTAACAATGGTAACAAAGTGCTGAAACAAAATATTTAAAAATATATGTACCTCCCTCTACATGTGAAAATAAATTTTTTTGAGGGAGTGGGAAGATCATTTTTCAATAATGATCCGTTTCGGAATTATTTACATTTATCGTGTCAATGTTCGTTTTGCACGATGGTCGCCCCACTATCTCCGAAAGTCTTGTGTTTAGAAATTAAAAAAAAATCATGGTAGTAGTTCCATATGCCGAACCTTCAATGAAAACTATTATGGTTAAGTAGGCTTTACTAGTTACCGAGTAATAGCCGACGAACTTATAAAACAAAATTTCATTGATGAAAATTTACAAATGTCATAGAATATGGCATTGTACTCATCTGCAAGCAAGCAAAGCGTAACAAATACGGAACCCTACATTGTGCGTGGCCCGACACGTACTTGCCCGGTTTTTTATTATTAATTATTTTAAGAAGATACACGCAAAAATATGATTTTAAAATTAATGTTTTCCTCGTGGACCAACTAGTACGCACAACTCGTTGTTCTATCCTAAATAAGTATTCCTAATGGCACACTAATCACAACCATGTTCGAGTGTTCAAGTAATTAAAATAAGAGGTTAACTTAATTTGAATTAAAGTAAAGTAGGTCATTCAAATCGCAACTTAGGACACATTTCTTGGATATCTTCCGAAATATCATTTCTAGGAGATGCTGGCTACCTCACACGAACAAGTGATAGAAATATGTACTTAAATCCGAAGCGGGAAGCGAATCCAAGAATCCAAACGTTTAGATTAGGTCACATATTTCGCCTACATTATATAATTTCAGTTACTTTCAAACAGGTGACTGATTTATTGAACGGAGATGAATGCAACTTTGTCCAAGAGTTGCATTATACATTACATGCACGTTGAAAACTTGAATTTATACAATGAATTACTTCACTGCCTTATTCGTCATGCGCTTTCTGTCTTGTTATTTATTAATTTCGAAAGGCATCTTTAACATTTTAAAGGCGTGTGTTGACTTAAAACCAGTGGTGATTTTGGCCACTGTAGCATGCAATCATGTTTATATTGACTGGTTGCCCGCGGCTTCGCCCACTTAGGTTTTTCAGGATGACATGCAGACTCTTACAAATAACGTGGTTCTATTAGTAAAAGAAATTTCAAAATCGATCCAGTAGATTCAGAAATTACCCCAAAAAAACTTTACAAAATTTAGGTACCATTTGCAAATTTTTAAGATTATGTCGTTAACCAACACCTTGTTTTTTATCATTAAATGAAATAATGAGCATTCCAAAATAACTGATGACTAACTTATACAGATTATACGTGTTTATTTTTTTTAAATTAGCGTTGAAATCACCTTGAGATGTTTGCCTAATTGCTAAATTAATTAAGTTATAAAAAATGCAACAAGAAACCTAATGTACCTACGTATATTACTTAGGAATCGTGAATTAAAACAACAAGACGATTGGCATTTACATTAAACACATAACAAATATAAATTAACCAAAAGCGAAGCCGATAACCCCTGCCAATGCCAAAGTCCATGGTGAAAGTGTTATCGTAGCACAAAGGTAAATAAAAATTATTTCGTCCAAGATTTCCTCCTTATTTGGGATCTAAGAGATGCTATTACCTTTTATACTGCATTTTACACTTACTATGATTATAATCCTACTAATATTATAAAGGCGAAAGTTATGTAAATGTTTGTTACTTCTTCACGCTCAAATAGCTGGGTCAATTTTTATGATCTTTTCGTATGTAGGTAGCTGATACCTGGGATTAACACATAGGGTACTTTTTATCCCGAAAAGTACGCGATTCCCATAGGATTTGGTCAAATATCTGATATAGATGGCGCTGCTGTGCATAAATAAATACACGCAAACGGAGTTACGCGGGTTTCACTAGTTTAAGCAATTATATCAAAGAGTCTTGGCGTCGACTTCGAATTTGCATAGCGACTCAGAGGTAGACTCTGAACTGGTGGTAGAAAAAAATGTGACAATTCAAAAGAGCTTGTATTATGTCTATTTGAATAAAAATAATTGACTTTGACCTAGCGTACGCTTCTTACAAGAGCTCTGGCGAATCCGAGGAACCACCACTAGTCATTCTACATAGATTGTTAGGGTCAATTAGGACATCACAACTAATTATTGTGGTATACACCGGATTATTTCTGTGTTTTGCAGTAAAAGCTTGGTGAATCTCTGGAGATAGTTCCGCGATTATGTCAGTTTTTGTTTATCCAAGTAATATAAACTGTCGGTCGTTGTGGTATGCAAGCAACGACGACCAGACAGGACAGGATGAGTTGTCTGCCTTTATATAAATGGAATAGGGGAGACTTTAATTGTAGAAGCAAAGACAGGAATAGGGATTATAAACTTTGGACAATCTCATGGACAATCAAATTGAAGATGAACAACAAAATAAAATAGCAAAACAAAAAGCTAGTACGCACTACAGCCAAAAACATAGATGTAGATTTTTACCTGCTGCCAAAGCTGGAGTATTCGTTGAAGCTGACATGACTGAACCAGGACTTCAAACACTAAATGACAAGTAATAACGATCACATATTTCACTAAAAACAACAGTACAATGTTTCCCTTATTTTAATGTTTTCCCATAACTATTTTGCGCTTCATATGTGATATAGAATCAAATCATCAGAATCAATAATTTATAGCTGATCGTCATATAGCATTCCTGATGAGGGCCGCGGTAACAGGAGCGCGCTTCGCGGCGGTCGGACTCGGAGTGGCGCGATTTGGGGTGGCCGCGGGGAGGCACGCCAGGAAACACAGCCTCCATCCACCAATTACAATTATGTAAGTAGGGTTGCTGCTATTTTTAGTATTAAGGCGCATGCAAACGTAACCGGTTCCGCGCATTGCAATATTGTTATCAGCTCACGGTGCAGTTGGTGTAGTTTCATTTGCAACTATTCTATTTTTAGATCTTTAATACTGTTTCGTAAGTAATAAGTTTGACGTACTATTTGCAGAAGCCGTTTGAACTAGATCGCTTTGTGTTTAGTGATTTAGTGGTACGATCATAGAAAGTGATGTTACGTATTTGGTATTTATATTCAGTCTTCATTACCCAAGGTCTATAACTGTTTCAGCGTATTTTGAGTCTGAATTATTAGCGTTGGCGTTGAATGAGCCAGTTTTATATAATACTAAGCGAAACCAGAGCAAACTTGGTTTCCATGTATCCCGCTTTCACGTGGCGATTTCGGAAAATCCTGTCTTATCGGATCCCTACGTCAGTCAGTCAGTCATACAGGCATTTTATACCTATATGTAGATAAATAATAGTTAAGTACATAGTCTGTTGGTATTTAGAATTCGTAGATTCAAACATATCTCGTAACAAGTTTGTAACTTTTGTTACAAAATGTCCTTCGTCAGATTCGAAAAGTTTTATAATTTATTATTTATAAAATGTTTTGTAATCATACTAATATTATAATGTAGCTGTTACCCGCGGCTCCGCCCGCGTGTTCAAGCGAAAATGCCAATAAGTTCGTTCCCGTGGGAATTTAAAAAAAAACGAATTTTTATTATTTATCCTTATTTATCCTTGTCAACATAATAAAGGGAATCTCTATAAAAAAATCAGCTTTCTAGATTGACCGCTCCCGATAATACACGTGTAGTCTTATTTATTTTATTTTTATTTAAAAAAAATCCCGTCTTTATTCTTCTCTACTTTAGAAAGGGAACCTCATTACAAAATCTAGTGTTCTAGGTTGAGCGCCCACAATAACACACGTGCAGTCCAATTTGTCCCGTTCCCGTGGGAATTAAAAAAATCCCGTCTTCATCCTTGTCTACATCATAAAAGGAACCTCTATACAAAATCTCAGCGTTCTAGGTTGAGCGCACCCTATAAAACACGTGTAGTCGCCTAGGTAGTAGGTCACCCCATTTCATCCCTCTAGGGGTTGAATTTTGAAAAATCCTGAAACACGTACTTACTCATTTACCGCCATGGTGAATTTCATTCGAAAAACTTCAAAAAAGGCAAAGTTTCATACTAACTTTGCACCCCCGTTTAAGGGATGATTTTTGAGAAAAATATTTTACCGTGTTTCATGCCATTCAATAAAGAACCTTCATTTGAATAAGTAACTTTAAAAACGGCAAAGTTTCATACTAACTTTGCACCCCCTTAGGAGTTGAATTTCGCAAAATCCATCTTAGTGAGCACCTACGCCTCAAAAGGAACCCCCATGCAAAATTTGACACTCCTGGCACTTGTAGTTTCGGAGATTTCGTGATGAATCAGTCAGTGATTTTCTCTTTTATATATATATAAATAAGAAAGTGAGTTTGTTTGTTTGTTATTCCTTCACGGCTTGACTAAGCAGCCGATCATTAATTTAAAATTGTAATTATATTGTCAGGGGTACAGAGTCCAACATAGACTACTTTTTATCCCGTGAAAGTATGTCATTCCAATGAGAAAATATTTATTCTACCTACTATACGAACGCTGTACGGGATGGGCTATCGGTCAACAGATGGCGTCACAAGTTGAGCTATAGGTTTTGTTGTCAAACGAGATCTATGTCATAAAATTAACCGCGAGCGAAACCGCGGGGAAACGCTAATATTATATAAGAAAGTATAAACTTTGTGTCTTGTAAATGTCAAATTACACAAAATTTTCCTTCTACAAACGAGCCTACAATTTCTGTAAATGCCAGCAACGCATCTGCGATTTCTCCATCCTTACGTCAGTTGAAACGACTGCTCGCCTGCCTCCTCTAGCAGAAAAAAAGTACAACATAATCTTTGACCATTCCCAATGCATTTTAAAAAGCTATTAGAACAACGGACCCAAATATTTGAGGCAGTCAAAACATACCTATGTATTTCCAGTAAATCTACTTGCGAAAAATAAACATTTTACGGAAATCTACAGTACAGTGCTCCACAGGCGGACTCTAAATACATATATAAAGTCTCATAGCATACAATTCGGCACCACTACGACATCCACTCACGTGCGGTGCATCACACAAACTAAGTTCGTAAATTGAATAGGTACAATAAAGAAAATGACACGATTACAGAAAGAAATTAGATAATCGATTCATTAAGTTCATATCAACAATACTGAAAAAGTATCAGTTATTGAACACTCTCTGAAACAATCAGTCAGATTTGAAAAATTCTTTTCGCAGTCGATGGCCTAATTCTTAATCTATAATATTCTCAATATGAGGGATCACTGTTTAAAATCACACTCGCACACTTTGACTCTCAAAAGATGAGCAAAATCAAGTGCGAACGAAGCCGTAGACTATACTACAGTAGTATAAAAGAAAGTCGTTTTCCGTTTCTATAGAAAGTCGAAACTGACGAATTAATTGTCATACGTCATATTACATGGATTTTTGTCTTTTCGTCCACTATTAATTAAACCTCAAGGTCGTTTGCCTCTATCATGATAAACACGAAAATAACCCTAAAAACAAACCCAATTACAATTAAAACATTGAAATCAAAATTGTCTCTACCAGGTTTCTGCTACAATATAAACGATTTTCCGCGAATACCAAAAGCCCCAAAGTTTCTGAGAAGTCCTCGCGCCCTCGGTCCCGGGCGCCCCCTTCCAGACCGGAGCCCCCCTGTCAGACCAGGAGCCGTGCGTGGCGTAGGCGTGTGTTGACAAAGCATGTTGCTAAGTCTATTTCTAGCGATCAAGCTGGGAGCCACGCCCATTTGTCCCCATCCCCCCTCCCCCGGCCGCGCTCCCTCCTCCCGCCACCCCTCCCTAAAAGCGTCCTTGACCTTCCGTATCCAAACAACCACAGTCACAACAAGCAGATACTCGGCGATAATTTGTTTTTCTTGTTTTGTTTGTATGTTTGTTTATTGAATTTGTTAGTTTTTTTTTATTGCAAGTTTGAAAAGCCGCCTGCGTACCTACTCCCTAGTCTAGAGCCTTGTCGTTATTTGTCCGTAGTTGTACTGTACGTCGTGCCTTACTGTGCTTACAAATATTACGCTGAAGAGTTTGTTTGATTGAACGCGCTAATCTAAAGAAAAAATTTAAAAATAGCTAAAGCAACGATGTCATCTATAGAAAAGTATGAAGATAGTCGAGACGCAGGTGTAAGCAGGATAGATTTTAACCCGGATATCACCTCGAGAACGAGAACAACTCTAAAACCGTTGTTTTCTTATAGTACCTACGACACGATTAAATGATCGTCAACAACCTTCCAATAGGAAATAGTTGTCCATTGATATTGATATTATAAAAATCAATATACACTCGAAAGCAATAAATCCGAGTCACTTAAAAAAACCTATAAATCTCGGAAACTAAGAATGCTAGCTTTATGAAATAAATTGTGTTTAGTAGACAAATAAATACTCCTTAAATTAAGGCATTAATTAAACATTCCTTAAATTAAGGATATGTCATTTAAAAAAACAAATTTGAAAAGACTTTCGGAGATGGAACTACGAAATTACTGCATTTGATTTTTCTTTTGTTTCTAATCTGTCATTTAAGTAAACCGTATTGATGGTGTTCAATATTTATTGTTTAACCTGTAATCATGTCGCTTACACCTGCAGAATGCACCAGAATCGTCACAATGCTGGAAACCGGCCAAAGTCAGCGCGATACAGCCAGGACTGTCGGTGTGTCGTTGTCAACAGTGCAAAGAGTCCTCCGACGTTACGAGGGAACTGGCTCTAACCTACGTAGACCAGGAACAGGCAGAACTAGGTGTACCACAGCACGAGAAGATCGATACTTGGTGAACACCATGCTTCGTAATCGCTTTCTCCCAGGAACTGAACTTCAAGCAAGCATGCATAGAAGAAAAAGTAGCCTGAAAAAGTGGTTGTGGGTCTGTACTTGTGTGAGCCGGAATTTCATCTGAGAGTCGCACAGAACTGGTGTCCATAGAAAACGGCTCTTTAACTAGCGTATTCTATGTGGAAGAATCCTTAAGAGGGCGCACCCAAATCAACGCAACTCAAAATCGAAGCGTGTTATTTTACGAAACTACTGAGCCACGAACATGAGCGTGCGCCGGCGAAGACAAATGATTTTGATACTTTTATGATAAGACTTCACTATTTAATATAATAGTAGACTCGAAGTTCATGTGATTTTAGCTACAGACCTATTTCTATGTAGAACATAAGTATTGTTATTATGTAATTGAAAATTTTTTTCGACATTCTTCATGTCTCGTTTGGAAATAAATACAAATAATGTATCTTTACTCGTGTATTAATTACCTATGGATTATGGAGAAGTATAACAATAAAGTACTCATAATAGATATAGGTACATATAATTATTTGTATTAGAAACATGTGTTTCTAATTGGCATACATAGACTCTACCATCCAATGAGATTTTATATATTTTATGACAAGAGAAGTAACGTCATACAAAGCATTCGTAAAAAGCCGCAACCACTTTAGAGTGTTAAAGACGTAGCTTTGAAACCGATACATATTCCGAGCATATGCCAAAGTAAAATATGTTTGTCTCTTTTTTTCTAGAGTCAAACTAATTATGTCAAAATGAGACAAAAGCATTACTCCCAGAAAAATGGTCAGAGTTGCCAGCTCATGAATAATTTTCCCATTGAATGAATGTTATGAGTTTTTTTTTTTTAAAGTTTTTATACCATAATAATATTATTGTTTCTTAGGTGACAGAAGAATTAAAGATAGGAAGAAATAAATATATAGATGCGTAAATATTGGTACATACATATTATATTTCAAGAATGAATCATGGCGGAATGGAGAAGTTTCCATTTTTTTGTCATTGATGAATCTAACCGATGCAGACCTACTACTATTATCTATTCTGTGCTACTACTAACTTTTAGCAGAGATTTTTTTTTGTTTTCTTCACCCATTCTGGGTAGGCAAAGGGAACTATGCCCATACAGCCAAGTCTTCAGTAGATTTTTTTTATTGTTAAGAAATGAAAATGAAATTTAAATAAAATAAAATAATTAATTTAAATAATTTGAATAAAATACAACATAAAACAAAAAAAACTATTGTACTCAATCGAACATTTGATAATTGCAGAAACAATTTAAATTAAACACCGTTACCACAATGAAAAAGATGAAATTGTTACTTCACTGTCATAGTAATAATATCATTATGTCAAATGTCAGTTAAAAGCCATATCAAAAAGAGGAAAATGATTTGTTTTTTCTTGTCTTGACGTGCGTAGCATTAGCGATTGATTTTAGTATCAATCAATTCTAAGTAAATAATTAATTCTAGTTTGAGCCTGGTTGTAGGTTTACTTCTACTGTGTTACTAATAATGATACATAAAGGCGTATGAGTTCGTCATTGACTAAACTCCTAACATTTGGGAAACTTAAAATCGTTTTTACTGGCAACACTGTTGGCAAAAACAATGCGTAATATATTAATTTCGATTTTAATACTATTTTGGTATAATTTTAACATAATTAAGCATTCTTATTTGTGAAAAGTGATACCACTTGCTTTGTTATTAGTTTGGGATCACGACATACATGTTTTAACAGTGCATTTAACCATTTTTGTGATATTATTGTGAGATACGCATTCACTGAACGTCAAACTACGACTAAGTCGGAAGAAATTCAACTAAGGCTGTGGCCTCAGTCGACGTGGCAGCGGGTATGTGTCAAACATTACGAATCTATAGTAAATAACAGATCACTGCTACCATCTATCTACCAATTCTGGTAAAATACATTTCTTGTAAAATTTCACCAATTTCGATTCCATCTTTGATGACAAAAATTCGTCATCTGTTTTAATTCTGGCAGTCTTCAGACGAAATTGGGGCCCAAAAAAACCTTGTAATTCGATTTTTTTTGCCATACTTGGAGAGTTATGATATTGGTCTGTAATGCACAGTACAAAATCGTGTTATTTTTATCCATATGGAAATAAAAGTAAAAATTTTAGAAAACAAATTTTGATTTTGTGAAATTTTCAACAAAAATTCAATTAAAATATTTAAAAAGGCCTTGCTAATTTCGTAAATACTTCATTTGAGTAAGATCTACAATTGTTCTCTATCCAAAAAAGGAAAAATAATTGCTCTAAGTTACTCCATTGCAGAAAAAAAGCCATAATTAAAAGCATCAGCAGGTAGCAGTTTCTGAAAAAATTGCGAAATTTTAGAAATTTTTGCTCCAGGACTAAAACTATGCATTTTTCACAATGTTTTCTACACCTATATATGTATTAAATTACATACATTACCTACAATGTGCGACCAATCGCAGCTCTATTGATACCATAGGAGCCAAGCTGTGGCTTTTCATATATGACCTAATTTTACCAAACATTGAAATTTTCAAGTTTTACGTACTTCGCGAAATATTGGAAAAAACCACGTAACCTACGAAGAACCGTCACTGGAAATACTTTGTAGTAGATTTAACTAGCTTTTATTAGACCATAGCCAAGTTTGTGAGACTAGCGGTTCACCCACAATCTCAAAAAGACGAAAAGATGAACAAATGGGTTATAAAGAGAAATGATTCTTTGGTTGGGATTGGGATTCAATTCCATCACCAGGATGGTTTTCATTTTGAAGAAGATGAAAAAGTACGGGCTCTTGTTTTTCTTCCTCTTCGTGTCCTCCTTGATCATACGGACTGAAACATATGAAACAGCAATTTTTTTTACGATTTCGCAATAATTGACCTCCTTAGTAGAACTTGTCATATATTATAATTTATAACCATTATATTAATTATAGGTACCACCAGCCTTTTAGGCCTTGCTTTATTTAAATTTTCAACATTTCGTCTTTTTCTTTTTTTCGATAAAAACTGCTTTTTTTTGTTCCCCATACTCTGAAACATATTATGTTGTTGTCACTAAAAAAGTAAATAGTTCGTCGTCATTATCAACAAAAAGTCATATTTTACTTACCAAAGTATCTAGATTGTCGGTCGCGCTACACGGTTTGCACTGCGTATGGGCACAAAGGTTACGTGCGGTTAGGTCCTGCGCCAGAGCGACGTGACCACTCTCCGCAGAGCCGGCGGCTCGAGTGAGTCGTAACAAAAGACGCGCGCGGTTTTATAGTGGTTTTATGGCTATATTCAAAAATTGGTAGAAAAATAATTGTAAACATTTTACATAAATTTTGGCGCCTAGATTTTAGGGAATACGTTTATCTCTTAGATGATGATAATATTGACACAAAATAACTAAGATTTAATGGTGAAAACAAACATAACAACGACTTGACTTTCTTCGTAATTTCACTTAGTTTGGATGTTAATATCTTATTTATGTAACAAAAAATTACAAAAATGTTCTACTAACTATATGCTTAAGTATATTTGCCGTTAGATTTTATAATTTATTTCTTACAATTGGCAGCATTACGGGGATATTTTGACATCCGAAGTTGGCACTGAACGTGAAATCGAGAAAACACTGTTCGGTTATCACGATAGCATTCATAAATATTCCATTACATGACAAAATGTTTTCTACTAACTATTTAGGCAACAATATTGTCTAACATTTTGTGTAATTCATAAGTCTGTTAGAAAAGTTTTTTATACATATTAAGAGCTTCGAAAAGTTCAGTTTTCGCTAAACTGAGCTAACGCCTGTGTGCGCCCTCTTAATGAACACGTTGGGCCATTTATGATCAATTTGGGTGAGGATGCTATTTTTATGCATGACAATGTCCGACCTCATACACGTTTGATTGTGAATGACTATCTGCAAGAGATGAACATTACTCGTATGGAGTGGCCAGCACGCAGCCCGGATATCAACGCGATCGAGCAATGGGACGAGCTAGAGCTAGACATACGTAAAACAACGAAACCCTCCCCCAATCACGCTTCGTGAGCTCAAAATTGCTCTCACAGAGGAATGGGAGAATATTTCCCAAAATCGTATAAGGAACTTTGTGTACAGCATGCCTATCCGCGTAAACGCAGTATTAGAAGCACGAGGATGCAATACAAAATATTAAAATTCAAAAAATCATATTGTTGTACAAAATGTCATGTTTCCTATTTTTGTTTCAAGGCGAGATCAGCAGTTTTTTTAAATGTAATTTTTAACAAATAAAAATGTAGTGACTTATAAATACTTTCATTTAAGGGGTATTATATTGTCTATTTAACACTGTTTATTTTATTACGGTAGCATTCTTAGTTTCCGAGATTTATAGGGTTTTTTTAAGTGACCCGCGTTCATTGCTCTCGATTGTAGTAACGTGAGAACGCGTCCGTAGTAGAATATTCTATTCTATTCCACCGTAGTAAGCGCAAACCTCTAATTTCGCGAGTTCTCGCGAAATTAAGCGAAACAAGAGTGTGGGAGTCTTCGTCTTTACTACAAAATTAGAATAATTAATCTTAGTGTCCCTGGGACCTCTGACTCCTGAACACATGTTACAATGTGTCATGTCTTTGTAAAATTATTTTCAAAAAAAAGACAATCTAAAAGAAATCGTAAAAAAGAACAATGTTGTATATTCCAACTAAAGAAAACCGCGCAACTTCGTTCGCGTGTATCCCGCTGTCCGTGGGTATTTCTGAAAATCCTCGTATGTTTTTATACATATAAAGATTCCCCTTGAATCACTCTACCTATCGCTGCATTAAACCTGCATTAAAATTCATTGAGTGGTTTAAAAGACCTACGCGAACAGACAGCGTAAAATTAGTCGAGTAGTTTAGAATTTTAACAAACAGCGGAAGCGTCTTAATTTTATACTATGTAAAAATTTCTGAACCTGTAAACGCTTTGCGAATAAAACTAGTTTGATTGTAACGTTACATTTATTTATCTAAGATCTATACATAGATCGGCAGACCTGCATTATGGCAGGATTTAGGGCAGTAATGTTGATGTTGGCTGCGGGACGATGGGTGACGAGACGCAGACGAGTGGTGACGAAAGCGGAACGCGGACAGGTAACCGATGTACGAACACGATATGACAAAATTAGGAACAAAATACGTTGTTTTAATCTAGTAGGTTCTTCTAAGGCACTAATAAAGGAACTTCTGGGAATAAGGGTGTTTTAATAGCTTTACCACTGACTGACTGAAGAGTCGGATATCGACTGTTACATAAAGCCACAATGGACTGAATCTACGTAATCAATAATTTTCGTAATTAAATTCCCAAAACCACATTATAATAATGAAGAATAATAAAGTTGCAATGACTTTTTAAATTTCCCGTTTTCGAATTGCACATTTCGAGAAAATAGTCATCATTGCCAGAATCCGTTTTTTTACAGTCGCTCATAGGAATAAATATTTTACGAATTGTACTCATCTCGAAACTAGGTCGTCTCATATTTCGACTAAAGGTGAATCAACTTATTCATCAAGAACTGCAAAACAAAATAAATATTGAAGTAAAATCCATAAAAATTGGTTATGAAAACATTATTCCGTCGTGATAAAACCGTGGAAAAATTCAGTTACATAAATTGGTTACAGGAAGGTTACAGGTAAAACTAAGAACATAAATTATACCCACAAATCCTGCAGAGCCATAATACATGATATATAGATGGCTACAGAACGGCGCAGGTTGGTGGAGAAATAGGTTAGGTAGGACCTAGGAAATTAAGTATTTAGGTCACATCGCTGCGATCCAATTTTATAGGCACCCACGAAGATTAAGGGTAGCTTACTGTTCTCCACGCTTGGTCGCATGTTCATAAAGTATCGATTGTTCAATACAATATTCTTTATATTTTTGCACCAAAAAAAATGTAATACAAAAATTACATGAGGTAAAATACAAAAGTACAACAGGCGGTCTTATCGTTAAGCAATCTCTTCCAGACAACCTTAGTGTAGAGAAATATACCCAAGAACAGGTAGTTGGTGTGACGAAGAATTAGACTAACAATAAAAATAAAATATCGACGAAAGTTATATGCTAAGTCCATATAATATGCTCCATATAGATAGAGGCATCCGCAGAACACCCACAACTGCGAGTTTTGCACTCTGGCAAGAATCTTAGTTAGCACTTGCTCTTTTTAAATGATACTAATAAAAGTTACAATTAGAATACCATATATATATATATGTATAACAGAAAACAGCAGCAGATCAGATGCATTCTTTACCACCGCTCGCCATCAGGGAATCCATCCTCACACGCTGGAACCAAACGGGTTCCGTACTCCGTACTGCGCGATTCCAGAGAGATTTCCTACGCAATTTCTTTCCCCGAACCTACCCCTACCTATTATTCCGTTTTAATATAGGTACTTTGCACAAGATTTCCAGTGAAATTCAACGGTTGTTTGAATTAGCAACATTTTTGTGGTAACCTGGTAACTATATTTATTTTATTTTATTTTTAATTACTATAGACATGCAAAACAAAGTTATAAATTATAAAAATTATTTTCTCATCCAATAAATAGGTACTTTGTTACGTTATTACTATACTTATATAGGTTCAATTATCTTATTTGGAAGTAAAAATTGCAGACCATAGGTAATGACAAGAGCCTTAAACGTGGAGTCCACAAGGCCGGGCGTCGAACTGATGGTACTGAGATAGGAGAGATTAGGGCTGGTGGACACACGGAAATTCTGGAATGTTCTTCCAGGAATGAGAAATTAAGATAAGATTTTCATCATAGTCATTGTGATTTTCTAAGTGGAATGAGTTTATTTTGAGTGTATAGGCTGTAGGCACAGCTTTTTCTACATAATTTTTCGTTACTCTTTTACTTGTCAATTTTTTTTAACTTTTAAATCTATTTCAAAAAGTATTTTTTCTACCGTTTCAGAAGCTTCGTAATAGAAATTTCGAATGCGTTGTCGAAAAGAAATTCTTAGCTGATGTGGCCTACCTATAGTTAATTATTTGTTTTCATACAAACTAGGTAAGTTAGATTTCCTACTTAATCAGAGAACCAATCAGTGAACTGCAGGTACTTATTTCTAGAAAAAGTACAGCTCTTTGATGAGAAATTATCGACTTCCTTAGCTATTTTTTACATCTTACGATGAGTAATACGGTTGTTCTTAGATCTGACAGCCCTGGCGGGGTCTGGGCGGTGACGGGGGCGGGGCGGGTGCGCGGGGGCCCTGGTCTCGGGTGTTGAGGGCGGCAGGGCTGCTTCTATTTATAAAAGATCGATAAGTGCGCGGCCGTGGCCTTGGGCTAATCGATCGAGACAGATGGGGTGTGGACGGAGTTTAGGACGAGCCCCCGACGACTCCACGCCGTACCTACAAACCTAGCTCACTAAACATGACCATTTATTTCATAGTTTATTTGAGAGGTAAAGCCTAGCTACTGTACCACCCTCTTACATATCGACGTGAAATAGCGGTACGATGAGTGAGTGTCGCAAGCCTAATACACATCCTGGTTCCTACTTCCTGTTTACTTCCTTTTTTAATTTTTCATAAGTGGGCAACGTATTCAGTATTCTTCTAATCGTGGACGTCTATGGGCAGCGGTGATTGCTAGACGTGGTTTTTTTTCGGTTTTTGCTCAGTATTATGTAGTATCTAATGTTGTATAGATAAGTACGGAACTCTTGCGCGAATCCGACTCGCACTGGGCCGGTTTTGACTAATATACCTAATTTAACACTTTTTTTCCTCACATTTCTATTATTATTTGGTACTAACAGTATCTAACGGCTTTATAACTATACTATTTTCGAATGATATACGTTTATTAAAGTTTTAAATTGAAATCTAAAGAGAGAGCATGATGAGTTTCCAAAACGAACACGACGCGAATCGTTCGCGTGGAACTTTCATTTTTGGTTTCCCGCTATCGTTGGGTCATTTCTTCTATAAAAAGATTACAGGTATTTATAAACGACCTCGCAACATAAAAGTACTGGTTTTTTTCCGCAGTACACCGAGTTCAAGATTGTATATATAATCTATTGGCTTATTCTCGTAACAAAAACAGTTAAAATCTAGTCTCAATCTCTATCTTGCTCATACAAAATATATTTAAAACGAGCGAGATAGCTTGACATTGAGATTAAATTTTAACTGTTTTTATTACGAGAATAAATCCGCTGATACAAAATAAAATTCCTAAATTGTGAGTACATAAAACCATGATAAACAATGTTAAATAAATGATGCGCGAAATTCATACGCATTGGCGATGTGAGATACTAAGTAAGCACCAATAGATTGCGACCGCAAGCATCGCGCGAATTCACCCTCTGCTAATGGACAAGATCATACTCTTGGTGCAGAAGAAGAGTATTTAGTTTTAAATGAAATAAAACTTAGGTATGTTAGTTAAAGTTTAATTAATATTTACACATATATTTTATATTTATTAAAATTTAGATCTAAACCGATGAAACTAAAGGTTGATAGATAATAGACCCATCATACCACCACAGTTATGGCCAGGGGCATGGTGGATCATAAGGGTGTCAGGAGATGGGTTTCTGGATTTCATAAAGGTTGGGACTCTTCACAGATATTATTTAACGGAATTCTTCAGGTAATATCAAGAATGAGGAGTTCACTTTCCAGCCCGCCTTGTCTTATTTAATTTTTATCTAAAATAAATATTTAATAATTTATATTGATGAAAAAATATGGTAATGTTAATTTAAAATAATGACATTGAATAACAGAGGAAATTTCCATCAGAATGTTGGAAAACATAAATATCTTAGGTCATTTGAATTAATTAATTAATTAATTTATATATTTTGGAAACAAACGGTCTTAAACAGAAAGTTTCTTAAATTAATGTACACAGACTAAACCTAAAGTTCACTTAGGATTATAGGTAACAATAGCAAAATTAACTGGACGGTAAATTGACAAAATCTAGGAAGTGATTGTAAAAGAATACTTATTTCAGAAAAAGCATAAGCCCAAACAAGTGTCAAATTGAATTAAATGACTTACCTGAATTAGAAGGTCCAGGATCATCTTCCATTGTTGTAAATTCTGAAACAATGAACAATAACATTTATTTAAGATACATTGTTATTATTAGTTTGATGTTTTAAATAATAGGTATAAGCCGAAATATTAGAATATAAAATTATTTCTTAATTTACTTTTACATAAATAATAATAAACTACAAGTTGTTGACATTCCGTTTTAAATGGTACACCTGTGTTAGGGAACTCGGAAACATTACACTGGGAATTTATGTGCAAGTGTGCCATAACGTTGCTTAAGTTCTAACACCGCAGAAGCTAAAGATTGAATATTCTTATTGGTTGAAATAGCTGTTTCTGATTTGTGCTAGAGGTGCATCTTTCGATGCTCTTCCGAATGGCATCCAAAAGTCAAAATGCCATTTTTTGGACTTCAGTGGGTGTTAGAACTTAAGTGACGATAAGATATACTTACCTGTGTATCAAATTTTGAGCAAATCCATTCAAAAATTTTGCTTATAAGAGTAACAAACAAATATTTTTGTCAATATAATTTTTTCATTTACAATATCAGTATTTTCAAATTCAAATATACACATGAGAAATGTTTGTATAGCGTGCAGATCAAACCCAAATAATAGACTAGAAACTGTACCACCTTACTTCATAACGTAGTTAAAATCATCATCGGTAACTTTTTATCTCGCTGACCAATTCAATCAAACCCGATTATATCATATTCGGCCATGATATTCAACTGTAACTTGAGGATGAAAAGCTTTATTAGAGTCTCCTTACTTAAGATTGTGTTGTCAAGACAAATTCGTTTCACAAAAATATGACGATTCGAAAGTGCTTGTAATATGCCTATTTGAATAAAAATATTCCACTTTGACTTTGACATTATAAATTCATGTATAACACATGCACTAATATTATAATATAAATCTTTACATAGTATAACATGAAGTCACGCTGTCTGTCTGTCTGTCTTATGTATACTTAGATCTTTGAAACTACGGAATGGATTTCAGATCATGAGAAAGGTTTATATGTATAATGCATTGGGAAAATCCCACGGGAAAGCGGGATACACGCATTTATACTAATGCAACGCGAAAGTTTAAAAGTTATTGTACTATTATTTTACCTATGATTTGAAAAATTATAAATTTGAACGGGATTTTGTTTATGAAACTTTCACGTATAAACTTTTAAATTCTGAAGGATTTACTCAAAATTTCTGAGATACATTCTATCTTATCTAGTTATCGCATAAACCTACATTTTTTTTAAACTTACTGTAAAGTACCTACTTAGGGCATACAAATTAAAATTTGATGAACACCACAGGAAGTCTAATTTGCTTATCACAAAGTTCATATCATATTTCCATATAGGTATTTTAATTTAAGTGGAGTCATTTTAAACTATATACCATAAGATGGATAATTTTTACTTAGTTCACGTTTGAAAAAAGCGCCTTTTTTCGTACACGTAAGAAAACAAACAAACTCACGAAAACAACATGTACCGTTGTATATTTCAAATCTATCGAAATTAAATAGTCGTCATAATTCACAAATATTACTCAAGTTTAACATTTTGTTAGCCCAAATTTTAGTAATATCTACAAAAACTTACAATGACCAGCTGGGCTTCCAAGTATCAGGTACCGAAGATCTTTAAAAAATTACACAACTATACTTTTAGATACAATGTAAATAACATTTTAATGATAACAATAACACATCTAACATTTTATTAGCATTACTTCTAAAAACTTCACATAATTATTTCCTCAAAACAAGTCGCATTGCATGTTTTGACGAGATTTTGATAATTTTGACGTAAATAAAAAGATTGTGGTGGTGCCGCACAAAAAAAGTCGGCCAAAGAAATTCCTTATTGGTCAATATTTCTTTACCCTCTGTTGCCATTGGCTTAAAAGATTCTTATTAGAAAACTACAAAAATAACCAATGAAAACATCTCTTTTATTTTCTTCAATTTATTAAGGTTAGGAAGAAACGAACTGCCGTTTTATGCCATTTTAAGCCGAATCTAAATTCTTGAGAAGTTGCCTAAAGTGAAATGAAGCCAGCAGAAAGTAAAAGATGGCAAAGGAAAAGTAAAGTCGAAGTAGTTCTAAAAGTTGGGAGTGGTCTGTGGGAGTGGTAAAGGCAGAGCTTTTATGTATGATGGTTGCCGTAAATGAAAAGAAGTAGTATCTATGCATTTCAAATTCATTTCATTTTATTTTCTTTCCAGCGTTTCGTTAAGGTCGAAACGCACTTGCGCTTCGCGGCGCTGCGCTGCACGGAGCGGCGGCGGCGCGGCGCGGCAAAATATTCTTTTAATCGCACTACAGCGGAACGGAACGGAACGGCACGGCGGCGCGCGGCGCGGCATAGCTGCCTCCTGCCGGCTCTACACGTTGGCCAACACGTTGGTGATAGTTTGTGACGACGTCCACACGTTGGAAGGTCGTTCAGTTTGATTTGGTTCGGGCCAATGTGCGGACGATAATTGAGGCGCTGACGGCTGCTGCGATCAATTTATTTTCAGCATGCCTACCATTACTACGTAATAAAATAGACATGAAAAAAAAGAAGGTGGTTGATGTTGTCCATAAATCGAAACAAAACAAGGTACAAGTACCTACCTAACTTTCACATTGAGCCTAATCCTACAAAATTAATATTATTATATTGTTTATTTTAGCTCGTTGCAAACTAAACACGCGGGCAACGTGTGGACGCGTGGCCAATAACTCGGCTACAACCACAGCCAACTCCTTTGATCTGTGTCAAAAAACCGACACCACACGGTTTTCGCGCCAGCTTGTGGGCCAACACGTGCCATCATTCCAACACCTACCAAACCCCCCTCTACACGTTGGCCAACACAGTGGCCACAATAGACAACTGCAGCGGCGCGGCATTTTTGCTTGTTATTTTCTATTTTCTGGCGAACGATTGTTTTAATTAGGTAGAAAAGATGGACGAAGAAAAATTAATAAATTTTGTGAGTGGATATTCTGAATTGTATGATTATCCAAATTACAGGAACCAAACAAGGAAAAACAATAAATAGAATGAGATTGGCATCTTGTTGGGAGTGCCTGGTAGTAAACACCACAGACATGTAAACACATTGAAAAAAAAGATTTTATTTAAGTACGTAGGTTTATTATTACGATTTTACGGTAAATGTGGTTTTAGAGAGGTAGGGCACAGCGGATAATCCGCTCAAATCAGAGCAGCCCATCTGGGGAAGGACCTCCACCTTACAGAAGATCGTAGAAATAGCATTGGTCTCGGCCATGTTGTGTTCCTACGGTGAGTAAGGTCTCCAGAGCTCCACTTGGGGGGGTTGGGAGGGTTGGCAACGCGTGAGTGATACCCCCGGTATGCTTACGTCTAGTGATGGGCGATTTCCGGAAATGTTCTCTTAGTGGAAACATTGAGGAAACGTTCTCGGAAAGGAGAGAATTTACGGAAATTTAAGAGAATCTAAACCAAGTATGTAGACTTTTTAATTTTGACATAAAAATAGATGACTATGCATGTAATTTCAGTAGCTATGAATGCCATAGTGAAGATACATGTCAGGTAGGTAGTTATAATGACGTTACATTTGATTTTCTATTTAAATAAAATTCAAAGTCCTGTCTGACTGACTGACTTAACTATATATCAACGCACAGCCCAAACCGCTGGGTCTAGAGATTCAAAATTTGGAATGTAGGTTCCTTACAACGTCTAGGGGTGTACTAAGAAATAATTTTTCAAAATTCCCACGGGAAAGCGAGATATACGCAAACGAGATTGCAAGGGTTTTACTGATCCGCTGGGTCTATTGATTCCAAATTTGGAATGTTGGTTCCTTACAACATTTAGGGGTATACCACGAAAGGATTTTTCAAAATTCCTACGGGAAAGCGAGATATACGCAAACGAAGTTGCGAGGGTATATCAACGCACAGCCCAAACCGCTGGGTCCAGAGAATCCAAATTTGGAATGTAGGTTCCTTACAACGTCTAGGGGTGTACTAAGAAATAATTTTTCAAAATTCCCACGGGAAAGCGAGATATACGCAAACGAGATTGCAAGGGTTTTACTGATCCGCTGGGTCTATTGATTCCAAATTTGGAATGTTGGTTCCTTACGACATCTAGGAGTGTACCAAGAAAAGATTTTTTAAAATTCCTAAGGGAAAGCGAGATAAACGCAAACGAAATTGCAAGGGTTTTACTGATCCGCTGGGTCTATTGATTCCAAATTTGGAATGTTGGTTCCTTACGACATCTAGGGGTGTGTACCACGAAAGGATTTATCAAAATTCCCACGGGAAAGCGAGATATACGCAAACGAAGTAGCGAGGGTATATCAACGCACAGCCCAAACCGCTGGGCCCAGAGATTCCAAATTTGGAACATAGGTTCCTTACGACATCTAGGAGTGTACCAAGAAAGGATTTTTTTAAATTCCTATGGGAAAGCGAGAACGCATATGAAGTTGCAACGGTTTTACTGATCCGCTGGGTCTATTGATTCCAAATTTGGAATGTAGGTTCCTTACGACATCTAGAGGTGTACTGAGAAATGATTTTTCAAAATTCCCACGGAAAAGCAAGATATACGCAAACGAAGTTGCGAGGATATGTTAATGCACAGCCCAAACCGCTGGGTCTAGAGTACTCTAGAGATTCCAAATTTGGAATGTAGATTCCTTACGACGTCTAGGGGTGTATTGAAAAATGATTTTTCAAAATTCCCACGGGAAAGCGAGATATACGCAAACAAATTTGCAAGGGTTTTACTGATCCGCGCTGGGTCTATTGATTCCAAATTTGGAATATAGGTTCCTTACAACATCAAGGGGTGTACCAAGAAAGGATTTTTTAAATTCCTACGGGAAAGCGAGATATACGCAAACGAAGTTGCGAGGGTATATCAACGCACAGCCCAAACCGCTGGGTCTAGAGATCCAAATTTGGAATGTAGGTTCCTTACGACATCTGGGGGTGCACCAAGAAAGGATTTTTTAAAATTCCTTACGGGAAAGCGGGATATACGAACATGTACTTGCTTGAACTTGTATTTCTCGCGGACCACGTGTAAATCAGTAAAACCATTGCAACTTCGTCTGCGTATATCTCGTTAACCCGTGGGAATTTTGAAAAATCCTTACTCAGTACACCCCTAGACGTCATATGAAACCTACATTCCAAATTTGCAATCTCTAGAGTACTCTAGACCCAGCGGTTTGGGCTGTGCGTTGATATACCCTCGCAACTTCGTTTGCGTATATTTCGCTTTCCCGTGGCAATTTTGAAAAATCCTTTCTTGGTACACCCCTAGATGTCGTAAGGAACCTATATTCCAAATTTGGAGTCAATAGACCCAGCGGATCAGTAAAACCCTTGCAATTTCGTTTGCGTATATCTCGCTTTTCCGTGGGAATTTTGAAAAATCATTTCTCAGTACACCCCTAGAAGTCGTAAGGAACCTACATTCCAAATTTGGAATCAACAGACCCAGCGGATCAGTAAAACCGTTGCAACTTCATATGCGTTCTCGCTTTCCCATAGGAATTTAAAAAAATCCTTTCTTGGTACACTCCTAGATGTCGTAAGGAACCTACGTTCCAAATTTGGAATCTCTGGGCCCAGCGGTTTGGGCTGTGCGTTGATATACCCTCGCAACTTCGTTTGCGTATATCTCGCTTTCCCGTGGGAATTTTGATAAATCCTTTCGTGGTACACACCCCTAGAAGTCGTAAGGAACCTACATTCAAAATTTGGAATCAACAGACCCAGCGGATCAGTAAAACCGTTGCAACTTCATATGCGTTCTCGCTTTCCCATAGGAATTTAAAAAAATCCTTTCTTGGTACACTCCTAGATGTCGCAAGGAACCTACGTTCCAAATTTGGAATCTCTGGGCCCAGCGGTTTGGGCTGTGCGTTGATATACCCTCGCAACTTCGTTTGCGTATATCTCGCTTTCCCGTGGGAATTTTGATAAATCCTTTCGTGGTACACACCCCTAGATGTTGTAAGGAACCAACATTCCAAATTTGGAATCAATAGACCCAGCGGATCAGTAAAACCCTTGCAATTTCGTTTGCGTTTATCTCGCTTTCCCGTGGGAATTTTGAAAAATTCTTTCTTAGTACACCCCTAGACGTTGTAAGGAACCTACATTCCAAATTTTGAATCTCTAGACTTAGCGGTTTGGGCTGTGCGTTGATTATATAGTTAAGTCAGTCAGTCAGACAGGACATTGAATTTTATATATATAGAAAATCAAATGTAACGTCATTATAACTACCTACCTGACATGTATCTTCACTATGGCATTCATAGCTACTGAAATTACATGCATAGTCATCTATTTTTATGTCAAAATTAAAACGTCTACATACTTGGTTTAGATTCTCTTAAATTTCCGTAAATTCTCTTAAATGAGGTTAAAAACTCAAAGCTCATCGTAGGTGGCGTCACTGTTGACTGTTCCAAGACCCGCCATATTGGTTCATTGTTTAAGTTTGATGTGAGAGTAATTGCTAAAAATCATAGAAATGTAAGCGACCTGGAGTGTAATTACGATTGAAGGAGGAACTGCGGAAACGGAAAGCCAAGACCACTAGCAAAAAAGCCTTATAAATCGAAAGGTAAATAATCTACAGGCATTATTGTGAATTGTAGGTTTTGCTGTGTTCTTTTTATTTATTTCAATTTCTTTTTGTAGACTGGAGGCGTACGATGGAAATTACCTCATCGAAGTTGAAGACGAACTTGAGGATGATATTCCTGAAATTTCTACCATGGATAAGTTCAGAGATATTAATTCCAGCAATAATCTTCCACCACTCTATAAACTACACATTCAAGAGTTTGCAGACAGGTAACAAACCATACATTCATGATTTCCTTATTGTTCCTTGTTATTTTAATGTTTCAGATAGAATTAGACATTTAATGACATACATGTTGTTTCAGATTTCAAGCAACACTGAACGGGAGATACACTACTGTATGAAAGTAGAAGCTTAATAACCGTGAGAGTAAGGAAAGTTATATTTATTTCCATGCGCAATGCAAAGCCCAAATGAAGAAGCTTCTTTAAATATCATTCTGTTAAAAATGGATAATAGTGGCATGATAGTGGAGTCACTGCGAATGTGCAACTGGAAAAGGAGTAGAAGCACACTGTAAGCATGTTTTTACAGTTCTCCATGGCATAGAAGATATAGTGCCTACTAAAACTATAATTTTGTACAAAATGTGCACAGAACAATTGATGACATTTAAAAAACCGAATAAAGTATTCTATAATTCCCCGATGCAATCCCGTTTTACCAGGAAAATATAATGGACAATTATGAAGGATATGTCAAAATCCTAGCAGTTTCTCCTGTACTACTAGTAGTAAAATGGCTTATCTCCAAGTAATCAAAGCTGCCAATCCATATGCTATTGAAATGGACCATGATTACTTGGAAATATTTTCTTATACTTATGAGTATTACCTTTGTAAAGTTTTTGTTAAACCTATTTTTAAACCACTACTTTTAACAAATATCTGTATAAAAATTATGATTTTTGATTATGACAGTGTAATAAAACAAAATTAATACCTATTAAATAGTTTTATTTTCTTATACCTATGAGTATTACATAATACACTCTAAAATTACAGCATATATGACACAAAACATGTTTTTGAAGTTATTTTGAGTTTGGACCCCGCTAGACCCAGGAGGATCAGTAAAAGAAGTTTCATTAGCATCACATTCATTTTGAGTTTGGATCCGGTTAGGTCCTGGAATTGGATCACCACGAGACGTTTCAATACACCGTTTCATGCAACTTCTTTTTAGCAATCAATCTGAGCGTTCTTGTGATAGTAGGTTAACAGATTTGATTTAATATAGAGGGCACAGCACTTTTCTTTAGTGTTCGGTATAAATTTTCATTGTCTGTTAATTACTTTTAATATTAAAATCTTCAGATCTAAATTGGGCAGCACATAACCTCGACCATTTACTGGATTTCCAATTTTTCCTTCGAAGAGCCTTTTCCCACAGTTTTCTTCGTTTTATTTCTTTGGAAAATAAATAGATTGGAACATTTTTACAATCGATAGCTGCACAATGAGTCATATTTCGGAATTATTTAGAAAACAAATATGATGTTTACAAAAATAGTATGGAAAATGACAGCTAGCTGTCAAATGTTTGGAACAGTCAACAAAGCGACATCTGAAGTGAGCAAAAGGCAGTTTTTAACCTCATTCTCCGTTCAAGAGAATGTTTCAGAATGTTCTCGTTCCAAGAAAGTTCTCGGAACGGAAATGTTCTCCTGCCCATCACTACTTACGTCTATAGGCTACGGTGACGGCTTACCATCAGGCCGACCGTATGCTTGTTTGCCACCTGTGTAGTATAAAAAATAAATAATTATTATCAACGCTAAAAAACGGAAATGCACTTCGGTAGAAACGATCACATATCGGTAGCAATACCGAAAAATTGGTAGGTTCGAGATCATTGGGCCGCGCCGCTCTGATGCAGTGCCGCTCAAGTGCGGTTAGCATAGCATAGTGCCGCGCCGCCGTTCCGCTGCAGCGCCGCGCCGCGCATCGCAAGTGCGTTTCGACCTAGTTTTTCGTTCCTTGGTTGATGTCCATGTAAACAGTGGCAACTCCGGGGTGAAATCGACATCTATGGTAGGTGCTGCTATACAGTGCCTGGCTGGCGGAGGAACTAAAATTCCAACTATATGACAATGTATACCCTACCCCGGGGTACCCTTTATTTTCTGAATACCTATATTTTTTTGTCAGTGCCCCAAAGAAGTCCCCCATCCGACGGAATATATACATAATATTCTAAGTAAATAAATAAATATCGTAAATGCTACGAAATCACTATGGAATGCAAAGAGTATATAATCACTACGTTTTAAGAGTCGGGACTTCATACAAGCTTTTTGACTTGTTTTTGACAGTCAATTCACGCTAAGATCTCGTGCCAACGTACCAACAACAGAGACACAAACAAAAAGGAATGCCAACATTCTACAAAAGCATACTAGAGATGTGGTACGTTACAGTACAGAATGTATCGATATCGATAAAAAAAGCGTGGCGTGGGTACCTTGCAGACAGGTTTTCTTTAACATACAAAAGGAAAATAAAAATCTCTTTACTTAGTTTGGAAATATTGAGTATTATTCAAAATTCAAATACCTACCTAATAATTATAATTATTATTATACAATTTATATCATAACAAAAACGAATAAAGTTACGTTTACAATGTTAGAATTATTTTTTTTGTCATTTTCTAATCTGGTATTCTAGGCGGAGTCTTCAGATGTTGTTAGCTGATCGATCGACACACGTTTTTGCACTGTTCTGTGAGCGAAGGCATTCATAATCTGAAATAATAAATAAATAGAGATTACTGTCTACTGTAGTATGAATTCAGACTCGGTCGCCCAGTTACTGTTATGATTAAAATAATAAAACTTCATTTAACGTGAACAATCTAATAATGAATTAAACAAATGCAGCCGCAAATATCTCATTTACATTTTATACCCAAAACGAAAAAATTTTTTTTATCGATAATTTGGTACGTAGTAAGAACAACCCTATGGCGCACATGATTTTTGGTTATGAATTCTAAGGCAAAGTATTAAAGAGACCAGAACTTCTTCCTAATTACTTAACATCAATATAATAACATGAAAAACTACTTACCGCTTCTCATCTAGTGGGAATTGAGCCAGGAATACACGCTTTTGATTAGATTTCCTACCCGATTTTATCCCACATATTTCACAGGTTTTGTAATGCATTTTGCTGTTATGCACGTAAATTATAATAAACCGGTATGCACTTAGTTATATGGGTAGACTCCGAAAACACTAAATACGCACGTGACGTGCAGTAAAATTAGCTAAAACTCACACTAAAACTACGCGTTGTTTACAAATATTCAAGACTGCCCGTCACCATTTTGACTAACAGCAGGGCGAGACAAGGAAGGTTAGACAGGAAGTAAGAGACAAAACATGTCGCCATTAAAATTAGCGTAAAGTCCATATATATTTTTTGCAGTACTGAGTTTCGCCAGCCTGATGGAATGGTCCGTCCACATAAAACGTAGTGATTATATACTCTTTGCGTCCACAGTCCACAGGGTCCGTCAGACAGACGTCATGTGAAGTTGGAAATGGCCGACGCTTTTTTTTGTTTAATTTTAGTTCACCCGCCAGACGCCAATGTCGTTGTTACGTATGGAAATTGACGGTAAAACGGTAATATTATGTATGCTCCCCTGGTTGTCAGTCAATTGTTATATTATTTGTCATTGTCATGTCATTTTTTTCACATTATGTTCTACAGCAGAGAGAAAAATAAGACATATAGTTAGTCTGAATCATCACAATCGTTTTCGTCAGTTTTAAACAAATTTATAGTGATAAATACTGAGAGAAGTATTAAATCTTACCAAAATGTTTTCCTCAATATTTGGTAAAAGGAAATCGCCCGTGGAGGACGGCACTCCGCCAATTCCGGGACCAAAACCTGATGATGGCTTTGTGGTCATCGACCAGTCTTCTCCTGGTGGTAGTTTATATCCCAGCATGAGTGGAGGACCGTATCCATTAGTGACACCACAAAGGCCTGCCCCACCGACACCCAGAAGTCGCAAAATAGATCAGACGTTCCACTACTTACAGGGAGTCCCTTTCTCCCTTTGTCGAGAACTGCGCATGGCTTCGAATAAGGACTCTTTGGCTAATGAATTAACAGACCAACTAGCTTTTATGACGAGCAAACTGAATATGAGCAGCTACGATTACGAATTTTCTGTAGAAAAAAGTGTTCTAAGAGAATGTTGAAGTTATTGTGGTATTAAGAATTTCTTAAGTTTTTATATTATCTGATCAGCAAGTTTGTAAAATATAACTTGTTCTATATTGTAAATACACATTAGTAAATTCTCAGGTTAACTCTGTCATCTTGAGTCTTCAGTAAAAATCAACAAACAAACAATATAAGTGCAATCAATTTTGTCTTATTATTTGTATTACATGAATATGAATCAATAATTATGTCCATAAAACTGAGTTGTAAAAAATACATTTTTATCTCATCATTGTAATTTGTTATGTATGGTCAGCAACAGAAGTCAATTAACACTATTACCATGTCATTACAAAGATGAAATAACTGACAGCAGATTCTATATTTGTAAAAGCAGGAACTTGGTTGAAATTGTACTAAAGTGTTGATGTATTCCCAGTAGTAGGGCAGCCCCATTGTATCTTGTTCCAGAGGTTCAGTAAAAATATGGCCTAAATTGTCGACCCGGCTTTGTTTTAATGTAAATGGACTTATTGGAACCTCTGGGATTTAAATTACCAGTGTAGTTAACGGAAGCCCTGGGAAAAAAAAAACGATTCATTTCCCACCACGGGATTACACCACAAAGACTAATGAGAATACACAAAAGCGTTTATCTACTTTTGCTGCGACTACTATTTCTTTGGCTTAAATTGTGATAATTATAACTTTATACAATAATGATTATATTTTATTCAATAATTATTATTATATTATGTTATTGGTTATGATGGTGACGGCTGCTGTTATTCCATTCCCTGTTTCCTTTCATGCATATATATATTTCTATCGTTTATTATGTTCCAAGACAGGCTCCTGTGAAGATGTAGACAAACAGTAGTTTTTCCTTATCATCGGGTGACTGGCTGACATGTTTTAACCATCATTGCTAAAAAAAAAGGGGGAAACACTCAAGCCTTATTATGTGTAATGAGGATCCCCACGCAAAGCTAATTGTAGATGGCAGCACGGCCGCAAGGGCTACACAACAAAAACGTTTCGTAGCTATCAGATTGTTATCGTGGGTTTTTAGTGTTTTCTCGTGTTTTTTTAGCATACTTTGTGTTCTGGACTGGCTTTATTATGTATTCCTGTATTCCTTGTGGTGTGTTCCGACATAACCTAGAATTTGCAGTAGCCACAAAATTCTTTCGTCGTATAGCTCTATAAATAATGCGCTCCATTTATATCGCATCCTGGTACCGAACAAAGTGGCATAGCGGAGTATAATAAAAAAAATAGTTAGATAAACGATGAAATAGTACGTAAATGACAGCTGGTAATAGCCCTAGCGACGATGCGCCCTCTGTAGGGATAAAAGCGCAACGGAGATCCCCATTGAACCAGTGCATCCCAGTAAACTCCCTTAGCAACGCATCATTGGGGGCAACTGTTTTTTTTTAAAATAAAATGTACTTAGTTGCCCTCCATGTCACAGTGGAGGAGGCAATAGGGTATTTTAAATAAAAATTATATTAAAATAACTTTATTTTATTATACAAATGCAGAGCTTAAAAGTTCTTCATTTAGAACACAAAATTTTATGTAATACATTTACATACATAATTCTCACTTCACTGTAATGTTATGTTACATGTGGGGCAAAAAAGTTGTAATAACTTTTGATAGCGATTACACTAAGGCCTCCTTTTTACGCTGATTCTGACGATTGTGTGGGCCTTTTATAATATAAATTTTTCGATGCCTTATTATTGGCTATAGGTCGTCAATTTCGGGAGACAAGTCCCTGATCTAACGAGGCCATTGTAGCAAGGACAATATAAACTTATTTACAAAAAATAATATAATTCAATTAACACATTCCACATAATAAGAGGCTTGTCTCACAAATATTTAATCGTTTAACAGCCTTTAAATCGTAATTTTAAGTGCAAAATTACACTAGCCTACAGTTTAGATTTTATATCGTCAGAAGCCTAAATTATTGGAATAGTTTGCATACACTAGCGTTTATCTAAAGAAGAGCACTGCATTCAATGGACGAATAGCCTAAACAAAACAATATTGTGAACACTCTAAAAAATAAAATGTGTTACTCATCAAGCACACTGTAAAAATATAACTACTAAAGTTCGGACTGATTTTACGTACATTATTTATAGTGAATACATAATATCTAACTAAACACTTTATTGGTCATTTGAGCTGAACGCAAATCTGTACCTTACAAGTTACAAGCCATAGATTCCACATTTTATATTTTTACAAAGGTTTACTCGCAAAAAATATTGGAAAAATCCAAATTTAGCATATTATGGCGAGTACAATACGGATATGCGTTCATTTTGACTGTGCCTGCAAATTATACACTCATAGAAATTGATCTGGTAAAATGTACTCCAAACATTTAATTTTACAAATAAATAAATAAAAATCTTTCAATTCACATATTGATATTCTGAATCTTGGCTACGCTTGCATAACCTCTTCAATTCCAGCACCATTCATACATTTCCAATATATTACAATGCATCACATTTAAGCGTAAAACACAGTCACCACGTGAGCGACGCGAATGCGACAAGTTATTATTTGACCGTAACCGCTTTAAGGTTTCGGAATTGACGCTTCGATTCTGCTGCAGTATGAATTGACCAGGTAAGGTACACACTCTAGGTAGGTGCGCTGCTAGACGTGGAGTATAGCGCATCTGTCCTCTCTGTGAGTCCATATAGTTGTATCTCATTCCTTTGCTCCCTACACCTCGTTGCGCCTATACACCTAGGGCGCGATACTGTGGTTGCGGTCAGACTATAGACCATGGACTCGTATAATCGACCTCAGCTGGTTACAGTATCATACACGTAAGAATTGTCCAAATATGGTTTCCATATATAAGGAAAAGATCCGCTCCTGCGCCGCTCCCCTCCGATCTGTGTTTCACTATGGCAATTTACTTATATCAGCGCTGCAAGACCGCAGATAATTGCAACTATTATGCAGAACGGTAACCATGTTTTCAGGAATGCACCAAATCTGTAAAACAAAAATTGAATAATTATCAGTTGTGGGGAGACTGTATAGCTAATTTTAAACATACCTAAATGTTGTTAAGAAAATTACTTTTTTACACAAGTCACAAGTTTTATTTAGAAATTTTCAAAAATTGTTTTTCATTGTCAAATTAATAATTTTATTAATTAAAATGGTTTAGTAAGTTCTAAAATATATTCTTATTACGATATTGCAATGTACTGATTATTAATAATTATTTAAATTACCTTTTAGGAAATAATTCTCTTCTTTTTTCGACAATTTTTTGACAAATATTTTCAGTTTGCTAACATAACAAATTTAAAAATTTAATTCATTGAATAGGTTTTTATAAACACATTCTCTTGTCAAAGAGTAATACAAATTATAAATGATTTGAGTAATTACTCTTTGAACGACTACCAGGAAACCATCCGAAACAAAAGCAAAATTACAACTGGCAAAAGAAATGGCGAAAGAAAACCAGTTAACCAGTTATGGCCTTTTTGTCATTTAAAAAAAATTTTTTTTTTTATTACATATAAAATTATTTATTCGTAGGTATTGGCTTTAATATAAAACAAAATATTTACCCAACATATCTTGAGTATGGAATCATGTAGAATGCCAGTTTAACCATATTCCAGTTCTTACAGCCTCCGTAGTTCATGATGTTGAGCGCTTTCGCCACATGCGAATGGCAATTGTCATAAAATATTATATGCTGGAAGTAAAAAAAAAAAAAAATTTGTAAAAAATATTCATTTTGCTGGTTATGTGTCTAATGTTTCTAGTGTGAAATTGATCCTTTTTTTAAATTTTGTTTTTGTTTAAAGCACAACTTAAAATTGTGGCTCTTATTTTATTTTGACTAGTATGTATAAAGTTATTAAAAGACACATAAATTTGACCAATTAATAAAATTTTTATAACTTTGTTTTTCTCAAGTTTCTTTTTGTTCAATTGCCTGACACTTTCGGTTTATGAAAACAGTATGAAAACTATACCATTCTTTTCTTGTAAATCTCTGATGCTTCTGCAACAGCGGCATCCCACCCTGCCTGTCCATTGTTAGCCTTCTGCGGTGTCAGCTGCCAGTACTTAGTGGGGTTTCCGAATGCCATCAAATCCTCAGACACAAAATACGGTCCAGCGAAGTCACGGATAATTCCACTTGACATACAAATGCCCATATGGCCCAAAAATGGGAAGATCCATCTATAAAAAGATTTGATTTATAGGAGACATTCTACTATGAGCATACAGTCTTCATAACTCTCTCAAACGTTTGTAACTATTGTTTTTTATGTTTTACACTGGTTTTCACAATTCCTGACTATGTATTATTTATTGAAACTGTACAAAATATAATCAAACTTACGTTAAAACAGGAATAGGGGTCCAAACAATACAGTAGGGATATCTAGCACGTTCATGGTCAATAGGATCCATCAGCACTGCTTGCTCAGTGTCAATGCTAATAGGAGTAATTGGACTTTGATCACCATTCATTTTTTATAAAACAGGATGAAGAGAAAATTAATTAATTCATGTTCATGAAAAATATCAACAAATCTATTTGTCAGAAACTTGTTTTTTTTTTTACTTTTTCTGTCAATTTGACAGATACAATACAGACAGCATGACATGAGCACAGACTATAAATAATAAAAAAAGACCGCGGCGCGCAGCTCTGAATACCAAGCAAACGTGTAGGAAATGAAATTCGCGTAAAGTGCGTTTTCTAGGTATTATTTAGGAAATGAAACTAGGGACTCGTTAAATGGCTAATGGCTGATACGGCACGTTACACCGTGCCGTGCCCGGGCCGCACCCCAGTCGGGCCCCGGGGGCACGGTCCAATATCTATAGTATACTGTATAAGCTTGACCGTGTCCCGGTCGAGGCACGGCGGCGGCGTCGAAATGTCGGTGGGTATTGTTTAGGATGATTCACGTTACACCGTGTCGCGTCCGGGTTGGCCGGGACCCGGCCCAGGCACGGTTCTATATCTATAGTATACTTGTTGTATGAATTGACCGTGTCCCGGCCGTGTGCCTCCGGGGCCGCCGGGTTACACCGTGTCGCGTCCGGGCCGGCGGCCGGGGCCCGGCCCGGGCACGGCACGGTGGTGTAACGCGAATCAGCCTAGGAGTAAAACTCCCAGTTTTGTAGAATTCTATTTTTCTCTTTATCTATATAATTATCTGAGGAAGTTTAAATGTCCATCAATCAAGTTAAAGTATTTTTTTATCAAACAAGACAATCGTGGAATGCGTAAAAATACATATCATTGCCACAAATAAAAGACGCCGAAGAATATTGACAGCACAGGCAGAGAGGGAAAGAGAAATGTCAGTCACTCCAGTCATTCATATACAGATTTTGTGTTTGTTGATGTGACGATGTTTGGCGCTATAATATTTACGATTTATTAGATTACATTTAGACTTCACTGAAATTTTGTGTAAAATATCAAAATGCCGGCGTTTTTAAAATATATTGACATGGAAAACTTCAAGTCCTATCGGGGCCAGCACCGGATAGGGCCTCTGAAGTCCTTCACCGCTGTTGTCGGGCCCAATGGTTCAGGTATTTTGCCAAAGATTTTTATTGTATTATCACTATTTATTAAATAAATTGATTAACATGTCTCTCTGGCTATTAAATTTATTGTCTTTTGTGGTTTTTGTTTGACTATTGGTTTGTTTCAGGCAAGTCTAATTTCATGGACGCTGTGAGCTTCGTGATGGGTGAAAAGACATCTTTATTGCGTGTGAAACGGCTTAGCGATCTAATCCATGGAGCTTCTATCAATAAACCTGTTTCAAGAAAGTAATTATGCATAATAAAATTGATTTGAATTTATGGTTAGAGTCTCGTTAGGTAGAGATTAGTTCTTTGCAGACTCTTTCGCTAGTCAAATCTTATTAATATTATTAATTTGATAGTCTGTAAGTGTATGTCTACTTTCCTGTCTATTTTGTCTGTCTGTCACACTAAAAGGGCTTAATGGTGGTACATTGGTGGTTTCTAGGTCAGAAAGCACTAATAAGATTAACACAAAGTTGGGTATTCAGAGGGCTTGACGTTCATATAATAATAAGCATTATTTTTAGCAAAGGTATAAGGCAAAAGCCTAATCATGTTTGACTATGTCAGCCTCATTGTGCAGTTCATTCAACCAAACTACTCTATTGCAAGTGATGCAAAGACGTACACTTATGTTGTAGCCAACAATAGTCAATTAACTAAAGCAACTTAGAAAGTGATTATATGAGTGTGACTTTCCAAAATTACTATTCTGTCTTCTGTGACAAGAAACTTGTACAAAAATCACACTTGTCATATTATGAATTTATGTAATTTATTTTTGTGTAGTGCATCGGTGACGGCAACCTTCATTTTAGAGGATATGACAGAGAAGCATTTCCAGAGATCGGTTATTGGTCAATCTTCAGATCACAAGATTGATGGACAGGTACATAATACGAATTTTTAATTTTTTTTTAATGTTATAATAATTTAGAGTGTGTCGTCAAGTTTAGAAAATAGTAAAAAGTCCAATGTGTAATGCTTCATCCTTAATTTGTACCTTAAAATAACAATGACTAAATTTAAAAAAAAATTTTTTTTTTTAGAAACAATGTCATAAATTTAAAAAATCATATTTGTTTATCTGTCCCATTTCAAAATAGGAATGAGAATAGAATGTTTTGCACTTTACAGTTTTCAACTTTGTAATTTAACACTTTTTGTCTTCCTCTCATTTCTTTTCTTTTCGTACTAAAGAGAATTAAAAGTGGCACTAATAGTACTATGGTTTCTCGACACTTTAGTACAAATCTGCCACCTGAACTGACTGATGATGATATAAATAAGATGATTTGAAACTTGTGGACCAATTTGAATAATTTTGTAGTAACTTTAATATAATTTCTCATTCAGTCAGTTTCAACAAGCATTTATCTCGGAGAACTGGAGAAGCTGGGAATCAATGTTAAGGCGAAGAACTTCCTTGTATTCCAAGGAGCTGTTGAGAGCATCGCCATGAAGAACCCTAAGGAGAGAACTGCTCTGTTTGAGGAGATCAGCGGGTAAGTGGTCTTTTGGTCTTAGTATACCCTCACTTGCAAGGGAGAGTGACAGACCCCCTGTGTCTTCCACTATTGGTAGGATATTTGAATTGTTCTAGTTAAGTTTCACTACGGTCAGCTTATTTACTATAGTAAGTAATAGTAAGTTAAAACTTGTGTTATGGGATACTAACTCAACAATATTAATATTTTATAACAAATACAAATATATATAAACATCCAAGATCTGAGATCAATCAGAAAATCGTTTTTCATCATGACCCGACCGGGATTCGAACCCGGGACCTCCTGGGTGGAGGACTGGCGTGGTAACCATTATGCCACGGAGGTCGTCAAATGCTGAGATGAGCAAATTAAGTGACCACAAATTTGTATCTTTAAATGATCTTAATTAGGCCACTAGATCTGCGTGTCTACTTGTGCGTAATTTACACTACACCATGTCAGAAGTTGTGTAAGTTCTAAACCTGCCATTTGTACATTTAATAAATAGATCGGGAGTATTGAAAGAGCAATACGAAGCGTGTCGTGCAGAAGTTAACCGCGCTGACGAGGAGGCTCAGTTCTCGTATCAGAAGAAGAAGGGCGTGGCTGCTGAGCGCAAGGAGGCCAAGTTTGAAAAAGAAGAAGCTGAGAAGTACACCAGGCTTAAAGAGGAACTGGTAAGAAAGTGTCTATAAAGGCTTGTATTACAAAATAACTACATATATAATATATTTCATGAAGTCCGTTTGGCTATAAATGTTGTAACGTACACATGCACATAATTTTAGAGTACGTAACTTCGGGAGTAATTTCGGTTACGCACACTAAAACTATGTGCATTATGAACGTCTTACAAAATTCATAGCCAAATGTACTTCGTGAAATATTATATCTGTACTCTGTACCAAGCTGCACTAAAGGCGCGTGTTGACGACGCGAAAATTTTCGCGTACTTGTATCCATTCATAGCAAATTGAAACTTTATATAAACATTGTTACGTTGTGAATTATATTCACACGTAATCTAACACTTATATTGTTTAATACTAATATTCTACCGGCGGGTGGGTTAGATAGAATACCCGACCGTATCACCTAAGGCATTAGGAGCATTAACGTAATCAATAATGTATCAACGTCAACATGCGCGACGCGGTCAATGTAGCATGGGTCCCAGGCCATCAAGGAACATTAGGGAACGAAAGAGCA